>OY740770.1:3067470-3752962 GCA_963513935.1 Aphrophora alni
GTCTTTTTAACAATTATTTTATTTTCTCTTTATTATTATATATTCTGTTGTAGAGAAAGAAAAATGAAGTTTTTTTATGTGTTCTTACAGCTTTGTCAGATGAAGAGCGAGTTTTGTTCCGAGAATTGATAAAACTCTGTGATAAGAAGATTCTTCCTGGATTGACTAAGTTGACTTGGAACACAGAAGTGGCAGAGCTCTACATTAGTGATTGCAAAACACAGTTGTTATATGTAAATATTTATTTTATTATTATGACTTAAATAGTTCAAAGTGGGTGATTCTGATGTTCAGATGGTCAAAATAAACAAGTTCCAATGAAGGGTGGAATAGGAGCTGGGATCTGAAGAGGCAAACCTGTTCAGAACTTATCCTGGCAGTGGGAATGTACCCAATAGTGTTTAAGTCATAAAATGCAGCCCGAATGACATGTGTCTGAAAAAACTTGAGAATTTTATACAAGGATAAGGATATATATGTATTTATACAGACAGTCAGGTAACTTTGAAAGCTCTGTATTAAAACAAATTTAGCTCAAAGATGGTTTAGGATCGTTTCAAAACGACATCATAGGAAGGAGGGAGGGAGCCTCAATTATGTGACACTTTGTTGGGTACCTGGATATGGTGGGCTTAAGGCATATACAAAATTTTTTACTTACAGAGCTTTTGTCAGATCGTACGTGACTTGCTTTGGACAATACGATTGTTTTAATTTGGTTTTCACACTCGTTATGTGCATTGTTCCCACTTTTGGGGTACATTTGAAACACCAACGTTGTATTTCCAAAAATAGAAACGTTTCTAAAGTATAGTAGACAACTACAACTTTATCTTCTTCTATTACAAAAAATAATATGCAATTTTACTACTTTGTTTTAATTAGTACAGTAATTATTTTAATTACTTTTTGAGAGATTCCCCTTAGGGAATCATGGTGTTTGAAGAAGTTACACCTTAATTGTTTGGTTTGATTAGCCTCAGTAATAATCTTACAAAATGATCATTGTATAATATTATTATAATCTTACAAAATGATCATTGTATAAATCATTGATAAGATCATTGATTAAATACTATTATAATCTTATCCAATATACTCATAGGTTAATGCATGTTTGTGTCTCTTCCATTCCAGCTAGAACAATTTGTACAAGATTACAAAAACTGCAACGTTGAAGTGGTGAAACTATGTGAGAAAATTTGTGACACTCCTATGATAGATATCCCACTTCATGATGTGTTTAAGCTGAAAACCTTAATCAGAATGATGTCTCATTACAGGTAAGATTATAATTAGACTTTCATGATAATAATACTTTCATATCATACCTGTCATAATTTTGGTAATATATAAGATACTTTTAGAGTAATAATTTAGTAAACATTACTTAAATTCATAATAAATCTATTACAATTTCTAAAACAAATACAATAAAATATTTAAAACTCCATTACAAACTTTATAAATGCTATCATAACTAACACATTGTAAAATTACTTGGGTAATTAAAGAACATATACATTAATAACAATAATAAAATTTCAAAATGTAACAAAATTAATATTTATGATTTTTAACTAAATAAATATTTCTAGATATTACGAAAGCAGGCCAAGCTTAGCACCAAGTAAAACCTACCATATATAGTTAATGAACTCGCTAATCAAGTAGATATTATTCAGACAATAACAGTTGTATTTGGCTGATTTTAAACTTGTTAAAATTTTATTCCAATTGTATTTTTTTCTGGAAGTTTGTTGATTAATGATACCTTGAGCCTGTGAAGGAAGCTTTCTATAAACATTTAGCCTATGAGGCTCATACTAAATAATCTGTTCCCCTTGTGTTGTAATTATGAAAATCTTTATTATTATAAACTGGTTTACATTTGATCCAATTATATATTCGTCTCAATAATAAATTGGTTTATTTACAAATCTTTAAATCATTTACTGTAGGATTCTATTCTTTTTAGTCCATCTATAACCCTAATTGCTTTTTTCTACAATAGTAACACCCTTTGTAACTCTTGAATTGAAGAGTTACGTCACAAGATTATTACGTCTTGAGCAATAGGTCTTTAGAATTTTTAACACAAAAATATCAGAGGAAGTTTTCTTACATACAGTGTCAATATGAACAATCCATATATGACCACCAGACCTAAAAATCTAGTGAAAATCTCCTAGCTCTTTTATGACATCTCCCAACTTTATATTTTTGGGTATTCTTGCTCCTTGAGTAGTACGATCTATTTCTCCACAGAACTTCCTCCAGGATTCAGATCTTGTTTTAAAATGTTTTTATCGTACTCGGTGAGGGACCGTTTGTAAGCCTCACATCTACCGATTCAATTGGCTATATTGAACAATCGCCTAACCTGTTTCCTTTGATCAGAGAGTGATTGAGTCCACCACTTCATTTGACCCGTATTCACTCTCTGTGTAAGAGGACAATTTTTATGAAAGGAGTCCACAATAATATTAGTTCACCTACTCACTGCGAGCTCTAATTCTTGTTAACGATCTCTCCGAAACACCTCAAAGTTATTTTGAGGGGTTATACACATTCGTCCCCCATTTGGTGTTCCTGGGATTCCGAAACGTGTTCATTGATCTATTATCTAATCGGAGTTCTATAATTATTTGTCTATGATCTGACATAGACGGCTCATCTGATACGTACCATTTACTTACTGCATCGTATAAACAACTCACCTCTATTGTTTGTGTCACTGTTGCCCCACACAACGGTGCAGAAGTGAAAATTAGCTTCTGATTTCTTGAGCTCACACATAGGTCAGGGCTTATCACTGTAATATCTCTGGGACATAAAGAAGATAAAACAAGTATCTCAAAGTTATTCCTAATTACTATACAAGTTCTAGGTTTATTAGTAGATTTATCATACACTAACTTAACTCCTCTTAAGGATAGCCCTGCAATTCTGTCGAAAGTCTCCCAAGTTTTTGTAACAGGGCGATGTCGACTTGTTCCTGCTCAAGCATCCTTCGTAAGACAGTGGTTGCTGCCTTACTGTGATGAAGGTTTACATGAACCACCTTCATCCTTCCCTGGATTGGAGATGACGCTGAAATCCACTTTGGAGAGGCCCAGGTGCACTCTGTATCCTACTGCCTGAAGTGACTTCAGTGATGCCTCATCTATCACTAGTACCAGAATCTGACCACGTTCCTCCAGCTTCCTATCGACTACTTTTCAGTTCCGTATCATTAGCCCTTTGTTTTTGGGTTTTCATCATTTTCAGAAGTTGTTCTGGTGGGAGTTTCCCTAGAGGTTTAGGTACCCAGATCACAACATCTTCATTGTTCTGAACACCACCCTGGCTAGATCCACCTTCAGTTTTAATCCCTATTTAATGTTAATCTTTGGGACTTTGTCCATCAGCCACTTCTTGGGTGACTCATCTACGCATGTAATTAGGAGAGGTCTTTTCTCCAGATAGGAGTTATGGAATTTGGGTGCTGTATCTTCCTCTTCAAAGGACAGTATTTCCCTTACAATTATCTCCTGAATCGCATCCAATTTTTCTTCTGTTAAAGTTTCTCCGGATAGCTTTATAGAATTTATCGCCATCTTGTAAGGTTTCAGGACATCCTTTGAGGACAAACCTTCGGTCTTGCGATCCTGACTCTTGTTCATCGTAGCAAGGTCTTTTAATTTTCTCTACTCTTGGTGAGATTTCATCAGACCTTGTCCTTTTAGGTTGTTGACTAGCCCTGTTTGTGATTCACAAGCTTTCCCCTGTTTGGGGTGAATATCTCTCCATATTGGTATTTTCTCTATGTGGTTTTCTGTTCCTGAGTTTAATAAGGAACCTCTGTGCCACTGTTTCAGCTCTTCTCACTTTACTTTTGTGTTCCTAAGAGTAGTTTTTTTGTGATATCGAGATGATCAACTCCATCCCAAACTCTCTCTTCAGGAGTGTGATTCAGCACTCCATGAGTACCTATGTCCAGCTGCAGAGTTTGATGAGTAGATTCCACAGGGGTATTTTCATCCCCTATTTCCTCCACCCTCATCTGGTTGCTGAGTCATCTTTTGCTAGCTACCCAAGGTCATTTACTTTTTCTGGTTTACTAAGTTCCATAAAAGTCCCACGAGTAGCTAGGGAGTTAAACGTCCACACATACAGAGCCCTACATGTATGAGTAAGGCTAGGTTGAAACTGGAGTTCCCCTGGTATCCAGAGTTCGCATATTCAAGATCAGACATCTTTCTGACCAGGCATCCATTGGCAGATGATGTTTCACCTAGGATTGGGGGAATAGGCAGATTGTGAAGATAGTTGGAGTCAAGAAGAAATGAATGTCCACATTGCCGCGCCGCTTTTCTTTGCTGCTTCGACGCGAATTTAAGATTCTTGTTCCCTCTTTTGGAACACAATTATCACGAACTCTTAAACTCGCTGTACGATCACCACCGACTGGGCGAACCACCTTTCTTTTCAGAGCAGGCGCGGGCAAGGCCAAGATGCTCACTTTTACTTTTTTAAATCAAAGATTTTGCAACTCTTGGCTCTAATAAGTATGAGCTTGTCCTCATAAACTTACTAAATTTTAATTAACGCAAAATTCCCTGAATTTTATCTCAATGCTCGATTATTTAACTTTTTTAAGATTAACTCTCTCTCTCTCCAAGGTCGTGCCTTTTGGGAGAAATCGGCTCTTAAGTTCTGATGATAACTTTTTAAAATTTTCAAATTATATTACCAGAGCACATATATATATAAAATTTATGTTAAAACAAAGTTAATAGCATACACAGAATGGATTTATATTAAAAACACAACAAAATTTAGAAATGAATTATTTGTATATTATCTCTTCTTTTCCACAGAAAAATTTTATATTCAAAACTTTTTTAACCACACAAAACAATTTAATTGAACAATAACACAACTATTTATTTATTCAACAACATTAATTAATGTAAGATTATCTATATATTAAACAAAAATAAAAGCGCTTGACTTTCCAGACAGAACCACAAACAGTTTTTCCTGTACTGAAAAAGTCGTATTTAAATTATTAATTATTATCAACACCAAAGCAGAGGTTTAAAAATGAATTTAATTTTTAATAATTCCCCTAATGACGTTATATTTGAAAAGAAGTTAATATTTGCGAATTATTCCTTAAGTATAAGATACCTTCACACTTTAATAGAAGTTCTAGTTGGATTTGGAATTTGTTGTATTATTAGGATGATAGTGATGTGATGTTTTCTATCCAGAGTCTGTAAGCTGCTATGTAGTTGAATGCTGGTCTCGAATTCTTCTAAGTCGCCTTGAAGATCGATTAAAGTTGAGATTATTCTAAGTCCAATTAGTAGAGTGACAGTTGAATCTTCCTCTCAGCTCAGAGTCGGTTGCAGAAGAAACGTCCTTTAAGCGTCGATTCCAAATCAAAAGTAATCGTCTTTCGACGATTAAAACTCGGTCTCCCTGTCAGTGGGAATTAATCCACTTTTCTGGAGCCAATTTTCCTCCCTTTTTGGGAAAAAGGTATTTTCCATATATTATGTGTTTTCAGGCCCTTTTGGTCTGAAATATTTACACTATATGTTTTATTAGTCCTATTTTTTGACTAATGAATAGTTTTCTTCCTTAATTATTAATTAAAACACCTTTTAATTAATAATTTATAGTATTTTATTTTTAACGTTATCTTTGATCCATGTTGGCAACATGATGATTCTGACTTTAGACTCTGCTTGAAGATGCGCGCGCAACTGTTCATGTTTTGGCATGAAAATCTCTACTTTTGACGTTTTTTCGTTCAACTCGCTATAACTTTCGAACGCTCGAACCGATTTTAAAGTTCCTTTCGGATTCTTCTTCCTTTCCATCTTGTGGGTCTTGTGGAACTTGATTCATCGCTCTACTACGCTTCGTTCGCGAGTTATCGCCCTTTTCCTGAAATTTGATTTTTCCCCTTTTCAAATTTTGAGATAAGTCCTTTCTCAAAATTCTTTTGACGAAATCTTGTTCCTCTTCTACTACGACGAAATACTATGTTTGTACTTTTCCCATAACTCGTTTGGTTGTCGAGTTATTCGCCTTTGAAGTCCTTAAGTTTGTGTCGTATGAGTTTATGTTCATAAAAACCCCCCCATTATAGATTATTACTTCTGCTTTGGTGTTTTACCATTTTACATACTAAATACATATAATTATCATGTTACTTTACCCCTTTAACGTTTATTTTACCCGCTTTTGGGCTTTGAAGTTTTACGTTTTGTAATTATTATATCTCCCTTATTTTATTTTCAAATTTGATTCTAAGTACCTATTATTGTGCCCTCTTGTGGTCTCTACAATAGTACTTATTATTATTTTTTAAATGATCCCCCCTTCAACTCAAAAATTCCAAAAAACTCCCCAAGAATGACTTTCTAAGTCCATTCTCACCTGTTAATTATTATTAATTCATATTTTTTATTTGTGATTATTGTTATTTCCCCACTTGGTTATGACTCTACGATTTTTGAATTTTGAATTTATTCTTTTTCCAAATTTTAGGTTTTTGAGCCCTTCTAAAAACTTGAATAACTTTTTTGTTTTATGTGATTTTAAATTTATTTGTTGATATTATTGGTCGGTTGACTCTACTGAATATTTATTTATATTAATAATTTAGTTTCTTAATAAAATAGGAACTAAGGCAGTTTGACTTTTCACGTCCAAACAAGCAAGTTTGCTCTCGAGCTGGCGTGACGTCATCGCCCCACCTCGTCCCCACTCTACAAGGTTTAGCGCGGCAATTTAACTTGTTTTAAATGGACTTGAGACGTTTGGCTTTTTCCAAACCGCCTCAAAATCCCCCCTTTGAACTAAAATTTTCGGTTAAAATGAAAATATCCTATTTTTCATTTTTTTTTTAAAAACTAAAATTTTAGTATTAAACCCCTTTTTCGACATATCACATTTCATATTAACTATTTATTTATCATCTCTATTAATCATCAACATAAAGTTTGACATATTAACCTAACAACTTATATAAACACATTTATTTATCTCTAAAAAACATCTCCTCCATCATTTCATATATTGATATACTCAAAACACATTTTATTCATTATAGTATAATATTTATATATTCAAAACACATTTTATTCATGATAGTATAATATTTATATATTCAAAACACATTTTATTTATTATGGTATACATACAAATTTGCTTAAGCGTTCTTATAGTCCATTACAGCCGTTTCATCTAAACGTCCTTGCTGTAAATAAACACATTATCACACACAAAACATATTACATTTATATAAGGAATAATTCGTCTTATATGATTCTACTTATCTGCTTTGGTTGAATTTAAAACTATGCCTACATATATATAAAGTACTTGGTAACTACAACGATTATTATCCTAATTGCAGTTAAAAAGAAAAAATTATTTATGCTATTGGAAATCTCCCTTTAATAAAAACAAAACAGTACACATTTATTCTTTCATTCATTCCTATCACCCTCGGCTAATTTGCTTGACAGGTTGTCGTTCAATATTTGTTTATCAATATCCTGTCTTCCCCTTCACCTCCTCGTCTATACTTTGTTTATTCAGGTGCGTCCTGCAGATGCGTGTTACCGCTACTCTCCTGACCTTGTACACTTAGGAATTTATTCGGGACTTTTCCGGTTAATCACTGACCTAGGCTACCTTCTTTTAATCAGCTGAGAGTCCGTTATTTCCCTTTTACCTCACTCGCTTCTACACTTTACATATTACAACTTTTAAACATTACAATTTATACAATTTATTCATAAAATTTCTTCAAATCTTTGATGTCATAACGACCTTTAACTTTTTGAGTGTCGATATTTATTACCTCATATGTTTTTCTCCCCATGACTTTGCTCACGACATATGGTCCACCATATACGAGCATTAATTTTTCGGTCTCGCTTTTATCCAAATTCGCTCTATTTGCATTCAATACGAGAACACGATCTCCTACCTGAAATTTTGTTTCTCGTATTCTTTGGTTAATTCTCTCCGCTCGCCTGGTGCCGATTTGCGTCATCCTTTGAAGACATTTTTGCTTCTTTTCTGCCCAAGTTTCACTCTGTCGTAGCTCTCTGTCTCGTGGGAAATATGACTCCCATACATAATTTGGATCCCTATTCAACTGTATTTGTATTGGTGCATACCCGGTAGTTTCATTTGGTGTGTTGTTGATCAACTCTTCTATAAAAGGTAATTGCTTCCGCCAAGTGGTTTGAGTATCGTGACAATAAGTGCGTAATAATCTCCCCACTTCTTTGTTGACTCTTTCTGCCAAATTTACCTGAGGATGTCTTACCGGGATCAACACATGTTTTACTTTTTGTTCAGCAATCCACTTCTTCCAATTTCTAGATGTAAATGCTGCTCCAAAATCAGTTAAAATTTTCTGAGGTTTCCCAAAATTGTTCATATAATCTGTCATATGTTTGATGCTGTTATTTGTGGTTGGATTTCTTACTGGATATAGTTTTATAAATTTTGAAAAGGTATCTATTATAACTAAAATATGTTGTATATTTCCAAGTCCTTTTGGCAATGGCCCTAAGTAGTCTATGGCTATCATCTCGTTGATGTCCCTAGGAACAATAGCCTTAGACATTCCTTGCAAATATTTATTCGTCTTTTTCGCATATTGGCAAATTCTACATTTTTTGATTACCTGTAATATTTTATACCCAGCATTTTTTATATAGAAACATTTATTTATCATCGCTAACAATTTGTTCCTTCCTAAATGGCCATATATTCGGTGAACTTCGCTTATGAACTCATTTTTGTTTATTTCGGGGATAATTATTTTCCATTTATTATTAATCTCCTGATATACAATATCATTAATTATTCTAAAATTATCTCTCTCCTGCAAGTTTATTCCTTTCATTGTTAATTCCTGTAATTGATTATTTCTAAAATTTTGCATTATATCCTGAAATTTTCTTGTTGTGACTAATTTTGACTGACTTAATTTTAACCTAATTTTATTTCCACTTGGACAATTTTCGTTTTGACCGTCATACATCCTGCTTATGATGTCACAAGGAACGTTTATTTTTCCTGCACAGTGTTCAATTTTGGCATCATACTCTTGGATTGCCAGTATCCATCGAGTTAGACGAGCTGTAGTTAATTTGCAGCTTCTTAGGAACTTTAAAGCTTTGTTATCAGTTATCACCGTCAGTGGTGCCCCTACAATCAATGGCCTAAACTTCTCCAGACCATGAACTATGGCTAACAACTCCTTCTCACAGATGGTATAAGCTAACTCCGCTTTCTTTAAAGTTCTGCTCACAAATCCTATAACTTGTAACTCGCCCAACTCATTTTTCTGGTACAACTGGCTAGCAATTGCACCATCACTCGCGTCGGTTTGCAAAAACGTTTCCTTGCCTTCCACAGGATGCATGATTGTTACAGATTTCTTAAATAATGATTTAGTTTTCTCAAAAGCGTTTTGCATTACATGGTCCCACTTAAATGGTTCATTTTTTCTTAATAATTTTAACAATGGTTTAATTTCATGGGAATATCTTGAAGTAAACCTAGAATAGTAATTCACAAACCCTAAGAACGATTGCAGTTTTTTCTTATTAGTCGGTCTCGGAAAATCACTGATAGCTTGCAATTTTTCCGGATCCGTACTTATGCCTTGTTGCGAAATTACATATCCTAAAAATTTTACCTCCTTTTGACAAAAATAAGTTTTGGTGGGATTTATCGTTAGATTTCCTTCTTTAAATTTTTCAAAAATCGTTTTTAAATGCTCCAGGTGTTCTTCAAAAGTCTCAGACATGCATAACAAGTCGTCGACATAGCCTAATGTGTAGTCGTCGACTTCAGTACCTAATGTTAGGTCTATTGTCCTTATTAGTGCTGCCAAAGAATTTTGAAGTCCAAACGGTATCACTGCATAGTTATACACTTTATTGTTATATAAAAATCCCGTGTATTTTTTAGACTCCTCCGATAGTGGGACTTGCCAGAAACTAGAGGTTAGATCAAACTTGGTTATGAATTTCTTGTTACGACCCTTCCTTAGAATTTCTTCTATAGGCGGCGCACTTTCATAATCCGGCTGTATTATCTGATTCAGCCTTCTAGCATCCATACATAGCCTAACGGTTTTATTCGGCTTTAACACCACCACCATCGGATTAATATACGGTGTTCGGGATCTCTCTATAACTTTATACTTTAGCATTTTATCTATTTCCTCCTGTACTTGTTTCCTATAATTTATTGGAATGGGGTAATTTCTATTAACATAAGTTTTATTATCAGTGATTTTTAGTTCATGTACATATTTATTAGATTTTCCTGGAATTTCGCTAAACACAGTATTATATTTTTCCACCAAAACTTTTATTTTTTCTTCTTGATCGATTGTTAAAACACTATTTCCTAAACCTAAAATTTTGCCATTTTCTTCAAACATTAATTCTTTTACATGAAACTCTTCTTTCCTTTTATATTTCACCTTGGGCCGTCCTCCTTTTATTTTATACTTCGTAGAATTTTTGAATTTAACTTTCTTCTTTCGATATCTTAAATTTCGTCCATTTTGTCTCTCCGGATCCGCCATTTGTATTATAGCTCTCCAATCACTCCTGTCTCTGGCGTCGAATCTGTCTTGTGTAAGTTCCGAATCGTTTTCAGAGTTATTTTGCAAATTTTCGTCGTATTGTATTATTTTATTATTTTCGTCGATTATTGCCTTTGGCACATTTTTATTTCCTTTATTCTCCGCTCCTTTCAGCCCTTCATCTTTATTAATTACTTGGTTACCTTTATCCCACGCTTTTAACAGCACTTCATCATTGTTAAAATTTGCATTTTTCCTCTTCGCCGATTCCTTCCTTGCACTTAACTTGCTTCCTCGCTTTTGACCACTTTCTGATTTGTCACTACTCGGTCTAGACACGTCCTTTGCTTTTTGTTTTAGGTCCGTAGGCATTTTAACGGCCAACACACAAGCCCCTTTTGCTCGCTTGTGCGAATTTGAGCCTCCATTATTCGCTGCTGACGACTCTACCATTTTACCGGTTTCGCTGTCCTTTTGATGTTCGGTCTGCGCGTCGCTTTTGCTCAATCTTAATCTCCTTTCTTTAAGAAAATCTACAACAATAAATTCATTTTCCTTTACCAGTTGTAGGAAACCCTTTTCCATATTAATGCGACTTCGATATTTGCACATTAAATCACAACCCATTATAATTTTGCTTTCCAGCTTTGGTACCACCATAAATACCCCTCTTATTGCTTGGTTATTTATTCTCATCTCCAATAATGCCTGTAATTTAATCTTCTGTCGTTGGCTTTTTATCGCTGTCACCATTTCCGTATTTACAACTGGTAATTCCATGATTTTATCGTTCCTATTTTTAAGCACATGTTTATAAAAATCCTCTTGCACACAGGACATTTGAGCTCCGGTGTCAATGGACATATTTACTTTTATATTTTCGATTTCTATCCCTATTTCCGGACATTTTTCGTAAACTTCACTATTTAAAATTTTATTATCTCTTTCCTCCATTAAATCTTTCTTAATTTCTGTGTTTAAAATCCCCAATTTAATTTGATTTATTTTCTGATCCCCCCTTTTAAGTTTGCTAAATTTGGTTTTATCGTCGATCTCAATTCCGTTTGTATTATCCTTTTTCTGCCAAAAATTTTGCCTTGAGATCTCGTATTTTAGTTTTTTGTGACCTTGGGCGGGAATTTTTGATTTGAAGGACCAGGGTTTTGAGGTATTTGTGGTTGAGGTTTATTCTGGGTTTGACCATAGGATCGAGGGTTAGGGTTTTGGGATGGTTTTGAGTAGTCTTGATTCCTTTGCCTGAAATTTTGATCTCTTTGTGGTCCGTCCCTCCTTTCGAAACTATCTGGTCGGCGAACTTCTCTCGTCATTCCGTCTACGTTTTCAATGGTCCTCAAAAACTTGATAGCGTCCTCCAAATGCTCACTAGCCCTACCAATACACGCTAATTGAACTTTCTGGTCGAAATGCCTCATTAGTTGGTATATAAGGAACTCTTCCGGAATTTTGGGTTCCAAATATTCGGCCTTTCGCACCATTTTACAAAAATAATCAACCCTACTCATATTTCCGTTAGGATTATATCTATGGTTTTCTATCTGATTCCTAACTACTTGTTGCGTTTGATAACCCCAATAATGCTCTAAAAATAACAATTTAAACTGGCTATATTCTTCTGTATCTCGCTTGATTATTTCCCACCACTCCATGGCAGCTCCTTTCAATATTTTCTCCACTACTTTCAATTTATCATTTTCTTCCATGACGGGATTTATTTCTTGGAATACCTCTTCAATTTGTTTCAAAAATTGCACTGGATTTTCTCTTGAATTTCCCCAAAATTCTATAGTTTTTGACTCTAAATTCGCCCTATCTAAATAAATTATATTTTTAGCATTACCACCGGTTTCTTTAATTTTGGCAACTTCCCTGATTTTAACTTCTAATTTTTTAACTTTCTCCCCAATTTCTATAGTCGACTTTCCCTGTTCCTTTAAACTGTCCGTCATTTTTTTAATTTCCCCTACGCACTCTTCCACTTTTTCTTCACAAGTTTCTATTCGCCTCGTATTTTCGGCCATGTTACTATCTATTGATTCCTTAATTTCCTCCATATATTTCCCTATTTCCTGTTTACGGGCGTCTTCCCTTTGGATCCGTTTTGTCTCCATTTCTTCCTCCCTCTTTATTCTCTTGGCTTCTGCTTCTTCTCTTTCTTGCTTCCATCTTGCTTCCAATTCTTCTCTCTCTCGTTTCTGCTTGGCCTCCATCTCCTCCTTTTCTTGCTTCCTTTTGGCTTCCAGCTCTTCTTCTCTTTTCAACTGCTTGGCCTCCATCTCCTCTCTCTCCTGTCTTCGCTTGGCCTCCATCTCTTCTTTCTCCTTCTTTCGCAATGATTCCATTTCTTCCTTCTCCTGGTTTCTCTCGATTCTTTCTTCTAATCTTCTTAATTTGTCCTCGTCTTCCTTCTCCTTTTCTTTTCTTTGTTGTTCCGCTTTGTCCTGTTCTCTTTCTTGCTTTCTTCTATCCTCCATTTGGTTCAGGTACCTCACCATTTTCTGCATTTCTGTCTCCTGTTCCTTTGAACCCTCCTGTTTTGCTGGATCTTTCGCTGGTCCCATTTTCACTTCACTTATTCACTTGGTTTATTTAATTAATTAAAAAAATTTAAATTTCGGTTTAATTTGGACTCTACTTTTAATTATTATTATTCTTGCAATTTAGTATATTTGTCGTTGTAATTACCAGCACAACTTATTACTAACACACATGTACATATAAATTATATCAGAACTTAAGATATTCTCGTTCGTATGAAACACTGAAAAATTCAAAATTTTGAAAATTTGTTCCAAAACTTTGCTTTTTCGTGCTCCACGCTATTGGGCGCCACTTGCCGCGCCGCTTTTCTTTGCTGCTTCGACGCGAATTTAAGATTCTTGTTCCCTCTTTTGGAACACAATTATCACGAACTCTTAAACTCGCTGTACGATCACCACCGACTGGGCGAACCACCTTTCTTTTCAGAGCAGGCGCGGGCAAGGCCAAGATGCTCACTTTTACTTTTTTAAATCAAAGATTTTGCAACTCTTGGCTCTAATAAGTATGAGCTTGTCCTCATAAACTTACTAAATTTTAATTAACGCAAAATTCCCTGAATTTTATCTCAATGCTCGATTATTTAACTTTTTTAAGATTAACTCTCTCTCTCTCCAAGGTCGTGCCTTTTGGGAGAAATCGGCTCTTAAGTTCTGATGATAACTTTTTAAAATTTTCAAATTATATTACCAGAGCACATATATATATAAAATTTATGTTAAAACAAAGTTAATAGCATACACAGAATGGATTTATATTAAAAACACAACAAAATTTAGAAATGAATTATTTGTATATTATCTCTTCTTTTCCACAGAAAAATTTTATATTCAAAACTTTTTTAACCACACAAAACAATTTAATTGAACAATAACACAACTATTTATTTATTCAACAACATTAATTAATGTAAGATTATCTATATATTAAACAAAAATAAAAGCGCTTGACTTTCCAGACAGAACCACAAACAGTTTTTCCTGTACTGAAAAAGTCGTATTTAAATTATTAATTATTATCAACACCAAAGCAGAGGTTTAAAAATGAATTTAATTTTTAATAATTCCCCTAATGACGTTATATTTGAAAAGAAGTTAATATTTGCGAATTATTCCTTAAGTATAAGATACCTTCACACTTTAATAGAAGTTCTAGTTGGATTTGGAATTTGTTGTATTATTAGGATGATAGTGATGTGATGTTTTCTATCCAGAGTCTGTAAGCTGCTATGTAGTTGAATGCTGGTCTCGAATTCTTCTAAGTCGCCTTGAAGATCGATTAAAGTTGAGATTATTCTAAGTCCAATTAGTAGAGTGACAGTTGAATCTTCCTCTCAGCTCAGAGTCGGTTGCAGAAGAAACGTCCTTTAAGCGTCGATTCCAAATCAAAAGTAATCGTCTTTCGACGATTAAAACTCGGTCTCCCTGTCAGTGGGAATTAATCCACTTTTCTGGAGCCAATTTTCCTCCCTTTTTGGGAAAAAGGTATTTTCCATATATTATGTGTTTTCAGGCCCTTTTGGTCTGAAATATTTACACTATATGTTTTATTAGTCCTATTTTTTGACTAATGAATAGTTTTCTTCCTTAATTATTAATTAAAACACCTTTTAATTAATAATTTATAGTATTTTATTTTTAACGTTATCTTTGATCCATGTTGGCAACATGATGATTCTGACTTTAGACTCTGCTTGAAGATGCGCGCGCAACTGTTCATGTTTTGGCATGAAAATCTCTACTTTTGACGTTTTTTCGTTCAACTCGCTATAACTTTCGAACGCTCGAACCGATTTTAAAGTTCCTTTCGGATTCTTCTTCCTTTCCATCTTGTGGGTCTTGTGGAACTTGATTCATCGCTCTACTACGCTTCGTTCGCGAGTTATCGCCCTTTTCCTGAAATTTGATTTTTCCCCTTTTCAAATTTTGAGATAAGTCCTTTCTCAAAATTCTTTTGACGAAATCTTGTTCCTCTTCTACTACGACGAAATACTATGTTTGTACTTTTCCCATAACTCGTTTGGTTGTCGAGTTATTCGCCTTTGAAGTCCTTAAGTTTGTGTCGTATGAGTTTATGTTCATAAAAACCCCCCCATTATAGATTATTACTTCTGCTTTGGTGTTTTACCATTTTACATACTAAATACATATAATTATCATGTTACTTTACCCCTTTAACGTTTATTTTACCCGCTTTTGGGCTTTGAAGTTTTACGTTTTGTAATTATTATATCTCCCTTATTTTATTTTCAAATTTGATTCTAAGTACCTATTATTGTGCCCTCTTGTGGTCTCTACAATAGTACTTATTATTATTTTTTAAATGATCCCCCCTTCAACTCAAAAATTCCAAAAAACTCCCCAAGAATGACTTTCTAAGTCCATTCTCACCTGTTAATTATTATTAATTCATATTTTTTATTTGTGATTATTGTTATTTCCCCACTTGGTTATGACTCTACGATTTTTGAATTTTGAATTTATTCTTTTTCCAAATTTTAGGTTTTTGAGCCCTTCTAAAAACTTGAATAACTTTTTTGTTTTATGTGATTTTAAATTTATTTGTTGATATTATTGGTCGGTTGACTCTACTGAATATTTATTTATATTAATAATTTAGTTTCTTAATAAAATAGGAACTAAGGCAGTTTGACTTTTCACGTCCAAACAAGCAAGTTTGCTCTCGAGCTGGCGTGACGTCATCGCCCCACCTCGTCCCCACTCTACAAGGTTTAGCGCGGCAATTTAACTTGTTTTAAATGGACTTGAGACGTTTGGCTTTTTCCAAACCGCCTCAACATGTGCCCATAGCATCTTGGGACATAAGGAAAAGAGTGATATGAAAGTAAAAACAGTGAAACACCAGCTAAAGATTAGGTATGCTGAGTGTTTGGATGAAGAAGGATTTAGATAGGAAAAGGGTAATTATCCATTTATACCGATGAACATTCGGTCACTAGAGTCTCGTCAGCATTCACAGGGTGCACCATTAATGAATAACAAGTTACTTTTTGTGAAGGTGAGGTTGACACTTGTATGGGAGAGGGTATAGTTTGCACATCCACAAACCTAGCACACCGTTCTCTTCTTCTTAAAGACCGTTGAATTTAATGTTGAAGACGTCTGTCCTTGAGATATGTTTAACTGAAGTTGAGTACACACAACTGAGCAGAATATGTTCCAAACTCTTTGTCTTCTTTGTACAGGGAACATTTCGGGAGTCTGGCAATTTGAAGCTATAAAGGTATTGTTGGGTGATGATGTAGTTGGTTCTAGCTCTTATGACAAAAGTGGCTGTGGGTGTGGCTTTTTAGATGCCCCGATATATTTCTCTATCGGTTTTGGTTGAATTCTATATAAGTATCTTTCCATGATCTCAGTTCTCCATAGTTTTTTCCACACTAGTTTGAAATGAGTATCTGCTGAGCATTGAGGAATGCGGTAATTCCACTGGGTTCATATATGTGTTGCTGTTTTTTTTTGTTTTATCTGCTGTCTCATTACTGAAGATTCCACAGTGAGATGGGATCTGTTGGAATACTATGTTCTTGCCAATTCTTTTCAGTGATCATTGTGCTAATTTCTGAACGCAGATGTGCATAGGAACATGTGCTTGAATGTGTTAGTGCGTGTATAAATTAGAGTCAGTCGAAATACATTTATGTTGATAGTTGAGGAAAAAGTAGGCTACAAAGGCTTCATTTATTGCCAGCAGTTCAGCATCCATAGTGTAGAACATGAATTAGCAAGGATGTAAAATGTATCTCCAGTGATGTTGTTGTAATAACCAGTCTTGCTTATATATTCTTGCAAACTTGCTGTGTTGGATAAATATTTTTATAAAGCCTGGTCGGACAAATGGAATCAGTCAACCGTTGGGAGACACCTGCACAAGATTCAACCCCTACCAACTGACGGGAACTTATATAAAGGGGTGCAAAGACAACTAGCATCTTTCGCAGCAAGAGCTAAAATCGGTCACATAGTGACGCAGAAATACCTATTCCGCTTCAACCTTACCGATTCGTCGCACTGTGCATTATGTGAAGACGATGAAGAGGATCTGGAGCACATTCTTCTGCGTTGCAGCTATCCAATTCTTTCACGTGATCTCCTAAGAGCAGAAGTCAACGATTTTGAGGACATCCTTAAAAACAAAAAACATTGGCAGCTTGCTTGTGCTGCGTACATTGGACATCGGGCCATCGGCTACGATTGATGCTGGACGCCCGTACTAAGAAGTAAGAAGTAAGTTGCAAACTTGCTGTGTCTGTTATCAACAATTAGCAGAGTCTCTATTAAAATACTTAGTTAGCTGGTCAGGAAGATCAAGTTTTGCAGAAATTCAGTGTACTGAATAAGGTATTTCTGTATAATAGGTTGGAATTGGTTCTGGGAGATCTTTCGGTAAGTCAATGGAAAATTCTGTTCTTGTTAAGTGAAATCTATTAATATTATATATGATATAATATTTAGCATTGTATATTAAGGCGTATGTTTCAGATGTATTTGCCATATTATTTAATCTAGTATAATATCTACTTCTATTTGTAGATCATTTTTGTTTCAGACACACTGCTTCAAGACAGCTTGTTGAGTATTATACTGATATATTTAAGTATTTAGTGGTTGTTTTTGAAGGATTCGAAGCTCATTTAGAAGCTGTAAGTATTTTGCTATATAAATAACTAACCTAATTTGAAAATAGTGTTTAGGTTATCAATTTTTCTGTCCTTAAAAGCTTGATTTTACCCTAATCTAATATGATTTACCCTGAGGATACATTTATGGCACAAGCGAAGCAAATTTAGGCCAAATTTACAAAGAGATAGATTGAGTGATGTTGTATTTTGTGTATATAAAGATTATTGGCACCTACGAATCATGATCTTTCATGTAATTGTATTCCACTCGAGATTTAAAAAAAAAATAGTGAAAATTGCAAATTATTTTTTGAAATGATCTTTTTTATATATATAAACTTTACATATCATTTTTAATTTAGGTAAAACTAAAATGTCTGTAACATTAAATGCAAAAACTTTCAAATTATATTATGCATAAATTATGATTTATTGCTAAAAACAAACCGATAGACAGCCGAACAATAGTTTTTTAAATTAAATTTTTGACTTCTTTAATGGTTATGGAGGTTGTAATTAAAACAAAACTATTAGTAGTATTTTCAATCTGAAAAGTTGTGAATTGTGTAAACCTGTTTTAAAAATCCTACCATTACTATGTTATATTTACTTAATATATTTTATTGTGTTAGGTTGAATTTTCTAACTACAGTAGAGCCCCGATTATCCGCGGAATTGGGTGGCAAGGGCACCGCGGATAGCGAAAATCGCGGATAACCCAAAAAAAGACTAAAAATGAGGTGAAAACGAAAAAAATATTTCAGCATAAAAATTATGTTTTATTGTACAAAAAACATGATATGAAAACTTTTAAAAGATGTAGAGTACAACAGAAACCATTGTTCTACATCTAAATCACTAAAATAAATACAGTAACAGTAAATAAAAAACTATACATGTACTGTACTGTTAAACAAAAAGTGTCCAGTTACGCCTTTTTAAAAAAATCAGTCACTCGCTTTTGCTTCTTGCTTTGAAAACACCTTTTCTTTATTCTAGATTGTACTTTTCTTAACATAAGTTTTTCTGCCAGTTGTGCGTCGTCATCTTGTTCCTCTAAATATTGAAGCAATCCGTCTACGTGCTGCAAAGCAGTTTCGTGTGTCATCCTTGCAGGCGCCTCATCTTCTGAGCTTTCACTTTGTTCTTCGTTCTCGTCCAATCCCATTGCTTTGTTCGTTATCTCTACGTCAGTCAGTCGTTCAAACCCAGGCACACTTGCGTCGCATTCCAGCCACTCATCTATGTTCTCTTCGTCGACATTCTCTCCTCCTGGAACGGATGTCAATAGGTCAACAAGTGTAGCGGTCGGCATGACTTCACTTTTTTCTTCACAAATGGTTTGGTTGACATTTGTTTCGATACTTGGAAAGAGTTTTCTCCATGATTTAACAAGGGTTGAGGGTTTGACGTAATCCCATGCAGAAGCAATATCGTAAATGCTATCCAAAATTGTATAATTTTTCCAAAATTCTTTGAAATCGCAGCCTTCTTCGATTTTTGACAGTAACAACTTTGTTCTGTATGTTCTCTTCATTGTTGCAATCACTCCCTGGTCCATAGGTTGTATCAGAGCAGTAACATTTGGGGGCAAAAAGTGTGCAAAAATTTGCCCGTCAGAAGATTTAAGCACGCTTGTATTTGGGTGTGAAGGCGCGTTGTCAATTAACAAAACAGCCTTCATTGGCAAATTTTTTGAGTCAAGATGTTTACGTACTTGAGGCACAAAAATCTTTTCAAACCATTCTTGAAAAATCTGCTGATTCATCCAACTTTTTTTTTGGTTGAAATAGTCAACTGGTAAATTTTCTGCTCTTGTCCCCTTAAAAGACCTCGGTTTCTTAGATTTACCAATAACAAGAAGCCTAAGTTTGTGACTACCTGCAGCGTTGCTGCATGGCAAGATTGTAATTCTTTCCTTGCTACTTTTGTGACCTGCCGCTTTATGTTCACTTTCAAATGCTAAAGTACGAGTGGGAAGACACTTCCAAAAAAGCCCTGATTCATCAGCGTTATAAATTTGTTCATATGACAGATCTTCAGACAACACAAACTCTTCAAAATCACGTTGAAAATCATCAGCTGCTTCTTGATCACCACTCAGCTTCTCTCCGTGTAGACCGATCTCTCTAATTCCATGACGTTTCTTAAAACGATGTAACCAACCGGACGACGCATCAAAATTTCCTTCCAGGCCTAACAAATCAAAAAATATTTTTGCTTTAGTTGCAATGATAGGACCAGACACGGGGGTGCCCTCACTTCGCACCTGAGCTAACCATTCCGTTAATGCCGAATCAAGTTCATTATAGGTGGATGTCTTCATTGTTTTTCTTTTTTTCATCCCAGAAGCACTGTCCGACATTGATGCAAAGGCCAACAGTTTGTCTTTTTGCTTTAAAACGTCTCGCACTGTTGTTTCCCCAATCCCATAATTCAAACACATCTGCTTCCTAGAAGCGCCATTTTCTATTTTAGAAATCATTTCAAGTTTTTGTGTAATAGTTAACACAACTTTCTTTCGTTTTTCAGCCATTATTAATTTCAGGAACTAACGAAACACTAAACTTGAGCACTGACAAAGAAACATAAAACACAACTGATCACTAAGCACGCTTACTGACAACTGACACCGCTAGCAGGTCGAGAGAAGGGGGGAGGTCTTTGTGTAGAGGGGAAGGTCAGTGAACTTGACAGAGGGGATCAATAATGTGATACTTTAACGTAAAGCGGTGTGAAATCTTTAAACTTTAGACTTCGGTCATGTGCAGTCGTATTTTTTTTTTAAAATCGTTACACTCGCGGATAATCCGCACCGCGGTTCATCCACTCGCGGATAATAGGGGCTCTACTGTATTCTGATTTGCTACAGGATCGTAGGTTTCTAACAAGATCTTCTTAGTTATTCTCCCCATAGATAGCTTTGTATGAAAATTCACCATACTATACTGGTGTAAGACTTTATAATAACCAGTCCAAGCATGGTTTAACCCCTTTTAAATTACTTGCATCTAATATGTTTTTTATTCTGTTGAGCATACACTTAAATTCTTACTTGCATTGATTTAGTTGTAAATCCATGTGTTTTATTCTCTGTGATTTTAATAAGCTTTTACAATATGATAAGTGAATTATTGATATTTTTTTTATTTATATTTTAAATGTTATTTTTTATACATTTTTTAATTTATTGATATATTGACTATATTAAGTATATTCATTTTCTGATGAGCCACCTGTGTATACTGTTATGTGTCAATTGTAATAAATGTATAAATTTTGTTATATTTGTATAGATTGAATGTATATTTCATTTTTATAGTATTTGTGATAGTTATTCTCTCGTTCCTAAAGTTATATAAATTGTGAATGTTCTATATCGTTGTAAGAATCAAAATTATATATTGCTGTTTTTTTAAAAATATTTTTTATTGCAAAACATGGCAACGTCAATGTAACATTATTTTAACGGTTATTGCAATTTTAATATAAATATAATTAAAATAACAATATACACAAAATAATGATAAAATAACAAATTTAAATTATAAAATATAACATTAGAATTCTGGTACACAATTCAAATTTAATATGCTTGATTAGAAAAAAAAAAAAATTAATTAAAAGTTTCATCAAAAAAGTTTTAATTTAAAAAAACCATGTATCAACTTTATTAATAGTTTTATAGCATAATGGTAGGGAATCATACAATTTTGTTCCATGAAAAATACTTTTACATTCCATTTAACTTCTCCAAGATTGTACAAATATATTATTATTATATCTAGTACTATATGCATGAATATTTGTGTTGTATTTAAAACTATTACTGTTTATTTTGTAGAACGAAGGCAGAATTCTTTTTACTTTAAATACCTTCCTGCACAAGTCCCATGGTTGTAAGATTTACATTACCATAATAACTCTTTTCAGTAACTTAAAAACTAATGCACTACTAACAGAATTTCCCCTCCAAATAATACCATAATTTATTAAACAATTTACATCTTACTTCTCTAGTGTGTGTCTGATATCAAGTAACATCAACCCCACGGTATCTTTCATACAGTGGCAGTCAGCTTCCAAAAGGCAGTATTAGTTACTATTCGGGTGAAGAATGCAGTCAGCTTAGTTTAAGCTCTTCCCTGTCAGTACTTTGCATTGGTCACTGAAGAAAAATATGCTGTAGAGTTTCTTCTTGCTACAAACGAAACAGACAGTTAACTTTACTAGTCCAAAACGGAAATAGATAGGCCTGTGTAACAAACAATATGAATAAAAAGTTCTTGATAAAAAGGTGTAAATTGAACTAGTTAGTAAAGAATTAAAAGTGGCAAAGTATATATAGTTTTTAAAGCATCTATATCCAGTTGAATTATTAAATTTCTTATAAAAATGTTATCCTACTCAATTTAGCAGATAAATAAATAATGTGATGGAACCATGAAATATTCCTGTCTAAAAATGCTTCAATATGTTGATTCAACAGATTCTATACATTTTAACAGTTTTTTGATGCCATTTGGAATGTTGATTATAATCAATAATTAATAGGTCTTATCCTCTTTATTATTCATCTTTTACAGTTCAACATCAACTGTTTCGGCTATTCAGCCATTCTCAAGGATTGAGCAGGATGTCAATTAACACTTACTGTACATTACTAAAAAAATAACACTTAATACACATGCATACACAAAAAAAGAGTTTATTATAACAGTTCAGTCATTAGTACCGAAACAGTTAGGTCTACTGTCACATTTTGTGTTTATTACTGTTTATTATATGTAATGAACATGACACGTGACTGTGTGCCTAACTGTTCGGATACCAATGACTTCTTTTTAGTGCATGTGTATAAAGTGTTGATTTAATGTACAGTAAGTGTTAATTTATTGACAATGGATCCTGCTCAATATTTAAGAATGAGTGAATAGCCGAAATGGACGTCGTTGAATGGTGAAAGAGAAATATTGAATATGGTAAGACCTATTAATTATAGATTAAAATCGACTTTCCAAATGGTATCAAAAAACCGTTAAAATGTATAGAATTTATTGATTCAACATAATTTTTAGGCATTTTTATAGACAGGAATATTTTCTGCTAATTTGAGTAGGGTAACATTTTAATAAGTAGGACGGTAAGTCCTATTAATGATAGTTTACTCCTTAATTAAATTTCTCTATCTACGAGTGCCCCACTTCCAAAACTCATACAAACAGTTTTATTAGTGATAACGAGAATTAAATTTTTTACCAATTCAGAAATGGTGTTTTATATCGTTTGACTTAAAAGATAATTTGAAAAAAGTTTGTTAGTATGTTTTAAAGGGGAGAAGACAAATTCAAATTTTACTTTGTAGAGGTTAATTCTTTGAGAGGTGAGCTTTCATTGTAATTTTTATAATTAATTTGTATATTTTTACAGATGAAAATACACTGGTTGCTTTATATACAGAAGATGGACACAATGTTAGGAGAAGCATTTCGTCTATGTTGTAAAAATTCTTTACAGAAAATGCTTCATGTTTTAACTGGTGATGGAACTACGGGACCTACACCTCTTGTCAGTGTTTCTGTTAGTCTCCAAAATCAAAAGGTAAAGATAAGTATTACACTTGTTGGAATGAATTGGTTTCAAGCACTGAACATATAATAAAATGTTACACTCCACACCTCTGATAGTCGATGTGACTAGATCCCACAAGTGATCTAGATTGGGGTTTCATTCCAAATTGCGAGCTTACTTAAGTTTTACAAGATTAGAGTTATGACTAAAAACCCAATATACTATTCTGTTATGTCATTTTTGTTGCTCCATAAGCATCTTTTGCCCACATTGTGCACCCAATGTCCAATAGTATAATTTTTCTGACCAACTCAATTCTGTGAAGAAGTAAAAAGAAAATTTATGAAAAATGCAAGGAATGTAATGATGAATCGTCTGTTATCTCTAATCTAATGTTTGAAATTAAGAGATTAGTTTATAACAAACCATTAGAATTAAGTAATTTATTTCAACTCTAAGCTAGGATCTTGAATCCTTTCCATTCTTTAACCAACTAACTAGTAACATACTGTTTTATTTGTTTTACCTTGTGGTATGTGTATTGTTTTCCTTAGTCTGTTTTAAGATGCTTATGAGAATTCCTTAACCTATTGGTCAGCAAGACTTAATAAATTTTGTGTAACATACATAATGTTTTAATTAAAAATGAACTTCCCCCATGTACTAATGGTCATTCACATATAGTATATAAGTTAATAGATATACAGTAGGACCCCATTAACCCCGGAGCCCATAAGTCCGGGCTTCGCTTAATCTGGGCAGCCGGTTTTTTGCCAGCTACCATCATAAAAATGTTTAATTCACTTAAATTCTAAAATCAATATCAAAAATAAAATTTTAATTATTTTTTATTGATTATAAAAAAGTTAAGCATAAAGACAGATACATTTTTCTCTGAAATGATGCTGTAACAAAAATATAATCAAACATTTTTATGGTGGTAGATCGTTACAATTTATTCAAATATCAAAATTTTTCCTTCAGCTAGAATTAGCAGAAAAACAATGGAGCAGCTTTCCTACACATTTGAATGATGCAGCCTGCACTAGCCCGCCCTTTGATGATAAATGGAGGGGAAATTTCCCTTTCTTCACATGCCCCTGGCCAGCCAGCACACATTTTTGATATCCCCCTCTGAATAGTTGAACAATATATGAAATAAATGTTTAAATATAATTTGTATAAATGTTGTAATACAATTTTTAATATGTTTTGTGTTCTATAATATAAAACGTTTTATGAGTTTTTTTTCCTTCCTCTGTTAATTCACCTGCTTCTCATGATTCACCTGAACCCTCATGTCAAAGGAAATTAATGTCAAAGAAAGACAACAAATATCACCAGTTTCTTCAAACCAGTAAGCGTGTCAAGTGCGGTCAATGAAGATGTGTCTTGATTGCCATGATCTAATTCTGTACTGCATTAGTTTTGTGTATTTTGTAGGGCCTAGCCTAATTGGATTATATCTTGTATACTAAATAACCTTTCTATTTCTTAAATTAAAAATGCACATTCTTTTTATTGAACAGAGTGTTTTGGCTCATTTCATAAGTTATTTTGTATAATCCGGACTTTCATTAATTCGGACAACCTAGAGCCCCAATCAGTGCGGATTAATGAGGTTCTACTGTAAACTTTGCATTAATTATTATTGCTAAGAAATATATGTATAGTATAATATTTGATAAGAACAATAAACAAATTGCAGATAGTGTTTAATCCAACTCTGGAGCAGATCTATGCTATGGGAAAGATTGTTTTACCTGAGCTTGTGATTTGCATTCAAGGTTTCCCTCGTCTAATGGAAAAGTTTCATTTAAAACAAAGAGTAAAACGAATATCTTATGCAGCTGTCATTGCTGAAGATGAGGAATGTGTTAGACTTCAGTTTGAAATTGAAAGAGGTAAATCAGAAGTCATAATCTAATTATTTTAAAACTAAATTCATCAATAATGTGTTTTTGTATATTTTTTTAATTGTTGTGGTTTCCATTTGCAACTATCTTGTTAGTCAGTACACAGGTTGAGTTATATGGTAAAATTCCTTGCAACTATAGTAAACTTTCCAGTAGGATGATTTATATTAAAAATTATAATTAATTTAAAAACAGCCTTAGACATCTACTATTGTCTTGATAATTTTATTCCATGGAGAAGGTTATGAGCCATGATTTTCATTGATTTTTATTTATTTCGTTTCACTGTATTACACCTGATTGGATAACATTGAGACTATTGCAGGTATGCAGATTGTCCTCAAATAACATATAATTACAAGTACTATAATCAATATTCATTTAACATTACATGACTAAGAATAAAATTAGTCACAATAGATCATGTCCATTAATCGTTTCTACAATTTTTTTTAGTTTGTTCAAGAAATAAATATTAAATATCTTTAAAAATACACATACATAACAAATCACCAGATTTCCCTAAAAATAAGATGATCTCTCTCTTGGATGATCTAGGCTTTACAATTTTATCTTTGTGTGTTTGCTTTAATTAATAACATTTAAACAAATTCTTTTAAGTATTTATTTGTTAAAATTGGTTTATATATATAAATTGTTTTTCATTTCTTTAATTTATTACAATTCATGATGTTGTGGTGAGGTAGGGGACAACACCCTCATTGTCTTCCTTAAATTGTATTTATATTATCTGGTATATTTTTTATCTAATTGGTATTATTTATTATTATTCTATTGTAATTTGTCATGTTTGTAATTGTTTTACTGTGTGTAGCTTTATATTTATTTAGAATGTTTTAATTATATTTTTAGTAGCATAGCATTGATATTTTAACACTTCTTGTACAACAAAATTGTCAACAACAAAAGTAATAAATTAAATGAGACTCAACCCATTAGGTAGCAAGCTTCCCAATACAGATCACCATAGCATTTTCTTCTCTGCAGATCTTTGTTGAGCCTCTTCACATTTTAACAAGTTGCCTTATCCATTTTTGACCTCAGTTCCCTGCACTGTCTACGGTTTCCTTGGTGGTTGAAAGTCCAAGACAGCACAGATGAGCTGAGAGATAGTCATGACTAGATATATAGTCAAGTCTAAAATTTGCAACTGCCTCCATTCTATAGTTATTGGTACACAAATTTTGTTAGCCGTTAAAACAGTTGCTGTGTGCTATGTACTTCTTGATTTATTTTTATTCATTTGACATTTAATTATTCGCAATCACAAGGGGAAAGATCAGTGTGGATGAAGAGGGATTCCAGATTTCCTAATATGTATATATAAAATATTCACATATTTGGTTCAAAGATATAAAACATTGGATTCAGAATAAAAGCATGACAGTGCAATGTTGAGTGAATAAAATGATGTATGGTCTAATTTGTTAGCCAATTAAACATTTTGCTGTAATTTCATACCATACAATTAGAATATTCTAATTTCAGTAATTTAATTTTTTCCTATCCAATATTATTTATTATCGTTTATAGTATCTCTATTTTCTGCTACAGTTATGTCATGAAACTTTAAACAATATGTTTATTTCATGTCCAACATTTTATGAAAATTAATAGGAGTACAAATAAAACACACCCACATTCTTTAGTTTAATTCTACAATGTATTGATCTAGCCGACCATGGTTTCGCCAGTTACGGCATTGACGAGGCTTATACAAAGACTAAATAACCTATATGAATTAATAGGAGCATAATTTATGATATCAGAAAAAATATGACATACAAAAATATGCTACATAATATTTAAAAAAAAAACCTATAACATTTACCAGATTTGATTTTTTCATCATAAAAATTAAATATATTTTAGACATCCCTTAGGTGTCTTCGCAGTGCTAGTGGAGTACCTCTTTTATGTACATCTGCCATCATTTTCAAAATATTTAAAAACAAACTAAGCCTACTGTTCAATAATGAACAATATGTTTAAGAAAGGTTTAAGATATCCTCCTTTGACTAACCTCCTGCTAAGGTAGAATAATTGGTTAAATCGCTAATTCAGAATTCCTTAGCAATTTCTCTTCCTTAATAAAGAAAATAGTAAACTTCCAAAAGATCATTAAGAAAAACCATAAAGTAGACATTAACAAAGTAATCCTTAGGAATGTTTATAAATATGGGTTTAAAGTCTCTGCAATTATTACTAAAGTTTGCAACAATTTTTAATATTGTTTTCAGTTATTGATTATGCTATGGGAGAGTTAAAATTATATTTGAGACAATGGGATTCTCTAAAAGAAATATGGGAGATAGACAAAGACTTGTTCATGACACGTTATGCTAAACGTAATCCTAGCCCAGAAGCATTTGACAATGACATTGGGAGGTAAGTTATTTATTCTTTTGTCTTATTATAATCTTTCAAAACAATAATTCACTGTAAAAATATTAAACATAGTTGAGTAAAATAAAACACAACAGTTGTGCATAGATCAATAAACTGGTAAACATCTATCTCCCCTACTAAGATTAAACATAGACATACTTTATTAGCACAAAATATTCTACAGATATAAAATCAGAACAGGTGCTTTTTCAGTACTTAATCTCATTAAAGCCTTAGCACATGCAAGCTGTGCTAAAAATCCCTGTCAATCCACAACTACAGACTCAAAATTTACGAATTAAAACACTGATAAATACCTGAACATCTTGAGATTCCAACTCGAGTACAATCACTCTATCCAGCAACCAAACCAATTTAAAATCAGATAATCAACACCAAACTCTCTTATAACTGTAAAAAAAGAAAGAAGCACCCCTCCAGTTCTGGAACAGATGCACTAGCCACCATCAATGAAAGATATCCTAACAACAAATACCTAAGAATCTACATAGATGGATCACTAATAGGACTGAATGGTAAGGCTGGAGCAGGATTCACTCTAAACTATTCCCTCACTACATCTCAGTGGACGAATACAAGACGAGCTTTAATGGAGAATTTAAAGTAATATTCTGTACTCTTACAACAATTATTGTAATTGGGACCATTAGCCTTAAAAAAAGTCACCCTCCTCATAGACTCCTAATCTGTGGTACAATACCTAACATCAGTTAGAGAGCCCACAAACCAAACTATAAAAGAAGCAAGAGATATAATATATCTACTTAACAAGCAAGATAAGACAGAACTATCAACTAGGTTCCCTCACACATGATAATAAATGGGAATTAAGCTGCCGAATATCTGGCAAAAAAGGGTACATATCTACAGAAGGAAACATCATACAACTTCTAGACAGTCAGAAAACTCTTCAGTAGCAGAACTTGGGAGAAATTCTCCAAGTCAACGTAACATCCAGCAATAAACAATGAAAGGAAATAGGCAGCTTCTAGAATAAAAACAGAAATCTACCAAGAAACCACGAGGAAGCGAACTTTAGACAGGACAAATCTCACCACTGCACAATTTGCGAAGAACGTAACACACCTATGAATACAGATCATCTCCTTGTGCCCAGAATTTGACCGTACACATCAAGAAATGAACTATCAAAGCTATATTGAGATGCCAGAAGATAAATAGAGTAATCTATAAGTATACTCTTAGAAAACAACTATAACAATACAGCTTTGTTCTAGAGGATGCAATTTTATTACATATATCGGTTCCTAGGGGCATTTTAAAATGATACAAAAAATTTGTCTCCATTAGGTGATCTGGATATTTTGGTATAAACAATTTAATTTACAAAGTGGTACATTTTTTAATTTTACAAAAAACTATCTAGCCTATGTTTCAGTATCCTTGTATAAAAATTTATTCATTATTATAAAGAAAGTTAGATGAGGTTGAAGTTGATGGGTCTATTTTGTGAATTGTTACATAACCTCAAAATTTACATGTTCCTATTTAAAAAAAATAGCTTTAAGTATAGAAAAATTATTGATGTATTTTAAGGAAACTTTAGGAAAATATGTTTCTTGTGAATATTAACAACTATTAGGAATCGGGTTCTTTCTAAGTCAGTGGTTCAGTGTTTCTCTTTTGTTAAAGAATGCAATACTTTATATCATTTTACAATCACTAATTTCCAAATATTATTACAATTATTTCTATTCAAATATTAATTTAAAACTGAATCAATACATCTCCCTAACTCATTCAATTATTTCAAATAACATACATATGCTTTATATAACTTATCTCATATTACTTTACAATGATTACTTTAAAAATTGAATTAACCTATCTATATGAATATTTAAAAATGATCAACCCAGAATAGTTCCAGCTATTGTGAAATGAATCTAATATATTTAAATTGTTGATTACTTGTGCTGATACTTTGTTTGTTTGCTCACCCCTTTTGTGCACTGCAAAAGCCGCTACTACAGCTTGTATTATTGGGAGCTCCAACTCGCCAATAATACCCTCGTGCCCTTGTCCTCGAACGTTCCTCCTGACGTCCTCGCTCACGCTGTTGATCGATAGATCTCCACCTCTCTTGGGTCGTTGCTTATATTGCCTCGACCTGCCTTGCTATGTAGGTTGCCCATGCTAGGTAAGCATTTCATCATTTTTTTAATAGTTTCGCAATACCTGTCGCTATTCTGGGTTTCATGTATGGTTCTTACTTAAATTATATTAATTATTATATATTTCTATTCTAGTAACTATCTAATCCTAACAACTCCGCCGCCCTCGAGACATCGTCCCGATGTCAAAAAAAAAACTCAAAAAGAAGGGTAGTCCCTTTCGGGTACCCGTATTATTTTTTGTTTAGACAATAAATAGATTTTTTTACATAAACAAAATGTTACAAGTGTTAAAATTGATGTCCATACTAAAACTAATAACAATGAATTAAAATAAGATTGTCTTTGTTCCCTTAATAAATAAAACATGATTGTCTCTTCGTTTGCTGTCAACACGTGCAGTTCATCGTCTGTGGCTGTCCCGCAACACCAATGAAAAACGTCCCCAATGCTGCTAATCGCTCTTTTTGTTCTAGCATGTTCCTGGCGCCCTTTTTCGTGTTTCGTGATTGATGCTCGTAGGATGTCTTTAGTACTGGCCATCAGTTTCTCCAGTGTGTTAGCTGTTTGGCATCCTGTTGAGTTGTCGGCTCCTAAACATAATTTAGATCGGGCAATGGTGACTGGGAAATGTTGTATGGGAGATAAGGGAAAGATGTAGGTCATTGGGATAGTTGCTTCGTATATATTTAGCTTGGAGTGGTTGGAAGTGTGCTTCATTTGAAATTATTATTGGAATTTTTGGGTGGGAATGAAGGGTGAGGGTTAGGGGAAGGATGATGATCCACATGTATTTTTGTAACATGTTTGGTCCTACCCTCTTCTGTTTGTCTAGGTTGCCTGTAACTGAGCAAACATTCTTATATCAATACACCTGTAATCATCTTAAGTTTTTCCCTTTCCCACTTAACTTCCCTTTAGTTGGAATTATTCTGGATTTGTTCCCTAAGTTTTTAGTCTTTTTATAAAATTTTCTAATAAAATTATATTTAACATATATATTTATACCTACAATTAACATATATATTTATATCTTATCTCATATTCAAATTAATATACAACATTTTATTTTTTAACTTATCTATGTATGAGTGCTGTAGCTTTAATTAGTTTCGCTGTACGGCCTTATTCTCGACACGTGGACTATGTCCCCTATCCATCTGCCATGTCTGTAGATCTCAATCTCGTAATTTAATGGCCACAACTTTCTTAGAATTTTGTAAGGACCTGTGTATTGTCTTTCGAGCTTGTTGTCCTTCTTTTCATTCCGTAGTAAAATTAACTCTCCTACCTTAAAGTGTACCTCTCGGCGGTGGGCGTTGTATCTTTCACATTGACCCTGCTGTGACTCAGCCATTATTCTTGGTAAGTCTTGTCTGATTTTATGTATAATTTTTAGGGCCTCTAATACATCATGTTCAGGCACTTTTGGAATTAGTGCCAAGTCGATCGGTTGGTTCGGTTCGAACCCGTGAAGTAAATAAAATGGTGAAAATCCTGTTGTAGCGTGTTTGCCTGAATTATATGAAAATGTCAATAACTTGACATATTTATGCCAGTCCTTCTGGTCCTCGTTGACGTAGCATCGCAACATGTTGACTAGCGTCGAATTGTATCTCTCGGTCACACCCTGACTTTGAGGTCTATACGCCGCTGAAGTTTTGTGTACTATTCCTAACGCGTTGTATAATTGTTTTAATATGTCTGCCACAAAATGCGTACCCCTATCTGTCTGTATTTCTGCTGGCATGCCATAACTCGGAATGATGTCCTCTAGTAGAAATCGCGCCGTCGTTTGTGCATCCTCCTTTTCTGTTGTTTTAGCTATCGCAAATCTCGTTGTGTTGTCTGTTGCTATCAGGATGTATAATTTTTTGTTCGACTTTGGTAAAGGTCCTAGGTAATCCATCGTTAATTTTGTAAAGGGTTTTGTCGTTATTCTTATTGGTTGTAATAATCCCGCTGATTTTTGTCTGTCTGTCTTCATGATTTGGCATTTGTGGCACTTCTTTATGTATTGGATTATGTCCGCCGTCATTCCTGGCCAGTGATATTTGTTTTTAATTTTTGACATAGTCTTTGCAACTCCTGCATGACCTCCCCCAATAATTGAATCATGAAATGCTTGAAGAATTTCGGTTGTCAATTTCTTAGGGACGGCAATTAATAATTTGTTTTCTCCATTTGTATATTGCTTATACTGCAAAATACCGTCTTGTAGTACGTATAACCTTGACGCTCGCCTGTGTGCCTTGTCAGCGCTCTCTGGATCTAGTAATGCTTGTCTAATGTTAAATAGGAAATTGTCCGAAAGTTGTTCGTGTTCTAAGTTTACCGACTGAATCTTATTAATTGTTAGTTCTCCTTGTATCTCTTTGTCCGATATCTGCACTTTACCTGGATAGCGACTCAAGCTGTCTGGCACCCTCATTGTTGAACCTGGTTTATGTTTTATTTCGAAGTCATATTCGATTAATTTTAATGCTAATCTGTTTAGCCTTGAACTTAATGTTTTTACATTCTTGTAGTATTGCAAGCTGGCATGATCGTTAAAAATAGTGAATCGCCGCCCATACAGAAATGGTCTAAAATAGTTCACTGTGTAAACTACACTCAGTAGTTCGATTTCCGACACACTCCAGCGCCCCTCAGTATCCCGTAATCTTCTGCTAACATAAGCTATCGGTCGAAGTGTACCATCTTCCTGGTACTGAGACATTACACCCCCTATTCCTGTCCGACTGGCGTCGCATGACACTACTATGTCTTTTTTTTCATCGAAGTTGGCCAGTACAGGTGGCGTAGTTAGTGTTTTTTTTAATTTGTTAAATGCTTCCTCATGTTCCTTAGTCCATTTAAAAGTTTTTTTGTCTGTGTTTTCCTTTTTTGTTAGATCCGTTAGGGGTTTAGCCATGTCACTAAATCCTTGGATGAATTTTCTGTAATATGATGCGGCCCCTAAGAAGCTTCTCACATCCTTTGTTTTCGTAGGGGTGGGAAATTCTGTGATGGCTTTTAAGTTTTTTTCTAAAGGCCGAATACCGTTTTTAGAGATGTTGTGTCCTAAGACGTCTATATTTTGGTAAAAAAAATGACATTTTGATGTTTTTAGTTTTAATTTTGCCGTCTCCAATCGTTTAAAAACTTTTTCTAGGTTTGCTAATTGTTCTGTGAACGTGTTTCCATATGCCACCAAATCATCGATATAAATGACCATCCCCTGATATAGCAAGCCTGAAAATAGGCGATTCATGCTTCTTTGAAACGAGTTTGATGAGTTTCGCATTCCCATTGGTAACCTCGTGTACTGATATAGTCCCCTGTGTGTTACAAATGCCGTGTATGGTCTATGTTCTGGGACTATTGGTTGTTGGAAAAATGCCTGATTTATGTCCATAGACGAAAAATACTGTGCTGTTCCTAATGTGTCGAAGATGGTTTCTGCTCTTGGTAAAGGAAATTTGTCAGCCTCCATGTCTTCGTTTAATTTTCTGTAGTCCACTACCATTCTGTATTGGTCGCCGGGTTTTTTTACTAAGAATGCGGGTGCCGCGAAAGCGCTCTGTGAATCTTCTATGACCCCTGCTTCTTTTAACTGCTCCACCTGCCTATCTAATTCTTGTCTTTCTACATTACTTAGCCTGTAAGGAGGGACTGCCACCGGTTTACCTGTTTTCATGTTTATAGCGTATGCCGGCATATCTGCTTCTTGTAAGTCGCGTGGACCGCGTGCGAATAAATGTATATATTTTTTTATTAATGATCGGGCCGCCTCGTACTCTGAGTGTCCTAATTCTTTGTTGATGTCTATTTTGTCTCCTTTTAGGTCCGTTATGTCGTTTGAGATTTTCTTTTCTTTATTTATTTTGATGTGATTAACCTTATACTCTTTGCCTGTGTCAATTTCGAAAGTGTCTGCTTTCGAAAATTTTATTAATTTTCTTTTTACTTTCTCCGTGGGTAAGTATATGTCTCCTAGTCGTGTCTCGTTGATTATTTGCTTGGTCATTGATGTAGGGTTTGTAACTTTTATTTTTATTGGTGTATGTGTAGTATCCGCGCACGCATATAAGCCCTTTTGTGATAGTAGGTTTTCTTTAGATTCGAAATTATATTTTACACCCTCAGGAATTAAATTTTTTATCTTTATTTCTATGTTTCTAGTATCATGGGGTGGTATTTCAATATCCTCTTTGGTATATATTGGTATTGGTTCCATTATTGTGTCATTGTCCTGTGTTAGTTCCATCAAATTGTTCCTAAATATTTGTACCGTGTTTTGTCCTAGTGTAATTTTGTTATTTTTAAAATTAATTATTGCCTTATGGGCTATTAAAAAGTCATTTCCTAACAATAAGTTGCTTGTCAAATCCTCCACCAAATATACTTTATGTTCATATTCTTGTTTATTTATATAGAATTTTAGGATTGCTCTGCCCGTGACCTTTACTGTCGTGGCATTGGCAGAAGTCAACCATATGTTATCTCCTTCAATTTTTGTTGTTAAATGTCCATATTTATCGTTCAAACAGGAAACACTACAGCCTGTATCAAACAGAATTGATATATTTTTATCTCTAATTTTTCCCGGAATTGCTATACTTAATTTAGAAGTAATATTTCCAATTACTGTTTGTAATGTATTATTTTCCGTGGAGTGTGCATCAACCTCATTATGTGTTGTCAGCATTGGGCTAGAAAGACTATTAACTAATCCTGACGTTGTGTTTTTTTTGTTGTGAAGTTCCACAGTGTGTTTACGTTTGCTTATATATGTAGGCCTACAATTGTTAACATTGTCTCCACAAGTGTCGAAATACGATTTTATAAATTTTATGTGTTTTTGTTGTTCCACTTTGTGACCTATTTTGTTTTTCTGCCATTCACTATATCTATTTTCTTTCTCGTTTTTCCGAATTTTTGTTGGCCGTTCTGAATACTTGTCGTGTACTTCCGGTCTTACTAGTTTTTTTGTACCTGTGTACAATGTTTTGCAAAATGACCTCTACGACCACATCTAAAACACTCTGGTTCTACCCGTGTCTCGTCTCTTCTGAAAGTTCCGTTGTGTCGGTCTGTCTGCCTGGTCTGACTATTTGTCTGTCCATAAATACGTTTTGTTCTGTAATCGTCATTATTCTGTCTGGATGTAGGTGTTTGTCTTTGTTCACGGTATATTTGCGCGTTGTTTTTTTGTTTTTGGTAATTATAAGTTTCAGTATGTGTATCAGTTCTCCTATCACGCCTGTCCCAATTTTCGTTTTTTAATTTCTTATTTTCCATTTCCAATTCATTAATTCGCTCCATTATTGTTTGTAGGTCGTCTCGTGTAATCGTCTCTTTAGATTTCGCTGCCTCTCCACCATCGATGCCTAATCTTTTTCTGAGCATGTAGGAAGCTTTTTCGGCGGTAAACATATTTTCATTTAGTTTTTGTAAAGTTGTGTTGTCGAGCATTGCAATTTGTTGCAATAGTGCTGGATTGAGCCCCTTTAGTATGTGACTACATAGTTTATCTTCGCTCATGTCTGGCTCATAATGTGTACATAGTAATTCCACCTCAGTTTTGTATTGCATCAAGGACTCTCCCGGTAATTGTACTCTATTATTTAATTTCATAAGCAACATTTCTTTTTCATGTTTTGGAGCAAACGCCTTCATGAAATCGTTTTTTATTTCTACCCATGTTGGATGTTTTTGTTTTATTTCAATAATTTCATAATAATCGCTTGCCACTCCCTCTAAATACCAGGGAAAATAGATTCTTTTTTTTTTATCACACCATCCGTTCGCTGCGGCTGCCCTTTCGAATTTTGCTATGTGCTTGGAAATATTCTCTGCCGTGTCCCCACTAAATTTGCTTGGTTCGAACAACGGTAGTCTTTCATTCATTGTGATATCCTGTTCAGAGGTGCTATCGTCTGGAATTGGGTCTTCGTTGTTTCCCGAATGACCCTCGACCGCGTCGTAAATATTAGTGTCTTTATTTGTTTGTGTAGGCCAATTTGTGTATTGGTTTTCTAATTCGACTCGGCTCATTTCCGAAGTGGTATCAATTTTCCATAACCGAATATATGACCTTAGGAAAACCATAGGAAAACCTTAGGAAAACCATGGATATGTTCCACTCAAGGTCTTTCCAAATATTAATGGCTTGAGTTTTATTTAGTGCTTTTATCTCTGCTAAGGTTAAATTCATTAATTTGTTATATTTTGTTTTGTAACTGTAAAAGTACCGTAAATTAATCCCTATTCAAAGAAAGAATAACTCATTACCCAATTCTCATTAATATTCGTTTTAGTTACTCAATTCACCAAAATCAAAATAGAAATTCGAATCAAGTATGTATGAGGTATGTTCCCGGGAAGACTTGTCACGTAAGCAAGAAGTAGCAATGTAGAACAACAAAATCTAAACAAACTATCGTCAGCATTCCGTGGTGTAATTACTCTCGGCCTTGCGCAACAAAACCCCTGACGCGTGTGATTCGTAAATATTCTATTTTAATGTTGACCTTATTCCCAAACACATACAAATATGCTAACAATACAAAAATAATCTTAAACTATAGTTATAATCAAAATCGTCTGTTACCTGTTGATTATCTGTTAATCACACATACATCAAATTTAAATCGTTCGCATATAATAATAATAATAACGCAAATTCAATACATATATCAAAATCTCTTAAATATGTATATCTCTATAGATAAAGCACCTTATTAACATACAAATTTATTACTTTTTGTTTTTCTCAAAAATAATTATCAGATCATTCCATTTTCTTATTTCAAAAATAACACTTCAAATACAGTTTTATAAATATATAGCTGATTAAAGAACCAAAAAATAATCACTGTAATAAAAAAATACTCTTAATTTTTAGTAATAAACTAAAAGAAAGGCTGTTTTGACTATTTATTACATAAAAATTACAAAAACAAAATTCTTTTCATATAGTAACAAATTTTAGTAAAAACTAAAAGCACGGCCGATGCACCATTTATTAGGAATCGGGTTCTTTCTAAGTCAGTGGTTCAGTGTTTCTCTTTTGTTAAAGAATGCAATACTTTATATCATTTTACAATCACTAATTTCCAAATATTATTACAATTATTTCTATTCAAATATTAATTTAAAACTGAATCAATACATCTCCCTAACTCATTCAATTATTTCAAATAACATACATATGCTTTATATAACTTATCTCATATTACTTTACAATGATTACTTTAAAAATTGAATTAACCTATCTATATGAATATTTAAAAATGATCAACCCAGAATAGTTCCAGCTATTGTGAAATGAATCTAATATATTTAAATTGTTGATTACTTGTGCTGATACTTTGTTTGTTTGCTCACCCCTTTTGTGCACTGCAAAAGCCGCTACTACAGCTTGTATTATTGGGAGCTCCAACTCGCCAATAATACCCTCGTGCCCTTGTCCTCGAACGTTCCTCCTGACGTCCTCGCTCACGCTGTTGATCGATAGATCTCCACCTCTCTTGGGTCGTTGCTTATATTGCCTCGACCTGCCTTGCTATGTAGGTTGCCCATGCTAGGTAAGCATTTCATCATTTTTTTAATAGTTTCGCAATACCTGTCGCTATTCTGGGTTTCATGTATGGTTCTTACTTAAATTATATTAATTATTATATATTTCTATTCTAGTAACTATCTAATCCTAACACAACCGTGCTAATATTTGAAACATAACATAAAAAATGAATTTTCCTAAAAATAAGATTGATGCCCTGTAGAAAAATGGCAAAAGTTCATACAGACTTGATTTTTCTTTTAAATTATAATTAATTATTATTATTTTTTTAAGGCCTTACTTTACATTGATCAATCCAATATATTTTTACAGAGAGAAATCCTGCCGTTTTTTAAAGCGATAAAACTAGAATAGATCTTTCTTCCACTCAAAATACTCTCTCCGAATTGCTTCTGCATTCTATTAATAATTTCTGTTGTTTTCACCTTATCAGAATTTAGATGATGCTTTTTTGGCACATATTTTTTCCTCAGGGAAATTGGACAAATGAGCACTCATTTTAAATTTACTTTCACACAACCACAAATGCTAACAATGAAACAATACTTTCAGTAAACACATGTTATGAGGTTGTGATTTATAGGAGAACATTCATTGTTATGTGACATTTGATAGAGAGGGAAATAGTATTTTGCCTTAATTTTTACTTTCCCCACATAATCGTAGTAAAGGGAACAAGTATAACCAACACACAGAACACAATTCTCATAAAAAATACGCCTAAGATTCAGACGCGTTTCAACGACAAGGTGATACACGAGCTACACCAATCAAACTATAACTGGTTATACTGTATAATTTTTCTCATAAGTCAAGCTCAACATTTAATATAGTAGTAAAGGGAAAGTTATGTGATAGGTCAACAATCGATGTTGGATTTTTTGCGGCCTTTTTAAGGTGCCGTGAATCAAAATAATGGTTTTTGGAATGACGTCTGTGGTTTACATCCTAAATACATGGCCCGATTTCAATCAAATTTTGTATGTGGGGTTATTTTGTTGTTATCTCTGGATTTTATTTCTAATTTTTTTTGATAATTCTAAATTTGGAGGTAGCTGCCATAAAAAAAAAATAATAAAATTACGACTTCTTCGAAATTGGATCGGACGATTTTGATAAAACTTAGCTTGAGTCCAGCCTCTAAGGATCCAAACAAAATGTTTTGATCACCATCTCTTCAAATGCGGGTTCGGGTGTTGTTGGTAAAAAAAAGGGGGGGGGAATCGGTTGTAGGGCTTATAAAATACTAAATTTCTCCAAATCAGATCTGTTGATTTCTTTCAAATTTGAGTGAAATGTAAAAGAATAATTATTGTAACTAATAAAACTAATACAATTCAGTGAAAATTGCCAAAAACACAAAAATTAATCTAGACCACCATCAATAAAAGCTCGAATACAATTTAAGCTGACATGTTTATGGCACAATCATAGCAGATTTAGACTCATATTTAAATGTATTCATTTTTTTGTAAAGACAGTGTCCTTAGTTCGTTTTCATTTTTGTATTGATAACTACCAAACTGAGATTTTTGATTATAATTGGTTTTGGATTATTTTTGTTTGGTTTTGGGGGATGAATGAGTGAGAAAGTTTGTGCAATGTTTTGCGTGATTTATTATATATTATGGACTAATCATACACAATGTACACTGTTTCCTGGCTGCTATATAGATAATATTCCTATAGCAAAAGTTGTAGTTTAATTTATTATAATAAAATAGTCATAAATACCTTTGATTAAGTATATAGCGCAGTCCTTAATTATTTTGCTGTTACATAGATGACATCTTCAGATTGACAATTAACATTAAATTACTAAACACTATACAATTTATATTATATAATTACTGTTGAAATGTTAACATTTAGTACACATCATTATGTTATAAATATAATTGTTTTTAAACATTAGGTTAAGTTTGGTCAGTTCAAAGACTAAAATGAACATTATTTAATTTATTCAATGAATTATTTTAGGTATGTTTCATTTGCAACTCAGGTATCACAGATTGACAATCTCACAAATGCACATTTTTTTGAGGTTAATGCAATGTTTCTGAAAGATGATGTAATCTTACATTGTGAACAGTGGCAGCAACGTTTAAACAAACTTTTATTCAGCATTCTGCGTGATCAGATAGAGAATATGTACCAGTACACCATAGAAAATGGAAAGAGGTATGTTTCATTTTAGCTCTAAGTTAGTCAAATGGTAAGTTTAATGAACTCTAAATAAAACATTTCTTTAACATAATGAATTTAAGATCTTGAATACTACTGATAGTTTTATGTTTTGATATCTCTGTATCAATTATGTATGCCTTTTTACATGTTGGGGAAATTTAAAATTAATTTCATAACATCTCATATAAAAATAATAGTTATGGTTTGTTGTATCCTATATCCAGAGTGATTCAAAATTTCTCAGCAATATTTCAGGAGCTGCTTCCAGAGCTAAAAATAAGAAAAAAAAATTATGAACTACAACGAAAAAACTCTACCTTTTTTAGAGTCAGACTAATTACGCCCCCTAACTTTATTTATACGTAATAGTCCCGAATCCTGAGATTTTTAGCCTACAGGATTCGTTCTCGCGTGACAAAAAGAATAAATTATTCAATCCACTGGAAGTTTTTGGCTTACTATCTTTCTGGCCTGGATTGAATAACTTCTTCGATAATTTGAGTTGCCCCAAATTACCGGTACCCCCCTTTTTATTTATGACTTCCAGTAATTGTATTTAAAATTACCCTATTTCTCAGGGAGAACACGAATTTACTTTTTTCTAATTTTAATCTCGTAGGTGCGTGTCCTTGGGAATACCTCTTTGATACACTATATTTTACCTTTATTATTATAATGAGACCTGAAAATATAACATATAATTGTGTGACCAATTCTAAATAAAACACAGTTTTAGTTAATAATAAAAAAAAATTAATTCTTTTAATTACTTGAAACAAAAAACAAATTGAAATAATTATCTTGACACAAGTCAACAAACAAACTCAAAAACAATTTCTGTAATGAAATTTAACTAATAACAACTAAAATATTTCTCTTTTCTAGCAGAAGGCAATCATTCGTAATTTTATTGAAATTTATCTATATAACGATTTCTATCTATGCATGAATTCAAATCATTTAGTTTACCAAATTTATTTATCTATAAAGATTTCTATCCATACATGAATTTAACATTATATATTTTAACAAATTTATTTATATATAAAAAAAAATTTATCTCAGGAAAATCAGTAATAATCTAATGTTGGGCCAATTTTGCCCTTTGAAAAAAGGAAATTTGGATTATTCTCAGACCTTGACCGCCGTGTTGAAAATCCTAAGTCCTGGGATGCTGTTGGTCCTCTGGTGTCTGGTTGGTTGTATTTAGCGATTACAGATGTCTTATTTCTTGTCCATGGAGTTTAGAAGGCTGGCTGGTTGGTTAGAATCTATCACCTCCTATTACTCTCGCTGACACTTTTTAATACTTTGGCATAGTAACATTTATACTTCTTTACTTAAAATTTTGAGTCGGCAAACTGGCATAGTCACCCCTGGCACTTCTTAAAACAATTTTATAACAGAGACTTACACTTTTGTACTTAAAATTTTGAGTTGACTATTGGGCATAGTCACCCCTAGCACTTCTTCTAACGATTTTTGATGAGAGACTTTACAATTTTGAGTTGACCATCGGGCATAGTCACCCCTAGCACTTGTTCTAATAATTTTTGATGAGAGACCTCGATGAGATTCGTGCGGCTCTTTTTATAGCCTAAAACTATCGTATATCGATACCAATTTTTCTCCCTCACTGGACCGATACGATAGTTCCATTTATAGTGTCTTTTAATGCAATTTTCTTAATTATTTTTGGTGTAGGTGATTTAGTTACTTATTATTACTTTACTTATTATGTTTACCGTTTTTTAATTGTCCTTTTTTAATTACTTTGCTCTAATTAATCCTTTAATCTATTTCTGCTGTAGGTTGGTATGATAGCTCCGCCTACAACTACGTCACTTATCCTTGAACATTTCGACTCTGCAACTTGTAACTGGCCGATGTAAAAATCTTCATTGTTGTCTTTTAATTGTCTTATAACACTTTTCCTAATGGTTTTTTCGTTTTTACGTAACCGGTGTCTTGTAGCTCTCGACCGCGGCCATTTCCCGCACTTCGAATGACATTTTTCGGACCATTCATTCGCCTTTAATCGCTTACGTAAGAATTTGCGTATTTTACAGTTTTCAATTCTCAAACCTTTAAAGTTATTGTTTTCAAACTTTGTCACTTTGTTTATTTCGTGATTTCAACGCACTAGCCAGGATAACTTAACTCTGCGACTTCCCGTAGTGATGTAATTCAGCACGTCTTTTCACACCTTTGGGTTTGGGGGTTATTTATTTACTGATTCTTCTGAAATTTACACATCTCTTAGACAACATGTTTTTAATCATTTCCCCAAAATTTCAACTTCTTATCTTTTTTCATTTTCACAGGAAAGCGTGAAACCTATAACTCTTTTGTTTTAATTATTTTTTAATTTTTAATTATTAATTATGATACAACTTTATATTTTATTTAATTGACTCTATACAATCCTTTTCTCAAAATTCATTTTTATTTACTTTTATTAACTTTTATATTTATGCTTTTCTGCTAACTTTAAAATATTAATTTTTTCCAAATTTTACAAGAATATTTATATCTTAAAATTACATTTTATTTCCAGAAATAGGAAGGTTTTTTGTTTTTTATTAATTTTGAGAATTTTTAAATTCTTCATTTAAATATGCCGTAGCGTCTGCTAGTTAATATGAAATAACAGTACTAGATATGTATTGCATACAACTTGTATTACAACTACATATCCTTATACATTATTATTTCACATTTTAAAAATTCATAAAAAATGATTTTTCAATTCAAAATCTGCCGACATAGGAATTTACTGTTAGAACAAGCCGGCAAGAGTTGACCTTGGACCATTTCATAGTTCAATCTTACCGACCGGCTATAATCAGTAAAAAGCTCTACAAAACATCCAAGCCTTGCATTAGGATTATTTTTTGATATTTTTCTTTTTTAACCAAAATATAACCCCATACAACGAATTTCCGTTGTAGAACATAGGGTTGGAAATACTTTGTTTCTATTTGACAGCCATTTTGTGTTTTTACAAAAAAAAAAAAAAATTGTAGCTATGAAAGTAGTAAATAAGATATTGAGTGAAGATTTGGTATACACATTATTTATAATATAACCTTATACCAGTATATCAGAAAATTAGGATTTTATTTTGTATATTTTTGAAATGGCAGATGTTTAAAGCCGAACATCTCGAAAACCTTAAAAATATTTACAAGAAATAAAAGATTTTTTCTTTAACAAAAAGTAAAATTATATTTTATATTTTCTGCAGATCAAAGGATAACCAAATTATCAACAAAAAACTGAATACATAATTTCTTGGTAATTGTCTACAACAACCAAGATTTAACAAAACCCATACATTGTGGAATTATGATAATTGTTAAAATTGTAATAATCCAAAAATGATGTCTTTACTAATATCTAAAAGAGAGAAGCTAAGTGAGATGCAAGTTGGGCGCCATAGTAACTAAAGAATTACCAAAATAAAAATAAAATAAAATGAAATTTAAGTTTAAATTTCATTAAGTTTAAAATCTCTATGGTTGCAAGTTCTTTTACAGTGTACTTAGCAGGATATTGGCATTAAAGAATAGAAGTCCTTTGTTCTGAAATAGCACATAATATTTATTAAACACATTCACACTGAACATATATAAATTTTGTGCAATCATATGCAATGTCTTATTTTAGTACATCCTAATAAACATTTATCATTTAAATGATATTAATATAACAGAAAAATCAAATAAAATTTAGTTATTGAATTTACTTTTCCTTGTATTTCTGAAATTGAATATATTTTGTTTGTTTAAATGAATTTATGTAATTAAGAATTTTATTCTTTAAAAATAGATCAAGTTTAATTAATTTATTCATTAGAAAAAACTCTATTTTTATATTTTTATACTTCATAGTATAAAACTTTATTCTCATATATCATGAATCAAATTGCCAAATCAAAGCTTATATCTAACATAAAAAAATAATTTTTAATCATTGTATATAAAAACATAATTTAAAATCGAAAGTTTTAACGTGTATACCAGGCACGTTATTTTTAATTAAAAACACATTCCTTTGTAGACGATTCGCCTCATTATGCGGAAATGTCTTGCAACCTCGCGGTCGTTGTCTCTGATCCTCAGGATAGACGTTGACGCTGTACATTCATCTTCTCGCTTTACAAAACTCATTATTTTGTTCAATTAATGAAATGACTATTAGTGTTGTAATATAAATTGTTCTATTTTAACACATTACTGTTTTGTCTATATTTCTCGACTCGATTGTCTTGCTTGGTCGAACACGTGCAAGCTATTATTCTCACCACATTTATACAAGTTCACATAACAGATTAACAGTTCACAATTTAAATCAGAACTTTGATCATTCATATATTTATCTATTGTCTTGAACACTCCTCTTAAAACTCAAAACTTTAGTCTGAAATTGCTAGCTAATACAAAAAAGCACATGGTACATTGTTCATTTGTACAAAAGAAACTCTCGTGTATAAATCTTTGATAACTGTTTATACTCCATGATCCACTAATTATGTTTATAACAACGCAACTCGTCATCGTCCTTGTTAAACCTCATGTTTTCACATTTCTAATGGTTTTCATTGTCCTTTTTAGGAACGACATAAAAATTTAACTCGTCTGAACACTTTGAAGACTGTCTTAAGACTGCTACCACGCTAACAGAAATTTCTATCTTGCTTAGTCATAACGTCTTGCCTAGCAACAACAGTTCACAACACTTTTTACGTTTCAATATTCTTAATTATTAGGTCTACACTAATTCCAATAATATTAATATACAAGATATATTTCTCTGACTATATTTTACCATTCACTTTGTTTTTAAATTTTGATTCTTTTTCTTACTAAACGTAATTTGACTAACTATTCTTTTTTAGTGCACACCCTCTTTCCTTTCTCATTTGGACCAATCACGTTCAACTTCCAAGATTCTTGCGCTATATTCAAATTAAAAAATGTACATATTACAAAATGATATTATAATCAATTTCCTTGAATGCTCCAAAATTGAAAATCTTTCCCTTAATAGTTTCAATAGTGCCTATTGTTTTAATACCAATTACTTTTTTAAGTAATTCTACATATTATGGGAAAGCATAATAGTTTGTAGAAAATAAATATGATAAAATTTATTTGTTATATATAATGTTAAAAATTGTGAAAATTAAAAAAAAAAAATCTTTAAAACTAAAACTATCTTAATTCCTAACACCAGTTTACATACGGTGGTTATCTTGATTTTCTTAAAAATTATAAATTATACCATGAACCGAATGCGAATGTTTGAAATGGTGTTCATACCTACCAACTAACTCTGCCACACATAAGCTACCTCATGACCACAATTGTGCTGTGTTATTATTTAGAAAGGTAGGTATTTTTTTTAATATCCCTGCTATTGTAGGTCCTATGACTTAGCAAATATTTTTTTTCAGGGTTAATATCCCTCCAAAGACATTAGGAGAGATGACAGAATATATTGCTTACTTCGAGAAAATGAAAGCAGAAGTGCCAGAAAAGGAAATGGAATTTCCTATCATACGAGAAGGAATGTACATATTTTGTAAGTGTAGTAGATGAAAAAGAATAGTCTTCATTTTGTATAAGCTTATTTGATCAGTATGTATATGTTGACTGAAGTAAGTTACATTATTGGATTTTAATATTAATTTTCATTTTGTTTACGATCATGGTGTTAAAACTTCTAATAATAATGCTTTTTTTTGTTCACTGCCCCTCTGAAAATATTTACTTGCCGCCTCCTTAATCTATGTTAATAGGAGCTTATTTTATCAAAATTAGATGATTTCTCTACTTTAAAAAAAAAAAAATTTAGAAATTGAAAGAAGTAATTCAGAAATAAAATTTTATTATGATAGATGTCAAGGGCGTACCCAGGATCAAAACTAGGGTGGGGGGGGCAAGCCATGGTCATTCAATATACAATTGATTATTAAAATAGTTATTTCAAGAATTGTATTAAATTCCAGCAACAAAATGTATAATAAAGATTTATTTTTTGCTTCCAGGTGGGCAGCTGCCCCCCTGCCCCCCGCTGGGTACGCCCATGATAGATGTCTTACATAATATTATTATAGGGTAAAATAACTCTTCAAATAGGAATTACTTATTATCTTTTTTATGAGTTTCATGATCGGTGCACATTTGAGGTCCTGGGTCTCAATTTTTTCATGAAGGGTGATTGTATATTATCAATGTGAAGTAAATAAATGCTAAGATAAATAGAAATTGTTTATACATCCCATAATTTAAAACATCCAAGTTTTTTCCACCATTATAATTACTCATAATCATACTATTTCTAGTTTTAAGATTGTTTCCCATTACTAAAACTTAATTTACCAAGCTTAAAAATAAATTTTAGGAAGAATTCTTTTAAATGGTCAGTGTTAAATATAATTGAATTAAGGATGCAATACTTGAATATGAAAAATGAAATGCTTAATTTAAAGAAAGTTTGAGATAAAATGGTTCAGTTTAAATATTGTTTTTAAGGGAAGTACTCAGACGAAGTGTCTCCGCAGATGGAAAGCCGATCTGATGGTTTGGAAGCACAATGGAAATTTTACTTGAAAAGATTAGAAGAAGCGGAGGACATGTTATCCATGAGTCAGGTAACATACTATACAATTTTACAATGAATATTCTAGTTTTAAAGTTGATAATGATGAATTGTTTCATAATATTAATATAGTTTATTCAGCCATGTTTTATATAATATATTACTATGTATTAGCCAAACTAGTGTAAGGTCATTATAACTTCTATTAATTAACACTGAAAAAAAGAAAGAAGAAAATAGAGTTTCTCTATTTTAAACAAGGCTGAAATTTGCTCGTTTAAATCTCCCCAGTGAGAGTGACAATTGTTATGAGGTCACCACTCTGTTGCAACCCCTATCAGGCAGTTGTTTGCTGTTCTTTATATTGTGTAGTTTTGTGAATTGTGATTTTTTCTGATCACATCTTAGTTATTTTCACTGCTCAGTACTGGCTTTATATCACTTTATAATGGTAGTTGATTTAATCTCTCAAAAAGTCATTTATTAGTTTTTATTTACACAAATAGTGACAAATGTCCACTTAAACTATATTAAGATACTTCACAACTATTAATGCATCGTTCATGACAAACAGTATTACTTAATTTAAATTTCAGCTATGAAGATGTAACTGGATGTGACAGTTTCTATGTTTTTTTCTCTCCTTTGATATTGCTAGTTATTGTTTGTGAAAAAATATTACATAACATAGGCCTAATCAAACAAATGTATTTATCACCATCTCCCAAAATTGTTATTAAAAGTTATCGAATAAAAAGTGAGAATGAACCATAGACTTTGTCCTAGGAGATTGAATCCTGAAGGAAAACCAACGATCAAAACTACACATAAAGATTTATTACAATTCATTAGTAAATCAGGAATAATTAAAATGAACACACCATGTTTTGAGAAAATCACTTTTTTTTTGTTTTGGTCTTATGGTAGGTACCCACAAATTTTTAAGTTATATAAAACTTTTTTTAGCCTGAAGATAAAGCTCAAATATGATCACAGATATAAATTAGTTCATTCATTTGGGTTGTAGAACACTACATGGGTCTAAACATTACTTAAACACTTTAGATATATCAGCAAACAACTTCACTTGGTTCAAAAAATCAATGCATAGTTTTTTCTGGATACATCCTGTTAAATAAAAAAAAAGAAGTTTGGAATGATGTCTGTAATATAGAGTGGCATGCTCTTCAGCTCAAATGCATGTCCCAATTTCAAACAAATCTTGTATATTGGGCATATTTTGACCATATCATGGAACTTAAAAAAAAAAAAAAAAAAAAATTGGGGTTAGTTGCCTTAAGGAAAACACAAAATTATGATTTTATAAAAATCAATTTTAACAAATTTGATCAAATTTCGCTCAAGGATAGCCTCAGAACCCTTGAGCAAAAAAGTATTGGTCTTCATCTCTCTAAAATATCTGTTCACAAATTATCTGATAAAAAAAACAAAAAAACTGACATGAGGCTCTTGTGAAATAGAAATTCTCAAATCAGCTTTACAGATTTCGTTGAAATGTGAAAATAAATGATAAATTTGTTTTAGATATTTCTTTTAAAAGACCTAATGTTGGGCTGTCAAATTATAAACTTTTTAAAAAGGAGTGATTTACTTTGTTCTCTTACCTGCCTCTCTTTGGAGTGTCCAATTATAAAAATTATTGAGGTCAATTTATTCTTTTGCTTTCAAAATAATGTCTCACTTTGGGGTACTAAATTTAGTACTTACTCTAAATGATATTGACCCAAAATAATATACAGCAACACAAGTCATCACTTACAATATAGTGAACAATTTATTTTCTTGGGTTTATGCAAAATTTCTTTTAATTATTTATTTAAATACACAAGTATTCATATTAGTAGCTATTATTTCTTTCTTTAGGTTAATCAAAATTATTTACAATAGAAATTATTATTTATTAATTTGTTGTATTCAGTGACCTCTCTCTCTCTCTCTCTCTAGTTGGGCTGTCAAAATGAATTTATTCTTTTGCTTTCGAAATAAATTCCTTCTGGTTACAGGTACGAGAGATTAATATATTTATATAGAAAATTTCTTAAATCTTATTCGGTTACTTATTCTAACAATATGAGTATTTAACAAAAAAGAATACAGTATCTGAATTATTATTGTCCAAAAGTTCAAATTTGTGTAGATTAAATTTTAAATATTAAAATGTGATATATAATGTTTTGATGTCGCCTTCCGAATATTAATTATAATCTATGATTAATGGTACTTACCGTTTTCAGTATTTATCTTTAAAGAAACAATATTGAAAACAAAGAAGAATATTGAAGACGGTAAGTCCCATTAATCATAAATGTTTTATAGTCGAAATTCAATTTGATGTAAGTTCAAAATGATCAGAATTTATTAATAAAAGTTTTCCCAAACTTTAATTGATAGTGTTATAACTTTGAAAAGGTTTACTTGCTTGTTCAATGTTAGTCTGAAATATTAGATAATGGCTGGATATTACATTCTTTCAGTTGGTTGGATTTAGGATTATTTATCTTGATTTATAGCTTGCATCATATAATGTTGTATTATAATTGAAAAGTATATTTCAATTTGTCAAATTAACTATTCTTCTTTTTAAAATTATAGATTTTAATGTTCAAATTTTAATAATCTTAGGAGCATCATTTAGTACATCTCGTGTGTGTGGGGTCTGGAATGGAAGTTTTGTTTACATTTTTGTAAAAATTTTGACTTAATTTTCACTCTTAAAAAATATACAAAATCGCAAGATTAACATAAAACAAAAATGAAAACCTTGATGCCATAATTGAAAACTTGATTTTTATCAATTACGGTGCATGCTAAGGATGTGTTTATAGAATAGGTAAAGCAAGTTTTGGCCTTATTTAAATATATAAATATATTTTCAAAGTCTGAATCCATGGTTCATTTTCATTTTTTAATTGATAACTATCGAACTGACATTTTTGTTGGTGATTAGTTTTTATTTAGTAAGTGAGATAGTTTGTGTAATGTTTTTTATAACCTTATGTTATGGGGACAGCAATCTTTTATCAGTAATAGTTTATTATAAGTTTTAAATAGAATTCAATAACCTTAATTTAAAGATTAAAGATAAAAATCATTGGTACACACAGGTTTTCAATCCATCCTAAGTTCATGATAACTTTCAAACAGTAAATACTAAAATTATTGTGAACCACAATTATGTTTTAGGCAAAGAAATTATCTTTAGACTTTAAGAGAGTAAATTAACAGTATTTAATCTAAGGATTATGGAGTTATACTTAATTTTACAGATATGTTGTTGTTGTTGTTGTTGTTACTTATGGCAACCTTGAATTCTGGCATCCAAGTAGATTCTACTCTTTCTTGAGTCAATATTGAGTTTCATACAATGTAGGAGATGTTCCTGTACATTCATGTGTTTGGTTTATGGCAGATTATACTTTCTCCTGAGGTAATGATGTTTATTCATTTAAGGTGAGCAAGAAGGCAATTTTATCTTGTGTTGAGGTGGAAAGTTGCTACAGAGACGTTACATGGTTTGTTTGTTCCCAAACCATTGTCTATATTTATCCAGGGTTTGTCTGCATTGTTGATGTTAGTGTGTGATTCATAGACATTTTTTAATGATGGTTTTTGCTGTTTTAACTTCAGGTGTATATATGGTTTGATAGAATGTTGTACCTTTCTTTGCTAAGTTATCCACTTCTTCATTTCTAGCAATTCCAATGCGTGACGGTATCCACTGCAATGTAACCTGTCTGTTCAATTTCTGGAGTGTATTTAACATGTTCCTGGATGGATGTCCTTCAAGTGTCTTGTTGATGATATAGTGGGTGTTTAAGATTGCCTAAAAAAAGGATTGCCAGCCTACTGGGATAAAATGCTTGAAGCGAATATAATAAATTCTTGCTCCAGGGTACTTTAATCTGTCTTTGTATATTCTCTCCAGCATTAGTTTGCTGGATACCCATTTTCTAGTTTTTTTTTAACATCTTCTAGAAGAGAAATGCTATTTCTAGTTTCAGGATACTCTGTTGGATTCAATGGAGTGATGTAATTTGTAACAGAGGAAATTGTTTCTCAGCAAGAAATTCATAGATGAGGAAAAGAGGATCTGTGTGATTTCAAGTTGTTGGTTTCAACCCTATTCATTCATGAGGGTTGTGGAGGCTGAGTACCTGCTACATGTGCTTTTTAATTAAATCATAACCAATTTTACCGTACACATCTATCAAAGACAAAAATATCACATATTTTTATGTTGGTAATTACTGTGATTGCATACATACTTATTTTAACTGAATCAATTGAGTCTGTTGTGAGCTATTGTTATTTGTTTACAGTCTTGTTTTATAATATCGTAATTTTTGCAGTGGAAGAAAATATCAAACTCAAATGTCAAAAAATGGTATGCTATGAAATTCAACAAATCTGCCACTGAGACATTTTATTCTTTAACCTAAATTTATAATTATGCCACAACAACAACTATGGTTTTTATGTAGCACAAAGCTTTCAAAGAGGGCTGAGAAAATATTAACGACTGACATTGTTCTAGAAGGTCAAACTCTTCAATAAATGATTAAATGTAGAAGTGGTGTGAGCTGTTTTGGTTAAAGATCACCAATTAAGTTTAAGGATGATTCAGAATAAAGGGGCTTGAATAAAAATCCAGTTCACTGAATTCTAACAGACCATTTACACCTTCTGCAAAATTTGTGCAAAACTAATACCCAATCATTTGTTTGTGGAACAAAGTGTGAACCAGTTTAAGTTGACCCAAATTTCTTGGTTAAAGTAATAACAGGAGATTAATCATAGGACTTCTAGTATGATTTAAAGACAAAACCGTAAACCAAGGAATGTCACACGAAAAATTAATTCTCTTACTCTGAAGAAAATATGCATGAGCAATCAGATTGAAAAATGATGATTTTTTTTGACAACCATGGTTTTGCTTATAAAGAATTTTGTCTTCTATATAAATGTCTTGGAATGACTTCGAAAACATATGCACTGAGTCTGAAAGGATATTTTGGCGATTAGGTACTCCATCACTATAATGTGCTAGTTTTTCACCACTTTCAATTAATTATGTAATTTCTATGAAGAAAAACATTTCCACATCCTCCTTACAGTCCAGATCTAGGTTCATGAGATTGCTACCCTAAATTGAACAGTCATCATTTTAGAACTGTGTAAAACACAAAAAATTGTAACCAATGAGATGCACTCACAGATAATGACTTCCGGTACTGCTACGATCAATGGAAATATTGTTGGAACCAATGTGTATTTGAAGAACATAACTTGTAATTTCAGCTGAGTATAATGTACATTTTAATAAAATAGTATACTTTCTATAGGATAAACCTTATATCTAATAAGCAACAATTGGTGCAAGTTACTCCCAAAGTTAGAATAATTGCTGGACATTTTAGAGTGTCAGATATTGTCAGAGAGATTGTTTTAACCCTCAGTATAGTTAAGACCATTTAATTTTCTACTTTATTTTTCTAGGCATTTTTCGATATATTTTGTTTAATAAAATTTTTCGGTGAGGTGGAGGGGATGAGTGCATGGTAGGGTAAACAGGTGAGGGGGCAGGATGACTACTGCTATAAATGGAGACTGTAGTTCAGCATAAGCCGTTCTGCAACCTATCTTCTATTTTGACTCATCTCCTTTCCTCACTTTTGCTTTCCTGGATAATATACTTTTAAAATTAAACTCTACCTTCCTTTATTGTCTGAGGGCTAATCCCCTCGGGGCGAACTTTCCATCCCTTGCTTCATGTCACCTGATCCCGACTGCATGTGGATACTTTATTTTTCACTACTGCTCTGCACTCTTGCTTGTTCCTCTCACACTATTCCTAAAAATTCATTATCTGTTCCATCTATCTCAGTGGAAGAATGAGACACGCTTTGTCGGGCACTTTCTGATCAAAATATGAACAATTATTGCAATTATTGCATATTCTTATGATTTCAGGACTCTTTCCGTACTGGGCTTTTAGAAGCAGCAGAAACATTAAAGAAAGATACACAGAATTTTGTTGAATATTTTACATTGAACGGGCCTTTCACTTCTGATATGACAGCACCAGGTAATTTTTATCACTAACAGTTTTTTATGAATTTTGGTTTGTTTATTTTTTAATTAGCAGGCTGCAATCAAATATTAGATTAAATACAACTCTACCTTAAAACCTTTGTGGTTCTGACATCATCTTACGTCTTTTAACACGTTAAGTGCCAAGCCAGTTGTGCCAACTTAAATAAACAATTTTAATAACATAACCTGTATATATGTGGTCTTATGGTTATATGGAGAACTGATTTTTTGAGAAATTGTTTTACAAAACATTCAAAAAAATGATCGGCCGATCGGCCCGGCATGTCATTTTGAATACCATATTTTTTGTTTGGAATTTGACGTGTTAGCCGATTGGTCGACCACACTTTTGATCGATTTCTTAGGATAATTTAGGTCTGTGATGTTGGTAACACATGACTCAGTGGTGGGAAACGCGTTGAGTTACTGCACGTAAACATCAAGTCGACATGGTTCAAACTGGAAAGCGAGATCAAAGAGGAAATGTCATTTTCAAGCCTCTTGCAATAACAGAGTACAATGAGCAAAAACCCGGCTTCGATGTTGCTGATCAAATGTCGTCGTACAACTCAGCAGTACGAAAGACACTAAGATGGTATCATAAAGTTGCAGTACATACATTTACTATTTGGCACCTATATTGTAAATGCTTGGCTTGCTTACAAAAGCAACGTAGGACCACGACCGCAACACCAATTAATACTTGTCAATAACAAATTTTAAATGCTTTCATTTTTCTTTCTAAATGCTTTCATCTTACAGTTTAGACAGTAATAATATAAATAAATGATTTAAAAAAACTTAATTGTAAATAAATAACATTGTTAAACAGTTTTAAAAATTGTTTTCCAATTTTGTAATTGTTCAATGTTTTATACAAAAATATGCAAAATTTATTGTTTTGCTTACCGTAATAGTTAACTTCTATACGTTTATTTTAAAAAAAATATAACAACTGTAGAATGTTCAAACTGTATATTACTTGTTTTAATGCATTAATCCCTAATTTCAACTGAAAATTTCGCTGCCGTACCGATCGGTACGACGAAATTTACATATTGTTGAGGTATTTTATTTGGTTGTTATGCAACTATTTAAAGATAATAAATTGAAATATCTACGGCTATTAGCTACAATCTTCTACATTTCACTTAGTGTATGCGTTTTCATGGCTACCATATTTTTAAGTAACTATTACAAGGTATTTTTACTCATATAAGTTTAAAACTATTTAACTATATTGTAAATTTTAATTTAATTGTATAGTATGGGTACATTATTTTAATTTATAATATTTTGGTAAAAAATTTTATAAGTCAATTTTGAACTAATTCTATAGTTGGGTTACTTAGGTGTACAAAATTTTATAATGATACTAATAATAGTTTATTGCTGGTGATATTTTACAAACGTACATCAAAAATCAAATTGTATTAATTATACATAAGGCCTTGCAACAACAGCAACAGTCTTCAAAATACATCACAGGATACATATAATTTTAATTAGTTCATCAAATTCATTACATTTTATATAGACAAATAGGAATCAAATATTTTATAAAACTCCTGTTAATACAAAAACAGTTAATGATCTATATTTACTTTAAACGCAGTAAATAATACCAAATAAACAAAGTAATATCACAAAATATTAGTTACAACGGTAAACAATTGAAAATAAAATAAATTGAATATAAAATAGTTTTCTAATTTTAATAATTGTTAATAAAATGAAATATCCACAAAATCCAATCAGATCCCAACTGATTGTCATAAAGATAAGAATATGATCTATTCAATTTTACGTTTCATTTTCGAGATAATCACTTGTCCGATTTCTCCTTTATTCAAAAATAACTTATCAAAATCACATGATTTTTTTCTTAAACACCACTGTTCACTCCACTGTCCACCTTTGTCTAATTTAATTCAATTTTTTCCTTGTCCCACTTTCACACACAACACACTGATGTCATATTTCTCTTATATCTAATATTATATACATTTTCTTATAATTAACATATTTTACACACCTCTCTGACCATTTAGTACTAATTACTTTATTTATTTATTTGTATTCTTTATTTAACTGTATCTATTATTATTATATTCTACAACAGAATACATTTCCTATCCACTGCCTTGAGTCAAACTACTTTTCTAGTCAGACCAAGTTTATATAACTGAAACTGTACCCTAATACAGAAACCCCACAAAATCTGACGTTTCATTTCATGGAAATGAAGCGACGGATTTTCTTTTTAATTGCATCTTACATTTTATATTCATTACAATTTAATTTAAAATTTTACTGATGCTTTATTAATGCTTACTATGATTTTAACAAAAAAAAAAAATAATAAAATAAAAAATGTAAGTAGTAATAAATAATCAGAACAAAAATATTTCAGCGGTAAAAAGTATTATTTATTTAAACTAAATTTTTTTTCTTTTTGAAACTTTTAAAAAACTTACAAATACTAAGGTTATTAGATCATCATCATTTCTTCATTTAATATCTCTATAAGAAACCTTAGCAGGAAGTTATCTTCCTTGACTGTCATCCATTTTCTGCCTTCCATGATCCATTACCTTTATCTATGCTTATCAGCTTTCTGCCTTCCCACACATCTATTGGCAATGCACGACTTGCTTTGAATCTGGTCTCTGAATTCTATCTATATTGCAATTCAATTCGGGAAAATTGAAGATACCTCACTGCTCTAATTTAATTCTTTTCTCTTCAAACTCCCCGCTATGATTTTCAAATATGTGTGATATTACCCTTTTACTTTTTTTTATTATTATTTAACATTTTAAAAATCCTATTTTCCATTTATTAAAACAACTTAACACATTTAATTTTTCTTCTTATATTCAAACTTTAGTGGTTTATTGTATTATTGTGTTTTTCTATTTTTATACTACTAGGTAATACCAAGGACCACTTTCTAAGGTAAGCCTGTGTCTCCTATCCCATACAAAATCTAAACAATAGGCTTTTTGCCCTATTAAACTCTAGTCTATATTTCAAAATTTGAAACCTTACAATGTTCTGTTTTGGATTACCAGAGTTTGTAACTTCACACAGTTTCAATTTTTTATTTGAATAACTGACATTTGGAATGTATTTCCATAAAATGTAAACATAAAAGTCTGCTACATATTTAAATTGATTTGTCCTTTTGGACAAAGCTATGGATAAAAATGTTTAATTTTGCATTATAGATGCCTTAGCACTTTTGCAAGAGATGCGTCAACATCTTGCAGAGTTGTTTCTAAGGGAAAAACAACTGACTAAAGATTTAGCTATCTTTAATATAGCACATCCTCAAAGTGAAGAACTCCGTAATTTAGAAAAGGTATTTATGATTATATTATATTTATGCAATGGCAACACTAAGGGCAATATTTATGAACTTTTCTTAGAACTTTCTTAAGAGACTTTACGGAAATACTTAACTGTTTCTTTACAATAAGCCATCATTTAATTTAAATCACATTTATGAACACTCCTTCACAATTTATTTCCTTTACTAAGTTATCCTTTATAAAAGAAACATTAAAGAAACTACATCATATATATATATATATATATATATATATATATATATCAATTACCTCTTCACTAAGAACCAATGAGAATTCAGTAATCGCTGCAGCTGATTGTTCATTAATCACTAAACAGCTGTTGTGTGCCATATGTTAGTACTCTTTTATTTATTTGACATTTAATTATTTAAATTAAACACTTTAGTATTTTGTGTGTTTTCTTAATTGTGTTTATTTTATTTATAGCATTTTTGGAAATTAACTGAAAAATATAATGTTGAAAATTTTATTAACCTATAAACATATTTTAATGTTAAATCATAAAAATCAAATTTATTTCCGGGAGTCCTCAGATAATTTCTCAGTGCTCATGGAGCCACCTCTTTTACATATTTAAGAAATTCTAGAAAATCATCTTGATCTTTGATCTTCCATCAATCACAATACATTTAACCTTTTGATGCCCGACTTATGATCAGTATAATACAAGCTCCAGCCCGGGTATTTTTCGCAAATTTGCAGACATTATTATGAAAATTCATATAAAATCTAAATATGAAGCAACCCTATCAATGTAATATTTTTTTTGTTCAGAAAGAACAGGGGAATATGAAAATTGTATAAAAAGTTACATTATCTAGGCCAAATTATTATTATTTTTTACTTTATTTTTATTTAAAAAAATTTTATATTGAAATTTCAAAAGTAAAGTTATAGTAAAACTATAATTATTTTTAATTGTAAAATCGTTACATACATTTTGTAGGAAATTTAATTCCCTACACAAAAATGTATATATATATATAGACATATATCATAAAAAATATTATAAGTTATATGCAAAAATGTAAACAAACGTAAAAGTAAAAAATGCAGATTTTCACACTGTTTATTGTAGCTTTTACATTAAATTAAAAAAGAACAAATATACAAGCTATATATGTTTTTGGTACATGATTTTCAGTACTTTTATATTTATTACAATTATATATTTCATTATTTACAACACTTGGGCCGGGAATTGAATTGTCATATAGGTTAGAATGCGTCGGTGCATCGCCTGAAGGTCCAGGAACATTTTCAACTACACGATTTGAACACGTCACTACACTACGTATTATCTCGTCATTATCACTGTCTAAAAAATCACTAAAATCATCACGAGATAAATACTCCGATATTTCACGTTCACGCAAATTAGACATTTTATTTGTTTATCAAGACACAACAACAACAAAAGAAGCTACCACAGCTATACAGTGACAGCTGGCGAAATAACGAAAGTGAACCGGACATTGCAGTGATGCAGACTAAGACGCACTAAAACAAAAATTACCTCTCATTTCCCTGCATTCTGCTGAACAGTTCAATACCAAATACGTCATAGCAGTATAACCGCTAACACGCAAAAAACGAGATATAAAACAGCTGACACCAAATCGCATATATGCGGGCGTGGGCTGCTGGCAGGGCAGTCGTGTGCTCGCATATATACGGGCGTGGGCATCAAGAGGTTAATAACAAACTAGGCCTACCGATCAACAATGAAGAATATAATTAAGAAGTGTTTAAAGTTACTCTTGACCAACCTTAATGTTATGAGAGGGCAATAGGTTAAATTGGTAAGGAGTTACTTAGCAGTTTCTCTTTCTTATTAAAAGAGATGGTAAAGGTACATATATAAAACTAAAGATTACGTTGTTAAGGGTGGCTTAAGGAAGCAATGTAAAGGAGACCTTAAACAAAGGAAATGCTAAGGAACATTCATAAATACAGCCCTAAGTCTTTTAGGTTCCCTTCTGACTAATATTGAACAGACTTCACAATAAAATATAAACTGGGAGTCATAAAATGGTTGATTATAGACTCAATAAAAACCTGTGTCAATTGTCTGAATTGCTTTATTTATCTGTGTGAAGTGATATTTTCATAATATTGTAATAATTATACCTTTATGCTAATGATAGTAATAAATACAAATTTTGTGAAGTATAAATTTAATTATTTATTTATCAATGTTATTGTTACAAAACATTTTATTACAAGATAGCAAAAGCTATAAAACAGGTGATAAAATTGAAAACCAATAATAAATGCAAAACAAATATATTTAATACCTACAATATATATATATATATATATATATATATATATATATATATATATATATATATATATATATATATATATATATTAACACTAGGCGTAAAAATCAAAACCCCATATTAAGGTTTTAATTCTACTTACAACCAATTTACAATAAACAAGTGAGATAACTTTCACAAGTACCATACCGGTAATTTGTTTTTGAAACCAAAAGTTTGTTCAGTAATTTCTTAAAAACTCCAATGCCATCAATTAATTGAGGTTAAAATTAAAGTTTATTAAACATATTTTGTCCAAAAATCAAGAGTTTTAGAAGATATGTTCAGGTTATACTTTGGTTATTGGAACTTTTTCCTTGTATTATACTGATATATAAAAGCCAAACCATTTTTATTTATTTTTTAATATCATATCTTCCTCTTCCTAATGATGAATCTCCTTACTGGAGGCTGTTTTTTTGTTATGTTTTAGATCCTAAACAAGAATCAGAATTTGTTCACTATTAGATGGTTTAAATTTTGAATCGGAGTAGAGAATGATGAGAAGTGCATGTTATGTATGCCAACATACCCTACGTCTATCTATTAGTCAAATGTAGTGCAGTGATGTACAAAAGATACCCAACATCCTAAAGGAGTTGGAGCTGAAGGGATTTTTATAGATGGGAATTTGATGGGATACAATAGATCTCTCAAGATCATAATGTGATTCCTCCCTATTTCACAATAACAACATATTGTATATGTTTATAAAAGTATAAACTATATTTTTATTATTTATATTTGTTAAAATTGATTTTCCAGAATTTGAATTCATTAACTCTAGTATGGGAACTGACTGAACAGTGGAATATAGCATGGGAAGGATATAAAACTGGAAAGTTTTGGGAAATTAAAACCGAAGATATGGAAATGACAGCTACTACTTTATATAAGAAATTTACAAATCTGGTTAAAGAACTGAGAGATAAGAACTGGGAGATTATTGAACACTCTAGGAAAAGAGTCGATGCATTCAGAAGGGTTTTACCTTTAATATCAGATTTGAAAAATCCAGCAATGAGGGACAGACATTGGGATAGAGTTCGAGAAGCCATAAACAAGTTAGTATTTATTGTTTGTTCTAAATAAGCTTTATACATTATTGCTGTTAATCTTTCTGTAGACATATTGGTCCATATCTTATAATTTCCCATGAATGTTTTGTAGAGAAAATTGCAGTATTCAAATTACAAAATTGTATTATTTTTCAGAACCTACAAAATTTATTGTAATTCTTGTATTTTTTTGCAAATGATGATATATTATTACTGAAAATCCAATTAAAAATAATGTCCTCCATCCTCAATATGTGCCCAAAACATTGCAAATGTTTCTTCTCAGCGATTCAACCTTTAAACTCTTTTTGTAACATTTTATATTTCTTTCAAAAATTTCTATCACCTCTATCTCAGATTTTTATTCATCCACATCCATGTCTCTGAACCATTTGTTAATTCAATAGTAAGTTTTATAAAAATTTTCTAGTCTCCTTTTCTGATGACTGTCGCCATATTATATCCTTCATCATGCTGTAAAACTCTTATTATCTTAATATTGGTGGGGACCTTAGTATCTAGGTACTCATCTACTCTTTTAAAATCCTTCCTTTCATTGTCACTTTCTTTTTTTCTGTCTACCTTCAGTATCTTACTCTTTTCCAAATTTATATCTAATCCGTGTTTCCAATATGCCGTTGGCCATTTGGCTAGTTCTTCTTCAGGTCTTCCTCAGTTTCCTACCATACCATGGACATCATCAATGTGTTATCAACTCTTCTCTGTTTTTTTTTTTTATCTCCTTGTACTTCTGTCATAACTTCATCCATTGTTATGTTAATGAGAAAGGTGTTAAAATACTTTTTCTCACTCCTCTTTTTATTTGAAACCAATAGGAGTATTTCTTTTTTATTCCTACACAATATTTTCACTTTACATGTGTTTCTTATTCTCTCTAAAATTTCTTCACTAATTCCTATTCCTGTTTAACTCATCCATATATTTTCTCCTTGCACCTTGTCAAAAGTTTTTTAATCAATAAAGGTGTTTTCACCATACTTTCCTATTTTCTCTATGATCTGCCTTAACACGAAGCTTGCAACCACAGTTGGTCTTTCTAGTCTGAAAACATATTGCTCTTCCCTAGCTATTTCTTCTAGTCTCCTTTTAATATTTTGCAGTAGTTGTTTCTTTCGGATATTTTTGGGAATAACACAGCAGTATAATTCTTCTATAGTTTTTACACCGTAGGTTTTTCCTTATATATATATAGGTACAATAACGCCGTTGTCCAATCTTCAAGTATCTTCTTTTCCTTGAGTATCACTCTATACAACCATTACGTTCCCATTAGTACTGTGGTGTTCCACTTGTCCATTCCATATGATTTCCATTTGGCAACTCTATTGCCATCTCTAAATCTTGCATCCACTAAAACCACAATCTTCTGTCTAAGACACCATCGCGGAACCATGTGAAGCATTACTTCAGAGTGGTTGTTTGACTATTTATCTTCATTTGTTTAACTTAGGTCTCATATTATTCCCCTCGTCTTGCTATCTGGCTCTCAACTTCTTTTTGAGATAGCAGAGATAGAATCCTTATACCAGTCTCCCAATTACGCCTGCTTTGTATCATGCAAGTCACAATGTTGCTTGCTTCTGGTAAGAAGCCCATCTTATGCTTAAAGACTTCCCTATTCTACTGCCATTTTGGACAGTGATAACAAGTATGCTCTGCGGTATCATTGTTATTTACACAATAATCACATTTTAAATTAACCCTTTTCTTAATCTGAAAAGTTAAATCTGCTGAATTCTCCATGTTCAGTAAGGAGTTGTGTGGTGAAACAATCAATATCACCGAATTTTTTAGTAAACCATGCTTTTCGGTCCGGGATCTCATCCAGTTTATAGTTTCTTGCACCTCTGTCCATCTAGCCTGCTATTTGTCGAGTGTCTCCTCTCTCAAATTTTGATGTGGTATGTGTTCCTCTGAGGCTTCTTTCTTCACCAGAAGATCCTGGGGTAGAACTCCGGCCATCTCTAAAACTAGCATATAAAAATTTCTCTCCCTCTGATTGTGTGGCTTCTGATTCTGATGTATCTCCTATGTTATTCAATTCTGTTCCCTCTAATAATTCTTTAAAGTATTCCTTCCATTTTCTCATAAATTTCTCTTTTTCTGTTACATATGATACTTTAGTCAATTTGTCTCTAGGTTTTGTTTTGTTTTTGATTAACAAATTCATTTTTGTCCTGTTTCCTCTGTATTTTTTCTCTAAACGATTCCCAAGCTGTCTCTTTTGCTAGTTTGATAGTTTTTGTTTGTTTTTTGATGCCTATTATTAGTATTTGAGATTATGACTACTGTAGTTTCTATATGTGAAATTCAACCAATTATTTTTCCAGGGATTTTGATCAAAACTCTCCAGAATTTACTTTGGAGCTTATCATTGACATGAAAATGCAAGATTTTGCAGATGCAATCAATGAGATTTCAACTGCAGCGGCAGCTGAACTTAATATTGAAAATGTAAGTACATGAATATAAATAAAATTCAGTCTCGTTTTATAATAGTTAAGATGCAGTTAATATGGTTACATGATAGGACGTACATTTTTGTTGATTTCCGCACATTTTCTGACCTCAAGCTTGACATAAAGAAATGTAAATCGCCAATTACACAAACTCTACTTACAGGCTCAGTTAAGAATAAATAAATAATTAAAAATTATATCTAAGTTTACAAGCTAAATTTAAATATGAAGACATGTTGGAAGTGTGGTTCTTTCAAAGTTATTATATGCAACACCAATGTGCGCTGGAAAATCAGAAGATATGTAAGACTCTTTTATGGTTCATAGACATGCAGCTCTCAGATACTTTACGATATCAGAGAGTCCAGTATTAGTGTTGGCTGATATGCCGCTTATCAATTATTAGTGGCAGGCTGGCGAAAAGTTCATACTTGGATGAAAGAGCTCCTACTCAGCGAGCAGAATGATGTTAAAATAGGACAATAAACCACACATTAAAAAGAAGCAAAAGTGAATATTTTTCAAAAATGGCTTGGTGGGAAAATGATCAATCTAGAAGGTGGACCCACAGTTACTAGACTATATGGTAGGAAAAAACAAACACAATATTTAGTATCTGTTCCAATTTACTTCTCAAAGACATCTTGCTAGGTTTCCATCTCACGCAATATGAAGGGCACTATCCTCCTCTGCTCCACATTTGATACATCTAGCATCATCTGAACTACTAAATCTGTGTAGATACTGTTTAAAGCACCTATGTACTGTATATTTTAACTATTTTCCTTTTTGAAGCGACTATTAAACAACATGAATATATGTTAAACATATTAAATAAGCTGTGATAACTCTAGTTTTGGACTAATCAACATATTTCACAATTATTTGTTTATTAATCAAGGAATATTACAATATATAAACACGCTAGGTATAACTAATCGGTAAGAGCGAGATGATGGGTCCACCGTGACGTAATGGACTCAAGCTAGCCTGTACATGACCCCTACCATATAGGATTTACACTATTGACCGAAGGTACTTGGTAGAACTCCATTTTAATGAAAAAACAAACACAATATTTAGTAAATTCTACAATTTTATTGAGTCGTGCCGACCATGGTTTCGCCAGCAACGGCATTTACAAGGCAGCTTAACAAAGTCTTTGTTAAAAGTATTTTTATCATAGCATAAAATACTTGTCTATAGTGTTGTGAATATTATTATTTGCACATTACTGTTAAAAACCTTGATCTCTGAAATGTTTTAATTGTTTAAAAGTTTTAACATAGGCGTCTTTACCAGGACGCAATCACTGACTCCATCCAAACTCAGATCAAAAATTGTTTAGTAATATCTGAATAGCTCTGAATTTTGATCGGAGATGATCCATCTGAGGAAGAGTTCCACAGCGATGAAAGAGTGTTGAGCTAATGATTTCTCCTTAATGGAAATGATTACATCCAATTTCAAAGTACTTGCATTGGTTGAATTAATGGACCAATCCGCAACATTCTGACGAAACACATGGATGTACTAACCTACTGCACAGATTCTCAATATGTTTTAATTTTGTGAAAAAAACTAATTTTATTAATTAGGCTAGTTACTTATTTTATAATAAAAGAATAAAGTTTACATGGTATTTTATTTAAATAAATATTGTATTATTTTTAATACAATATTTAAACTTTTCCATTCATACTAATCGTTTACTTGCGATTCTATAATATTTACTAATTTCTGAACACTGTATGTCCATCCATACGAGGCTTTGAATATACGAGCGCAAGACAAGTAATGATGTAGAATTCCTGACATTATATCTCATTTACGCTATATATTGAATCACGTACTAATCCAAATTAGAGACCCAAAAATGTGAAATGTTACACAGCTTCTAATTTTCTTTATAATTTAATAATGAACAAATTTGTTTGTAACTACTATTTGTAGAAGTTGTAGTCACAGAAATATTTTTAAATAATTCAAAAAAGGTACAGTTTTGCAAATTAAATTGTTAATAACAAATTACCCTCGCCTCCTGATAGGGGGTAATTTTTTTATATCCCAAACAATAGTGGTAAACAATATGTCCCTAAGAAACGATTTAAATAAAATTTCACCCCTCAGACCAAAAGTATTTTATGTTTTATTTAACTCGACTGTTGTTAAATCTTAATCAAAGCAAAATATATTTACATGTTTGTTGAAGGATAATTAAACATTTGACACACTTAAACAACATTCTTATGCCTAATTGATAAGCAAAATTTATCTTAAATTTTAACATCAGATAATTCGGAATAAACTACAACACAGCAGCTATTTAACAGTGTATTATATTTTTACAGGGATTGAACCAAATACGAGAAATTTGGAACAAACTCAATTTGGATATGGTAGCATTCAAAGATAGAGGTCTCTACAGACTTAAAGGTGTTGATGATATATTTCAGACGTTGGAAGAGCATCAAGTATTGTTAAGTTCTATGAAGTCGACTAGGTAAGTTTAGTACTTTATTTATTTATTTTTATTTAAATAATGAAGTTGTGAATAATTTACATAAGAATGTTAAAACTTGTATTATATTATGTTTTTAAAAGAAATATTATCCGATTTGAACCAATTTGGATAAGTTTGCACATATTTTGAATTTGTCATAATGCTCCATAAATTGTGGTTCTGAAATTGTTGTTCATTTTAAATATATACAGATAGTTCCCTCATGGACAACAGAACATGGAGCAGGGGCTGGAATCCACTCATCGGTTTTCTCATATTACATCTCTCTGGGAGAAGACAATAGTAGCTTTGATGTTGAAATCTAAGCAATACAGTTTGATTTACAACAACTTCTTTATACACCAAGATCCATTCAAATGGTTACTTTTATGATGAATTACAAAGCAGCAATCCTAGCTGTATCTTTAAAAAAACCAAGATCACATCGTAAGTGACATTCAGAAGATGATAAAGTGCTCACAAGAATTGCAAAAACTTATCTGCTTTTAACACTTTTATCTGCTTCGAATATAAAGGAAGCAAGGAGAGAAACAGTAGCTACATTTCAACTGAACACTGGTCATGACTGATTGGCAACACATTTACAAAAGTTAACCATTTTAGCATCTGACAAATGCACATTGTGTCATAAAAAAAATTAAATTGTGAAACCACCTACTGTAATGCAGCAAACCTGATCAGAACCAAAGAAGACCATAGAATATTAACAAGTTATATTGGTATGTAAGAAGACAGAATATTGAATTTTTGTTATTATGAATACCCTTCAAGAACTGTCATTAAAAGGCAAAAGTCACATAATTGCTTTTAATGGTTTTGAGCATATATTAATTTAGTAAAAATACAATGTGCCAATCTCTTAAAAACCACATGTTTATCCAAAGGTACCTTGTAAAAAAAGAAAAGAAAATTCGTAATTATAATGAACAAATAGACTAGTTAGTTTTCATCATACAAACTGTTCAAAGTGTGATGGGGTCCTCACTGCTGGCTTCGACGTGTTTGAGTTCCAGGGTGGTGACGTATCTCCTGGTCTGTGGAGGTCCTTATGAGCTTTTGTTGTGACTCAAAACGTCCCTCCTTTTTTTTTTCTAAAATCATGACTGCTGGATTTCCCAATAAACCCTGTTCTGTGTATAAAGAGCCTTGTTGTACTTTCCTGTTAGGATATGAGAATGTATCTTTAATTGCATTGAGTTACTAGGTAATATTAGTCTTAATTGTTTACATCTTTCTATGAGGTGCGGGTACCTGTCACAAAAGTATGGTGATCTCATATTAAAAGTAAAAACATCTCCATCTTGTTGAAAGCATACATTATTAATTTCACTTCAGTTAAATTGGTCTATGAGTTCATATACAAGATCTTTGTAATATTTATCCTATTTATTTATTTATTTCCCACAAACAGCATGTACAGGAATTTCCAGTGCCAGATGGTCAGTCAGTAGAATATAATTTACAAAAACTCCTAGTTGACGATTGAAGAAAAATTTGTTCTAAAATACATTTGTTCAAAATTTCTAGCCAAACTCTAAATTTTCTGGATATAGAATATACTCAAGAATTATGTGAGTGTTCTCAATGATCCACACCTTTGTGTTATGAGAAATTCTGTACTCTAATTTATGAACCAAGCCTTGTCAATATAAATGTATTAATCCAGAATTGTTGAACAAAATTCAGCTATGCAATACACATGTTCATTTCTTAAAATCAATAAAAGATTTGGATAAATAACATTATTTTTTTTAAATAATGTATACTTTATTTCTTATTGATTTGTGTTAGTGTTTTTTGTATAGGTTTATAACGTCACAAATTCCATCATAAAAAGTTAGCCTAAAATAAACGACACCAAAACAAAGCAAAGTTCAATGACCCACAAAGCCAACCAAGAAACCGACACTAAAATATCAGCTGATAGGCCTAAACAATTTACGAAAGTAATACACAAGGAAAAACATCATCAATAACTAAATTAACTATGTCAACATCAATTCACACCCCAAGAATTCACCCAAATCCATATAGAAATGGATATTATCAAATATAATTCTCAAATATAGAATAAAGCCTAGACAGAGCCTTGTAACATGAAAACCTATAACCTCACATCTAAACAAACACATTGAAACCAATTCCATAATACTATCACAAACACTACACCATAAATTAATATAAGCACTACACATATATATATATATATATATATATATATATATATATATATATATATATAGCCTCAGTAAACAACTATTCTTTATTTTAATCATCAGAAGATAGCATATACAATATATGAAGGTAAAACGCATTCCCTATGAACGCCATGTTTTTGTTAGTACAACTAGATCAAAGAAACGACTATCACAATCGAAATTAATAAAATCAAATAAAAATAAATAATAAGTCACAATATCTGTTAGAATAGTAAAACAATCCTTAAAGTAAATTTAAGAACATAAATAGTAACCGTAAGACCCAAATGTTATATAATTAGAATTAGAACTAGGACTACTTGAGTCATAGATATAAGTACGTCATTCTGTTGGAACGGGAAATTATACAATTAACAATAAAATCAGTAAACTCATTTAAGAATCGGCAATGTAAATATGAATAAATATTATCACGAGACCAAAGGCAAAAAAGACATAAAGTAATATCAAAATTATAATTTATTCAAGTCAAGAACATCAAATTGTACAAAACGAGAGAATATTATTTGAGTAACCAAGGGAACGGAAGAACAGTGCATGCTGGGAACCGTGGCAACAATTCAATTCCAAAACCGAAGCCAAAAATTCATTCCAATCAAGACTTCAGAGCCCAAAGATGAAAATTTCTATTCGTAATTTTAAAAGTGATGCCGTCAAGTTTTAGTATGTTAAAACAGTATAAACAGTGGTAAATTCAGTGCTAAATCACACAGAGAGTGGTATCCTCTGTAAATTCAAATATAATAAAGTCCAGAAACTCTTAATATTGAAGATAAACTTTAACAAATTTTACAATTCATAAGCCTATTTCAAAAAAAGAACACCGATCCTAAATCTCAATTTTTCTTAACTGTAACTTCACAAAATGCGTTAAAAACAGTTTGATCATGTCTGGTCGAGTGCCTGCCCCGAGAAAATAATAAATATTAATTACTAATATTTATAAAAGAACTTTGTAATTCTATGATAAAGATATATGTAATGAACCCAAACCTAGAGCTAGCCTGGAATAATTTAACTTTGTAATTAAAGACAATTTAACCTTGTTGTGTTATTAAAAGAACTCAAAAGCAAATATTATTAATGTTCAACAAGAAATAATTTATTAAAAGAAAATATTTATAATTTAAATGAATAAACAAATGAATTTATATAATTGAAATCATCTGCATTATTTTGTCAACTTATTTAGTAATAGTTGAAGACTAGTTGTAGATATTTCAAATAAATTTTTAATAAAGTAATTTCACTATTTTGGATTTTATAATAAAGATAAAATATTTTATAACATATAAGAAAAGAATTATGTTACAAATGGCGCCGCAACGATTAGGGCATGAACAAACTGAGAATTCAACAGAATGACTTAGGTTAAGTAAATATATTATATAAGTAAATTGAAATTAAATTTAAGACAACAATTTAGAAATAAGGATTCATTCAACTTTAATTATAAGATTGAACAAATTTAATAGACTAGAATAAGATATGTATTAGAATTAAGATTAGCCTAATTTCAATTTAGTAATTTATATATTTAAACTCAAAAACATATACCAAAATCAAAAATAATAATTTAAAATGGACGCTAACCAAGAAGAAAGTAGCAAATACAACCTTAGGCCTAAAATTAATCCCACCGGAAAAGCCAAGGAAGGGAAATTGAAAACCTTTAGAGAGACTATTGATGCCAATGACACTGAACTAAATGTTAGGCCTAGCCAAATAGAGGTTATGGAGCAGAGTAGTGCTAGTAGTGTCCAAGATACAGAACCAAATGTCCCTACGTTATTAGAACAAATGACGCTGTTAATTAACAATCTACAGATTAACATCGACCATAAATTTAAACAAAATCAAAATGAATTAGAGAACCAATTAGAAAATAAATTTAAACAAAATCAGGAAAAACTAGAATTAAAAATGATTCAAAATGAATCCAATTTGAAGGAAAATTTTGAAATAGTCCAGAAAGAAATTACTAATTTAAAGGAATGTTTGGCAATACAGATAGCTATAGTAGAAACTCAATTTACAGATAAATTAATTGAAATGGAACAAGCTGTGACAGAGAACAACCAAAGAATAGACAACCTAGAAAGTAGATTAGATTCCACAATCAATAGTCAGAGTTTAAATGAGTCCCTAGACCTACAGAAGGCCACAATTGAGAAGCAATTGTTACAAAATAAAAATAATGTGATCCATGAGGTAAAAGCTATGATTGCTGAACTACCGAAATCAAATATCGAAAATGCCATACCATCCCATATAAACGTAACTTGTGGAGGTAATAGTCAAGAAATCAACAATTTAACTAATCCGACACTTCCTAAATTTAACGGAAGACAGAATAATCCAAATGATTATCTGGATAGATTAACAAGATACTACGAGAGATTAACTTGTCGACAAATCAACCAGATCGGATACAACAGAGACTGTCTATTCGACATAATCGACAACAGTTTAGAGGGTAGTGCTGCTCGGTGGTGGCAATTAATAAAAGGCGATACTACAAATTTCCAGCAATTCTGCAAAGAATTCCTATCCAAGTTTTGGAATAGGGATGTTCAAAAAAGAACTAGGCAAAAACTTGAACTCGAACAATATCGTTTAGGAGGAAAACTCACTCAAAGTGAATACTTCATTGACAGGGTATTAATAATGAAGTCGATGACTCCCCAACCACCGGAGGAAGACATCATCGCAACCCTAGTAGAACATTTTGACCAACGCATACAGGATGCGCAAAGAGTACAAAATATAAGTACAATAAAGGAATTTGCTGACCTTCTCCAAAGAGAAGATACGGAAGAGGCAAACTCGGAAATTAGGAGACGTAATAATACAAGCCCGAGAGGAACACAAAATCCCACCAACAACAGACCATTTAGACATTACCAAACAAATACTAACTACAACCAACCACAAAAACCACCCTTTAGGAATTATCAATCCCAAAACGAGTTCAGAAAGAACAGAGAACACCCTTATAAAAGTCAAAATAGCTACAGACCCAATCAGAGGCCCACCAACGGTTATGGCCAACATTATACAAACAATTATAATCAAAACCGAAACTATAACCAGAAAACCAACTACGATAGACAACCAGAACCCATAAGGAGTGAGTTCAAATACAGACAACCACAACAAGACCAAGAACGATATTATCAACAAAAAGGCCCATACCAAGAGCGAAGAGAGGTTAGGTATCCTACAAACGAGCAAAGAATGGTATGTCAAGCTATAGCAATGAATACTAAACCACCGACACTAGAGAAGCCAATACAAGTGCCTCAGGAGGAATGTAACCAAGAGTTAAACTCCAACGCACTGGCCTAGACCAAACTTCGAATAACAACCAAGGCTGTACAGGCAAAAGCGAAAGATATCTGCGAGAAAAACCTGAACACTCTAAGTCAGTGCCAACAAATTTTACAAAAATCGGAACAGAGCCACAAAAAGAAACCAAATCATACTATAATGATTACAACATCTCAAACCTTTATTACGATAGAGAATTTCTATTAAATGAAGACAATGACAATAGTCCAGATCAAACCAACTGTAAGTGTCCAGAAATAACTATGAATTTAAATGGTATATCCACAAATACGTTAGTAGATACGGGAAGCAGTATATCCTGTATTTCTGATAACTGGTTCCAGGTAAACAAGAACAATTTAGGTCATTTTGAACAGTTGCCAGTGAGTAACACATTCATCACCACTGCGTTGAACAATAAATCGAAACGAATTTCACACATTGTGCTATTAAAAGCCCAAATAAAACATATCGAGTTTGATATCCAATGTATAATTGTCCCCAACCTTATTAAAGATTGCATAATGGGAATAGACGCAATACGTATGCTAAAAATGGAAATAAATTTCAAGATTAATACAATTACTATAATGAGTAAGGATAATAGAATATTAATAATGAAGTTCGATAGCGAAAGTAATGAGTCAGCAGGATGCAAAATAATAAAATACGACGACGACAATGAATATAGAATAAATAACAATAATCAAACTCAAAATCATAATAATAACAACAACAGTGAAATAAACGATTTAATTAAAGACAACGATAAACTCAACAAAATAGAAAAGGACCTAATAATCAACCTAATTAAACAAAACAATATAGTATTTTCAGACAAACCTGGACGTTGCAACATGTACCAACACCATATCAGGGTAGACAATCCAGAACATTATAGAGCCCAAAGTTATCCAATACCCATAAATTTACAGGATGAAGTAGAGAGAAAATTAAATGACATGCTCGAGGACAATATAATTGAGGAATCAAACAGCCCATTTGTAAACCCTATTATAATTGTCAAGAAGAAGACTGGCGATCTCCGTATATGTCTAGACATGAGACGTATAAACGCACTAATTACCCCCGACTATGAATGTAACAGAAGCATTAATGAGCTATTAGCTAAAGCTACAAATTCCAACTGGCTGACTACATTAGATCTTACCTCTTCATACTGGCAGATTGAGCTAGAACCACAATCTAGACAGTATACAGCATTTCAATTTCGAGGCAAAGTGTATCAATATGTTGTAACCCCTTTTGGCCTATCCACTTCACAAGCTGCCTTAGTAAGAGCACTAGACCAAGTATTCAAGAACACGATAGAAAACTTTTCTTTAGTCTACATTGATGATATATGTGTTATATCACCTGATTTCAATTCACACTTACAACACTTAGAATATGTATTTAGAAAACTTGCAGATGCAAAGATGACAATAAAACTGTCTAAATCAATCTTTTGTCGAGATAGAGTTCCTTTCTTAGGGTACTATTTAACCACTACTGGTCTAGAACCAGATTCAGAAAAGATTAAATGTTTTCAAGACTTTCCATCACCCACCACTAGGAAAGAACTCAAACGGTTCCTAGGAGGCATCAACTACTACAACAAATTCGTAGACAAATATGCAAAAACTGTACAACCTTTAATGAGATTGACTTCTAAGAAAGTAAAATTTATTTGGACTTCTAATGAAGAGAAACACTTCTTAGAAATTAAAAACTTATTTCTAAAAACAAATGTATTGAACCATCCTATGCCAAACCAACCCTACTACCTACAGACAGACAGTTCAGACTTTGCGATAGGAGGACATTTATTCCAAATTGACAGCCAGAACAACAAAAGAGCTATCCTATTTATATCCAAAACATTGAAGAAATGCGAGATCAGATACACCACTACAGAAAAGGAGTTGCTAGCAGTCGTCTACTGCATACAAAAAGTCAGACATTACATTTTAAACGCAAAATTAACGATCATTACTGATCATAAAGCATTGACATTTTTGAAAACATGCAAATTGTTAAATGGTAGATTAACTAGATGGATACTTGCATTACAAGATCACCAATTTGAAATTGTACATTGTAAAGGAGTGGATAACACAATAGCTGACCTACTCAGCAGAGTCAGAACAGATGAGAATCAACAGAACTCATTGACAACCACACCAGAATTAATAGTCGCAAATTTAGAAAGAGAACACAATTTAGAACTTTTAGAAAACCTTCGAAATTTAATACAATTACAACAAAACGATCCAACTCTCAAACAGATATATCTCCAAATTAAAAATTCAAACACTAAAGAACATAATAGATTTAGAATAAATGACGACATACTATACCAAAAACATCACAACAATTGGTTAATTACAATACCCCAATCACTTGTCAATACTTTAATCTCAGAATGCCATAAATTTTATCTACACTGTGGAGCAAGGAAATGCCTGCAAATTTTACAAAAGGATTTCATATTTAAAGATATGGCTAGGAAAATTAGACAATTAATAGAAACCTGCGACACCTGCCAAAAATGCAAACACAGTAACCATCCTCTCTATGGAGAGACTAGTGGAGTCAAATCTGAAGGAAAAGGAGATCTAATCGCAATCGATTTGATTGGTCCTTTACCAAAAAGTCGAGGTGGTGTCCAATATATCTTCATCATTCTGGATACATTCACAAAATTTGTCCAATTATACAATCTAAAGAGAGCCACATCACAGGCAGTAATAGACAGAATGTTCAAAGAATACATACCCACATACGGAAAACCTAAGAAAATCTTAACTGACCATGGTACTCAATTCAAAAGTAGAATTTGGATTCAAAAACTAGAAGAGAATCAAATAAGACATATACTAAATCCAGTATACCACCCCATATCAAACATGGCAGAACGTCCTATAAAAGAAGTCAAACGCTGTCTCAGGACATATTGTGCTCAAAATCACAGAAGTTGGTCAAACTACATAAGTACCATAAACAGTTTCCTAAACGAAATACAACATGAAACCACTGGTTTCACTCCTAATGAATTACAACTAAACAAATGTGATATCAGATTCTGGGAAGAGGTAATACAAAACCCTTTCAAAATGCAAATCCCCATTCAACAAAAGTTAGAATTAACAAAATCTCGAATAAAAACCACACAAGCCAAAAGAGCAGAGAAATTAAATGCAAAACATAAGATAACGATACTCAAGGAAAATGATTTAGTACTAGTAAAGTCATTTCCCCAATCCAGTATGGGATATGGTGAAACAGCAAAATTGTTCACAATATATGTTGGACCATTAAAAATATTGAAGAAAATGGGAAAAGCCATTTACTCCCTAATCGATGATAATGGAAAAACCTATGGACCATATCATATATCTCTCCTACGTCGTTACAAAATTGCCTTGCCTGTACAGACCTCCGACGAACCAACCTAATCGACATAAAGTTAAGTGCAACGATATAAACCATGTACTTCAATATAAAACAAGTGTCCCCTATAAAACAAGTGTTCACCATAAACAATGTGACTATCCATTTATATATAATTCCCTATATATGTATATCCCCCATAAAACAAAGTGCTTAAATATAAAAAAAAAAAATGTGACTATCTATATGTATGTTCCCCATCAACAATGTGTTTTTTACTACAAACAAAGTGGTCCCTCATAAACAGTATTTTTCCCACAACCCACACAACTTATTCCCCCCATAAACAGTTAATTATCACAAATATTTAGATGTTAAAATATATGTATATCTCCATGAATAGTGAACCTATATAAAAACAGTGAAATAAAAATGAACAGTATCACAAAATATGTATTTATGTAAAAGTGTCCCCGAAATGTGTATTCCCCATGTCCAATGGACATTCCTTAGTATGAACTATATGTCATACAATTAATTAGGTATATGTAGCCTAATATTAGAATAAGATCCATATGATCCAATTGTTAATTTTATTCAATTTGTTAAACCAATTCAAAATCAACTTATAAAATAAGTAAGGATAACCTATAATTCCATAAGAATAAGTGTTCAATGTATGTTATGTTATGTTATATTATGTTATATATGTTATTTTACAATGTAATTTGTTAGTTATAAATTTATTTATTGTTCAGTAAACTTCACAAAAACAAATTTAAAGGGCATTTATAACGTCACAAATTCCATCATAAAAAGTTAGCCTAAAATAAACGACACCAAAACAAAGCAAAGTTCAATGACCCACAAAGCCAACCAAGAAACCGACACTAAAATATCAGCTGATAGGCCTAAACAATTTACGAAAGTAATACACAAGGAAAAACATCATCAATAACTAAATTAACTATGTCAAAATCAATTCACACCCCAAGAATTCACCCAAATCCATATAGAAATGGATATTATCAAATATAATTCTCAAATATAGAATAAAGCCTAGACAGAGCCTTGTAACATGAAAACCTATAACCTCACATCTAAACAAACACATTGAAACCAATTCCATAATACTATCACAAACACTACACCATAAATTAATATAAGCACTACACACATATATATATATATATATAGCCTCAGTAAACAACTATTCTTTATTTTAATCATCAGAAGATAGCATATACAATATATGAAGGTAAAACGCATTCCCTATGAACGCCATGTTTTTGTTAGTACAACTAGATCAAAGAAACGACTATCACAATCGAAATTAATAAAATCAAATAAAAATAAATAATAAGTCACAATATCTGTTAGAATAGTAAAACAATCCTTAAAGTAAATTTAAGAACATAAATAGTAACCGTAAGACCCAAATGTTATATAATTAGAATTAGAACTAGGACTACTTGAGTCATAGATATAAGTACGTCATTCTGTTGGAACGGGAAATTATACAATTAACAATAAAATCAGTAAACTCATTTAAGAATCGGCAATGTAAATATGAATAAATATTATCACGAGACCAAAGGCAAAAAAGACATAAAGTAATATCAAAATTATAATTTATTCAAGTCAAGAACATCAAATTGTACAAAACGAGAGAATATTATTTGAGTAACCAAGGGAACGGAAGAACAGTGCATGCTGGGAACCGTGGCAACAATTCAATTCCAAAACCGAAGCCAAAAATTCATTCCAATCAAGACTTCAGAGCCCAAAGATGAAAATTTCTATTCGTAATTTTAAAAGTGATGCCGTCAAGTTTTAGTATGTTAAAACAGTATAAACAGTGGTAAATTCAGTGCTAAATCACACAGAGAGTGGTATCCTCTGTAAATTCAAATATAATAAAGTCCAGAAACTCTTAATATTGAAGATAAACTTTAACAAATTTTACAATTCATAAGCCTATTTCAAAAAAAGAACACCGATCCTAAATCTCAATTTTTCTTAACTGTAACTTCACAAAATGCGTTAAAAACAGTTTGATCATGTCTGGTCGAGTGCCTGCCCCGAGAAAATAATAAATATTAATTACTAATATTTATAAAAGAACTTTGTAATTCTATGATAAAGATATATGTAATGAACCCAAACCTAGAGCTAGCCTGGAATAATTTAACTTTGTAATTAAAGACAATTTAACCTTGTTGTGTTATTAAAAGAACTCAAAAGCAAATATTATTAATGTTCAACAAGAAATAATTTATTAAAAGAAAATATTTATAATTTAAATGAATAAACAAATGAATTTATATAATTGAAATCATCTGCATTATTTTGTCAACTTATTTAGTAATAGTTGAAGACTAGTTGTAGATATTTCAAATAAATTTTTAATAAAGTAATTTCACTATTTTGGATTTTATAATAAAGATAAAATATTTTATAACATATAAGAAAAGAATTATGTTACAAATGGCGCCGCAACGATTAGGGCATGAACAAACTGAGAATTCAACAGAATGACTTAGGTTAAGTAAATATATTATATAAGTAAATTGAAATTAAATTTAAGACAACAATTTAGAAATAAGGATTCATTCAACTTTAATTATAAGATTGAACAAATTTAATAGACTAGAATAAGATATGTATTAGAATTAAGATTAGCCTAATTTCAATTTAGTAATTTATATATTTAAACTCAAAAACATATACCAAAATCAAAAATAATAATTTAAAATGGACGCTAACCAAGAAGAAAGTAGCAAATACAACCTTAGGCCTAAAATTAATCCCACCGGAAAAGCCAAGGAAGGGAAATTGAAAACCTTTAGAGAGACTATTGATGCCAATGACACTGAACTAAATGTTAGGCCTAGCCAAATAGAGGTTATGGAGCAGAGTAGTGCTAGTAGTGTCCAAGATACAGAACCAAATGTCCCTACGTTATTAGAACAAATGACGCTGTTAATTAACAATCTACAGATTAACATCGACCATAAATTTAAACAAAATCAAAATGAATTAGAGAACCAATTAGAAAATAAATTTAAACAAAATCAGGAAAAACTAGAATTAAAAATGATTCAAAATGAATCCAATTTGAAGGAAAATTTTGAAATAGTCCAGAAAGAAATTACTAATTTAAAGGAATGTTTGGCAATACAGATAGCTATAGTAGAAACTCAATTTACAGATAAATTAATTGAAATGGAACAAGCTGTGACAGAGAACAACCAAAGAATAGACAACCTAGAAAGTAGATTAGATTCCACAATCAATAGTCAGAGTTTAAATGAGTCCCTAGACCTACAGAAGGCCACAATTGAGAAGCAATTGTTACAAAATAAAAATAATGTGATCCATGAGGTAAAAGCTATGATTGCTGAACTACCGAAATCAAATATCGAAAATGCCATACCATCCCATATAAACGTAACTTGTGGAGGTAATAGTCAAGAAATCAACAATTTAACTAATCCGACACTTCCTAAATTTAACGGAAGACAGAATAATCCAAATGATTATCTGGATAGATTAACAAGATACTACGAGAGATTAACTTGTCGACAAATCAACCAGATCGGATACAACAGAGACTGTCTATTCGACATAATCGACAACAGTTTAGAGGGTAGTGCTGCTCGGTGGTGGCAATTAATAAAAGGCGATACTACAAATTTCCAGCAATTCTGCAAAGAATTCCTATCCAAGTTTTGGAATAGGGATGTTCAAAAAAGAACTAGGCAAAAACTTGAACTCGAACAATATCGTTTAGGAGGAAAACTCACTCAAAGTGAATACTTCATTGACAGGGTATTAATAATGAAGTCGATGACTCCCCAACCACCGGAGGAAGACATCATCGCAACCCTAGTAGAACATTTTGACCAACGCATACAGGATGCGCAAAGAGTACAAAATATAAGTACAATAAAGGAATTTGCTGACCTTCTCCAAAGAGAAGATACGGAAGAGGCAAACTCGGAAATTAGGAGACGTAATAATACAAGCCCGAGAGGAACACAAAATCCCACCAACAACAGACCATTTAGACATTACCAAACAAATACTAACTACAACCAACCACAAAAACCACCCTTTAGGAATTATCAATCCCAAAACGAGTTCAGAAAGAACAGAGAACACCCTTATAAAAGTCAAAATAGCTACAGACCCAATCAGAGGCCCACCAACGGTTATGGCCAACATTATACAAACAATTATAATCAAAACCGAAACTATAACCAGAAAACCAACTACGATAGACAACCAGAACCCATAAGGAGTGAGTTCAAATACAGACAACCACAACAAGACCAAGAACGATATTATCAACAAAAAGGCCCATACCAAGAGCGAAGAGAGGTTAGGTATCCTACAAACGAGCAAAGAATGGTATGTCAAGCTATAGCAATGAATACTAAACCACCGACACTAGAGAAGCCAATACAAGTGCCTCAGGAGGAATGTAACCAAGAGTTAAACTCCAACGCACTGGCCTAGACCAAACTTCGAATAACAACCAAGGCTGTACAGGCAAAAGCGAAAGATATCTGCGAGAAAAACCTGAACACTCTAAGTCAGTGCCAACAAATTTTACAAAAATCGGAACAGAGCCACAAAAAGAAACCAAATCATACTATAATGATTACAACATCTCAAACCTTTATTACGATAGAGAATTTCTATTAAATGAAGACAATGACAATAGTCCAGATCAAACCAACTGTAAGTGTCCAGAAATAACTATGAATTTAAATGGTATATCCACAAATACGTTAGTAGATACGGGAAGCAGTATATCCTGTATTTCTGATAACTGGTTCCAGGTAAACAAGAACAATTTAGGTCATTTTGAACAGTTGCCAGTGAGTAACACATTCATCACCACTGCGTTGAACAATAAATCGAAACGAATTTCACACATTGTGCTATTAAAAGCCCAAATAAAACATATCGAGTTTGATATCCAATGTATAATTGTCCCCAACCTTATTAAAGATTGCATAATGGGAATAGACGCAATACGTATGCTAAAAATGGAAATAAATTTCAAGATTAATACAATTACTATAATGAGTAAGGATAATAGAATATTAATAATGAAGTTCGATAGCGAAAGTAATGAGTCAGCAGGATGCAAAATAATAAAATACGACGACGACAATGAATATAGAATAAATAACAATAATCAAACTCAAAATCATAATAATAACAACAACAGTGAAATAAACGATTTAATTAAAGACAACGATAAACTCAACAAAATAGAAAAGGACCTAATAATCAACCTAATTAAACAAAACAATATAGTATTTTCAGACAAACCTGGACGTTGCAACATGTACCAACACCATATCAGGGTAGACAATCCAGAACATTATAGAGCCCAAAGTTATCCAATACCCATAAATTTACAGGATGAAGTAGAGAGAAAATTAAATGACATGCTCGAGGACAATATAATTGAGGAATCAAACAGCCCATTTGTAAACCCTATTATAATTGTCAAGAAGAAGACTGGCGATCTCCGTATATGTCTAGACATGAGACGTATAAACGCACTAATTACCCCCGACTATGAATGTAACAGAAGCATTAATGAGCTATTAGCTAAAGCTACAAATTCCAACTGGCTGACTACATTAGATCTTACCTCTTCATACTGGCAGATTGAGCTAGAACCACAATCTAGACAGTATACAGCATTTCAATTTCGAGGCAAAGTGTATCAATATGTTGTAACCCCTTTTGGCCTATCCACTTCACAAGCTGCCTTAGTAAGAGCACTAGACCAAGTATTCAAGAACACGATAGAAAACTTTTCTTTAGTCTACATTGATGATATATGTGTTATATCACCTGATTTCAATTCACACTTACAACACTTAGAATATGTATTTAGAAAACTTGCAGATGCAAAGATGACAATAAAACTGTCTAAATCAATCTTTTGTCGAGATAGAGTTCCTTTCTTAGGGTACTATTTAACCACTACTGGTCTAGAACCAGATTCAGAAAAGATTAAATGTTTTCAAGACTTTCCATCACCCACCACTAGGAAAGAACTCAAACGGTTCCTAGGAGGCATCAACTACTACAACAAATTCGTAGACAAATATGCAAAAACTGTACAACCTTTAATGAGATTGACTTCTAAGAAAGTAAAATTTATTTGGACTTCTAATGAAGAGAAACACTTCTTAGAAATTAAAAACTTATTTCTAAAAACAAATGTATTGAACCATCCTATGCCAAACCAACCCTACTACCTACAGACAGACAGTTCAGACTTTGCGATAGGAGGACATTTATTCCAAATTGACAGCCAGAACAACAAAAGAGCTATCCTATTTATATCCAAAACATTGAAGAAATGCGAGATCAGATACACCACTACAGAAAAGGAGTTGCTAGCAGTCGTCTACTGCATACAAAAAGTCAGACATTACATTTTAAACGCAAAATTAACGATCATTACTGATCATAAAGCATTGACATTTTTGAAAACATGCAAATTGTTAAATGGTAGATTAACTAGATGGATACTTGCATTACAAGATCACCAATTTGAAATTGTACATTGTAAAGGAGTGGATAACACAATAGCTGACCTACTCAGCAGAGTCAGAACAGATGAGAATCAACAGAACTCATTGACAACCACACCAGAATTAATAGTCGCAAATTTAGAAAGAGAACACAATTTAGAACTTTTAGAAAACCTTCGAAATTTAATACAATTACAACAAAACGATCCAACTCTCAAACAGATATATCTCCAAATTAAAAATTCAAACACTAAAGAACATAATAGATTTAGAATAAATGACGACATACTATACCAAAAACATCACAACAATTGGTTAATTACAATACCCCAATCACTTGTCAATACTTTAATCTCAGAATGCCATAAATTTTATCTACACTGTGGAGCAAGGAAATGCCTGCAAATTTTACAAAAGGATTTCATATTTAAAGATATGGCTAGGAAAATTAGACAATTAATAGAAACCTGCGACACCTGCCAAAAATGCAAACACAGTAACCATCCTCTCTATGGAGAGACTAGTGGAGTCAAATCTGAAGGAAAAGGAGATCTAATCGCAATCGATTTGATTGGTCCTTTACCAAAAAGTCGAGGTGGTGTCCAATATATCTTCATCATTCTGGATACATTCACAAAATTTGTCCAATTATACAATCTAAAGAGAGCCACATCACAGGCAGTAATAGACAGAATGTTCAAAGAATACATACCCACATACGGAAAACCTAAGAAAATCTTAACTGACCATGGTACTCAATTCAAAAGTAGAATTTGGATTCAAAAACTAGAAGAGAATCAAATAAGACATATACTAAATCCAGTATACCACCCCATATCAAACATGGCAGAACGTCCTATAAAAGAAGTCAAACGCTGTCTCAGGACATATTGTGCTCAAAATCACAGAAGTTGGTCAAACTACATAAGTACCATAAACAGTTTCCTAAACGAAATACAACATGAAACCACTGGTTTCACTCCTAATGAATTACAACTAAACAAATGTGATATCAGATTCTGGGAAGAGGTAATACAAAACCCTTTCAAAATGCAAATCCCCATTCAACAAAAGTTAGAATTAACAAAATCTCGAATAAAAACCACACAAGCCAAAAGAGCAGAGAAATTAAATGCAAAACATAAGATAACGATACTCAAGGAAAATGATTTAGTACTAGTAAAGTCATTTCCCCAATCCAGTATGGGATATGGTGAAACAGCAAAATTGTTCACAATATATGTTGGACCATTAAAAATATTGAAGAAAATGGGAAAAGCCATTTACTCCCTAATCGATGATAATGGAAAAACCTATGGACCATATCATATATCTCTCCTACGTCGTTACAAAATTGCCTTGCCTGTACAGACCTCCGACGAACCAACCTAATCGACATAAAGTTAAGTGCAACGATATAAACCATGTACTTCAATATAAAACAAGTGTCCCCTATAAAACAAGTGTTCACCATAAACAATGTGACTATCCATTTATATATAATTCCCTATATATGTATATCCCCCATAAAACAAAGTGCTTAAATATAAAAAAAAAAAATGTGACTATCTATATGTATGTTCCCCATCAACAATGTGTTTTTTACTACAAACAAAGTGGTCCCTCATAAACAGTATTTTTCCCACAACCCACACAACTTATTCCCCCCATAAACAGTTAATTATCACAAATATTTAGATGTTAAAATATATGTATATCTCCATGAATAGTGAACCTATATAAAAACAGTGAAATAAAAATGAACAGTATCACAAAATATGTATTTATGTAAAAGTGTCCCCGAAATGTGTATTCCCCATGTCCAATGGACATTCCTTAGTATGAACTATATGTCATACAATTAATTAGGTATATGTAGCCTAATATTAGAATAAGATCCATATGATCCAATTGTTAATTTTATTCAATTTGTTAAACCAATTCAAAATCAACTTATAAAATAAGTAAGGATAACCTATAATTCCATAAGAATAAGTGTTCAATGTATGTTATGTTATGTTATATTATGTTATATATGTTATTTTACAATGTAATTTGTTAGTTATAAATTTATTTATTGTTCAGTAAACTTCACAAAAACAAATTTAAAGGGCATTTATAACGTCACAAATTCCATCATAAAAAGTTAGCCTAAAATAAACGACACCAAAACAAAGCAAAGTTCAATGACCCACAAAGCCAACCAAGAAACCGACACTAAAATATCAGCTGATAGGCCTAAACAATTTACGAAAGTAATACACAAGGAAAAACATCATCAATAACTAAATTAACTATGTCAAAATCAATTCACACCCCAAGAATTCACCCAAATCCATATAGAAATGGATATTATCAAATATAATTCTCAAATATAGAATAAAGCCTAGACAGAGCCTTGTAACATGAAAACCTATAACCTCACATCTAAACAAACACATTGAAACCAATTCCATAATACTATCACAAACACTACACCATAAATTAATATAAGCACTACACACATATATATATATATATATAGCCTCAGTAAACAACTATTCTTTATTTTAATCATCAGAAGATAGCATATACAATATATGAAGGTAAAACGCATTCCCTATGAACGCCATGTTTTTGTTAGTACAACTAGATCAAAGAAACGACTATCACAATCGAAATTAATAAAATCAAATAAAAATAAATAATAAGTCACAATATCTGTTAGAATAGTAAAACAATCCTTAAAGTAAATTTAAGAACATAAATAGTAACCGTAAGACCCAAATGTTATATAATTAGAATTAGAACTAGGACTACTTGAGTCATAGATATAAGTACGTCATTCTGTTGGAACGGGAAATTATACAATTAACAATAAAATCAGTAAACTCATTTAAGAATCGGCAATGTAAATATGAATAAATATTATCACGAGACCAAAGGCAAAAAAGACATAAAGTAATATCAAAATTATAATTTATTCAAGTCAAGAACATCAAATTGTACAAAACGAGAGAATATTATTTGAGTAACCAAGGGAACGGAAGAACAGTGCATGCTGGGAACCGTGGCAACAATTCAATTCCAAAACCGAAGCCAAAAATTCATTCCAATCAAGACTTCAGAGCCCAAAGATGAAAATTTCTATTCGTAATTTTAAAAGTGATGCCGTCAAGTTTTAGTATGTTAAAACAGTATAAACAGTGGTAAATTCAGTGCTAAATCACACAGAGAGTGGTATCCTCTGTAAATTCAAATATAATAAAGTCCAGAAACTCTTAATATTGAAGATAAACTTTAACAAATTTTACAATTCATAAGCCTATTTCAAAAAAAGAACACCGATCCTAAATCTCAATTTTTCTTAACTGTAACTTCACAAAATGCGTTAAAAACAGTTTGATCATGTCTGGTCGAGTGCCTGCCCCGAGAAAATAATAAATATTAATTACTAATATTTATAAAAGAACTTTGTAATTCTATGATAAAGATATATGTAATGAACCCAAACCTAGAGCTAGCCTGGAATAATTTAACTTTGTAATTAAAGACAATTTAACCTTGTTGTGTTATTAAAAGAACTCAAAAGCAAATATTATTAATGTTCAACAAGAAATAATTTATTAAAAGAAAATATTTATAATTTAAATGAATAAACAAATGAATTTATATAATTGAAATCATCTGCATTATTTTGTCAACTTATTTAGTAATAGTTGAAGACTAGTTGTAGATATTTCAAATAAATTTTTAATAAAGTAATTTCACTATTTTGGATTTTATAATAAAGATAAAATATTTTATAACATATAAGAAAAGAATTATGTTACAGGTTAAGATTTTGTCTTTTCATATGGAAATGTCTATATATATCTCTTACCTATTCTGATATCATGTATATTGTGTATTTACACATGAAACATTTTACACTTCTATAAATTATACTTTTTGTCAATTGTTATGTGACATTTTTTGGGCATTTTTTCCCTCTTTATTTTTACCTCAGTGAGGCAGAGAAAATAAAAAGATGGTTAATCCTAAGCAGGTTTATCCTAAGGATTTCAAAATCCTAAGGACCTGAAAATCGGTTTAGCTGTTAACTTTTGGTTGAATGAATAGATTTTCCTTTATTTGTGACCCCTAAAGGGCTATAAAAAAACAAATTTTCATATCTGCGTCTTCTTTGCAAATTTTACAATCTATAATTTTATCTTTTAATTCCTTGCACAAAAACTCAATAAAATTATTTTTATTTTCAATATTAAAAAGGAACTTCTTTTGTGAAATTGGTATATATTATTTAAGTATATTAATAATATATAAACAGGCGATACGGTATATTTAAATGAAGAATTTAAAAATTCTCAAAATTAATAAAAAATAAAAAACCTTGTTATTTCTGGAAATAAAATGTAATTTTAAGATATAAATATTTTTGTGAAAATTTGAAAAAAGTTAATATTTAAAAAGTTAGCAGAAAAGCATAAATATAAGAGTTAATAAAAGTAAATAAAAATAAATTTTGAGAAAAGGATTGTATAGAGTCAATTAAATAAATAAAGTTGTATCATAATTAGTAATTAAAAACTAAAAAGTAATTAAAACAAAAGAGTTATAGTTTTCACGCTTTCGTGTGAAAATGAAAAAAGATGAGAAGTTGAAATTTTGGAAAAATGATTAAAAACATGATCTCTAAGAGATGTGTAAATTTCAGGAGAATCAGTAAGTAAATAACCCCCAAGAAATAACCTAAAGATATATATTGAAAAAGTAAGATAGGATCTATTGTAACTTCATTGTTATGAATCTTAATAGAACACATAACGATAAAGTCACAACCGAGTAGTGAAGTTACGAAACTTGTGGTCCCGCTCAAAACTTTGAAGCAACTGTGCAAGTGTTGTTCAAAATATATCGCCTTAAAAATTTAGAACAACTTTTATAGTGTTAAAAAAGGTACCAAATTTTATCAAAATCAGCCCACCAGAAACCGAGGAAGAAAAAAGGTTTTCAAGTTGTTGCAGCTTTTTTAATTTATTTATATTGTGTTAAATTTTGGATGTTTCCACTTTTAAAACAGGTAACGGTGGCCATTTTGGAAAAGGACTTGAAAATCGGTGAAGCGGTCAACTTTTGATTGAATGAATACAATGGTTATGAGCCCCCAAAGGGTAGTTTAAAAGAAAATTTTCACATCAACTCCAGTTTAGATTTTGGGCCAATTTTTGCTTATATAACTTCACTAATAATGGTGTTTGTTTTTAATTTTATTTAAATATTCACATTTTAATTTATTATTTTATTTTACAGACATGTCAAACCATTTGTTGTAGAAGTAGACTACTGGGAAAGAGCTTTGTCATTAGTCATGGAAGTTTTGGAAGCTGTCCTAACAGCACAGAGGCAATATTTGTACCTAGAAGTAAGTATACTATTATTTGAAGTCCTCTAGATTTATCTTTGACTTACAAACTCTAAGACTGGCTGATGTAAGTTGTAGCCTAGGTACAGACTTATTGTATTGTTTACACTGATGACCGACGGTACTTGATAGAATTCCATTTTAACAAATAAAACACAATTTTTCTTTTGTAAATTCTATAATTTATTTGGTCTAACCGACCATGGTTTCGCCAATTACGGTATTGACGAGGCTCTTACAAGACTAAATACAATATACACAAGAACTATTATAAAAGGTTGAGAATGGCAGGGCATTCCCGTTAATAACAAAAATCATCATTAGACATAGGAATATTAATGAGGCGATACAACAAACGGAATTTTTGTCATTTTCTATTCAAGGTTGATTAATACCTGTGTGAATGACCTGTGGGGGGGTTTTCCCCCGGGTCTTTGTGCTTTGTTTGCTAATGGGAATTTCCTGCCTTTCTCAACTTTTTTTAATAGTTCTTGTGTGTATTGTATTTAGTCTTGTAAGAGCCTCGTCAATGCCGTAACTGGCGAAACCATGGTCGGCTAGACCAAATAAATTATAGAATTTACAAAAGAAAAATTGTGTTTTATTTGACAGATTTATTGTACTGGAATGAGATAAATACACCTTAGATTAAGGCTTACTTCATTTTCCTAGGAATGTCATAGTTCAGTTGGTGAGTGCATGGTTATCTCACCACAGTTCATACTAGTGAAAAGTCAAAAGTTATACAGGTTCGAGCCTAATGATTTGGTTTATCATTTTATTGTGCAAAGTGATCATATTATTTATTTTCGTATTATATGTAGAGTGAATTCAGATTTTATGTCTTTAGTGACTGTATTATATTTGTAGATTTATTAAAAACTGCAATACTCTCAATACTTTTGAGGAAAAAATTAATTCCATTTCTAGACTTTCAAACTACTGTGTTAAATTGATTAACATACCTTTTTTTGTTGACTATTAATGCCTATTGACATTAATGCCTATTAACATTAGAGATGAGACTATGTGGCCAAATTCAACAACATGACAAATAAGATTAGTATGTAATTTTAAGTGTGTAATTTTAAGTATGTAATTTTAAGTGTGTAATTTTAAGTGTGTAATTTTAAGTGTGTAATTTTAAGTGTGTGATTTTAAGTGTGTGATTTTAAGTGTGTAATTTTAAGTGTGTAATTTTAAGTGTGTAATTTTTCATATATAGTCTATGTGCTAGGGTATGTGTAGAGTGAATGTGTTTTGTAAGTGAAGGAGAAACAGCTGTAGCAACCAACAAGTAAAACGAATCACTTTTGTTGACAAATAAAGGTATGTTAATCAACGAAAAAGGAAGTTTATTAAACAATTTTTGGCCTGTACAATCAAGAGTTTTAGAAGCAAAAATGTTCATGCAATATTTGGTAATTACTTTTTCTTTCTTTTTTTTTTTTCGTAGTATTTACTGAAAATTTCTCTTTAGCGTTTAAATTAGTGTAATAACTTTTTATAAATAAAATTCACTGTGATATATGTACAATAATAGAAGTTTCAATATTTCCAACTTCTTGATGATGTTGTGTTTTTCCGTATCTTATTTCCTGCCTTTGTCTCATCTTTATAGTGTAGGCCCATTTAGGCATTATATTCTGGTTTGTCTGTACTAATAATTTGTATTATTAAAATAGAATAAAGATTATTTACATTTCAATAATTTTTAGAATGAGTAATAAAATTTGGTGTTATTATATTATTTATTGTTAAATTATTTGACGATGTTAAAAATGTTAAAACTTGTTTTTATTGTGTACATTATTTTCCATTTATTACAATGTCTTTTAAATTGATTGCAGAATATATTTACGGGAGAGGACATTAGAAAACAAATGCCTTTAGAAGCGCAAGAGTTTGATGATCTCACTTTGGAATGGACAGAAATTACTGTAAGAATGCATGAAGATCATAATGCTCTTGGTGCTACACATTTTCCTGGTAACTATAGCCACTCACTTAATAGAAATTTTATTTTATTCTAGAACTCCATGTTTATACAAAGTTTTTCCAGAAGGAAAGTACAGTTTTTATAAACAAAATTAAATAAAATTGTTTTAAAATTTTGACAAGAAACTTAAACCACTTTTATATGTAATTTCCACCATGATTAAGGCACTTGTGATATTGGGTTACATTGTTATAACACAAACCAGCTAGTGATTGCTTCAGATTCAGAAACAAGTAGTAGTCACTCGGCACTGAGTTTACGCTGAAGGTGAATGCTCCAGGTCTTGTATGGAATGAGCTATTTGCTGTCAGGCAATGTCATGAAACAAAATAACCTGAGGACTATTTTGAATTACACAACACAAAATAGACTGAGAGTCTCGATACTTTTCAGCATTTAATGTTTCACCTCTTGGCAAGAGTAGCACCAACTCTTTCTTATCCCAGAACACAGTGCTCATGATTCAACTCATGTTCAACTTTTGTTGTTTCAGATATCTCGTATGACTCCATTCCATAGACTGCTGCTTGAATTCTGAAGTGATGTGAAACACCCAGGTCTCGTCACTGTTCATTGTTTGTCTTATAAAAACATCACCTTCATCATTGTATAAATTTCTGACATGTGTAAATGTTCTGTGAACTGCACTTTTTTCTAAGTCCATTTCTTCTGCAATCATCATTACACTTATCTTTTACCACCAAAGATTAATTCAACATTTCAAGTATTCTAGGTTTTCTCTGAAAGCATTGTTTGCCACTTAAAAACCATCATACTTGATAGAGTGGTATCTCCATTAACTTCAGTTGAAGAATAAAATATTTTATATTTTCCTTCTTTGCAAACGTTACGAGTTATAAAACAACCATATACAAATATGGTTAGACTCACGACTGATTAAATTGATCCAGTTGAAACATAAAGCCATTATCAACATGATATACATTAACAAGGTTCGGCCAAGTTGTACATAGGAAAATCAGTACACGTACTTTTTAGACAAACCTAATTTTATCTGTTGTGTTCATTATATTATATTATATATAGTGATTTTTGCAATTTTTGTTTAAGGTTTATTGAACATTCTAAATAAAATGAACGAAAAAATGGAATCCATTCAGCGTGCTTTAGAACAATATTTGGAAACGAAAAGACATGTCTTTCCAAGATTTTATTTTATTTCTAATGATGACCTATTAGAAATACTTGGGAATTCAAAGAAACCTGAAATGGTTCAACCACATTTTAAGAAATGTTTTGATAACATAAACAAATTATATATTATAAAAAATGTAAGTACGTATTATTGTATACGGTACAGTAGTAATTGTAAACACTAAGTCCCCTACCTCAAGTTAGTACAATAACACAACACAAATAAACTTTTGGCAATTTTGTTCTCTCAATTAACAGTAGTTCCCAAGGACAGGGACAGGTACCGTTTAGCCTCTGCTACCAGATGTTTTCTTCAAAAAGGTTTATGACAAGGTTGGCCGATCCACCTGAACTGAAGTAGGGGAAGATTGTCAGTTTAGTTTTATAACTTTTATTTTATTTTCTTAATATTACTTTAGAACCATTTGATGATGGTAACTTGGTTACTGAAATGTACATAAGGGATCTATAATAACATAGGCTAATAAATTTTTGCCAAAAGTTTATTTGTGTTGTGTCATTGTACCTAACTTGTTGTAGCGGATTTAGTGTTTTCAATTGTAAAATTCACCACAGTGTTCATTGTTCATCTAGTAGTTTGCAATATAAATTAATTATAGAGTTGCAGTAAAAGTGAATGAATTAGTTAACTATTTAAGCAGGCTGGGTAAGTGAAGAGGAGAGGATTGGATAAGGGTTTATCAGGAATCATTAAAATTCATAATCATTCTAAAAGTAAATAAACTATTTGTTGCTAAACATTTTAGTTCATTAATTCTCAACCAAAAAGTAAAATGAACTAAGAACGGGCATCTTTGAAAAAAAAAATTTTAATATGGCCTAAACTTACTTCTCTTGTCCCATAAACATGTTAATCATATTTGATTAAAATCGAACTTTTAATAAATTTGGTCAGATCAATTTTTTGGATATTTACCGCTAACTCATGAACCAGTATTTTTGGAGAAATACATATACATTTTGTTTAAGTCCTTAGAGGCTACATTTGTGAAAAAGCCAATTTCATATTTTGAGTTATCAAAAAATTCTTGTAATATAGCCAATATATACCCTCATACCAAATTTGAAAAAAAAAAAAAAATCGTTTCATCTATTGGGTTGTAGAGCACTATAATAATAACAGACATCATTCTGAAAATGACTTTTTTAGACTCAGGAGACTTCAAAATGGATATATCTGCAGAAAGCTCAACATAAATTTCTTGGCCCATTACAACTTTCATTATACTACATATATATGAAGAAGTAAAAATACAACAATACAGCAAGGTTAGGTTAGTGGGATGGAAAAAGTTTTTCTGGAAACCATTATAATTAACACTTACAAGGAAACATCGGTCAAATTGACCGATTGCGAATTTTACGTTCAAATAATGGCTACACTGTTTGGCCTTGACGGCTGACGGCCAGTGTACCTTCCCCCCTCCCCTCCTAGACAACCCTAACCACATTATCGAATAGTTCCTTTCACAGTGTCGTTCGCTGTTGACATATTTTTATCGTCTGCCTGGTCAAATATACCGTATGTTTCTTTTACCGTAGTTTGGTCATCGGTCAAATGTACCGTATGTTTCTGTTGACGTTGTAGTATATTTTTCGTGTATATAATACTTATTGACATTTTGTTTACTTATTCTTTTTTTAGTGTGTATATTTATTGTTTTTTGTGTATAAAATGGATAAACCTAGTACAAGTCAAACTGTACATATGCAGGACGCAGATTTTAGTGATAAAATTCGAAATATGTTGGACTCTGTGGCTCTTGATGATTTATCTGATGACGATTTCAGTGTTTTTGATGATTCAGACGATGACCCTGATTATTTACTGCCTAATGAAGAAGAAAGTGAAGATGATTCAACAGATGAAGACAACGATTTGCTTGAAGAAGACAATGAAGACGTAAATATAAGAAACATGGTAGCTGAAAACGTACCCCTTCCAGAGTATTTCTTTGAAAGACAGAGAAAGAATGAAATTGGCCCTCCAAACGCATGGAGAAGTGCTCCCCCTCCAACAAACGTCAGAACACCTGCCTGTAATATACTACGAACTGGGTTGCCAGGAATAAGAGGTCCTGCAAGGGCCTTAGGCAATAGACCACGTCAAGATGAAGTATGGAAGCTGTTTTTTGATGAATACATTATTTCCAAAATAGTAAAAAACACAAACGTAAAACTGACAACTGCCAGACATAATCTTGCACTTGGAACAAATCGAAGCAACTATAGAAACACTAATGTTGAAGAGGTGAATGCTCTCATCGGGCTGCTGTTAGTATCTTCAGTATTGAGATCAAATGATGAAAAATTAGAATCTTTATTTACCAAAGATGAGTTTAGCCGGCCGATTTTCCGAGGAACAATGTCAGTAAAACGTTTCACCATTTTAGTGGGTAGTTTGAGATTTGATGACACACAAACACGTGCTCAAAGGAAAATAAATGATAAAACTGCTGCTATCTCCGAGATATTTTCTAAATTCATTTCCAACAGCCAGGCAGTGTACTGTCCGTCAGGGTTTGTCACCATCGATGAGATGCTGGTCCCCTTTAGAGGGCGCTGTTCATTCAGGGTCTACATGCCCAAGAAGCCTAAGAAGTATGGAGTGAAAGTGCTGTGCTTAGCGGATGCTAAGACATCTTATCTTTTCAACGGATATATATACACTGGTAAAGGAAGTGATGGGTTTGGATTGACAGAAAAAGAAAAGGAGTTGAGTGTACCAACACAGTCTCTGATAAAACTCTGTAAGCCGATTCAAGGTAGCAACCGCAATGTGATGGCAGACAATTGGTTTTCGTCAGTGGATGGTGTTCATGAGTTGGAAAAAAGGAAATTGACATACGTAGGAACTTTACGAAAGGACAAGCGTGCCATTCCAATAGAGTTTCTTCCAAACAATGATAGACCAATTGTCTCCACACTATATGGATTTAGGGGAAATATGACTATTCTTTCGTTTGTGAATAAGAAAAACAGAGCTGTGTGCCTCATTTCATCAATGCACAACACTATTGATACAAATCAAACTAAGAAGAAACCTGAAATTATCGCTTTCTACAACACCAACAAATGCGGCGTCGACTTACTCGACATGAAGTGCGCAGTATTTTCATTGAGTAGAAAAACTCGACGTTGGCCCCTGGCAATTTTCTATAGGCTTGTGAACATAGGGAGTGTGAACTCTTTTATTGTTTACATGAGTTACACAGGATCTACGATGGTGTCAAGGTTTGAATTTATCAAGAGCCTTAGTCATGAACTTATTGTTCCTCATCTTCAGAGAAGACTTGCCGAAACCCCTAACCTTCCACGGGATCTGAAGATCAACATCACCAAAATCTTGGGAAATGATATCCTTCCAGCTGCTGCAGAAGTGCCTGATGATCGACTAGAGAAACGGAAAACATGTGCCAAGTGCCCACCGGGAAGTGACCGCAAAACTCAGAACAAGTGTATAAAGTGCAATAGCGCCATTTGTGGACAGTGTCTGCGACGAGTGTGTATTGATTGTGCTCAAGAATACATGTAAATACAGAAAATGACTTGTAAGAAGCTGACGACGCTATATAGTTCAAATGTAAGAAAATAATTATTAGTAATAATTTTTTTCATAATATAATGTAGATAAATAGGTTTATAAGTAATTTATAGTTTTCTTTTCTTCAAAAGTATCAATAACACTAAAGTAACATTTCAAGGTATAATTTCAAAATTTATATTATCTTAAAATTCTTACAATTATCAAATTTGGTTAAAATACATTTTTTTTTTGTCATACCAATGATTGTACAATTATTTATAATCCTTGTAAACTAACATAACCCAACCAACAAAAAATAATAGGCCTATATTACCACAATCGGTCAAAATGACCGGATGTTTCCTTTAGCGTTATGAAAAACATGTTTCCTTGTAAGTGTTAATAATCGTGCCAAAAAACTTCTTTTTTTAAATTTAAACAATTATTGTTCTGATTGTTTTTTGTTAAATTTGACTATACTATATATTATATTGTTAGCATTTATTACAAACAAATTTAAAATAATTAAAATATTTTGTACAGGCCTTAACTAACAAGCCAGAAGGTGCTGGCATGTATTCGGCAGATGGCGAATATGTTGAGTTTAATAATTATGTAGTACTGGAAGGTCAGGTTGAGCTTTGGCTTTGTAAGATAGGTAAGTATTAATTATATCTCAACCTTCATTTAATAGTTGAATTAAAAATAACATATACAAAAACTAAAGTCCTCATTGTTGTTTGTTTCTAATGTCCAAATTAAGTGCTGCAATTAGTATATTTTGCTTTGAACTCCTGGTTACAATGCGGAATAATTTGTTGTAGTAGAATTTGTGCAACACTTTTAAAATTAGTTATTCAATTACAAAAAAAAATTATTACAAATTAATTTTGGTATTACAATAGGTCAACCAATAGTTTTTTCCAGGCAATTTTTACTTTATTCCTGCTACAATTTTGAGGAAATTTTCCATCATCAAAGTAATAAAAACACAATTAAACATGCATTCAAAACACATATCACTCTGTGTGGAGTTCGTAAATAGTTCAAACCTAAACTGATATAGGCATAAGACATGTTTCCAACAACATCCATGTCTGACCGACGACTCAACACTAGGATGGTTCTGTTGTCCTGTTTCTTATTTCCAGTCGATGCAGAAGGACTACAAAGTCTCTAAAGAACATTAGTCTCAATTAAGGTGTTGAATATCATATTTCACTGAAAGGAGAGTCGGTGATGAATCATACTTCATTGTTTTATAAATTATAGGTAATGGACTTGGTGAAGAAAGGGCTTGTTTATTCAAGTTATTTTCATTGTAAATGTGCTGAATAGACTGATTTTGATTGTTCGTGGTATAAAAAGTACAGTATTTTGATTTAACCAGATTTTGTCATTGTTATTATATATTTAGTGAAATTTATTTATTAAGTAATATTGTATTTTCTATGAATATCGAAATGTGAAAAGTGTATACAAATATGAAAAATGTTAAACAAAAAGTTAAATGTGTGAGAAAATTTTTTACTTTGTGTGTTAATTTAATTGTGGGTGATTAGGAACTCATACAGAAGGAGGATCTGGTATTATGTATCTTACGCTAAGGAAAGTAGAAAGAGCTTGGAGCTGGACTCCGGTAAACAGTTATCATAGTAGGATTTATTTTTAGCTTTATATGAGCTGAAAGGGTTGGTGAAACATACAGAAATTTTTGAATTCAACCCATGAAAAAATTCAAACTTGTTGAAAAAACAGACAGAAGAAATATCCGCTTTGTAAACAAGTGGAAACCTTAGCAGTTGAAAATACTTTCCTTTGAAAAAAAGTTATAAATTTAGGTAACTAGAATTAATAGTACCTCATGCCTGTTGTAAAAAAATAGTATATTTCATAACAAGAGTGGAAAGTGGGGTTTTGCATGTTCGAGACCATATGTTTGAAGTGCGAGATTTATCGAGCACTTCAAATATGGTCGAGAATATGCAAAACAATTTCGCTCGTGTTTTGAACGATACTTTTCACTACACTACGGAATAAAAACGAGACATCGTTAAAAAAAAAAATTAAACGGATCTTGGTAGTTTACTAGAACACACTAGAGGTTTTTTAAACCATATTTTAGGCCTATATGAAAGGATATTTTACAGCTGATTATTTTTCTATGTAAAATTTAATAATTCAGGTGGACTTATTGTAGAGGACATATTGGTTTGCTATTATGCATTAAATTAATTTTTTTTTATTTAATCTTGGTAATTTATTAGAATACACAAGAGCTTTTCAACGCATCTTAGTTTCCCACAGCTATTTTCAACATCATCTGTTAGTGCAGAAAATAACATTTTCCACTCTAGAGTGGAAAATCAGACAGCTGTTGAAAATATGATGTTTCTCAAGTTGTAAACACATAACGAAAACAGCTGAACTCATAGTAGTGTAGTGAAAAAATTATATACACACTGACCTTATTAATTAGGAGGCTAATATTTTTCGCAGGTTTAAGTGGCCATTTTAAGGATAATTTACTCTCTTTGTTGACTGCTAGAACACTTATAAACCTCTTAACATGTAGCCTACAACAGTACAAATAAAATTACAGGATCATCGAAAATGGTGTCTGTTATTTCAATTGTAAATGACAAGAGCAGTAATCAACACATCTTCTTGATTTCAATGACAAACTACTTAAAATCATTGCGAGTTTTGTTATTGGCTATTGTGATGATTTAATTATCATGCCATTGTGTAAACACTATTGCACCAATCATTGTTCATCACTCGTAGCTGTTCAGTAGTTACTTTTAATAATAGCAACTATGTATTATGGTTTACTGAGTATATGATTTAATGATGATGCTATTAATATTGCAATAGATTATAATGATTTTTATTGAATACACATTAAAATATCTAATGTAATTCATTTGTTACAGAATATGTGATGAGGTTAACTTTACGTAATCAGTTAAAACTAACAAGAGTGGCTTTGAAGAAAAACCTAAATCAAAGAGATAAATGGATAAAAGAATGGCCTGGACAGATGTGTATCACTGCTAGTCAGGTGGGAAGTGTTTATTAATAAAATAATAAAATTAGTCTTTCAGAGATTTTTATAAATAGTTTAATTGTTTTATTATTATACATTTTTCGAACATTTGCCATCATTTGTGTTTTACAATAATAAAATTGAACTTCCATCATTAACAAATAACTTCAAACAGAGAAGAAGTTTAATTGTGTTATGAATTACTTATGATTTTTAAAAAAACAATTATTTACCTGATAAAGGATAAGCTAGGATATGGGAACGAAGGATTTTAAGGAGGTTTTATGGAGTCATACACAGTGAGAGGAATTGGAGAATTAGAATGAATTTAGAATTAAAAACACTACATGGATCTGGAGCGGGTGACTGAGGTTAGAAAACGTAGGGTGCTGTGGCTGGGGTATGTGAAGTGTATTGAAGATCAGTGAAGAAACTGATATATGGTACTACTGCAAGGCAAAGAACACAGAAACAATAATTGGAGGAGGTGAAGTCTGACATGAGAAGAATGTGCATGAAAGGCTGGGAAAACAAAAACAGGAAAAAGTGGGGCAAAGTCACCAAAGAGGTCAAAACTCTTCAAGGGCTTGATACAGTGGATAAACTTCCAAAGTTAGCAGCAGGAAGAGAACCGAAATCACAAATGAAACATATAGTGTAAAACTACCATCTACCATCTAGTATAGTTCTTTTAGGATGCTATTGTAACCAATATTAAAAATAATATACAAATCATAATGTAAGATACTTTATTCTTAAAATTTCAAATTATATTGTATAATATCTGTGTATATTGTAATCTTGGTGCCAGTATGTTTGGACATGACTGACAATAAAGAAGTAAATGTCAGAGTTTCTTAAGAACTCTACCCAATGTCGTCTGATATTAAACATGAGTTTTGCTTCTTTTTCAATATGTAGCGACATGTTGTACATCTTGCGATTTACTTATATATATTTACGTAACGTTTATAGAAAAACTAATTATACATCTGTGGTCCTCACATTCTACAAATTTGTCTACATTTGATTTTCATCTGTAGGGTTTCTTGAAGGATATATTTTATGAAATGAATCTAAAGTATAAATTTAAGCTGAATATTCTAAATGTTATCAAAGCTATTGACTGTATGATCTTTAGATATGTTGCATAAAAAGAAGAGTTGTGTTTTTATTTCTTCAGTTCATTCATAAAAGCCAGTTTATTGTTATATGAGTGGATGCTGTGACAAACCCTCTTCTGCGGGCTGGTTTTAAGTTGATACTACGATCTCACAAAATTTGCCAAATATCTCCAACAGGTCATGTAATATTGCAGAGGTAGATTAAATGGACTCGGTAGAATGTGTTTTTCTAGGACATCTATGGGGTAGCTTTTTACTCTGGGAACAGAAGAACATTTCTACCATACGACTTGTTCTGGAATGAAAATGGGCTAAAAGACTTATGAATATGTTTTGTGTGTGATTATGCCCATTCCCCTGAGTATAATTCCAAGTTGGGGATATCTTATGCTAGGAAATTACACCTCTTCTCAATCTTTTTGTTTTCTGTTTCCTTCCTTTCTGATTAAGCCTAACTGAAACCATACATAAGTGTGTGCTCTTGAAAACAATCTTAATATTTTAATATATATTTTTTGTAACAGATGCAGTGGACTTTTGATTGTACACGTACTCTTCGCGTTTGCAAATATATGGAGAACAGATCAGCTATGAAGAAACTAAAGAAGAATCAGGTACAGTTTATAAATTATAATTTGATGTTTTTATACTTTCTTGTCTTAGTCAATTTCCAATCTGTTTACTTTAAAATAATGATTTACACATAACTTCATTATAAATTTAATTTTCATTATTTTTTATATTTTAACAATTAAGTTTGAAGAATAGTAAAACCAAATTGTCTGTGGTTTAACATTGGTAAATCAAATGTAGTAAAAATCAGACAAAATACATGACTACTAAAAAGACTCCAAAAATTTGTTATAGGATCAGTGTATATTTCATTGTCTCAACATTTGACCTTGGAATATAGAAATTATCTAAAACCATCAAAAAATGTTTAAATATATTTTAGGTTATATTCTCTATTCATATTTAATTAAATTATATATTAATTGCTATCTATCGACTTGTTGACAATGTTGCTAGATTTAAATAAAATTACCAATTGGTCTCTCCTCATTACTTACATAAAAAATAGCAAAACCTACTTAAAATTGTATGAGTTAAAATTAGGTAAATTTCTTTAAAAAATTACTCACTTGTAGTGAACTAACTTGTAGAAAAACGAAAAATTATTTTAGTAACCTCCTTTTTAAATGTAATGTTAGGAAGGTTGTATCAGAATTGTGTCTTAATTTTTCAGAATTTGGTATTGACCACATTTTCTGATGCAGTACGAAGCAATTTGAGTAAAATCCAAAGGCTGAAAGTTGTTTCACTGGTTACAATTGAAATCCACGCAAGAGATGTAATCGAGAAAATGTACAAAACTAGTAAGTATTAATTACTAATTGAATCATTCTTATATTTTAATATTTTTGAATTATCATTTTATCTTCAGACTTACAAGTCTGAGAATTTTTTTAAATATTCAGAGTTAAAATCGTAGGTTTGAACTAGTTGAAAACGGAACACTGGACTGAAATAACAGTAATCAATTATATCAACAGTTAGTTTACAAATATATCTGAAAATTAAAGAAACTAATTTGGTTTATTTTACCTGGAATTAACACAGAAAATTAAAATGAATTACTTTCTTATTATCTATAATGAAGTTTGTTCTCATAGAGATAACAATGCAAACAATGTGAGATTAAGATAAAATACCTTTATGCCCATCTATGAATGTTTTTTCAGAGAGCATCAATTTTTGGCCGTTGGCCTATAAGTGAAGAAGTGTATTCAATGCCTTTCAGATTTTAATTTCAAGAAATAATGGATGGATTTTGGCAGCTTTATTGCAAAATTTGATCATCAAATTTGCAGATGGTCAATTGGAAAAAATATGGATGATGTAGCACATTTTCTGGTATGATTAATCACACACATTAAGCAGTGGTATGATCATTTCAAGATGGCTGCATGTCGGTGAAAAGTGACTCACATTTCAGTAAGTCCTTAAAAAGCCAAAATGATATGATTATTGATCAAGTACAAGCTTTCATCAGCAGTTCATTGCGTCACCATCCAAAAATTTAGCCAAGATGGGGATAATCAATGTTTCTCACAATTCATTTTCAGTGAAGATTTTACATTGCAGAGAAAGTCCACAAATTTGTGTAAAGCTGTTAATGACAATGCAGAAACAAGTCTGTCTAGAAATTTCACAAAATATGCTGAAGTCTGTAAATGATGACCTCGACTTTCTGATTACCTAGATCATAGGTAACATGTGTTGGCCCCATTAATATAACCTAGGAATTAGGTAAGATGCAGTTGCCACAGTGGAGGCAGTAACATTGTCGATGCCACAAAATCACGACAAAATCAACGACAAAATCTTCAGTGATTTTTGAGCTACAATAACTAAACTATAACATATATGATAGTATACTAGGTAGCGCCGGCGCGGTGACATCAATGTAAATAAAATATATTTTTCTTGTGCGTAAGTGTTATGTGGATACTTGTATTTTGTGTTGAATGTTTTAATTAAGTGTTATCACTCGACGATGGACGATAATGTCCGAAACAAGTGTAGTGTAATGAGATATATGACAATATAAACTGAAAAAAGAACTAATCAAGGATTGCTGGCGGTAAGTCAAAGATAACAAATAGTATAACAGTTTACTATTACATTTAGGGAAAAACATAGTGTTCCATGGGACTACAGCCCATTTTGAGGTTAAAGAAAATGGGGAAGAAAATATAATTTCAACAGTTACGTCTGAAATGTCACCTATTCTGACACCCTAACACTTCTTGTCTTAGTGTAAGAGTACTAAAGGTCAGCACTCTCAGAATGACATCTGTATCAACTTCAGCCACCCCTGATCCCTGTATTATATGTCACGATTATTGTTTGTTTTTTTATTGAGCTATATTTAATGTTATTACCTTCCTTAGAAAATGAATGTTAAGCAGCCAATATTTAATCATTATTTGTTTAATGTTATAGGTTGTACAGATGTAACAGCTTTTGAATGGCTCTCTCAGTTGCGCTTCTATTGGGACAAGGATATAGATGATTGCATTGTACGACAAACAAATACTTACTTTGTTTATGGTTATGAGTACCTGGGTAATTCTGGTCGGCTGGTCATCACACCACTTACTGACAGGTATCAGACATTATTAGTTATGAAACAAAAGCCATATTGTTGACTCTCTGTTTTGTACTCTAAGGGTGTACTTACATTTAATATGCATCATCCATTACTAGAACACTTTTATTTATACAAATTAATGATGTACATAGTAGGTTATTATTGAGAACTATTTTGCATTGCTCTACTCATCCACAAGAACTGTTCTGAGAAAGCTGCTCTCACTGATTCACCACTCTTGCTCCTGAGCAATTGCAAAACTTACTAAACAGGCTTTTCTTTGAATTTGAGAAAGCTGCTCTTGAAGAACAGTTACTCATTTTACAGTTACCATTCCCAAACAATTACAAATTTACTAAGGAGGCTTTTGCTTTGAGTTTGAGAAAGCTACTCTTAGCAGTTTGTATATTTAACTGTTTTTGTTCCTAAACAGTTGCACTCTTAATAAGAAGGTTTTTGCTTTTAATTTGAGAAAGCTGCTCAGTTCCTTAACAGTTGCAAACTCACTAAGCAGCATTTGCTTAGTGTTTGAGGAAGCTGTCTCAAAGAACAGTTGCTCATTTTACTTCCATTCCCTGTATTACTAAGCAGACTTATGCTTCGTGGTACTTTAATTGTACATTCTATTACACTATTGTATATTCTATTATGCTGTTTTTAGGAGAAGTTAGGTTAAAATATGGAATAGGCATATGCATTAGAATTGTCGTAACTAGAGAATATATTCAACTCACCTAAATTATAAGGTTTAAAATGAAATAAAAATGTTGTTATAAAAAAAATCTTACTAGGAGTATTCAGCTATCCTACCGGTCGCAAGATAGGACTAACCATAATGTGGCCAATACAATTTTTAATTTTAATGACGAAGAGTTTTACTCGAATTATTTCAAATCTACCAGTGTTTGTGTTACGTGTTGTGTGTTTATGTGTTAGTGCTTAGCGTGACAAAGCCGACTTTGATCGGCGAAACAGTGAGGATAACCTAATCAAGGTATTTATAGTATATAAATATATTGTTTTTGTAATGGGCCAACATTTCCCTCAAACTCGTAAAATAATTTTGTTAATTCTGTAAAAGTTTGAAAATTTGAATCAATTTTAGACTACTCTCTCTAGCAACAATAAACAATCTCTCCTTTAAATATTTGTGCTTTGTGGTATGTCACTCCATACCAAAACTAATTGGTTCTCGATGATATGTTTCTCGTGTTGATTCACCACAATATGTAAAACAAATACTCTTAAAAATTTGGCTTAAATTAGATCAAATTAATATTTATTTAGAATCTAATTATTCTACTTGCTCTGAATAAAAATCAAATTTTTTTTTGATCATTTGGACTATCTAATTTTGAAAGTACTTGTTCAAAAATTCTATTGAGGTGCAATATTTTAATTTAATTCCAGTTTATGAGATATCTAATATGTACAATTTGTTTTTAAATCTAAATTATTTCTATTACTTTATTTTATTTTAGATGCTACATAACGTTAACAACAGCTTTACATTTACATCGAGGAGGAAGTCCTAAAGGACCTGCTGGAACAGGAAAAACTGAAACTGTTAAAGACTTGGGTAAAGCTTTGGGATACTATGTTATTGTTATAAATTGTTCTGAAGGTCTGGATTTTAGGAGCATGGGCCGTATGTTCTCAGGTAATATAATTTACATATTCTTATAGTCTATTATTAGTAGCTGTGTCTGCAGCTTTGCCCGTATGTAGTACACTATCTGTATTTTTTAGTTTTTAATGTTCCTGACAGTGTATTGTAGGAACATATAAAATGGATATCTTTCTAATTGTTGTAAAAAAGGTGTTTAAACTTGAGAAATACTCTAATACAAATTAATAACCATTTTATTTTATTTCTTAGAACATCAGTTCAGCATCAGGTTACAATGCATTCTGTACACTCTTTAAGGAATGACTAGAAGTTGTTGGCAACTCAGTATTATTTGCATAGGGGAAGGTTTCCACTATATACTTGAAGTTTTCCTCTGAGGACTTCTGCACCAAGTTCATCACAGTCCGTCATGATAAGTGATAATGTTTTTAGCTTCAGACAGCCTCGATTAAAAAGTGGTGTATCCACCATGCCTAAAGGATGTAAATATTCCTCTTTTACCAGATGTTCCATTCTTGCACTTGTTGGAAATGTCTGTTGAGTCCTTTATACAGACTGAGATCATGTAGCTTTTGTTGCATCACAAATAACCTCTTCTGTGTCACCATTCCTTTATGAATCTATCCACTTTCTACTACTGTATTCCACTCTGGATTTTATGCAGCACTTATCTTGTGTTTGTATCAAAAGCGGTTACAAAGCATTCATGATGATGTTCCTACTACTATCCCATCAGCTTTCTCATTTCCTTTTATACAGATGTGTGGTGGTGTCCGTTGGAATGATGTTACCTTATTTAAATTGTGCAATAGTGCATGAATTTCACTGATGCAGTAAAAGTGTGATATGGAAGATTTCAAGCATGTGATTATGCAGATCTTGTTTGATAGGAGCTCATTGCAGTGTTGGAGAGTTGCTAGTATTACCAGGAATTCTGATTCCATGCTGGATGTAGATGATAATGATGTATAGTATTCTAAATAGGAATCACACATGGTGACCTACAGAACCTTTTCTTAAACCTCCCTATCTCCTTGATTAGGCTTACTTCCATAATAACTAAATGTGTTCCTCAAATCTTTTATCACTACTGTGTAACAATGTAGGCTAAAATGTAATATGTTTAATTTAAATGATTATGTATACTTTCTTTGTCAACAGGATTTTCTCAGACTGGAGCTTGGGGCTGTTTTGATGAGTTTAATAGAATCAACATTGAAGTGTTATCTGTCGTAGCTCAGCAGATATTGTCTATCCTAAATGCTTTAAGTCAGAAAGTCTCAAAGTTTGTCTTTGAAGGTGTTGTGATTAATCTTGTTCACACTTGTGGTATCTTCATCACTATGAATCCAGGTAGAGCATATTTTTAGTAAACCTAACCATTCATAGAAGTATATTATCTTAAATTATTTCTGAATCTTATTTTCTATGTTAAAACATTTTTTCGAACCGTAATCCCATATTCAGTTATTATTTCACTTGATATATATATATAAATATATATATATATATATATATATATATATTATAAGAGTTGATGCATACCATGATATATCATACGAGGTAGTGGTTGAACTGAAGTTAATATTATGACTCTTGGTCACTACCTGTCTTATCTCTATGTATTTTCAATGACTGTATTATAAAGGTTATTTGACAGGAATGATAACTGGTTATTTAATAAGTTCCCTGATTGTTTTTAAATTCTTTGTATATTTCAAACTCTTCAACAGCATTCCTAAATCTACCTTTTTTTATAAATATGCAGAGGTGTCAAATTGATGTCAAAATCTGTATATTTGTGGTCATTACATATCAGATGCTGGAAAAAATTGATTTTATTTTTTGTAAGTTCTTGTGAAGAAAATATTCTTCCTTGAAGAGTCAGCCCTATGTAATAACATATTCAACCAGTACCTTGCGAGAGCCATTATGGTGCGTTCAAACTGTTTTTTTTATATTTGATTGTGAAACTGGTGTGTATAGTGTTATGACTCTGTATTGTAAATGTTTGTGTATTTTTATGTTTAAAACTAAGTAACTACCTATAACAAGTAAAAGAATAACTGAAGATGGATTTACAGTCTCGAAACGTGTTTTTACTTACAAAACTAAACATATATATTTATTAAACATAATTTCTATTTTATTAAGGCTTGGATACCAATGTAAATATAAGTATTCATTTACAGTTACTAGAAACATTGGCACCATATTTTAAACCTATAACTTATAAGACTGTATTACCTTCCTTAAGTAATACCATTGAAGAAGAAGTCCCAATATCTGTGTTGAACAGTTGTGGTTTTATGGGGTCATGTTCAGAATGTGCTAGTTTGTAAGGAGTTGAAATATGGAATACAGTATTCCGTCCTTGAAGGTGACCGTTAGATGTTAGCACTAGAGCCTCGAGCTTCGATCCATAGCATGGAGATGGAAAATATCTTTAGTATGTAAATCAATGGTAATATGCACTGTGTAACTGTGTCTATATAACCAATCACGAAACTCAATAAAAAGGCACAAAGACGGGTTCAATTTTGGTAATAATTGGTACCTCAAATTTCAAGCTTCAAATTATTGATAGTTTTTCTACATTGGCTATTCTGTATACATTGCCATTTTGAAAACAGCTGTCACTGGTCTATGCTTATTTGTTGTAGTGAACTGTACTGGGTTATTGTTCTTTTGTGTTTTGAAATTTATCAACTTTAATCCAGTATCAACTATAAACATTATTAGCAAAATTAACAATATTTGCATGTTTTTCAAGATTATTGTTTATAATAACACAACCATAATATTTTGAATTTTCTGAGTATTGTGGTATAAATATGATTGTGTTTCATTTTATTATAATTTATTTCTGTATAGCCGAAAAAAATCTATCACTTCCAGGCTTTAATTTTCTATTTGATGTGAAAAAAATTTTTAAATTGTCAACACCATTTTCTCATATTATATGTATGTAGAAGTTTTACTGATGTACTCTGATCATGAAAGAAATCTATTGAACCCCCTTCTCTTTATTTCTGACATTCTCAGTTACGGCATCCTTTCTAGACCACAGATACTATAAATTGTAGGATTCAGAGATGTTAACACTTCCACTTCTAGTTGATATCTTCTCAAAGTTCTTGTTCTTAAAATAACTATGACCTTACAGTCTACTAGTAAGTGATGAGGAGTTTTCTCTCCCGAATCACAATACCTACAGTTCGTGTAATTTATTAGGGGGTGTGCCATGTAAGGAACCACATCAGTAATCTTAGGCTATTTTTAAAAGGGTAATGCAAGCCATTGACCTCTTAACATCATAATTCCTGAGCAGATCCATAGCCCTGCCATTTCTCTCCAAGGTTTCAACCTAGTGATTTCTTACAAAACCCACTTCTGGTCCTACTAAGATCATCTGCAGTTTTTTTTCTCTCCCAAAGTGTCTTGGTTCCTAGAGGAGAGAAACCCAAACAATCACTGAACTAGTGGTGGAAGAGTTCAGGGTCTTGATAGCACCTTGGCTATCAACAGAATGTGATTTTGTTTTATATATCGTCTGTCAAGGTTCTATTGCACACACATGTCAATAGTGTAAATTTCCACCTGAAAAATGCTGGGAAATTTGCCCCAGTCCTACAGCTCAAATACTCCACCTCTAATTCTCTCTTCAGTTTTGGATCCGTCCATATATCAAACTATGGTATCCTTTGCCAATGAGTTAATGGATTCCTTGCTTCACTCACATTTTGTATCTAGTACAGTGTGAAGTGATCCCAGCAGTCTATTACTCTTTCCCCATCACTATTCCCATACATAGGCGTGCATACATTGATGCTTTCTTCACAACTAAAAAGAGGGACATGAGGTCTGAAGTAATTCAATAATAAGGCTTTATCAGAATAGTGAAGCTATTTAAAAATAAAAAAAATTCTTTGAACTTGAGGAGTTCCTACGTTATTTATTTAATATTGAAGTTGAATTTAATTATTGTTAATTGATTAATATTGGGCGCCAGACCTATTGGTCATTATTTATCTAAAAAAATGAATTTATTAATTTTATTGTCTCTAGGGTCGCAAGTTCTTTCAAAAGTGTACTTACAGTGAAATCTGGTATGTAATGAAAACACTTTTACTGAAATATTAACAAAAAACATTTATTAAAACAGAGAATATTTATACACAAGAACATATCATTTAAACATATTATAAAAATACACATAAATATTATTTTAGATAATTCTGGTTCATCTTTTCATCGTCTCTAAGAAAGAGACTAATTCAATGAATTTAAATCTTTATTTTAAATGTTGCAACAGTCTACTTTTCTTTTTTTATTTTAAAATACTTTGAATATCTCTGAAGGAGATTTATTTTAAATATTGAATGCTTCTAAATTTTATTTCTTTATCTTGAATCATTTTTATTAAAATTATTAAATTATCAAACATATATATATATATATATATATATATATATATATAACAAAAATTATTAAAAAACACAATATAATTACTTAATCTATAGTTAACATAAGATGTCTATACCACGACATCGGTTTTATTTGAAAATTGTCTGAAGATAGCACTCTGATGTCTCGTACGTCGCAGTTCATTTGAATTGCAGTTTTCAGGAAAGTTCAGGTCCTTTGTTGAATTAACATCCAGTTTTCCTGTTAGTTGAGATGTAGGCTTCGATAATACTTTTTAAAAACATCTTTTGACACAAAGTATACAGTTCTTTATTTTCATAAGAAGTTATGTCTATCACGAAAGTTCATTGTTCGTTTTTCTCGAACACGTGCACATACCACATCACCTATACTAAATATGCGTCACTTAGTCTTTTTATAACAAAAAGTCTATTTATTAGCAAACGCCATTCACTAATACATGTCTATGCTCGAATAACCGATCTTCCATACATTAGCACTACATTTTACAAAAAAGTCTTTGACCGCTCTGCTAACAGAAATCGCCTGAACTCCTTGAGTACCGAACCTAGAAATACATCTTACCATCTCAACTTCCCAACTAAGACTGTCTTACCACGTTTCTCCTATCTATAACTGGAAACCGGTCCTCATTTCGCTGTTACAAACAGTTCACACACCCTTACTTCCTCGCACACATTATTAAATACTTATAAAACAAATAAACACTTGTAATCACTTATGTTATACTAAAATTAAACACTTGTAGTTAATTATGTTATACTAATATTAAACATGGTTATTTATTTTTGTTGTCTTGAAAATCTATCTTGTTTCTATAAATGAATTTACTGAAGACTGAATATTGTTACAATAGCTTCTCCCTCCCTTGTACTTTTATCGCGCACTCTTAAATGTGTGGTAAACTCTAATTCTAATTTTTTACATTATTACAGGTCTAGGTATGACCTTTATAGCTGTTGTGGGGTAAGGTCTCATGCCAGCCTTTGTACTTTGTCAAGTGACCTGTTTATGTTCAAATTGGTTCTATTAGACCATGCCACTGCCCCATATGTGATGATTGGTCTCATTATCATGGTATACATTCATTGTAGAATTTTGTGGGTGGCAGCCACTTCTCAAACACTGCCAAACTTATTAAAATTCTGATATCTTAAGTTATTAATTGTTTAAAAAAAAAATTTGTTAAAATTTAATTGAAAATAACAGCGTCTGGATCTGAGGAAATACATTTCGTAATGAATTTAAAAACTCTTCATACAACTGATATTCTTATGTTATAAAATATGTACTTCTATGTGAAAAAAGTATTGTAGACTTATGTAGAACCGAAATAAGAAAAGAAACTACAAAAAACTGTTTAAAACGCCTCCATTCAAAAATTTGCTACTTTCAGGGCTCATCTCTAATGAATATGAACTAACAATCCTGAGGATTGGCAGTAGAATCTACACTTTTTTTATCTAGTCTTGGATTAGATACCTCTCTTTATCTTTCCTATCAGGTCTCTCTTGATCTTCTCTTTACCAACCTTGATGTCAGGTTTGGAAGAGAGACCTAAATAGCTAGTTGTGTTTTTACAAAGAATTTCATACCAATATGTCTGTTGTAGGATATGCTGGAAGAACTGAATTACCAGACAATTTAAAATCTATGTTTCGGCCTATATCGATGATGGTACCAGACAGTATGCTGATAGCTGAAATCACACTTTTTGGTGAAGGTTTCAGAGGAACACGCAATTTAGCAAAAAAGGTTTGATAATTACAAGAGAACAAAATAAAATAAAAATATTTTCTATATTTTTAGATACCCATCATTGAACTATTTTTGCTTTATGTAAAACTAGAATTTTTAACATATATAGATAATATAGGATGATTCAATAAGTACACTACAACTTCAGATAGTCTAGCAGGTCATCTGGCAATACTACAGCTGTACCATCTGCTGTGACCCGATCTCAGTCGTGGATGCAGATCATCCCCTGATCTATGCTGGAATTAAGCTTTATACTGTGGGAAGAAGAGAATTTAATGGCTTTATACTGAAATACCAGAAACAAAATGGAGTGACTCTCAACAAATAGGAATAACAACTTTGAAGTCTTATAGAAATGCATTCAGAATACATACAAAATTAATTGAGTTGTCATTTCTTAGCAAAACAAATAAATGTTGACTAAATTTCTTCTAAAAGTTCTAGTGACATCCAAATTGAATGTGACTAAGTAGCTTGGTTACTACTTAGGTACCAATTTAGTACATCAATCTAAAGATTAGATGAACAATTTTGCCAAATTCGTTTATTTTAAAACTTGCTTTGACAAGGAAAAATAGTATTTTTACACAGAATTCACATTTCGAATTTGAATAAAAATAGGTTATTTATAATCTAGGAAATTTCTGTTATTGAAGTAATTACAGATGGCAAGTTACTAGACATTACACAATAATTTGAATATCAAATAGTATCAATAGGCTAATTGTAGATGCATGGGGAATAATTTTATTTTCTTGTGAAATAGAAATATATTATGAAATAAATAATATACAATAATTTAACATTATCTTTTTTTCTCTCTTTTTTTTGTCATCAAAGACATGTTAGGAATACTATGTAAGGCTGTATTATATTAATATAATTCAACTATTATTTACATAAAATATTGTTTAAGTACTATATTAAATTATTAAAATAAAAACTGTAATGACTTGTATGACTGTGATGTAGATGAGTGGTTGTTGTCCTACTTAACAAAAGAGTAAAGAAAAACCTGTTTTACAATATCGGTACTGTTGTTTACTGATGATACCACTTTAACAGTATTTGGGAAGAATATTGTTGACTTTGAAGAATCTGACACTTTATCATTAATTATGGCAGAAAATTAGTTCTTAGCAGATGGTTTAAAATTGAATAAAAGTAAAACTCAATTAATTCAATTCCATTTCAAACTGTTAAAAAATAAAATTTCAATTCATCACTCAAAATCAAATACAGACTCGTCAAAATTTCTGAGAGTGATAATTAACGAAAATATAAACTGGAAATCACACATCATCTTTCTTTTACAAATACTTAATTCACCTTGTTTTGCATTCTCTGCTATTTCATGTACATCTGTCTAACTACAATTAAAACATGTATTTTGCTCAGAGGGGAAATTCTGCAGTCTGGACATTTTTTGTTGTATTCAAAACAAATAATTATAAGAATAATTTGCAATTTAAAATATTGGGAATCTTGTAAACATTCATTAAAAAAATTAAAATTTTTAACTCTGTTCTGTATTCTGTATGTCCTGCTATTTATTAAAGTAATTATATTGGTGTAATTTGATATTTTAATTTAACCCCTTAACTGCTGTAGACGTAGATATACGTCCGTAACACAGAACCGGGTAACTGCTATTGGCGTATATATACTCCTTGTGTTTTATGCCGAAAGAAACCGACGATAATTCGGACGTGACTGTTGTCTGCTTCACTGTAGACTGGCTTGCACTGTAATCTGACACTCGTTGTTTACAACTTTTGCAGGAGGGGGGATTAGCTGCACCTCCTTGTGTTCCATTGCCTCGCCCTTTCCCTCTCGCACAGTTTGAGGCCAATCTATTTACAGTTTGTAAATATTTATTATTTTATTTTTATTGAAAATATCTAAACGTGTTCAATATAAATTCTGTTTTTACTTTTGATGGTGAGTATTCTTTGGTTTATTATAATTATCTTAGTCTTATAGTACACCCCCCTCCCTCCCCTCACAACACTCTTTTTACACTCCCCCCCCCTTTTTGAAAACCAACATATATTATAACCAAGAAATATTATAACCCTAGTCATTATATACTATTTTATACGATTTTTTAAGTTGCTAGTACGTTATAAAAAATAAGCCAAAAAACCCAGCAGTGACAAGGGACCAGGCCTTAAAAAGCCAGCAGTTAAGGGGTTAATGGTTTAAAATTAAATTCTTATGTTTTATTTATGTCGAAATTTCAAGAATGTAAATTTTTTTCTTTACAAATAGGTTTAAAAAGTGACCCTTTATAAGTGAATAAAAAACTTCCAAATTCCTATTGATTGTGGCATATATATTTACAGGGTTATTTACATAAGGTTCCGAGCACTTTCTGAGCTGATTTCACTAGCAAAAATAATAAAAAAAGTTCATATAAATATAGGTCCGGAATTGTTAGTTATCCGCCTTTATTTATTTTATTTTTTTACAAAATACCTATTATTTTTTAAAGTAATAAAGATATTGAGCTCAAACTTTGTATACATATTTTTTTGCGTAACCCTTTATCACTGTACAAACCAGAACATTCTTTTGAATATTTTCAAAATGGTGGCCATTTAAAATTTTTAATGTCAAATATTTCAAAATCCACTAAGTTTACAAAAAATTACATGACACCAAAAAATTTAATTTGTTAATGATAAACATAACAGTTTTTTTTTTTTTTTATTTTGTCTGTAGCTCAACGGATAACAGAGATATTGACAAAACATGAAAAATGTATTTCTTTGTAATTGTCAATAATACCCCCAGAATTACTCCAATTACAAACATTTGTTTATCAAACAAAATAAATTTAACATTCAATTTATACAGCAATAAAATATATAACAATCATTTCTACATTAAAGAAGGTTTACAGTAAATGTTCTAAAATATGTCTTTCTACTTCAATACATTTTGCAGCTCACTTTCGAGTTGTTAGCGTTGCTCTCCTCAATCCTGCATTTTCCCTTTTCAATAAGTTTTTACAATTATTTATATTTGTCTCTTGAAATATAATTTAACAATTTTCAATATAATTTTTGCACCTATTATAGTAAGAATTTTCTGTTTAAACAATCAACAGGTTGCCTTTTATTTCACATTCTGTCATGGAATAGGTTGTTGGTGTGTTTCTGATGTTGTTGTTGTTGAACATAATAGAGAAAGTTTCGTGAATAGTCCTAAGAAATTGAAATATGATATTAAAACAGGCATTCCACATACATACATAATTGCAAAGAACATTCCCACAAACCCATTGGGTAAAACTTGTTAACTTTTGTAATTTCAAATAGTAAAAATAGATATACCAAAAGAAATGAGGACATGACCCAGTAGGATGACATTGAGGTATTTGCATCTGATGTTGCAAATTTAATTTATAATGAAGGCGAATGCTAAGGTATAAATTTTTATGTGTGAAGTGGGACGGGGGTAGTTTGTATCAGACTCAATAACATTTCATAAAACAAGTGGCAATAACTATAGTTTTAATATAGAGAATAGGTTTATTATTCACTTAAAACAGTTGTTAGATTCATAACAGTTTATAGAGACCATTAAATGTTGTTCTCTAACTAAACAGACTTTTAAATATTGTAAAGTTGCATAATTTCCCATGACCTGATTATGATTGTGTATTTTAACTCCCCACGCACAGTAACATTTTAAAATGTTTGTAGGTTTACACATTATTCTCCCTGGCTCGACAACAGCTCAGTAAACAAGACCATTATGACTTTGGACTCAGAGGAATGGTGGCATTGCTAAGATATGCTGGTAGGAAACGAAGACAACATCCTAATATGCGTGATGAAGAGGTAAGAAAATATAAATGATAATATTTTACTCTGTTTCACAATTAAAGTATAAACAGCATTTAATTCTAAAACTACTGTTGTAAATTAAAATAAACTGTGTAGTAACATTGTTCTAACTTTCTCACACACATGTTCACTATTGAAATACAAAACTATTCATCAGTTCGGCAATTCTCAATAAAAAATTGGAAATAAACCATGTTTATTCCATCTTAAAGTTTTTTAGATCATTTAAACAATATTGTTTGCTTCACTTGTGCCATAAACTCATCGTAAGTATAAATATTAAAACATGATATCAAGTTTACATGAATCTGGTCAAGGTTTGTTTTTTTGGAAGTTATTCCAACAGTCATATTTTATTATTTTAAATTTTCATACTAGTTTAGGTCATTAATCTTCACATTTTCCCAAAATATTCAAGCATTTGTAAACCTTTATATTAAATAAAACTTTGGGGGTAGCTGTTACAAATAAAATCACAAAATTATTATTTTGTAAAATTCAGCTTCAATGATTTTGATCAACTTAAAATAGCTCTAGTGTAGCCTCTAAGGATCCAAAGAAAATATATTTGTCGCCATCATTCCAAAAATGCTGTTTTGTGAATAATCTGTAAAGAACAACAAAATTGGCCATGGGACTGTTATAAAAAAAAAATTTCTAAAATTTGGCTCTACTGATTTTATTGAAATTGTAGTACATAGTGCAGGATAATGACCAAATTCATTAGCAAAATCACAAGTTAAAATATATTACTGTTCAGGAATTATTGGAAAAATCAAAAATGAATCTTCAAAATCTTCATTAAAAGCTTGATTTTAACCAATTACGATTTTTGCTGAGAATTCTTTTTTGACATAAGTACAATAAGTTTAGGCCCTATTTAAATAGATAAATAATTTTTCATTGATGGCATAATGGTTTATTTTAACTTTTTGACTGACTAAAGAACTGTTATTTTTTGTTACGAATAGTTTTGGTTCGTTTTTATTTGGCTTTGAGGGTGGGTGAGTGAGAAAGATTGTGCAATGTTTTGCACCATTTATTTTGTTTTCTTAAATACAAAAAAATCATTACAGTTATCATCTCGGTAACAAATACAGAGCAAAAATGCTTCTTAACACAAAACAAACAACTTTTGTAAATTGAGAAAATAATCTCCTCTACCCTTCGAATATTTTAATAATGTTGGAGTCAGAAGAAAACAAGAGTTGGTCAAGAGATATCTGATAGAAAAGATAAAATAGATGATTTTTATTGTAAGACAGCAGTCCAAAATAATAATATATTTTTTTAATTATTGTTTTTTATCTTAGTTTTCTAGAACAAATATTTCTGAACACATATACCAAATATTATGTAGGAAAAATATAATTTTGAAGTTTTACAGCCATTTTTATAAGCCCTTGCACCTTGGATTATTTTGATAGAGGCCTATTATAGTAGGCGATGCAAAGGTTCTTTTATAATATGATGCTAAAAACTTCTAGATGATTTAGGTTTGTGTGTTGTCATGTCCGGAACATGACAACCCGTTACCTCTTGAAATTACGACTGCAATAAAACCTATTTACAGTGATCTATGTTCACCCACTTAACTAAAAAAATGCCTCCATAATAAAATACACAATTGTAATAAGGCTTTCAATAACATTATTTGGACGCGACTTCCAAAAATTGATTTGGTAAATGCACAAACTATAGAAATTGTGTTATTGGATGCAGTATTGTGCTGGTGTTTTATGAAAAGTAAAAGTACTAGAAGATATTAGTGGTAAATCTGGACCAAATTGTGTAGTAGGCCTAATAAAACTAGATTCCACCAGAGTTACAAGGCAGTGATGACATCCAAAGAAGTCGGGATGGCTAAGAAAACTGTTAAATTAAGACTGGAAAATATGCCAAATGAACAAGACCCCTCCTACAGAGCTGGACTTTTTTAAAAACAGCCAAGTAAGAAAAATAAAAGTATTTCTTATGATTTTGGTTTCTTTAGTTGTTTTCCGAAAGTTGTATTTTTTTAAAATTTAAGTACACTTTTTTTCCACAATTATTACCCGATTTCAAATTTTGTTGTTGTTCGTGTTCCTGATAATCTAAAAAGTAATATTGTAAACCAGTTTTCATAATAAACAAAAACTTTTTGATTTAAAAAATATTTTGTGTTACAAAATTTAGAAAATACTTATATGATAAATAAAAGGTGTAAAAAAAAAATTTACGCTCATAAAAAATTTTTACTTCCTATTGTTGTAGATAGTTATGTATAAAATGAGGTGGAAAAATTTCAAGTTGATAGATTAATATTTAAAAAATTATGTGTAGGTATATAAAAATTGTCATTTTAACTTGGGCAAAATAGGGACTGCTGTCTTACCTTAAATTTGCGAAAATTGTTAGTGATATAAAGACCAGCATGATTAACCTGCTGTGGTAGGACTTAAATTTTATTCCAGTGATATTCTATTATAGGACTGTTCTGTACATTATGTATATTGTTTTAGTTAAAACTAAGTGATAGCACTATAATGTAGTTTCTACATTTCTATACAAATATCTTTTATTATTGAAAGACAGATTTGGATATTTGTATTGGCCAAAGTGTTTTTTTTTTTAAATTTCAACTGATCGCTCCCTTGTTCCATTCTCACATGGTATTAATGTAAACATGGCAGACCGTAATTTACGCAGTACTGAAATCGATCGACTTATTGATATTGATTTTGATGAATGTGATAATGAAAGTGAATTATTAAATAATGATGAAAGTGAAGAAAATTTTAGATAAAATCAAGAAGAAATAAATACTGTTCACATAGAAATAAGCAGTTGTGTGATTTGTTATGACAGGAAATAATGTGTAAATAGACTTCTTGGATACAATTTATGAATTAAGTTGAGTAGTTTTTTACATTATACTTTTTACTTTTCATTTAATAAATGAAAATTGTATTATTGAGCTATTTAATTGGATTTTTAGAACCTGCTTGTGGCTACAAGTACCTCAATGTGTTATTGCAGCATATAGTTTTTTATGGATATGATAGTACACCATTTAAAAAATATGTTCATGGCAGTTGTGGTTAAGATTTATGTTTGGATTGTAGGTTGTTTTGCTAGCCATGAGGGATATGAACCTCGCAAAACTTACATCTGATGACTTACCTCTGTTTAATGGGATTACTGGTGACTTATTTCCTGGCATTATTTTGCTTCCTATAAGCTATGGAGAGATGGTTATAGCTATTAGAGAAGAGTTGGTATCACAATCACTTCAGGTATGAAAACATGGCTACAAATTATTATGATAATCTACATTTTTTGCTATGACATATATAATATGACTACATTCTTCTGTACTCCCAGCATTGTATGAACTTCTGATGAAACGTTCTTCCCTAAGGTAGCCGAAAGTGGAGATTACTTTGCTTCATTCCTTAGTCGTCATATATAACCTAAATATCCTCTCCTCTAGTTCTCCCCTAAGTAAAAACACCTCTCTGTTTACTTAGAGAAGGATACTTAGGTTATATATATATATATATATATATATATATATATATGAGACTATAATAATAAGACTACTTAGGTTATATATAATAATGGATACTTAGGTTATATAAGATAAATAACCTACTACTTCATTTACATGATGAAGCAGTATGTAACAACTTTTACAAAAATCTTCGTTAAGAAAATATTTGAATTCATTCCACAATACTAACGCATTTGCTGGCACATTCAATGCACAAATGAAGCCAAACAGATTATGCAATTTATGTGGCGAATGGAAATCTTTCGTTTCACTTAAACACTCTCTGCACTCATTGTCATTTGAAGCTATGCCGCGAGCATGACACGCTTCAACAAAAGTATTATGTACAATTCCATTGTATGTCCTGACATCTTCAAATGATGTTGAACCTTTAACATGTAACAAAAGAATTCGTAAATGAAATAACTCTATATCTTTAGGGGATATCGAATACATGCATGAGATAACTTTATGCCCTCCTATAATTCTTTTCTTCCACTTTTTTGAACATCCACCCAAACGTTGTGCATTGGAATCTCGGTGTATTTGAAATCATTGGCTGATGAATTATTTTGGTTCAATTCAAAAAAGCCAACAACTTTGTTTGTTTATTATTTTCAGCTGCTTGGCGTTCTTGCCCTAGTCTAAAATATGTATTTTGTTGTCGAGGCAAATGTATATCAAGTCTATAAATGACATGAGATTGAAAATGCATAGGAATTTCGTTAATGTGCCATATAGCTTCTGTTGAGCTGATATATCGACCATTCAAAAAGTCTGTTACTTCATCAATCTGTATATATTTTGGGGAGTTATGCTTGTTGCATTTCCTACTTCTACAGTTGCACTATCAAAACCTTTGTAAACATATTTGTAAATTTCACACTTCGAATAGTGGTACAAACTTCGACATTTATGTGACAGTTAAACTTTGCAAGTAAATATGGATTATATGGTACAACGTATCTGTTATCAAGTGAAGATCTTCTGATTTCTGCACTATCACCATTGTGCATGTCTTCTGTACATAGGAACCCATTCAAAGATTCGCGTGTTGGAAAACTTCTTTGGAAGGAATTTCTTTAGAAAATCTTTTGAACATTTTCCATCTCTCATGCAAACAGAATTTGTATTTAACTAGCCACATGGACAATGCATCATGTTTTATAACATAATCACGCAACTTTGGTTGTATGTCAATGTCTGGAAGGTCTGCATACTCACACAACTTTATCAATGTCAGTTGCACCAACAATTCTGTCATCCTCTTCCAAAGTGAGCAAAAAGTGTGCACGAGGCAAGCCTCGTTTTTTGAAATTCTATTGTATATGCTTTCACTTTACCGAAAATGTCTTTCTGCATGATTGATGAAATTAGCTCTTTTAATTTAGTGTTAAATACACACATAATAATTTCAGGGCGATAATTTGCTGTTTCCACAGTTCCCGCAAGTAGTCGAGTAATTTCAGGCCATTGTGGATTACAAGTCATCGTGATGAATAAAGAAGGTTTGCCATGAACTTGAACAATTTTGTCATTGCATCTAAATAGTTCTGAAACATATTTCTTGGAGACCCATTAAATGAAGATTGTAAAATAACTCTTCGACCCACAGTATTAGCGTTACCGCCACCGGGGTTCAATCCAAAAAATCTGTTAAATTGTTATATACCTCTGATCGTAAAGCTGATTGATTTTGCCGAATAAAATGTAATCTGGTGCCTTCTATACGCACATAATATCCATTGCAAAAATAATTTCTACGAGTGGTGTAAGAGCCTAAAGTCATCTCAAACTGCAAGGCTGTAGCATGCATATTGTAGCATGGTAACTTTAGTTCTAGGCGCTCTTGAAGAAGACGCACTTGATATGTTGTGTGCCATATTAACACCCAGTATCTCCATTTGAAATGACATTGGATAAGCTAATCGATTAAGCGATGAATACAAAACAGAGACATTACATACTGTACCATTTACTTTTGAAAACACAATCATGTTTCGTTCAAAGGGTGGCTCACCATCAACAGTACTGGAAATGACAGCTACATCTGTTTGAACTGCATCATTGTATCGATGGATATCTAAATCACGATTTACTTTAATGACCAAACAAATCTCTTGGCTTTGATTTCCAGGAATATTGCAGTGATCTCTCATTGTATTAAAGGAGTTCACTAAAGGATATACACGTTCTAATTCAATAGTAATGTTATGCAGCAAATTCCTATCGCATGTATTATTTGATTGCTTACTAAATATGTAATCTACGGCAGTGTCTACGTCATAGAAATATAACTGTGCATAAACTGTTGAATTTAACGAAGTCATTGGACCTGCTCTGTGGTAGAATGTGTCATGAATTTTAAAATGGTACACACCACGTGCCGTTGTGTCTGCGATTTTCACCTCAGAGCTGACCATTGCAAACGATGAATTGTAATTACGAATGTTTTTAAAGAAATTCATTGATCTTTTTTTGATATTCTGATCAACAGAATTGAGACTGTCATAAAGTGCTTTGAAAAATGCATTTTGAGTTAAAGGTAGTAAAACAATTTTGCCTATAGGACAGCATGAACTGAATGTCGTTGTCTCGCATTGGGTAACTTCTGATTGGAAATGTTTAGTATTACAAAAATTACACTTTAAACTCATAAGTCCAATATCAAAACTATCAAAATTAGATGGAAACATTCTTAAAGCAGATTTAAATTCATCCCTCATATTATTATCTACATTATTTATATTATGACGAAGTGTATAATGTCACACTCTATCTCAATGTCTTGCTACACGAACCGTTAAAGTGCGTATTAAAGGCCTTTAAATAACAAATTCACTCAAATTAGACCTAGCTCAACTGATATAAAACAAATATTGCAAGATAATGAAATGTAGATACACAAAAAATAAACTTAATGAAATAGGTTAAAAACATGATTTGGTTTTTGGATTTGAATATGCTAGAGGAAAGTTTATCTAATGTTTATATACTTTCATGTTGAGACGTGCTGCCAAAATCTCTCACAGTTAAAAACACTTATTTCCACTTTACATTGTCATTAAATAGGCACTATATATAAACAAATACCACTTAACACTTCGTTTAAAACTTTACTCGAAATATATTTTGTTGTTATAAACGTTTTCTAGGTTACAAAAGATAATTCTTCGGTTCCATGTTCCCAATTGCCATTTCATATGTCTGAAACATCTGTTGTTCATGTTTTGCTAGCATTTGTTATGACAACAGCTGTCAAAATATAATGATTCAATGATTCAATCAATTACCGTTCTTCCATAAGATTAACATTGAAACTTTGAAGGCCTGTGGGGCGTAGCCCTGAGGGCCGATGTAAATTATAATGGGTTTCTGCTCATTAACTGGGCACTAACTTTCTAACCGTATGTATGTGCGAATTTCTCATATGATGGACACAAGCTGAGAAAAAAGGAGGACAAGTTTTGTGCTTCCCTATTAATATAAAGATTTATTGACAACTTTAATGTTCTAGACTTTCTGAAACTTCAAACAATTTCATCACATATTGTTAACGTGTACTTTTAATTGTTTTAGCCAATTGAAATTGCAGTGAACAAAGTAATCCAGTTGTATGAAACAAAAACTTCTCGGCATTCTGTTATGATTGTTGGTAGAACTGGAGCTGCTAAAAGTACAACTTGGAAAACTTTAAAAGGTTCCATGACAAGATTGAAACAAAAAAACATACCAGGATATGAAAGTGTTATGGTCAGTATGTCCATAAACATGTAATTAAAATAAGATTTAGATATACTGGTGTTATGTACGTTTGCATGAAATTACTCTCTTTGTAGGTTTTCATTACAAAGCTTAATTTTAAAAAATTAATTTTTATAATTACTGAGATATATTAAATTAAAAATCTCAAAAATTTGCATTTAAATCATTTTATATAATATTTTGATTATACAATATCTTGATCATCTGTTATTTTTACCTACGTTGTTAAGTTTTATGTTCTCACATAATATAGAGAAACTTTTGTGATGAGTCAAAAATTTATGTCAAGTTTTTGTAGATATATTTGTTTTGAAGTCCGTGGATTCAAAAATGTGGTTTTTGTAATGATGTCTGTCCCTCGTTTCGTGTATGTGTAAGGTTCGACATCCCAAGTACTCGGACTGATTTTTATCAAATTTAGTATGTGGGCATATTTTGGTCATACTTCAGGTCTTTTGTTTTCATTGATTATAAATTTGAGGTTAGCTTCTATAAGGAAATAACTTAACATTTCAATTTTTTTCAAAATCAGCTTTTATAATTTTAAATAACAATGCGTGTCACCGGAGTACAAAGTACCATATTCTATTTATGTCTATAGTTTTTTTTAATATATATATCTTTTTCCATTACATCAGTAAACATGCTTTTTCTTTATCACTTTAGAGTCTCATATAATTTATACATTTTTTTTTTGTTTTCCTTCTTTGCGTTAGAATGTGTTATCGTACCGCATGATTAACCACCCCCTAACCTAAGCGGCGTGGTTTATGTTTGAACGAATGTTTCAAATTGTAATGTTTTTGTTTTACATGTATAAGCTTATTTGGTATGTATTTTTACTCTTATTATCTGATTTTATGTTTTATAGTAGTAAATATTATCAATATATGGTATCAAATATGTTAGTGTAGATGTAGATATTCCGTTTACAAAATGTTGACCAATTTTTATTAGGAAACACATTATAAAGAGCTGAAAAAATAAAATTTGAATAAAAATTATCATCAATTTTTATATTTTTATAATAATCTACATAACAACATTTAATGTAAAAAAATAATAACAAAATTATTTTTTCCAGTTACTTTGTAACAATTCTGGGAAAATCCTAAAATTAAGTGTATTGTTTTGTATGCTCAATGCTGTTTTCTCGTAGAATCCATGGTGTTAAATTTGTTCAAGTGTAGCCTCTAAGAAGCTAAACCAAAGAAATTTTCCGGTTCTTGAGTTATCAGTAAAAAACAAAAAATTGATTCTACCAATTTTGTTAAAATTTTAGTGAAATATGAACATTAATAACCCAAACCCATGTACAAAATCGCAAGTTAAAAATATTACTGTTCAATAATAATTGGTAAAAAACAAAAATTTACTTTGACTCCCATTTTAAATTAAAGCTTATTTTAATCAATATAAGTTATACTGAGGACACATTTGTGGCACAAGCAAAGGAAACTTTTAATCTATTTAAATATTTTTTCAGACAACACCCATGATTCATTTTTACTTTTTGATCAACAACTATCGCATTAACATTTTTTGTGACAATTAGTTTTGTTTTGCTTTAGTTTTAAGGATGAGTGAGTAAGAATGATTGTGTAATGTTTTTTTACCATTTACTTAAATTAAAAAATATAAGATGTAAGGAATTTTGATTTGTTTTATCTTCATATATCTTTCAGATCAATGTAATTTATAAAGTTAAACTTATTTTCTGACTCTCATTATAGATGTTCATTGGTATTGAAGGTCTCATGAATAATTTTGTTTCCATGTCTGATTTCATTAACTCTACTATTTATTTACATATATTTTCTATTTTCCTCAGGAGTATCCAATTAATCCAAAAGCACTTAATCTTGGAGAACTCTATGGTGAATTTAATTTAGCAACAAGCGAATGGTTGGATGGTGTTCTTTCAGCAATTATGCGAAGAACATGTTCAGGTAAATTTCATTTCAATGGACTTATAATGTGCAGCAAATAGACACGTTATTAAACAATTAACTGAAGTCATTTTTACTTTGTCACAAACATGTATATTAAATGTTGAGCTTTACTTATGAGAAAAATTATACAGTATAACAAACACACAGAACACAATTCTCACAAAAAATTCGCCTAAGTATCAGAAGCGTTTCAACGACAAGGTCGTCCTCTTCAGTGATACACGAGCTACACACCAATCAAACTGAGTTATAGTTATAGTTCAGTTATAATTTGATTGGTGTAGCTCGTGTATCACTGAAGAGAACAACCTTGTCGTTGAAACGCGTCTGATACTTAGGTGTATTTTTTGTGAGAATTGTGTTCTGTGTGTTTGTTATACTGTACAAACATGTAGTATAGAGAAAGTTATGTGATGAGACAAAAAATACACATAATTTTTGGGTGGATATATATATATATCTGTTTTTGAAGCCCCTGAGTCTAAAAAAAAGTGGTTTTTGTAATGATGTTTGTCTCTCGTACATGTAGGTCAAACATATGAACTTTGTTTTTAATCTTTATAACTCAGTATTTTTGGAATGGGTCAAAAATATGATTTTCACCAAATTGACCAACAATTTTGCTCAAGTGAAATTTCTAAGGATCCAAATAAAACATATTTATTGTCATTCACCCAAAAATACCTGTTCATGATTTACCAGTATAAAACAAAAATCTACCTTGGGGCTGGCTGTTATAAAATATATAACTTTATAGTTCATGAATAATTGGCAAGGACAATGACCTCCATTATGAAAAGTTCAATTTTAATCTAAACGACGTATGCTGAGGCTTGTTAATTGCATGAGTGAATTTAAGTAAGTTTAGGCCTTTATTTAATTTAAATATATGAATACTTTTTCAAAAATAGCACCCTTGGTCCATTTTCACTTTTTGATTAAGAATTACTGAATAAATATGTTTGATAACGAATAGTTTTGGTCAATTTTTATTTGGTTTTAGAGATGAGTGATCGAGAATGCTTGTGCAATGTTTTTGCACCGTTTATTATTTAATGTAAAACTGTCAAAAGAAGAAAATATTTTTTGATGAGTTCTGTTCAATTGTTGTTTTCAGATGAGGGTGCTGATGAAAAATGGATCCTCTTTGATGGACCTGTTGATGCAGTTTGGATAGAAAATATGAACAGTGTAATGGATGATAACAAAGTTCTGACTCTTATTAACAGTGAAAGAATCACTATGCCTGAGCAGGTAAAATGTTTAATTAAAAATCTTATAAAAATCAAATCATTTTTCAAAGGATTAAATTTAGTTTGAGGAGTATATTTATATATCAGATATATAACCTCTTAATATTTAATACAACAAATTTGTTTGAAGATGTACATGTACTAGGTGCTGTCAGAAAGTTCCCGAACTTTAATCATCACGATTGTTCGATTTAACTGTACAAGCCGGCATGCCAGCGTCCAATTACGTAATACCTAATGAGTCAGTGTGCCAAGTTTTGTTGCATTGTGAGGTCGTGTTTGGTCTACGAGTTGTGTTTTGTAATCATGTGTTAACGTTCATTTACAAATTTTATGATGGCTGATAATTTGAGCAACAAGCTTGCATCAAGTTTTGTTTTACTCTTGCTAAATTGCTTACTGAAACTTTTGCAATTCTTCGAGAAGTTTTTGAAGAACGTTCCCTAAACAGAACTCAGGTTTTTGAGTGGGACACTCTTTTCAAGGCTGGCAGAACTTCTCTTGAAAATGATAATCGTTCAAGACGACCTTCCACAACTTATTCACAAAGACTGTCTTCAAACAATCCATGATTTGTGTACAAGAGTCAGCATAAGCTATAGAAGCTGCCAATAAATACTAACTAAAAATTTAGACATTTCAAAAACATGACTAATGATTTTCAATGTTAAACAAAGTAAATTCATAATAAAATAGATTTCCAAACACAAATAAATAATGATGTAAAGATTTTAAAGTAATTTAGTAATAAAAAGTTTAATGAATTGTGTGTGTAGTGAAATTGAGAGATTCGGACAATTTATGAATTGCGTGGTAGTTGAATAAAGACTTTTAGGAACTGGACGAGAAAGATATCGCTTACACAGTGATATTTGGGATATGTCCTGAGACCGGATATTGGAGAAGCACATGTGATTTCATCAGTCTTAGAGCAGAGTTTGGAGGTAATGGTTGGGTTTTGTAAAGTCGTATTCAAAAATCAAAAGTGTTAGACAAGGGTTTAATGTTGTCAGATGTAATCTGCACCAAGCTAATTCAATGACAGTAGTTTTGAACAGTATAGTGGAGTGTTTTTTAAAACAAAAAGTATTAAAAAACGGATAAAGACTTTTATGGCGAGTAACGTGTTATGTAAAAAGACAATAGCAGTATCTCGTGTCGATCGGTTGAATGATGGACAGTATTAAGTGTAAGAAAGAACTAATAATGTTATTAGACAATTTTAATATGAACTTTAGTTTGAGCGATGGAAATGGATCTGATGTGCATAGTTTTCAAAGAACGGCTAAGCAACTCTACGCAGTTAGAAACACGTGCTCATCAAGTTGTATAGTACCTACAGACTGGTAAAAATGTGTTATACAACACAAATAATTTAATTCCTGTATAATATGAAATATAATTTGTCTCATGTTTTTTAAAGATAATTTCATTTTTTTATATAAATTGATATTTAAGATAAAGAATTTTTATATATAATCAAATCAATAGATGTTGGTCGATTTAAATTTTATAAAAGTAAATTAATAGTTAAGTAACAGATATTTCGATCTGTTCTTCTTTTTTTGTTTTTAAATAAATAATTTTTGTTGCAACATAATTTAAATTCATGTTCTTTAACAAAATATGCACCTTCTTCAAAGGTTAAATAAATATATTAATAATTGATAGGATGTTAGTTATAATAAATTTATTTGATGTATTATTGATGATATATTTCATGTAATAATCTTGTTTTTTTATTTTTTTTTAATAAACTCATGTTAAAATTTCAGAAGCAAGTGTTCTCATTTCAAAAGACAAAAATCACTGAAAGTACACTTTTGAAAGAACTCACACCCGAGATCATATATATTTAGAGTCACCTTTTTTTTCAAAATTGATGTTAATTCATCTGGCGCCCATAAATGCTTTAAATAACTTTACTAAAAAACCCTTAGTTTTTATATTATTACAATTATTGCCCAACTCTTGGAGCTTGTTAATGAATAAAGTAGTTTACCCTTCAGGTCAATTATTGTAAATAATTACAATTAGACCTAGTCCGGCAACTTTCTGATAGCACCTCATATCATACTTAAAAATTTAATGTTTTATTCATCAGAGTATTTGTATTTTTTTAATGTTTTTTTTAAAGTTATTAATAAAACAACTTATTTTTTACACACATAAAAAGTATTTAAATATTTAAAAAATCAAATTACAGTATGCTGATGATAGATGATAGATGATAGATGCAAAAAGTCTGAATGTTGAGGGTCACTTCCTTTGCTATCAACATCCAAATTTATGATAACTAAACATCAGTCGTGTTTCCTAGCTACTTGTGTTTATAAAATTTGATAAAAGAATTTTTATAGAATTGCTTTCTATTTCTTTAAAAAAAGAAGAAAAACAGTCAAATTTCTACAAGTTTCTACAGTACAAATTTCTAGAAGCTTGATTAGCAGCATACTTGAACCAGATTAAATCTGGACAAGTAGAGTGTTAGACTCGAAGTTATTCTAGCAAGCTCTTTTCACTAATACAAACACACATGATTCACTAACCCTTTTAAACTATTTTAAAAGTTGAAGTTATCATCTCGAAAAATGTTAATATTTTATGAAGTAGTTTTTTACTCTGTAGTTTAGAAATCTACATGTTACTAAGTAATCAGCTGTTGCTAGGCGGTTAGGTTAGGATGGCAGATTTAAATTTTTACCGCTATTGTTAACTATTTCCTTTAAACGCTACAAAAGTATTAGCTTGATATTTAATAATACAAACCTAATAAGCTGTTATTTTCATATTAAATTGGTTGTGGGATACCACGTATTATTTAAGATATTTAAGGCTAACATTTTTATTTTCAGGTCTCATTATTGTTTGAAGTGGAAGATTTAGCAGTTGCCTCTCCAGCAACAGTGTCACGCTGTGGAATGGTCTACAATGATTATAAAGACTTTGGTTGGGAGCCCTATGTCACATCTTGGCTGAATTCACAGAAATCTAAACAGTTTAGCAACATAGTAAGTTTTAAGTTAAAATAAAACATGTACTATGTTTGTAATAATATAAACATATACATCTAATATTTTGTTTTAAAGTTAATGAATGTAAACTCGCTAAATGACCTTTTTAGACATATTTTGTAAAGCTTAATCTACTTTGTAGAAAATTTGCAATACAATTAATAAACATGTAACAACCTTTCTCACTCACCCAACCAAAACAATTGTCACCAAAATTGTTAGTTCGGTAGTTATCAATGAAAATTTGAAAATGAACCACGGACAGCATCTTTGAAAAAATATTTATATATTTAAATAAATACCTAACCTAAACTTGTTTTGCTTGTGCCATAAATGCATTGTCAATTGTCAATGTAAATCGTATGATGGTTTTAGGTTATTTTTTGTTAATCATTCCTGAACGGTAGTATTTTCTTATTTGCAATTTTGTACATAGGTGTGGGTCATTAATCTTCATACTTCACTAAAATTTGAAAAATATTTTATAACAGTCCTGTTTTAAATTATATTTATTTGGGGATATGGAATCGAGATTCCGACACGTCAACCAAGGCTTATTGTGCTCCCCAGTACCCCTAGCAGGACAGACTAACTTTTGACCCTTGAACAAGACTCAGCGGTTTTGTTCAATACTAGGATCAGCATCCACCCTTGTTGAGGTACTCCAGTCTTTCACAACCAGAAGTAAGTATCTGGCAGTTACTTGTTGAAGACACCCTCAACTCTAACCCATCATAATATTTGTCCAAAATAGTTCTGCCAATAATAACAAGTTCCTCTCTGAATAATTTTTAAATTACACAATTGACGGTTGATCTACTAATGTGATAGGCAGGTTTTGCTCCTATGAAAGTAGTATGTTCGTCTATGTTTTTATTCTGTGTCTTGCACCTAACCAAGGTGAACATTGGTTGATTCAGACAAGTATGGATAGGTCGTAATACATTCTGATTCAAGTCTTGTGTATGGCTAAGCTTTATGATTGGATTATTATATGCTTATAAAAGTAGCGCTTAGCTAATCCTAGATTTTCATAAGCCAAGATTGCTAAGTTCTCAGATTGGAAAACAGTAACTTTTAAGCATGCACTGATGTCTGTTTTGAGAGATTAACTGGACGCTCCACCATACCACTGTCCACACAACTACTAAGAGCTGGTTCAGAAAGTGTTGCTTCCGGCTAAGGAACTAGAGTGATTGGAGTCTCAAGAGTTCCGTGGATTTATTGATATTTTAATATCTTTTTTAAGGTCCATAGATGTCCTGCGAGAAGCTAGGAATCTATTTAATTGCTCTGGGTAGGGCTCCGCATACACAGAGAAGACAAATAAAACTTGGAGGTCGCTGGGTACCCAGAATCCTCATACTGGGGTCTGAGCTCTCCCTTAGCCATGCAGCCCTCGGTACATGCTCTGCCATCTTGCTTTGTGGTATAAAAACAGATTATGACATAGTAGGAACTGAAATAAATTATAATCTACATAAACCCAGAGCCTCTTGGGATGGAAACAAAAGCATGATACAAATGGTTTAAAGGGGAGGCTAAGTTGAAGTTTCTCTGTGTGCTCCTAGTAGTGGTTAGACAAGAAGAAGGGATTGGGATAGAAAATTAGCACCACTATACTCTAGCTACACCCCACCAGGTCCCTGTGGCAACACAGTGATCCCATGCAGCACATTGCCTATCCTGTATCACACACATTCTTTGTCCTTTATTATTAACCATCATCAAACTCGTCAGACGCACTCGAAAAAAAAAGCCATATAACATGAAGTCAGCATGAAACAATGTGACTTTTCCAGACTAATTGAAAACAGTGTTGTTATAACATTATGCAACTACATCCACTTTGTAGTACATTCACTCTGCATCACATCCAAATGCTAGTTATATTTTGGCGCTCCTTAGTTTTTATATATTAACTTTTTTTAATAGGTCACATTGTAATTTACTTAAATTTTTAAAGTAATATTTTAATCCAATCAAAACCAAATTCTGCTAAGAAATGTTATCACATATTAGTCAAAAGTAATCAGATTGTACAATACATTGCAATCTCATATAAAAAATAGCTCAAATATTACCAAATTTATTAAAAAAATTCCAAAAAATTAACAGAGCAGGGTTTTTAATCAGTGGAAGAGTATTTGGAGCTGAATGAGTCACAATGACTGTTTATATTATAATTTACTTGTATATTTGTAGTTTGTTGCACTTGTTTAGTGTTAGTTTATTTGTAATTTAATTATTTCTATGCTGTTGACAATTATTCCTATGTTATCATGGCAATACCAAATTATAATCAAAGAGATGCTAAATAAATCAAATAAAGTTAAAAAAAAGAAAAGAAAAAAATCTAAACTCACCATTTCTATGTCAGAGTATAGAATTTCTTAAGCTGATTTAATTGAGACGTTGTCCATCAATTTTACAAATTTTCTATCTAATTTCAAAACTTTGAAATTTGATGCTGATGACCAAGCAAAGCATGTTTGTTCCATTGAATCATATGCTAACCAAGGTCGAAATTGACAAAGAGCGTAAGACAAAGTGTTTTATCCTCTCAAATATATGAGTTAACATACTTATATGGCCATAGATTTAGATTTTAGAAACAGGGGTTAAGGGGATTGCTACTGCCGGCACTGCTACTTCTTAAACCCTATTATGCACCTAACTTAACCTAAAGTGTGTAACCTAACCTAATCTAGCAGACTAGTTCAGTTACCTACTGATTATCTCATCTTGCAGGAGTTCAGTATCAATTACCCCTCTTGGATCAGTGGATGTCTATTGAACTTTCTGAAATTGAGGAGTAGTTCAAGTGAGGTTAGGATTAGCTCCCATCACCCTCCACGTCTGTGATTACTTCACTCCTTGGGTCATTAAGTTCCTCTAGATTCGATTGTATTAAATATTTCAGATGTTCGATCCCATCTCTAACTTTTGTGTTCCTAGGAATAACCAGAGAAGTATGTGGTCAACCTGGAGAATAGCTCCGTATACAAAAGTAAGATTACATTAAAACTGGAGGTTGCCTAGTATCCAGAGTTAGCATATTAAAGGCTAAGTTCCCCATTAGCTATACAACTGTAGGCAAGTGCTATTCCATCATCATTAGCATCCTACCTCTGCCCTACACTATTCCCCTATCTTACCCTGCTCTCTGATGAACTTTGGGGCCACTATATGAAGTCTTCGTTGGAAAATATACTTTTTCCGTGAGAGTTTGAAGTTTTATAACAGTATAATATAGTAGAAATTAGAAAGGAGTGAAAGTTCTGTTTTTTTCTGAAAGGAATTCATCAAAAGTTTTCTGTTTTGAAATGTAAACAAAACCAACTGTATCATGATGGTTCTTGTAAAAACTAATTCTATTTTTATTTTGTTATATTTAGATGAGAACTTACTTTGACTTGTACATTGGGCCAATTTTGAATTTCAAACGTCATTATTGTGAAGAAACCGTCCCTGTGCCTGAGTTAAGCAGTGTTGCAGCTCTGTGTAAACTATTGAGTATTCTAGCTACTCCTGAGAATGGACTTCCAAAGGAACCAGAAGATATAGAATCTTATGAATATCTTGCTAAACTGTGGTTCCTTTTCTGGTTAGTAGTAGTTTAATGTAAGCTTTTAGAGTAAACTTAACACAAGAGTAACAAAAGAATTGGGCCAGTTTCTAAATTCAGTAGTTGCTGAGATTACTTCATTCAGTAGATTCCACTATGACATCACTGTTTGATGGAACTTTGACTGTTGAATTTAGGAATGTATTGCCAATTAGGTTCTGTTATCTGTCCACCATTATTTTATCAATCCCTAACCTAGTTTTGCTTAAGTTTTAACATTATTTTAAAGGAACTATACTAATAAAAAATGATTAAATATTTTTCTCGACTAAACTTACATATAAAATACACACAATAAAACCAAATAGATTGTAGACTTTCTTGTTGTAATTACTGTAGTGGCCAAAAGTTTCTGTAACTGTTCTTCCTTATAAGAAAAGTATCACGAGATAGCCTATTTAAAAAAACTGACAATGTAACATTAAAAAATCTATTGAACCACCCAGAACATACAACAAAAACATCAAATGTATACTTTATATAACAAAAAGTCAATCTTGTGTACGAATCTTCAATCTATAACCAGTCGTAGATCGGAGTTTGGAATCTTAAAGACAACAATTTAAAACATCCTTCCCAAGCCATTATATTTACATCCTTATAAAATTCATATACAACATGAAATTAAACTTACAGATCACCTTTAAACGTTTATGAAATCTTCAATAACATTGATGCAAATTATTTGAAATGATTAGTGTTCTGCAACGAACTCACTTCTGACGTAAATGATTGTGTAAATTGGCATAACTGGGGAATGTGGATCTGACCAACTGAATGAATTGTTTGAGTTTGTAAGATATTCACCGAATGTGGTGTGCCATGCATGATCACATAATAGAACAATTTTTATAGAGTGTACAGTAACGGGTATTATTTATTTAGACATATTAGAATATTAAATTTTCCCCCAACTGAAACAAATTGAACAGGAAAATAACATTAGTATGATTTTTCAACAAAGTTCATTACAGCAGTTCAATATGCCCTCAATGAAAAATTCTCTTGTCTGTGGAATGGTAATAAATTGGCCTTCTAGACATCCTAACTGGACCCCACTAGATTTCTATTTGTCGGAATACTTAAAAACTATTGTCAAATTCAGAACTTACATCATCTATTGGAGCGGATTGTTGCCACAGTTATACTTGACATGAAACAGTGCCATGGGTGGAAATCAATTTTTGATTTGATGTGTGCAGAGTTACCAATAAACCGCATGTTGAGACTTATTAAAGTATGTAAAAAAATATTATTATTATTATAACAACTACTTTTAGAGTTATGATTTTAAAATTAGGGCAACATTTTTCGATGGTCCTCTGTTATATATATATATATATATATATATATATATATATATATATTATATATATATACATATTATTCGCCATAATTTCTGTATATAAAAATACTTGATAGCTTAAATTGATCCATACTCTTAGAACATTGTGTATTCATTCTACTTAAACAGATGATGGCAAATGTCCGAATAATCTATACTAACAAAATATTACCAGTCATTATTTGTGAAAATGATTTTTTACTTATAACTGTTTTATTATGGTTACTTAATCTGTCTGTACTTATATTTGCTTTAAAATAATGTATGTTCTTGGTTTTGCCAGTATGATATGGTCTGTATGCGCCAGCGTAGATGATAATGGTCGCAGAAAAATAGACACTCATATCCGAGAACTGGAAGGAGTGTTTCCTTTGAGGGATACAGTGTATGAATATTTTGTGGATCCTAAAAATCAGAGCTTTGTACTTTGGGAGACAAAACTGTCTGATATGTGGAAATATGACCCAGAGTAAGTATTTATCACCTAACTTGTGACTTGGTTTGTTCAATAATTTATTCTTAAATATAGAATTTCTAGTCTAACTTCAACACCTAACGTTAGCACCATTTGTTTACATGTTTGTTCTGTAACATCTCTAGAGATCTGATTTTCCTTAAATTTTGTATAAAAGCTTGGTTTTAATCATTTGAGAAGTTCGTTAACTAGGAAATTCTGTTCATAGCCTATATGATATAATAAGTCAAAAAATAAATAAAAATTTAATAAAGACTTTTTATTTGTACAAAGATGAATGAAATATCTTTATTTTTCAACATAATCCGCTCCTACTTCTATGAAATTAGTCCTTCTTTTGAGTGTTTTGAATTCCTTCCTGAATAAAAAATTTGGGTCAATTACATTAATCAATTTTGCACCAAAATTCCATGTCCTCTTCATCAGAACAAAATTGATTCCCTCCCAGCTCTTCTTCCAATGGGCCAAAAATTAAAATCACTTAGCGTCAGGTTAGGTCTGTATAATTGTGGGTGGTTTAGCAACTCATAAATTTTGGTGAAATCTGAAATTTTATGATTTGTAGCAAATTATTTAAGTAATTTGAAAAATACAAAACTAAACCCAATAAATAGTGTTCAGGATTAATTTTGGTATTTTCTAATCAACTTATCTGACCAAAGATATTGACATATTTCGTTAATACAATGTCCACATTAACTTTATTTTCTGGTTGATAACCCATTATTATATCCAGACAGTTGGTGACATATATATTTTGTTTGATTACTTAGGTGCTACATTCAATAACAATCCTTAAAAGCCGGTTTTGAAATTTTAATTTATCTAAAAGATCAAAACTTTGACACCTCCTCCGTTCATTGTAATTTCTTAAAGCCTATTTTACAACTAAGCCTCTAGTTTATAATCTAAAAGATTAGTACCCTTGTAAAATTGTAATAATCCACTGATTAGCTCTTTGACCTACAGAAATAATTTTAAAACATTTTGTCTGTTGGAAAAGAGGAAACTTTTTTGTCTTTTTATATTTTTAAAAAGTTCATTGTTTTCGAGTTATTTTGTGTTAAAAATTATAATCAACTGTCATTTTCAAAATATACGAAGAAAGTGTCTTTGTTTTTGGTACACTTGTAAAACACAACATAAAAAAGGATTATACAGAATTTATACTCAATATCATATCTACTGTATTTCAAAAGTTATAATGTTTTTGGTATAAAAACAAAATGGCAGATAGGCGGGAAACTAAGTGTTTTCGGACACATATTTATAGGAACCCAAGATATTACCTCCAGAAGTTTGGAAACATAATTAAGCTTTACTCTGATTATTATAGAAAATACCTGATAGCTGAGTATATTATTTTTTAACATTCTTATTACCGGATTGTATAAGTATTTCTTATATGGTTGTTTTCAACAGATTACCATTTTTCAAAATCATAGTACCTACTGTTGATTCAATACGCTATGAGTATTTTACTTCAAAACTTTTGGCAAATTCTCATCCAGTTCTACTTGTTGGAGTTGTAGGGACAGGAAAAACCTCGACAGCACAATCAGTGATCGAGATATTAGACCAGAACAAGTATTGTTTGTTGGCTGTAAACATGTCTGCTCAAGTAAGTAACTACAGTAGAAATATATAAATGATTGTAATCTTATAGTAAATACAAGTATAACTAATGTATGCTTTTTAATTTAAAACCTAAATTAGTGCCCTGTATGATGTTTAATGATGAACTAGTTTCATCGGTAATATTTCTTGGGTTTATCATTGGATAAACTAGAGAATATCATACTAATGAGTTGTGTAAAATACTCAGTTCAGTGATCTTTTTGCTAAGGACATTGCCACAGTATTGTCGAGAATCAATTTTGAATTTATCTTACTTTGGGCTATTGACTGACTTTGGAATTGCTTCATGGGGATCTCTTCAAAAGAGATGACACAGAGAATCTTTTGTTTGCTGAAGCAAGTGATTTAAGTCTTATATCATTTTGACCATTTTATGATTCTTGCAGAGATGTATTAAAAAACTTGGGTATTCTGACACATTTAAGCTTGTACATTCTAGAAATAATTCTACATTTCAAATTTTAGAACTTAAGTGATGTTGCAATAGTGATGTGCATGTATACAATACTTAAAATAAATATGATTTTCATGAACAAATGCATCTTCATAAACAAATTCTCCAAGGAGTTTAAGAAGTTTCAGAAGTCAGTATATTTAATTCAGATTATAGCAACACATTAAAAATTATTTCTTCAGATATTTTGGTTATAAAGATGAACATCTATGGAGCTGAATAAAACATATTAGTCGTCATCTCTCTTCAGATCATGAGTTATCATTAATAAAATAAATCGACCCTGGGGCTGTTATAAAAATAGTAGTTTCTCTAAAATTGTCTTTACGATATTGTTTAAATTTTAGTGAAATGTGAATAGTAATAATCAAAACCCATGTATAAAATGTTAATAAAAAAATATTACTGTTCAGGACTAATTGACAGAGAAGAAAAAAGATTTGAATCAATTACAATTTACACTGAGGACATATTTATGGTATAAATGAAGCTAGTTTTGGCCGTTATTTATATATATATATATATATATATATATATATATATATATATATATATTCAAAGAATGTCCATAGTTCATTTTTACTGTTTAATTGACAACCATCGAACTAACATTTTTGGTGACAATTAGTTTTCATTAGTTTTTTTGGGATGAGTGAAGGAGAAAATTTATGTTGTATTTTTGCACCATTTATTTTCGTGATCCAATCGCTTAGGCAGTTTTGAACCGTCTCATGATTTTTGTGTAATAATGGCTTTAGTTAATATTCACTATAAATATTAAATTAATGTGTTTATTTTTTAGACTACTTCAGTTAATGTCCAAGATGCAATAGAGAGTCGTGTAGAGAAGAGAACAAAAGGAGTATATGTACCAGTTGGAGGTAATATTTCTTAAGTGTAGATGATAGCATTTTATGTTTCTTTTTTCTGAGTGTTGTATGCTTGGTTAAAAATTTGAAACAAAATGTGTGTGTGTTGTTTTTTATCAGTCAGTAAACAAATCTGTAAAATGAAACTGATTTTAATGACAGCCTTGTAGTTGTATACCTCAAAATAAAATATTATAAATCTAAAAGTGACCATTTTAAAGGAAAGTTGTTGTTTATTTTGTTAGGATATAAATACTTAGGGAATAATAAAAGAACATTTAAAATAGTTAGGAATAGGTTTTTTAAATAATTCATACCCGTAGCAGTCAATTAAACGGATGTAGTTTTTATATACACAAATGATGGGAAATGTCCGATTGCATATTAATAATATGAACAATCCTTCATTACCAAATAACTTTAAAACCAGAATGGATGTCGAGTAATGTAAAAACTCGGATGAATGAACTATACTGAACGCCACTCAATAGACTTTGTCCATGTGACATATGTAACAAATCGGATGTGTTGGAAATCAAGAACCAATTAAAACTACCAACTTGATTCTTCTGGCGACATTGGAATATAAATTTTAGAAAAATAAGGTGAGCAGTCTATATGGGAAATGAGATCTGGAATGTGGTGATCCAGAAGTGTATAGAAGGGAGAAATGAGTTGTGATGTAAAGTATACGTAGACACTGGATTTTGGATATTATAAACATTAGTTAAACATAAGTTGTATTAATTTTAGGTGTCCATGGCTCTAAACATGTAGGTACTATTATTATGTTCTAGGCTAAGAGTATAAGTATAGTGAGTTCCATTTAATTATTATCTCAGATTTTAAAATTGATTATTCTTTGGTAAGCTATAGTTATTTTTGAGTTAGGAAATCAAATGATTGAATATTGATTTGGATTATATACATTTATGTATTTGTATTTAAGATTTAATAAAGTATTTTTAGTCTTTTAAGTTATGAGATTAATCAAAATAATGAAGAAATTTAATATAGTTAATTACCTTAAAGGTTATCCTCAGTTCGTATTATAGTTATGGCTACAGCGCTGTTTCGCCGAACACTGTCGGCTTCGTCAGGCCCGCACTAACACATAAACACGTAACACAACACAACACTAACACATATAAAATCAGAGTATGACTCGTCGTACATAAATCATATAATTGTTTGTGGTCACATTATAAGGTCTTACTTGTCCAGCTGCAGGTATGGTACATATTATATATTAAACAGTCCAAGGCAACACATTATACTTTATAAGAAGAAATTTAATTTCATGTTAACAATTTATAAATTTTAAATCCTACAGCCCTAAGAGTCGATCTATTTTTAAAGTAATCTTCTATATTCTCTAATAGGAAAAATTTCATCTAAATATAACAGCTGAGTTGGTGCTAAAAAGCATGTTTTGTTTTACTTTGTTGTATTCTAAAAAGTCTTAATTGACAGAAGTATTATCTTATGTATGGAAGTTATATTTTTCCTATTTTTTCCCTTGAAATAAAAAAATTAAATAAAGCTTTGTAATAAAAAAAATCAACCACTCTAATTTTAAAGACATCTACTCCCTCAAAATTTTTCATTTAGTCACAAAATACACCCTGCTAGTTTTATGGTTAATCTTTGTTTCATAAATGAGAGGTTCTGGGTTCAATCACCAAGATCATTGTTTGCCCAGCATCTTGAGAGAAATTGGAAATTATAATTGGTAGCAAACTCTAGTTGAGAATGCTAGATCAATGGTGATGGGAACTGTGATGTGCTAATCACTCTATAGCCGATTGAAAATCCAGCTAGCATTCCTAGGCTCTTTATAGGTTGTTGGGTCATGGTGGTTAGTTTAATTTAATATGTTTAGATAAGGCAAAAATCTTAAAATTTACCAAGTTTACAAAGTTTATAGACAAGACTTTAAAAAATGTTATAACTTCGACATCTGCCAAATAAACAAGTGGTTCAATACTGTTTTCACTATTATTAATTAAAAAAAAATATTCTTATTTATAAAATTTAGTATTTCCATGGTTGATAGGACATTTGACATAAATGTTAGACACTAACTTTTTTGTTTATAAAAATCTTTAATAGAAAATATTCTCACATTTGTTATTGTTTAATTACATCTGGTTTTATCTATTTCAGTTTTTTTTGTATTTGTATAACTTACATAATAGTAATTTATGTAATTGTTTTAAGGAAAAATAATGATCACATTTATGGATGATTTCAACATGCCTGCAAAGGAAGTATATGGAGCACAACCACCATTAGAGTTGATACGTCAGTGGATTGACTATGGTTTCTGGTATGATAGGCAGAAACAAACCTCTGTGTATGTTAAGGTTAGTACATTGTATATTAGTTTTAACTTTAGAAGTGATACCTTTTTTGTTTCTTAAGTGATAGGCTTTTTTGAGTTTTCCTGACTTATTTTAAACAAATGTCTAATTACTAAAACCAACCAATACTGTAAATTAATATATATAATTTAACACATAACATTCATAATAATATATTTATATAGGGTGATTCAAAATTGCACAGCAATATTTTGGAAGCTGATTCTAGAACTAAAAATAAGGAAAAAAAGAATATATAAACATAGGTCTGGTAACGCTTGTTTCCCATCTATCGGCCATTTTCTGTTTGTATATTTAAAAAAAAAAAAAATCTGTGAAGTAGGTAAGATATTGAGTGAAGATTTGGTATTTATATTATTTATATTAACTTTTACCAGTATAAACCTCTCCTTATCTAACCTAATACCAACACTTTGTTTTGTCATTTTCAGATTTTTAATGTTGAATATCTCGAAAATCATTAACATTAGAAAATATTTACAATAGACAAAAGATTTTCCTCTTTTAATTAAAACAAAACACTTTTTTCTGTATATCAAAAGATAATTGAGTTATCGACAAAAAACTAAAACATAATTTCTTTGTAATAATTGTCTACAAAACCCAAGATTATCCTAAACCAAAATATTATGAAATCATTATAATTGGTAATAATAATAGTATAATCCAGAGGTCTCCAAACTTTTTGACGTAAGGGCCATATAACAATTAAAAGGAGCTATGGCAGGCCGGGGGGTGTGGGCTTGCCCCCCACCAGAAGGGGGGTCCGGGGAAAATTTTGAAATTATACGCTTTAAAACAGCGTTTTTAAGCCTTTTTTGATATATATTTACACAAAAATCTACACTACATGTAAAATTTGTAAGCTTTAAATGTTTACAAGTTTAATTTTAATAAAGGTTTCTTTACTCTCGTATATATATATTTTTTAGTTTAACCAAAAAATTTCTAGTTAACAATTAAAAACAGGAAACTGAAAAACAAAAGCAACTTGGAAGGAAAATACTTATTTATTAAAATTTCAACTAGGCCTATTATTACAGCATTTTTTTAGAAAACAAAAACATGTTTTAGTGTGATGTGTGAAGTTGTTTTTTGTTTACAATACTTGTCCATTTTGGATCAAAACTTGAAGTTCCTATCATGAGCAAGGACTTCAAGTGCTCTTCTGATAACATTGACCTGTACTTAGATTTCACATAGGTCATCTTTGAAAAGGTTTGTTCGCAAATGTAAGTTGATCCAAATATTGATAGGATTTCTCTTGAAAACTTCTTAATTTCTTTGAATTCGCCACTTAACGACCTAAAATTAAAACCAACATTAAATTTCTTTCCTGAATCCTGAAAACAGTTTAAACAAAGTTAAACTTAAAACTTGACATAACATAATTTCATACCTGTAAAAAGGAAGAAGATTTCCATTTTTGTAGCACTCAGAGAAGTATTCTTTTAGGTTTTCATTCGACATTAGATCAATCAATTCAAGCTGGAGCTCTGCAGGCGCATCTTCAACTTCACATTTAAATGGATTTTGAAACACCTTGATCTTTTCTGATGTAACTGCTTCATCAAAGTCTGCAAAGCGAGACTCAAATTCCTCTCGTAGTTTTGCAATAACTTGTGCAGCGTATTGAGATGGAAACTGCTCACTTGTTTCATTAGCAAAGTTTTGCAAGCCTCAAAATGGTCCAAAACATTTTTTCCTACTTGCTTTTCAAAAAGCGCTAGTTTTGATCTGAAGGCTTTCACTTGTTGAAACAAGTCGTAAACAAAGGAACTCTTGCCTTGAAGTTTCAAATTTAATATATTAAGATGAGTGGTGATATCAACAAGAAATGCGAGCTTCCATAGCCACGGATCACTTGAAATCTCTTCCACTGGCTTTCCCTGCTCAGTCATGAAAATGTCAATTGCTTGACGTAGCTCAAAAAATCTCATAAGAAACTTCCCTTTGCTGAGCCAACGTACCTCACAATAGTATGGTATGTCTGGATACTGGCTTTCTATTTCTGTCAAGAAGTTCTTAAACTGTCGGTGTTTGAGGGAATGTGATCTGATGTAGTTCACAGTTTTTACCACTACTTTCATTACTTCAGACACATCAAGGGCTTTTCCACACAGTGCTTGTTGGTGAACAATACAATGTAAAACCATAGGTTTTACCCCACCTGCACTTTTTACAGCATTGCACACATGTCCTACTAACCCTGTTTTATTGCCACACATATTTTTTCCGCCATCTGTGGTCACACCTTTCAGTTTTTTTAAATCCAGTTTTAGTTTTGAAATACTCCCACTTACTTTGGCAAAAATGTTTTCTCCAGTAACGTTACTTTCCATTGAATAAACATCTGCTAATTCCTCGGTTATCTCGAACTCCTCGTTAATACCTCTAATAAAAAAAAGCACTTGAGCCGAATCGGATACATCCGTAGACTCATCCAGAGCTATTGAGAAGTAGTCAAATTTTTTACATGCATCCTCAAACTGCGTAGTAATGTCGGCGGCAATATCTTCAGTTCGGCGAGTTACAGTGTTCGCAGATAGACTGATGGTATTAAACGCGGATTGCTTATCCGGACACAGCTCTTCAACTGCCTTTTGAATACACGTTTTTACTAGATCTCCGTCAGTAAAAGGCTTACCAGCCTTGGCCAAGATGTGACAAATTTTAAAACTTGCCCTTACAGCAGCTTCATTTTGGTGTGTGTATCTAGTAAAAACTTCTCTCTGAGATTTAATGGATTTCTCTAAAAACAAAATTTTGTCCGAGCGAGTCTGACCTTTTAACTCAGCATACTTACTTGATAAATGCTTGGTTTGATAATGCCTCCGAATATTGTACTCTTTCAATACTGCAATTTTTTCATTGCAAATGAGGCATAAAGCAGCATTACTGTGCTCGATCACAAAATAATCATTACGCCACTTGTCATTAAAAACACGACACTCGCTGTCAACTTTCCTTTTCTTTGAGAGGGTTGAAAGAGACATAATTATCAAGTAACGTAACCGGATCAAAGAACAATTTAACTCACTAACAAAGTGCCACTTCACCAATAATTTCTGTACAGCAAACTATTCACTGAATGAAAAGAAACTGGAAATACGCACTGCACTGCACTGGCGCGGTGTGGGAGAGAGGAGTGGGAGGTTGGCTTTGGGCGAGTCCATCTCGCCGACGGAGGGGTAGAACCTTCGCTAGATCGTGAAGTCAACTTCATTTTTCGATTCTCAGAATTTTTTTATTTTTCTTTTATTGGGATCTCTGCGGGCCGGACCAAATTGTTTCGCGGGCCGTAGTTTGGAGACCCCTGGTATAATCCATTGCTCAGTAATGTACCAAAAATTAAAGCGTTTCAAAATGGTTACTGGAGTTTTAATACTAATTTAAATCTTTTATAATTTTGCCCATAAGTTATCAATAACATCTGTTTTGTTTTTATTTACTTTATTTATATCAATTTTATTATAATTAAATTTTCTACAAATTCAGTTTCTAATTTTTATTTGCTAAAATGCAATTTAACAAATCTATGGCAGAGTATTAAAAAAATATTTAAATTGTATTTTGAATCACTCTCTATAGTTAATAGTTATTAACATAAATTGTTGTTTTTATTGTGAATACTGCTTTGAGAATGGGTAAATATCTTCTTTTTTTTTAATTGTTTGTCAACTTTAACCACACTAAAATATATTTTATGGAAAATTTTCATAAATACAAAATGTTCATAATATTGTAGGTAGTTGAAAAATAAATAAAAAAAAGTTTAATATCTATATAATTGTGATGAATTAAAAATGATTGTATACACACATCCCTAAGTAATATTAAAGAATTATTATCTTCTAATTTCCCTGCCGAAAAGTTTATCATCTTATATTCCGAAACCAGACCGACCTCGCGGAGCTGACTGCTTGCCGACAGTACTCAATGCGGAGTGCCTCCGAATCACTCCTGTCTGCCCCCCCCTTCTTAGTGATCTCGCTAGCTCAGCAATCCGTCTATTAATTTATAAAAAATTATAATTTACGCTAACTTTTTACTGTTATACATTGTGCAACAGCAGTGAAGCTTACAGTATGGAGCCTTGTGAACCGCTTTGTACATATAATATAAATTACAACATAACAGCATTATTTGCAACATTTTATATTAAACCTTGAAATATTTCAATTATTAATTATTCATATTATATTCATATTGTCGATTTCGTATTTTATGAAGAGGTAATTTTCTGATATCCCAAATGTGTAGTAAATGAAGCAAAATGAAATTATGTGCCTTAAATATTTATGAACTAAACTCTACATTCAATAAATGAAATAATGAGTGCATTGTTTGAAGTTCTTTGATTTATATAAAATAAATTGATGAATGAGGCCTAAATATATATATAATTTATATATCCTACTTTTCAAGGATACAGGAACTTTAAAATTTCTTAAACTAAAAAAACAATTAAGCATTACATATGTTATATCATAAACTATGAAAGTATATGAATATATTATAAATGATTTAAATCAGATCCTTAAAAAAATATAATAAAATAGGAACGGAAGAAGAACAAGAAATAATATATTTTGTTATTTTCTCTTTCATTTTTTCTGTTATTTCAGAATGGTACACAAAAAGATTAGATATAAAATGTGCACAGGAAGTAGGTGAAAGCATTTAAGAAAATATACACATTGACAACAAAATAAAGATTTATGTTTTAAAATATAGATATTTATATACAAACATGAATTTTAAACTATGCAGGGTGGAACCTTGTAGTAATCCTATTTTTCTAAAACTACTTCACAAATAGGCTTAATGTTTGTTTTCTTTGCTGTGTTTTTTATTACACACAAATGATTAAAAGTAACAAAAATAAATAGTTTGCTTTTAAATATTCTAGGACATGTTGTTGCTCGGAGCCATGGGACCACCAGGTGGAGGCCGTAACAATATTAGCAACCGCTTGCTAAGTCGATTTTGTATGATCAATTTAACGTTCCCAGCTGAGTCTCAGATAATACGGATCTATGGAACTATGCTTAGTCAGCATTTGATGCAATTTGATGAAGTTGTTAAATCTGCTGGTAAAATATTTTTAATATTTAACTCACCATTGCACCGATCATTAGTTAGTGTTATTATGACATATTCAGACATTTGTGTATATTAAAACTCATACATAACGTTTTGAGAATACAAATCAATCCTGTTGTCTAGAAAATGAAACAATTAAAAAATGCTAACATAACCTTTCCACGTGTTTGAAACTAATACTAAATCTAATAACCTAAAAAAAGAACCCAGGACTCATTAGTTTGACTATTCAGATCTGACTTGAGGACTGGGTTCTATACATAGGCTATTAGATATAGCCCTAGGCTATTAGGCTATATTATATGCAGTAGACTTCCATATGGCACATAATATTATTTACTTGTATATTACATAATAAATTTTTTTTATGTTATTACGGGCGGTCCCGTAAGTTCTGGTTTGGCAATGCAGTAGACCTAGTGTAACTTGGAAGTGTTCGGAGTGCTTCTGGTGGTGAGGTCGGCGGTTGTTTCAGCCTGAGTCAGATGATATAGAAATAGAAGAAAAGGAACCTAGATCAGCTGGGTTGCAGCGGTAGATGCATTAACACAAGTTTATAACTTTAGCTGAAGCATATTCATGTTATAACTGTTCAGAAATCATTGAATTGCATATAAATTTTTTAAAGAAAATAATTCTAGAAAATAAGACATTAGAGATTTTTAAAATGACACTTGTAAATTTACAAAATATTGTAGGACGTAACTAAACTCTAATATACTGTATGGTCTGTACTCATGTTTATTCTTATTAAATTCTTTATATCGACCCCTCTATATCATTAACTTTCACTTGTTCATACAACATGCCCTATCGGAAGAGGCTATTTTTATAAATCAAGGGGTGTGAGCCTTGTATATCTGGTCAAGGTCCATGACATCATAATTATAAGGATGTTTTGACAGGTTAATCAAAATTGTTATCTGAACGCTTCCGTTTAATCTTTATCGAAATTTACTACGCTTTACAACGTTTTTTAAAACCGCTTCGCTATTCATGTTGTACCATTTTAAAGTCTATCTTATTGTGTCAATTGTTTTATTTTCTATATTAAAGTGATCTGTGTAGTTTTAGAGAGTAACATTAATAAACTGTATCGTAACAAGTGAACCTCAGTGCACTGAAGGAGTTGTGAATATAGGACAACTTGTGACCATCTTTTCAAACCAGGTACGTTCAATTTGTGTTGCTCATAATATGTTACACAGATCATATAATTTTACATGTTGTATGTTATGTCTTTCAAAATTAGTTACGCTTCATTTAAACGCAATCTGTTAAAAACGCATGTATAAACTAATCAAAGTTTATTGGTCCTCCGGATTTATTTCTCTGTGTTGAAAATACACACATAACTTAAACGCACGCAACACTGTATTTCAATTAAAAGTTCACTGTAGGGCTTCTGTAGTTTTGTCAATGTGTTGTTGTAGTTGTACATACATACTGTATTTAAAATGTAGTGTATAATAAAAAATAAGGTTGGTTCTATACTGTACAGTATTTTTTTGCGTTGAAATTTGTATCCTTATGTTCCTGGTAAAAGATACAGTGTTTGTTTTCTAAAATCATGTTGCAGCTGTATTTGCTGTAAGAATTACGATTCAGCGATCACGCATAGTACCTCCCAATAATCCGACATTTCCGGTAATTCGATACTGGAAAAGTCCCTAACATGCCGGATTAATGGAAGTCTACTGTATTAATTTTCTTCACTTTTTTCATGTTCTAGATAGATTGAAGCAAGAGGTATAAGGGTTGAACAGCCCTGGCACTACGACCATTCTCCAATTAAGCTTTTTTACTCTAGTTTAGTAGAATAGTCCCCTTTATGAATTTTAGTAGTTACCTCACTAGTTCGTCCAATGAGAGTTTACCAGGAGTATTGAAATCAAACACTCTATCCCTCTTTCTGGGAAGAGCTTCACAATCCTAGAGGTTTCTCCATATGACCCAAATATTTAACACACTGTTTCTCTATGGTATACTCCTATTCTATTCAAGTGCACTCTCAGACCACTGTGCTTCGTAATAAGTCCCGTAATTTGCCTAAGTTGCCCTCTGCCCAAGATCAATACTGTCACTCCAAGTCCACTTGAAGGATCTTCAAAGTATTATTATGATTCTCCTTAAATTTTCCCTACAAGTTTCCTTACTGCCATTTATACAAATAAGACAAATTTATTATTAGGTTATTTCTTTATAATTTAAAAAATGTAAAACACTTATCTCTGTAACTTATTGTTCATTATCTATAAATTAAATTAGTTCGGTTTGTTAAAAAGTCATTTCTTTTACCACATATTAATGATTTAAAAAATATGCTTCTTATCACACTTATCAAGTTAATCTTTTGTTTGAACTTGTTCTACATACCATATATTACAACTTCTTACCAATATTTGTCTACTCAACTCACAAACACTGATGACAACATGTCGATCATACATTTAATGTCATCTCTGCTTTCACTTGTCTCTTCTTAAAAATCAGAACACTCCCGTTATCGACCAACTCCCATTGATTGTAAGATCCCATAGGCTTCTAGTTTTTATCTCTCTCAATATAGAACATCTACCAATAATCAATTATTTTATCAAGCCTCTGACATTATAGCTATGAAAATCGTCAAACCATGCGTTGACACTGTCCTTCAACGTCTCAATTTTCAAACTGCTATGGCACTAGCCACTTTTTCATATGTTAGAAAAAAAGTGGTAATCACTAGGAACCAAATCAGAGCTGTACGTAGGATGGTCAAACAGTTCTCATTTGAAACTATGTAGTAGGCAATATGCAGATGAACATTGTCTAGTAAAAAAACAATATCAATACTCAAGATGTTGAGCCATTTGTTCATAATTACTCTTCCTTAAAAAGTCACATTAAACTTAAGAGTTTATTGTAGTGCTTTGTTCCATTAAATCAACCAGGAGTACACCTTTTCTGTCCTAAAAGACAATTGTCAATTGTCATGAGTTTTCTTGCAGAAAATGTATGCCAACACTTTAATGTATGGCCCCACTGCATCAACTAATTTTTTTGCCCCCGCGTTGACGTACAACACACACAATATGACTAAGGAAATCACCACTTTACCTATCATAGCGTAAAAGGAAAATTAGCGCTGCACCCATCCTCTTGATTTTGTGGTCATCAGTGAGAAATATAAACCCAGTGGGCACAAAACTTGTGATAGTGTAGCATGTCAGTTAGCACTTTGTACAAAACGGTTCATGATACATGATGGAAAAACTCCGATAATTCTGTAATTTTAAAACGCTATTTTTTGTAGAATTTTCTCATTCACCTTATCAATAAGTTTATCTGTCAACAGATGGTCTTCCACTTCTATCTCGACATGGACCACTATTCATGAAAAAATGTCACTATTTTTTTAACAGCACTGTCACTCATAATGTTCTTTCCAATACTTTCCATACACTGCATAAAGTTTGAAATGAATGTTACAGTTCTTTATTGACAGAAAATTAATAAAACTTCACTATTGGTGTTAGCTGCCATTTTGAACAACAGTATATTGCAACAAGAACATACTGATAGATCTTTCCACGAGTCAGTCCTCTGAGTGTTAGACAGAAATGGAACCTACTTTTCAAATAGCCATTGTGTTTATGTTGTCAATATCAAAACTAATGAGTCAACACTGAGTGTGGAACCAATGGCGAAATATGTTTATTTATTTGGACTCATTAACATTATTCACCAATACTGAAACTTTCATTGCCAGGCAAATTTAGCAAAAAACTAACTATCTCAAGTGGTACATTCTTATTCACAATGTTATGGGGAATAAGATGGTGCAAAAAATATATATATTAAAAAAATAATTGTGTAATTTTTTTCAAAATAATTTTACTTTTATGTACCGTATCACCTAAACATCTTACGTCATTTTTAGTTCTTTTACATAAAAAATTATGCAAATTTTGTACTAAATAATCAAATATATATTTTTTGGGGTTTATTTTTATGAATATGAACAGATAGATTCATTAGAACACAAAGTAACACACATACAACAAATCTATAACATTTCAGGGAGGGGTATCAACCCTATACAATAGTTTTAATGGTATATAAAAAACAAGAATTAATAAACATGTTTAAATGATTTATTACTACCATATTTTGCCCATGTAGTTATAGCCACAGAATAAACATAATAACAATAAAAATGTTGCAATCATTAAAAAAAACTACTTTTTTGAAATCAGAGGCCCTCAAAACTAAAGTTGATTTTATTTTACATTATAATACTTTCTGTGTACTGATACTGTAAACAAGTAATCACCAAAAAGGAGTATGTAGCACTATAATAAAGAGTATACAATTTTAGTAAAATGTGAAAATTAATATTCCAAATCACAAATAAAAGAGAATTACTCTCCTATAGTAATTAGTACAAATGAAAATGATGGAAAATATCCAAAGAAACAATATTATTTTGTACTCTGTTACACTAAATTAGCTGAAATTTATAGTTATGTTACTATATAGTTATATTACACAAATAAATTGGTGTATTTCTTAAAAGTAGATTTTCCCTGGCTTTGTAGCTGACAAGGGTACTATAAAAATAAATAATTTTGAATCATTGTTTTTATTTTTACAAAATATTGAATACAAAATGTTATAAATATTGAATAAGTCAATCAAGAAATGAGCTATATAAGATGTAGAATAATAATTAATACAATATGAAACCTTGAAAGTAAACTACAAAACTAAATGATAATTTTGAGTCCAATGCTTCAAGCTAGTAATTTTGTTTTGTTTGAGAGGTTTGGTTATGCAGGTCTTGCAGTGGAATCTTCTCTTAATACAAACAGTGTAGCACCTTAGTTTTCAAGTTCATTATCACTTATGGTATGCAAAATAATGCTCTTTATCACTACTCATACCTTCATCAAGTCTAAATTACTGAGTTGGGATTTTAAAACGTTGTTAAAAATTGTACATGTGATATTTAAAACTGTGAAACAGTGCAGCGATTGAGTATATTGCATGCCTACTGAAAACAACTGCTGTAGACTGTACTCCCTTCAAGAACGTGTGCATCTATGTGGTGTTAAGCACTTAATATAGGTTAACTGCTACCATCGCCATTACCCACAAAACATATCGGAGGCATACACAAATAATGAAACTTGTACTTGACTAGCCACAGTCTGTTATTTTATCACAAATAACTAATTTTAATTGCATGATATTTCGTTAACGTTGGTTTCTAGGAAGTGTGTGACATCATGTCAATAATGTTCAAAGGGTTAATCATATTATTCCATTACAGAGGATGTGTTTATAACACAAACGAAACAAGTTTTGCCTCTTATTTAAATTTATAAATATTTTTCCAAAGATGGAATCTGTGTTTCATTTTCAGTTGATGATTGACATCTACAAAAATTACATTTTTTGTAACATTTAGTTTTGGGGAAAGTTTATGCATTATTTTTGCACTGTTTACCGCTCTTGTATTATTTAAAGAACCCAATGAATTAAATATTTGAAAACTTTTTTTAGGTGAAGAAATAACAGCAATGACTATTGATCTTTACAAAAGTGTTACTTCAAAAATGCTGCCTACACCTGCCAAAATGCATTACTTGTTTAATTTGAGAGATATATCAAAGGTAAGTTGTAGAACTAAAGGTAATTAGAGAATTGAGATTTTTATATAGAAAATTAGCTGTCGTGATCTTCTACCAGCACCAGGGGATCTTAAAATGTTCACCTAGCCTTCCAAATAGAATTTACAGCAGTAAATCTAGAAGTATCAAGAGAATGTATGATTTTGAAAGGACTTAGATTCAGGTAACTGACCTTTCCTGGCTTAGATTTATGTAGTGTGTCCATTGAATAACAAGATTGATGCAATAACTAAGCTTCATTTATATTTATCACAATTCTAATACTTGTCCTCTTCAAGATATAGTCCATTCACATTTACACACCGATGCAGTCTTGTTTTCTACTGGTTGGAAGTCGTAAAACAGATAATTTTTTATCAGTTGTTTTAACATCTATTGTTTTATTTGTTATTACTGTATCAACTGACTCAAAAGGTGTTTCTTAAAGCACATATTTTATTTTAAGAAAAAAGAATAAAATCATGTAATCCCAATTCTGGTGGATGTGGAAAATGTTTCACTGTAATAATGTGTTTGTCAGACAAAAACTGCTACTCAGAAAGTGGTGTATGAGCTGACACAAGAATGAAATCATTTTTCCGTCAGGTCTGAATCTTTTTAGACTCTTTATCTCGGTTGTATCAATTTCCCTTATAATAATGCTGATTCACTGTTGTGGCTTCTGAAACCTAATATTTAAAAAGTATACTCTTCACATAAAGAAATATAAAAGAGCATTGTTGTGAATTTGGACTATCTTTGGCGAGCTTTTATTGTTCTTTGTGATGACTGGTTTTTTCAGTATCATTTTGTCTAGCTAAATTGTTTAAATTTAATCATAGATGATGTTTTTTTTTTGATTTAAAAATAAAAATTTTTTTTGAATGTTGTGGTTGGTATCATGTTTGCACAACATATCACCAGAACAAATATCCTTGTAATATTCTTTTTACTCTGGTGTGGGAATTCTAGAGACCATCTTGGTACAAACTCTTTTCATGTTGACATCCTGATGCAAAATTTTTCACACAGTGTTTTTGTCAATCTTCATGAGTTCATTTATCAAATGAACCCTGAGTTGGCGGTCTTCTGGAACATCTGAGTAACTTTTTTCTAAATTTAGTTACATTTGGGTTTCTGGATGGTCGTCCAGAGTCTCCATTGAACCTTTTGTGTCACTCAAACATGTGTGCATGAGACACATAGTCTTTCTTGTAAACATCAGTAAGCATTTGAAAACTTTCTGTTGGTTTTTTGTTCAATTTTACTGCAAATTTCATATTTATGTGTTGCTTAAATCAAATTTTTAACTTTGCATTGTTTCAGCTCACAAGAGAAAACACAACTACACTAAATACCTGAGAGTGTTGATGTTTAACAACTCACAATCACTATTCTCGCTGTACTCTAAAAATAAAGATACAGTCTTATTATAAACATTTTAATATTCTGCACATCTGATTTTTAAAAATTAATGTGTTTAAAAAAAAAAATGGTATTTAAAAATTTTGTTAAATTTGTAGATCCTGGTTCTCTTTTCTATCTATTTATCCAATCTATGTTCCTAAATTGACCTTAAACTCGACTTCCTTTTAATTATTATTAAATCATGTTTGCAAAAGTTTACATGATAATCATGTTAAATTTTGATACATTAAATTTCAAAATGTTGTGTCTTTCTATTCTATGCTAATGTTTAGGTCTTCCAAGGATTACTCCGAGGCAATAAGGATAATACAAACACTAAAGCAGCATTTTTGCGACTTTGGATTCATGAATGTTTCAGAGTTTTTAATGATCGGCTGATTGATGAAAAGTAAGTTCTTTTTTCATATTTACATTTTAGAAGTTAGTTGTTAAAAAATACAAGTAAAGTCGTTAGTGTAACGATTAGTGTCTGACAAGGAAATTCTGTGTCTGGAGTGTTATTTAATTTGGTATTGAATTTAGGAAGGATGATAATAATATACACAAATTCAATCATGCTTGGGCCTGTGCTGATGACTAATGTTGCACGAAATCTGGATTCCCTGAATGAAATATTTTAGACTTTAGAAGAAAAGAGTCGTTTATTTGACTTATAATAAATGTGTGAAAGATGTGTGGAGGTATAACAATTGGGTGACAATGCTTTGAGAACAAGAAGTGTTTCAGTTACATGTCAGCTGCTGATGAGAATATCTTACATATATTTGAGAGAAAAATTATGAAACGGATGTATGGTCCTGCAATAAAGGAAGAAAGATAGAGAATATAAAAAACAAAGAACTTGTAGATGTACATCAGGGGAAAGACATGGTGAGGATAGTATAATCCCTATGGCTAATATGGTTAAGATATGTGGAACATATGAACAAAGAGTGAATACCAAAAAAGTTGTTCTTTTTGTATTGGAAAATGGATGGAAGAAAGAGACGTTGAAATAGTGATGAAATTACTGATACTTTGTGGTAACTCGTTCTGCCATAACGTGACAGTGGTAATTGGTGACAGCTACCTGTTATATTTGTCATTCTATTACTGACTGGTCATTTTGGTTTTGGTTAGATCCAGCATTACATGACAGCCTGTCACCATATATGGCTGATGTCTTATCATGTCTATCGTTTGTTTTGGGACTGATTAATATTACCACTGGAAGCATTACAAAATTAATAAAGTGTTTGCCATAATCTATTACCATTGTAATGGTTACATCTTGGTAATAGAGTTATTTATCCTATCACATGAAATAACGCCTATCCCTACATGGAAGGGCAAGGAAAAGATGGATATAGGGTGTAGAGTGAAGACATGAGAAATAATGTCCAGTGAAAAATGGTTGAAGAAGTATGAGGGACGCTAAAGCCCATACAGAGTTATAGCACCAAGGAAAGTAAATAAAGTAAGTTGTAAAAAAATGAGACAATAATAGTAATTTTGCTCATTATTGATATTTCAACTTAAAAATAATTTATAATTTAAATATCGTAACAATATTTAACCATATGATAGTTATAGGCTGACTAAAGTAGGATTTTGTGAGGTCCGACTTGACAGTTCCAACCATCAACCAGTGGAATAGACTAAAACACCAAGAAAGAACAGTCTTGCAGTGTATGCTTTGATCTTAAGCAGGGAACAACTTAGAAGGACCATGGGTCTTCTAATAGGATACTGTGGCCTCAGGATGTATCTGTACAGAATAGTTCTATATCATAGGCCTCTGTATATAAATTACGTGGTTTAGACAATAATCTGCTGGCCACTTAATCTTTAATTGTGCAGGTCTTACAGGCAAGAGGCTTAAATTAAATTAAAGAGATAGGTTACTGAGTAAACCGGCTCCAGGCTCCGCAACTTTTGGCCTATTATGCAACTAAGTCTCATAATTCTAGCCCAATAGATTAATCCCCTTTGTGAGTTTTAGTAGTGCACTTACTAGCTCATCAAATAAGAATTCACCAAGAATTTGGAAAGTCAAAAACCGTATACTTCTTATTTGCAAGAGACTCACAATCAAAGTTTATGTGGCCTATATTAAATGTTGAGTTTGACTTATGAGAAAAACTATACAGTATAACAAACACACAGAACACAATTCTCATAAAAAATACGCCTGAAGAGGACGACCTTGTTGTTGAAACGCGTCTGATACTTAGGCGTATTTTTTATGAGAATTGTGTTCTGTGTGTTTGTTATACTTTATGTGGCCTGCAGTTTAAATACAGTTTTACTATGGTATGTTCCTTTCCTGTGCAAGTGCACCTTTATATCACAGTGTTATGTTACAATCTTGTTAAGCACTTGTGGTGAAATTCACAATAATAATTCGAATTTGCCCCTAACCACAATCACTAGAAACTTTAAAATAAAACACAATTATCTGATTAATTGTTCTTTATTATTTATATTAACGTAATGCCCTGATGTACATTTCGATAACATGGTTATCATCATAGAAGGGTCTTGCTTATAAACTAAATCTAACCTTACATATCTATTACTAAAATAAAATTGAGTAATTACTACAATTTTATTTTAGTAATAGATATGTAAGGTTAGATTTAGTTTATAAGCAAGACCCTCCGATAATGATAACCATGTTATCGAAATGTACATCAGGGCATTAAGTGGATATAATTAATAAAGAACAATTAATCAGATAATTGTGTTTTATTAAGTTCCAGTGATTGTGGTTAGGGGCAAATTCGAATTATTATAGTGTTATGTAATAAGTCCTGTGATTTGTCTGAGTTGCCCCCTACTCAAAGTCATTCAGTACTTTCTCTCCAGGTCTACCTAAAGAGACTTCTGTTAGTAGTAGTTTGCTATGGGAATGCTTCCTAAGACTATCCCATCTTCGCTCATGTTTCTTCTGATCCCATCTATTTATTTATAATGATTAACATCTTACCCTTCGGCTCATTGCTAGAACTTCCTATTACCACAACTATTTGCTACCCAAGGTGATGGTAGGTCTCCACTTGACCTTGAATCCTCCCCTGCCCAACTTGCCCTACTCTTATAAGAACAGAGGACATAGGGAGGTCACCGCATAAATTTTCCTCCTGCATAAGTTGTTTTTTTCTCAAAAACATAAGTCTAGGTGCTGAAGTTGCAAATTGAAGGTGATCTGGACATTTAATATGAAAGCCTGCAATACACATATTGTCATTTTGACACATTTATTTATATTTTCTTGGAGCTGTTAATTCATATTTTATTATTTTATTGTATACAGGGACAGAGAGTGGTTTTACAATGAAGTTAGCCAACAACTTGGAAATCATTTTGATGTTACGTTCCACAATATTTGCCCTTCAAAGCAATCGCCTATTTTTTGTAAGTATTTAACATTATTTTGTATTCCAAATACAGTTCCAAAAAAATAATCATTCCTACGGGAAAAATGATTTTAATAAATTTATTTACGTCATTTTATATTGAAAAACAAATAATTTAAATTTATTTCTTGAAGATGACATTTTACAGGTTATCTCCATTTCTCCACAAACATTTCTTCAGTCTCTTAAAGAAATTGTGCGTGGATCAAAATAACATTTTAACAAAAATCAGGACAGACGCTTCTAGGAGTTTCAATTGTTCTGATGCATGTGTTGAGTGCGATATATTTTGTTTTAAGGTGACCCCATATGAAGAAATTGCACATTGTGAGATCAGGGAATCTGGAACGTCATCCGTTTCTTAAAATTATGATGTAGATCCGTCTTGGTGAAACCCGATGTTATCAATAATTTATAGAATTATCTATAGTTTTTGAATAACTGGCCTTGCTGCCAACATTGAGTAAAATATTAGAATCATTGTTCTTATTATAAACTATGAAGATATCTGGAACATTTTGATATTAAACCCAGATATTAGTTTGGCTACAAAAGGAAAGATCAACCATGAATGCCTTTGTTAGTCTTATTGACTACATAGTAGAAGGTTTGGAAAAATAAAAACATACTTAGGATTTCTACAAGGGATTGTGTTGACCATTGGAGCCTAAATTTTATAAAACAATTATCAAAATAGTTAATATCTATTTTTGAGAAAATTAAAATTTTAAATTAAAGTTGGTTTTTTCGCCCCTAAAATTTTAGCTTGATTAGTATATGGTTTAGTGTATAAATTGTGTGAGAAAGTTTTTTGCAATTTTTGTGCACATTTTAATAATTTTTTTTTTTAACCCTTAATATATCTTAACTTATGGTTAACTTCTTTGCAAAGAGCTGTAAGACTTATTGCTGGCCTGAGCCAAATGGAATCTTGTAAAATAGGCAATTCAATATTGACCTTTCCATTTATATACTTATTTCAAGTCTTAATGTACTACCTACTCTCAAAAGACAAGTGCATGGATATAACACCAGGAAAGTGAATGACCTCTAACAAAAGCGTCACAGGCTTGAAAGGCACAAAAACCTCCCATGTTAAACTGGTATTATCCTTATGAATAAGCTCCCTAATAAGTTAATACAAATTCTGAAAGAAAAAGAAAGAATAAAGAAAAAAAACCTTTCAAAAGAATCTGAGAAACTTATTACTTTCTGGAATATTTTATTCAGTGTAGAAGTTTCTCATTCAAAACTGTGCATATAATCATTATTATTAATGGCAGGGAATATATTGTTATAACTATTGTAATGATTTTAATATGTATTGTTTTTATTTGTTTATACTGTATGTGTTTATTGATTTCATCAATCAAAATTTGTATTATTGTATTTTAATTTATTTATTATTTCTATTATGTTGTTTTATATCTGTTGACTTATCATTGTACACTTTCTAATTATGATGATGTACAAAAAATAAATAATAAGTGAATCACAAACAATAGGTACTGTGTGTGTCACTTGATTTCCAATTAAATTTTTTTTTTTCTTTTGACAGGTGATTTCATGAATCCTTATGCCCTCTACGAAGACATACCTGACATAATGGTTTTGAAAACATTCATAGAAAAACAGATGGATGAATACAATGTTGCTCCTGGTGTAGTGAGAATGGATATAGTTCTATTTAAAGATGCAATTGAACATGTCTGTCGTATAGTACGTGTAATCTCACAACCCAGAGGAAATGTTTTAACCGTTGGCATTGGTAAGTCTAATGTAACTTGTCTTTTCCATTATGCTGTCAACAGTATATAGTTCCATACACTAAATACTAATAATGTTATATCGGTTGACCATAAGTTCATGAATTCTTAATTTGATAATTTTGCTGCAAAGATAAATTTATTATTTATTTCAAATTGAAGCATATATAACAATTTCTTGTAAAATAATCAAATGTTTAAAAACAGACTATATCTATTAAAGTTATAATTGTTTTTTGTAATGATGTATAAATGAGAAACTAAGAATTTCAGACATTAATTTATGGGAACTATTTTCTTTATTTTGATCACAAGCAATCACCTCCTGAAGTTTGGGAACATAATTAAGCAACAACCTGTATACTAAATTTTTCTCTATAATTATATACACATTTATGCAATGTTGGAGAAGTAGATTTGAAAGAGAGAAGGATATTAAAATAGGTTGCACTTTAAAGCTAAATCTTATTTTTAATTAGGTGGCAGTGGACGACAATCTCTGTCTCGGATAGCAGCATGGTTATGTACCTACAACACTTTCCAGATAATTGTAACACGTAATTACGGCGTCCCTGAGTTTCGTGAAGATCTAAAAGGCTTATATTATGCAACAGGAGTTAAGGATAATCCTACATCATTCCTTTTCAGCGATACTCAGGTGAGTTTTATGAAATACAAATTTGTCCATTCATCCAATGTAGACTGCAAATTTTCTATTATCACAAAAACAAAATACAAGGTCTGTCAGAGAAGTACCCAGGTATTTAAAATATGATGAGAAGAGTTTGCACAACCTCGGTGGTACTTGGCCAATACTCTTTTTTAATAATACTCTGCGTCTCAAATAGAGCCACTTATAACCTTTCATACACCGTGGACTAAAAAAAAAACAGTAAAATCTCTAGTTTAATGGGCGCCACTCTATGCTTAAGTATAAACACTTATACTTTAAAATTTTGGATTCGTGGAATCTAGGAAAGTGTACTTTTCTAGTCACAAACAAACTACAGATCTCTGTTGAAATTCCATTTTTTTTTATATAATATGGTATTATTCTCACTATAATACACAGCTATTTGAATATTGATATTTTCCTTATAACCTAACATACATATATAACAATCCTTAAATAATATGACATGACATATAAATGGATAAATTTTAAAAGTCCAAGCCTTTTCCTATCTTTAAACAATTTATAAGATTGTTTTTCAATATAACATTTCCGCAATCAATTTGATTGTCCTTTAAAAAAATTTTTTTTTAATAAAAAAAAAAAAAAATTGTCCACTGACAAATGAATGAAAGTCACTATTTTTATAGGTATATCGATAATAACATGAAATATTTGTCTATAATGTTCTTAGTTAATTATTATCTTAAAAATTAATTTTAAATAATTAGTCTATTTAAAGTTTTAACGTAGGTGTCTATACCAGGACGCAATCACTGACTTTATTTTAACTCAGGTTAAAACTGTTTTTATGTCTGAATTGCTCTTGTTGAAACATCACTCTGGAAGATGGTAGGAGGCGATCAGCCTAATGAGAAGGTCCCGAAGTGATGAGAGAGTCAACACGACCACTCTCGTCGGAAGATGAAGAGCTAGTGTCACTACTCGAAGACGCTTATACCAGTCCAACTAAAAAATGTTCTAATTGGTAGATGTTTTGGGCCAATAGAGAATAACCTGATTAGATCAACAAATTAATTTACTGCACTCAATTAATTTTGGGGAAAACTATGATTTATTACAATTAGTTACTTATTTTATAATAAAAGTAAAAGTTTACAATGTCTTTTTATTAAAAATCGTATGGTATTATTTTTAATACAATATTTTAACTTTTCCATTCATACCAATCGTTTACTCACGGTTCTATAACATTTACCAATTTCAGAACACTGTCTGTCCGTCCATAAGAGTCTTCGAATATACGATCACATATTGAATCAAGTACTAACACAACTTAGAGACCCTAAAATGTGAAATATTATACATTACTTTCCTGATGATATTCTCCAATCTTTGTGATTGTAGCATACTATCCTCCATTTCCTTATATTGAGCAGCCCCTTGCTGTGACCACTAAATAGAGGAGACCTATTATTCTGCATCTTTGAAGAGTCGCCACTAACCTATTAGACTATCCAGATACCATTGAGTAACCATGTGTACCGTGTGACCATCCTGTTCATAATGACTTTGCAAGTAGCTCAGCAGCAAATCTTAAGCAGATTTTGCCTTGAACTTGGATATTCTTCTGCAGAAACTATTTAAATATTTAAAGAAGATGAAGATGATTTATTGAGTGAAGCTGTTATAAAATTGTAGTAAAAATGCTTCTAATGGCCGAGAATGTATCGAAAGTATTCTAAGTTCTGGGAAGCATTCAACAAGCAGAACGCTTGAATGTTGAATGAGTGAGGACTGCATTTTACAAAAATTAGTGACTCACAGTTAGAAAATTCAAAGAAAACTGGTAATTCCAAAAATGTCATTTTGAATAATTTTGTTAGAGGACTTCTTCATTCTGAAACTTGTGCCATGAGACCATATGGGATTTTGGGTTGAAGTTGCTATGGACTTCAAACCGCTAACAGTAACCCACATTCTCTCAAATAGGTCATAATCAATGATAACAAATAATCAAATGTCGATAACAGTGACCTGGATTTCGACATCCATGGTGCAGCAAAGTATCCATTATAAGTATGCTCCCTTAGGCCAATCAATTATGAAAACTACATTCATGTCCTTTGCTGAATGAGAAATGCGGTGGCTGTGGCAAGTGGTGGGTGGCTGCTTCATTACATCAAAGCACCTACCTAATCATAATATATTGTGGGGTTTTTAGTAAAACAATGAAAATCACTTCCCTATTCCACAGAATTGTCTATCTGTAGCTTCTGCCTTTTCTCAAAGCTAAAATATCTTTTAAAAAGGAAAAAAAAAGACTTCAGACCATCAACTCAATTTATAGTTTTTGCTACCCACCAGTTGATGATGTTTTGAAATAGGACTTTTCATACAAAAGTGGAGAGATGCTGGTTTAAATATTGTGAGGTGTAAATTAAACTACTTCTCAGATGCCATTGTTTTAACCACTGTATCTCTTTGTTAATATTAAATGGCTAAATACCTTCCGGACAGACCTTGAATAAATATTTCTAATATTCTTTGATCAATAAATAAAACTTAATATATGTGTTCTAGGTTGCTGAAGAAGCTTTCCTTGAAATTGTTAATAATATTTTAACAAGTGGAGAAATTGCCAATTTATATAAAAATGAGGAATTTGATGAGGTTAGTATTTTGTTTATATTACAGTAATAGTTTGACATTTAATTATCTTAGTAGTACAGTAGAGTCTCGCAAACTCGGCACTCGATAACCCGGCAGTCCGGATTATTCGGCGACCCCGACGGGAAAAAATATATATTTCTAAAAATAGCGATGTTCGTAAAAGTTCGGCAGATTCCAAAGCGGGCATTAACTTTGATCGCTCGAATCGTTGATGGTACTTTTCCCACGTTAAACTCGTCACAAAGCTTTTTTACAGATTCCCCTCTGTCAAGTCTTTTTAACACATTAACCCCGTCTCAAACAAAACCAACACAAACTTCCGTTTTCGTAATTCGCTCATTATTATTTACCGTATATACTGTGCGTACCTGTCAAAGAAAACTGAAAAGAAATGTCATATTTTCCATAATGTATACTAAATTGATTCGTGGAAAAAAAGCGGCCCATCAAACGTTTTTGCAGGTGTATGTCTGCTATATCGATGGGTGCCAATGCCGCGGTGTTATTATGCCGCCGACAATGGGATACCGCTATCGACAAAGTCGTTTGTTATCGCCGCCGCTTTGGTGCCTCGGTGTTTTTACACTGCCGACAATGGGATACCGCTATCAACAAAGTCGTTTGATATCGCCGCCGCTTTGGTGCCGTGGTGTTTTTAAACTGCCGACAATGGGATACCGCTATCGACAAAGTCATTTGATATCGCCGCCGCTTTGGTGTTTCAATTACAATTTATTTTTGCCCTTATTCCCGATAACCCGGCATTTCACAAACTCGGCACACTTCCGGTCCACATTACGCTGAGTTTGCGGGACTCTACTGTATTACCATTCATTTTTAGATGGGTTGCTTTGCTAACAAATAATACTATCAATTTTCAAAGTTTGTAGGTAACATAACATTTTGAAAAAACTTCATACATTTAGTTTTAAATCCAACTCCAAATCAATAAAAAAATCATCTGTTTTGATGTTTTTGTATTGGCAGCCCATTTGGTACAGAAATAGATTTTCTTGTTGTTTTCACTAACCTCTTCTGTGGATTGTTTTATTGCGCACTACAAAACCCCAAATTATTATTTTTAAATCCCCAACAAAATTTCACGAAAAGTTATGTAAGTGGACACTTATTTTTCCCCTGTCAGAAATCTATAGCTTGCTATTGACACTCTGGACAAGTATTTGACACTAACTTTCTTAATTTCTGTTGTAAAATATACCTCATCAGTAATTTTTAAATTTTGTTTTGTTAAAAATCGGTAAGTAGTTATTCATTTTATTTAATATAAACTGTTTTCAAGTTAGAATTTGGTTTCAACAATTCCCGAAAAAATGTAAACTAGAACATAATTTGAACCCAGAACCTCCAGCTTTATATACTGGTGTCCTATCAAATATGCTGATATGATAACAAGGTCACTAGAATTCCTTCGTATTTACTACAACAAATCAAAAACAAGCCTTTTATATAATCTTAAAATTTTGAAAGTTCCTCAAATTAACTATATTTTGAAAAAAAAGTGTTGTAAAATTTTTTTATTCTTATTCCAACTGACTGAAGTTAGATGCATAAAATGTTGGTGATTTAAATTTATAAAAATTGAATTAACTTACAGTAGAACCTCTGTTAACCGGCCTCGGGTCAACCGGTCCTCGGATTAACCGGCCTATTTCGTAGTGTACTGGTTCGATGAGAGTTTCCGAAAATAAATTGTAATTGAAACACCAAAACGCCGGCGAGTCAAACGATTTTGTCGATAGCGGTATCCCATTGTCGGTGGTATAAAAACACCGCAGCATTGGCACCCGTTAGTATAGCAGACATACACCGACAAAAAGTTTGATGGGCCACTTTTTTTTCTACGAATCATTTAGTACGTACATTATGGAAAATATAACATTTCTTTTCAGTTTTCTTCTTGTCTTTGACTGGTTATGATCTACGTACATATAAATAAAAATGAGCAAGTTATGAAAACGGAAGCATGTGTTAGTTTCATTTGAGACACGGTTAAATGTGTTAAAAGACTTGACATAGGGGAATCTGTAAAAAAGCTTTGTGACGAATTTAACGTGGGAAAAAGTACCATCAACGATTGGCGACGAAATAGACAATCGATTGAAGATTTTTGTTCAAAAATTGTGTCGGGAAAAGTTCTTGAAATTCGGTGCACTAACAAAAAACCAGTTTGTGACATCGTCGACGAAACTCTTTGGATGTGGTTTGTCTAAGAATGCCAGAGAGGAAGCCCTATTAGTGGTCCAATTTTGATTGAAAAAGCACTGGTAATTCACGGTAAAATCGAGAATGCACCAGCATTCTCTGCTAGTCAGGGATGGCTTGATCGTTGGGAAAAGCGTCATGGGATTGGTTTCGCTCACATATGTGGTGAAAAAATGTCACCAAATGAATCAGGTGCTAGTGAATTTAAGGCTTTCGAAAACCTTTTAAAAACTAAAAAACAAACAAAATTACCGATTTTTTCAAACAGTGATGTGTGTTAGTATTATGTATGTTTTTACAATGTTTAAAACAGTTTGTAGTGTTTAATTTTTTCATGTTTGTTGTATAATATACATAACAATATATACAATACATTTATGTACAATAAAATGAGTTGCAATAACATCTTAATTGCATAATTCTTAGCACTACCTGATTAAATAAGCTTTTTGTGAATGAAAACCGATTTTTCACGGGAACCTCGGATTAACCGGCCCGGGTGTCAGTCCCGACTAGACCGGTTAAGAGGAGTTCTACTGTATAAATTAGTTGTAAAATGTGTTTCTTTAACTGTGAGATATCAAATAAGGATTTATATTCATACTAAATTTTGATAGCAAAATCCTAACGATTTCTTAACTTGAAGAAATTTATTCAATTTCTGTTGTATTTCTTTTTAGATAAGAAACACTCTGACAGATGTAGCCAAGAGAGCAGGTATTATTCCTACAGCTCAAGCAATGTTCAGTTTTTTTATTGATCGTGTAAGATCCAATCTTCATATAATCATCTGCCTAAGCCCTATTGGTGACCAATTTAGGTAAGTAATAGAGTGGACATATTAACTGTTTCAACAATAACTTTCCAGTATTCATTTATCATTTGAGTGTCTAGAATTATATTAGAGCACATTTTGAAATACCGATTTTATATTTTGAACAAGTACCTCATTACTACAATTTATTTTTCCCCATATCTCGGTTGGAGGTTGTAATGACAACTACTGCAAATCTAAGGAGAACAGTGCAGAAATTTTGTTCAATTGATTAAATTCTGTGTAACACATTTGAAGTCAAGTTAACAAAGCTACTCAAACAAATAATATACAATAGCTCCCTCTCATGTATGTAGGATAGGAGGTCAATGCTGTGATGGTTGGTGAAATCAGTATTGAATAAAGTTTGCAGCTAATACTAACAAACGAATTTTTACCAAAATTTGTAGTAAACATATTTTGGCCAAATCTCAAGGCTTCAAAAAAATCAATATTCAATAATTTTTCAATACTCAAAATTTGGGGTAGGTTTAAAGAGCAAAATACTTTCTTTTTTTTCAAACTGAACATCAACAATTTTGATTAAATGTAGCCCCTAACCCCCAAACCAAATGCATTGGTCGCCTATCTCTCAATAAATATTGTTTTAGGACTCATCGGTAAAAATCTAAAATTATTGTCTATAGAGCTGTTGTAAAAAGGTCTAACATCTCAAAATTGGCTCTACCAAAACTATAATCAAATTATACTAAATGTGAAGATTAGGGTGCCAAATCGCAAATATATGAAAATTCTGGAAAATAAACCATAAACATTGTCATTAAGAACTCGATTTCAATTAAATGTGATATAAAGAGCGATTTTTAGTTTTCAAACATTCTTAGTAAAATACCATTAGTTTGCTTTCTGACTTACTATATTGATTATTAGTACAGCCTAGGCCAGATATGGAGGGCTGGATAGTCGTGAACCTGAAAACACTCTAAATTAGATACAAATTTCCAGATTTCAATTCTGCATGTAATGCTATTAACCCTACATCTCTATTGTGACAAATAACGAAGTTATTGTTAAAAATATAATTTCGAACATAACAGGTTTAAAATTATGAAGGGGTTGCAGCACTTTTGGATTATCCTGTATATATATTTTCGTAGTACATTAGTCATAGAACTATAATCGGCATATAATACCCTTAAATCCATTCTGTCACAATGGGCACTTAATCCCTTAAGAATTGCATTGGGTATGTGGTTATGACAAAATAAACATTGCACTATCAAATTTTACAAACAGAAGACAATACTAAAATTATATAACTTTTGTTTTTAAATTGTTCTTATCTAGGGACCACTAATTTCCAATTAGTTGCTTAATGAAGCTCAATTTTTCTGGTGGCGAATAAAAATGTGAAATTAATTTTAATTCAGACTTTGTAGGCTATAGATTTTCATAAAACATGGGTTTGAATTTTTTTCCCTCGTTTGGAAGTTGTCAAAGTTCAAAAACTAAAAGATACATTATACTTGATATTAATCATTTTTTTAAAGTCTAAACCAAGAATGAACAATTTGTATAGAATGGAGTCAATCAATGGAGACACCTGGTTTCAGAGCAAAATATAAGAGTAGAGAAGCCAGTTACATCTTCATTATAATAAGGAAGCTTCATGTTCGTTTATATAATATTAATGTTAAAAAAAACTATATGATTTATAAAAAAATCGATGTCGAGTTTTTTGTGTATATATAGGCCTATATATATATATATATATATATATATATACACACAAAAAACTCGAGATATATATCTGTTTCGAGATCCCCAGAGTCCAAAAAAGAGTGTTTTTTTTAATGATATCTGTCATGTTAATATATGCAATACTCTACAGCTAAATATGTGGACTGATTTACTGATTTTAATTAAATATGATATGTGGGGGTATTTTGGCCAAATCCCAGGACTTTTTAAATTTTTTGTATACTGCAAAATTTAAAGTTAGTTGCCATTAAAAAAAATAAAAAAATTATGATTTTAATCAAAATTTTCTTAAGTGTAGCCTCTAAAGACCAAAATAAAAGGTATTGGTCACCATCTTTTCAAAAATGGTGATCCGTGAGTTATTGGTAAAAAACTAAACAAATCAGCCATGGTGCTGTTATAAAATATATAATTTTTCAAAATCGGCGCTATTTTATTCACATTTGAGTAAAATATGGGGATTATAAAGATCCAAATTGTGCTAAATCGCAAGTGAAATGATTTTAAAGTTCCGCAATAATTGGCAAAAAACAGAAATGATACCTACCATCGTGAAAGCACAATTTTAATAAATTATAATTTATGCTGAGGACATGTTTATGGCACAAGCGAATCAGTATTAATCCTTCCCACGCGGCAAACGAGTATAGCCGCAATGGTAGACTTTGACCCAAACGCGAATGACAATTAAAGTCGCAAAAGTATATTTTAGCCTATGACATTTTTTTAAAATTAACCTTTCACATACAAAACGAAAACAAAAATTAACTTAAAAAAAAAAAATTAAAAAAAATTAAGTTATTTCAGCGTTCAGGTGAAATAAGGCAAATTTTATTCAGCATGCAAAGGGTTAAGTCCTTATTTAAACTACCAAAATTACATTTTTAGTGATGATTAGTTTTATTTGGTTTTGGGGATGGGTGAGTGAGAAAGTTTTTACAATATTTATAGATTTATTACAGTTATAATTTTCCTTACAGATACAATGGAACAACTTATAAGCTATTATGTGTGCTCTAAAATTTTAAAATAGTAATTTGATAAATGAAGACAAAATGAGTTTGTGCTTGCTTTGGTATTACTACTGAATCCTGATGTGTGATTTTCAGAATGCGTTTGAGACAGTATCCAGCCCTGGTTAACTGCACTACAATAGATTGGTTCTTAGAATGGCCTAAAGATGCTCTTCTGGAAGTGGCTAATAAATTCCTTCAAGATGTTGATATGTTGGAAACAATTACAGGTCTACCTAGGGTAAGTTATTTTTCATTTTCTTCTTATATATTATGTATTTTTTTTATATATATAAAGTTATATGATGAATAAAATATAGGCTAGATGTCAAGTTTTGAGATCCCCTGACTGTAAAACGTTGTTCTGGAATGATATGTGTGTGTCTGGTGTTAGTCATTTATCATCTGTGCAGTGCTCTACTGCCCAAACACATGGACTGATTTCGATCAGATTTCGTAGGTATGTGGGACATCTCAGGACATTTATTACTTTTTTTCTAAACTCAAATTTGTGGGTAGCTGTATAACACAAAATACAAATTCTCTCAATAATCATCTCTAAATTTTGCTCAAGTATAGCCTCTAAGAATCCAGACAAAAATTATTAGTCGTATTTCTCCAAAAATCTAGGTTTCTGAGTTATCTATCAGTAATGAAACAGAAAACCATGTGTTGAAGTCGTAAGAAAATCTTTACAAAAAGTGGAAGTAAAATAAGGGACATCTAATACAGTTATTAGAATGAAGTTAATATTCATCCATACCAAGGTGTTTGTTAATCCAAGAATTAAAATCTACAAATCACGTTTAGAATCTACATTATTGTCAGTAGTTTAAAATATAAGTTGAGAAACTAATAATATAAACTTTTGTACAGGTTAAATAATTTAATTTATTTGGCTACATAAATTCATAAAAATTCTACAAGTTTTCACTTTGTATCATTAAAGTTGGTATTTAAATATCACTTTCAAGATGACAATGATTCTTATATTTGTTTAAAAAAACACACAGATGCAAACCTATATTGCTGTAACATTAACTATCCATTTGTGGCAATCTAGATCATCTGACCACAGTTCTCCTGATTTTTATCTTTAGAGTTTTTTAAAGGACAGAGTGTTTGAAGATCGTCCAAGAATAAATTATTTGAGAAATCAACAATATTGATGTCAACACACTTTTTAGAACATTTAAAACATAAAGCGAAGGATGGAGTTATGTTTAATGGCAGGTGATTTCCATAATTTCCTTGAATTGATTTGTTTTGATTTTCTCAATGTTTCTTTATAGATTTATTAACATTTTATATAATTTCCAAACAAAATAAATGTGTACAATCCAAAAGAAAAAGGTTTACACCAGTACCACCAATATACCTATTGCTAGCTGTTTTGAAACTCCCAGAGTTTTTCTGTAGATTTAATACTGATTTGTGTAATTTGTATGCTTAATAAATTTGTGAATTAAATTAAAATGTTGAAGGTTTTCCTGGATAACCCCATATATTACTTACTTTATTAAAATCTTTCTTCAAAATGTTTATTGTGATAAAACAAATTATGTTTAAACTAATTAACATAACCTTGAAATTTTATTTACTTATTGTTTCAGGAAATAGATCCTGAAGAAAATATTGGTACTACCAAACAGGTACTGTATTTATATTGTTTCTTTTTTACAATTTGGTTAACAAAAATGAACTTAAGCTTAAATAATAATGTATGCAATTTGTGCACTGTTTATTTTTAAATATTTAAATAAACATTTATACAATAATGAATAATAATAAAATAAAAATCTACTCCGAGATTAAAATGTATGTGTAATTAAACAGACTATTGATCTAATACCTTTTGAACTCTTATGTTAATCATATTATAACTTGTGTTTATTTAAACTTGTGATAATTTCAAATGTGAACTGTGAACTCAAATAAATAACCAAATATTAGATGAATGTTTCCTGAACATATTGTTAGAAATTTTATAATTTGTTGATTTAAAAAAAAAGAGAAGCAAGCTTCAGTAATAATTAGAAAATTGTGTTCATTATTTATTTATATTTTCTTTCTGTCATTGATTTTAGTGGAATTCCAATTTTAATTATTGATAAAAGAATTTATTAAATCCTTTTGTTTTTGATATAGATATAACTATTTTTTTTATACCACAATTTTAATATTAGAATTTTGTCGCCCAACATGGGGCTTTTCGTAAAATAATTAAATATCCATATATTATATTACAACAGTTAAAAAATTAATTTGGAATAAATTTTTGAAAAGAAAATATTTAGTTATTAAGAGTTAAATGAAAAATATATTAAAAAAGAAAAGTTGAATAAAATTACATCAAACAAGACTGAGTATAAACAAAATGAAACAAATTTAGACAGATTTCCACAAACCTCTCATGAGCACATATTATAGTTGAAAATCATTTTACTAAATGATTAATGAGGTTAATTACAAACCATAACTTTCAAATTAATTTAGAAATTTAATCTTGAATACAGTTATTACAGAATTTGAGGCGTATAAAAGGATGGACAGTTTGTCCTAGCTAAACATTTTTTCACATAAAACTAATTTTTCTTGATTCATTTTAAGTTGATTTTATATTTTTTTTTCCTTTAAATAAAAGCAACAACATAATATGACCATATATACATATATGCATACATATAAAGTGTGCACACACATGCACACATACATACATACACACACATATTCGCAAACACTCACACTTCCAATACACTTGTTCAAAAGAAAACCTATTTTATCCCTTTTTATTTTTAATTCATATCATTAAATAGGAAACTATTTAAGCTATTTTGCATCCAATGATGTAGATTTCTTTAGAATTGATAAACATTGACACATGATATTATAATATCTGTAAGATGATTAATAAAGTAGATGCCAGATAATCAATTGAATTTTTATAAATTTAAAGCCTAGGTTTTGGAATTAAATACCAGTAATGAAAACTTCTAACTCATCGGTCAGAGTAAATGTGATTGTAAATTGCAAAACTACCAAATCTAATTTACAACATATTTAATACTTTGTGTATTATATAAAGATAATTTATAGGAAGTACTGCAGTCTATTTAGAAAGGGAAGGGAAGGTTTTAAAATGAATAAAACGAATTAATTACTTTTGAGCAACATAGACAGTTTTTAACATTTTATCAGAAGCAACCCATCTGCACAAATACCATACTGTAATCTAGACTGAACAAGAGAAAAATACAAAGAAATTAAAACAGATTTTGAACACAAATAATGCAACAAATTAAATTTCTTTAAAGTTATTCTTATAACACTATTCAAATTTTCAACCTGATCAGTTTTAACCTCACCTAACCTGAAACACTTTTGAAGACAGGTGCTTAATTCCTTTGTTAGACTCAATAAGATACTTTGGGAATGAACTCAGCTTTCTAAGGTAATGATGAATTTTGTTTTCTAATGTTTAAATGTTTAACACACTCAGAGTATACCAAAGTGTAAGGATTAGTCATAATATTTTTAATTTAAACATTTTTTTCTAACTCTTATATTAATATATGATTTTTGCTAGGCTGTGTACAATCTTTTTGTAATCAACTGGTGGCTATCCTGCTCCTACCTAATGTTGTACATATTATATTTTAGGAAAGACTACGTCAGTCTGTTGCGGGGATCTTTGCTATCATACATGATTCCGTGTCCAGATGTTCTAAAGCTATGAAAGAAGAAATGAAAAGATATAACTATGTAACACCTACTAACTATCTAGAGTTAGTCACTGGATATAAAGAGTAAGTAGAAAATAAATTGTTGTCTGATTTCTATATACAATACAGTTCTGCTCAGTAAAGCTTATATGTCTGAACTGTTTTGGCAAAATTAAACATTAGTTTGCATTTCAGCTACTATAAGTGGGTTTGAGGGAGAGGTGTAGCTACAGTTTGTACTAATGAATTGTCAAAGGTTACACAGGTTCAAGTACGGTTATTAGCGTTCCGTTTTTCCTTGAGTTACTTACTAACCTGTATTTATTAGTCTAACAGGCATGAAATAAAGATGTTAAAAAAAAGTGCTATAAATAACCTGTAAAGATTAAAATATGTAAAAATATACAGGAGTGAGATTAGTGATGAAAAAGTCTAGAATCACCATATTAATTTTTAATTGCTGGCAAATAATTATATATTTTTAATGATATTGATATAATTCGGATATACCATTTATTTAGAGAGTTTACATGATGTCTGTTTTGACGTCTGTCATGCAGTGCTCTGGAGACCAAACATTAACTGATTTTAACCAAAGTGCATAATATATTATGTTGGGACTTTTCATTTTTTTAATAATTAAAATTTTTGGAGTAGCTGGCATAAGGAAACATACAACCTTACAATCCTGATCAAATTTTGCTCAAGTCTTTATTTAAGAGCCCAAACAAAACATTAATAAATACACTGGAAATGTTACGAAATGTACAACATGCTTTTGAGTCCAGAATCTATTTCTGCCAAGAAGTAAATGGTAGCCATTTCGAGGACTTAATCTGAGCTAAAAAAACAAGGTAAGGCTCTTACCATCATTTTACCAACATAAAGCAGTTTGTAATGTAATAAAAACAGCCGGAGTTTGTAGGTTAACATTCACAATTCGTATATCAAACACACAGAACACAATTCTCATAAAAAAATACGCCTAAGTATCAGACGCATTTCAACGACAAGGTCATCCTCTTCAGTGATACACGAGCTACACCAACCAAAAGTTGTAGTTGTGATTTGGTTAGTGTAGCTGGTGTATCACTGAAGAGGACGACCTTGTCGTTGAAACGTGTCTGATACTTAGGCGTATTTTTTTATGAGAATTGTGTTCTGTGTGTTTGATATACTGTATAGTTTTTCTCATAAGTCAAGCTCAACATTTAATATTCACAATTCGATTGGTCGCTATGTTGGATAGGATGAACTTAGAGACTTAGTTTATGTCATTATTCTTATTTTTAAAAAGCCTTTAAAATGAGGTATCACTAAATAGGGGATGCTATTTAAAATTCATGACTTACCCCCAAACTACCCCATTTTGGGGGTAAGGGTTGAAAATGTTGATACTTCAAAAAACTCCTCCTTTGGTTATCTAAACTTTCTCTAAAACAAATCTGTCTATTTTTATTAATAAAAATAATAATAAGGGGGGGCCTTTATGACACTTGGTATATATACCATTGATTTTAGATACTAAATATTTCATTTTTATTGTTTTATTGTCATTAAGCACATCAATACAAATAATATAACTTTTACATATTGTATGTATAGCTTCCTGGATTGTATATTTAATTAATTTTAGTAGGTTAATTACCTTGTTTAATTATAACAAATACAGCAATGAAATACAGTACTTAAAAAGTCATATAAGTTTAAGTATTATTTATGTATTATAGTTTAGTATTAAGATAGATACCCATCTCAAAGGTATGGTTTTGAAGCTCAGAAATTAGAGGCTCTAGTGTTCCATCTAAAGGCCCACTTCTTTGATAATTTCAGATACTGCATATCATGTTGCATGTTCTAGAGTATTCCCAGTAAATAAATCATATTATGTATATTTTAATTTTATCAAGTTTGTGTTTATGTCAACATTACATCAAGTTACTTTTAGGAATTAGTTTTGTTGTTGTTGCAGCATGTTAGCAAAGAAGCGAATAGAGTATGCCAACTCCGCTAATAAATTAAGAAATGGATTATTTAAAATTGATGAAACAAAAATAAAAGTGCAAGAAATGTCTGTTGAGTTAGAAAAAGCTACAGTTCAAGGTTTGATTATTCATAAATCATTATGTTTTCATTTCTGTATTGTAATATTTGTGTTCAAGTTGAATTCAATTTAACAATCTCCTTTGACAATACAAATATTGTATTAACTAATCCTAACATTCAAACAGTAACAATTGTAAAATTATCTTTAAAAATTGGAATATTATAAATTACATCAGTTAATGCAGCACACAAAGTACATGATTAACAAAAGACAAAACACTTAAAATACTTCAACAATTATAAAAATACACTTACCTCGTAAAAATATTTGAATATACAAAACATACAATATAATAATTACGACCTTAATTTATGTATTATTCCAAAACTTACATCCATTAATAAAAACATGGTGGAGAAATAAACTCATTCACAGAGTACAAGTCCCCCTCCAAGTAAAAATATTTTAATTTGAAGCTCTTAGGGTTAGATATTACTTTCAATGGAGTTTATTAAAAAGGACAATTCCAGCTTGAGCAGGGAGATTTTTACAGATGTTCAAAATGTCCAGAAATTACAATAAAAATCTCTTCTATTCCTTGTGTTTGTTTGTTTACATGGACACATTAACCTACTGAGATACTACTACAGAAGACGTCTGTATAGCCTCCTCAATATGCCCAACCGATCTATTATGAAATAGTTCCATAGATTCTTTTTATGTACATAATTTTAGTTCAACCTAAGGGATATGTTGTTTCTCATATCTATGTCTTTTATTGTTGGTACGTATATTTAGTTATTGTGTTTTCCAGACTGTTTAAATCTTTGTTTTATATCAACTAATCCATTCTTGTGTATTGATGTAAACTTGGCAGACAGAATTTAAGCAGTAGTGAAATCAATCGAATTATTGACTTCTTCCCTCTTTAGCGAACACCATTGCAAGATACATCGGCATATCTCAGTTCTACCTCCTCATCCACAGGTAGTTTTACAAAACAAATAACCCTTATGACTCATTATTCACTCATTTAAATATTTATTTGAAGTCCGTTTTGAGTATAAGCTTTTTTTTTAAACTCCAGTCCATACAGCTCAAACCATCACAATCTTCAGTGATTACCATCTGATAATTAACGTGAAACAAAGAGAAGAGTCTCTTTCAACTTATTTCCCCACCTGCACAATCAACAGTTTTGATCTTCATGTAAGAGACCCACTTTCATTAGGTGTTTCCCCTGAAATTGCCATGTTTAGTTGTGAAAGAAATACATGTTTGAAGTGTTTTCATTTAAGCCTGACCAAGGACTCTCTTAGAGCTAAGCTTCGTCTCTTAATAAATTGCTTACATATTTTGCTATCAGGAAAGTGTTGCCACCTTTAATGTTTTCTTTCCTGACCCATTGTTGACTGTGTTTGCAGCTGCTGAATGACTGATACCCCCCCCCATCAGTTCAGGTCCCACAAATAGGAGCCATTGCTCTTAGTTTTATAAGGATGATGCAATGGCTTTCCATTCCCTTTCCATTCCTCTCGATACCTTGATGTCCTGGTTCCCATCTTACCTGCATTGTGTTGAGACATGATAGTCAATGAACCTTTACAAATTACATTCATCTTGTTTAGATATTCAAACAGACTTTATTTAAACTATGCTTGCTATTAGAAATATTAATTTAAATGACTGTTTTATCATATCATTATAATGTTTAAAAATTCCTATTCAAAAATATATACTAATTAGTGAGGTATTTAATGTGGTGTTATGAGCCTAGAAAACTGTTTGTCAATTTCCTTACAAATGTATAATGGCACAAACTCTTTTGTGAAGTAGTGATATTTAAACAATTTATTTGTGAGATACAATTTGATGTCTCTAAAAGTGATATGAACTTGTTCATCCAATTTTTGAGCTTACTCGAGAGCAGCCGTTACCAAAATCAAGGTATCTATTCTTTTTTATAAAAATAAACACCCAAAAATATATATTTTGTTATTCAGTATACAATTTTGCATTTTTTTGTTATTTGGCAAAGAACTAAAATGACAGATTTTTAGGTGATATGGTACGCCAAAGTGAAATTAAAATGTTTAAAATTATTTTTTGTTTTAAAAATTAAAAACATTCACACTTTTATGGAACATCTTTTTGCCAGATAATTCTGAGTAAAAAAAATGTGCTATATGACATAGTTGCCAATTTAAATCTTTGCTTCACAAAATTAAATTTAGTTTGATGAAATGCAGATTACAAAATACTGAGAATAGCTTGGCAGTAATGGTTTCAGTATAGGGCAGTTAAAGGGTTAAAAAAGAAAACATATATTGATAATAAATATATAAATAGTAATAATAATAATATTTTTTCGTTCTAACTATCACAGTGAATCAAATGAACCAAGAATGTGATGAATTTCTTGTTGCCATTGTAACCCAGAAGCGAGAAACAGATGAACAACAGAAAGCTGTTGCAGCTAGCAGTATTAAAATAAAAGAAGAAGAAATAGCATGTCAACAAATGGCCGATATTGCTTTAGCAGACCTACAAGAAGCTATGCCTGCTTTAGAAGAAGCTATGATAGTGAGTAAAATTGAATAATGACAAACCTATTATAATTGTCTATTAATATATGACTAATGGATTATGTTTTTTAGAAATGGTAAGTTGAATAAAAACCCACATTTTGTCACCAATGACTATATGGGAAAAAAATTGGCTTCATCTCTATGAGTGAAGATCTCTAGTCCTTGTAACTACTTGTAACTTTTGGCATCTATTGTGGACACAGTTTACGATAACCTAGAGTGTAAGTCACAATTCTGAACAATTTTGTCTTTGAAACTACTCAGAGTAATGGTCTACTTTGCCACTCTTCTTTTCAACGTAAACATTTGAATGGCTCCCCTAAAGTCTACCATTGCCTCACTTTTCCACCACTCATTGTGAATTTTAGCATCATTATATCCTCTTGCATTTAGAAATTTAATCATTGATCGGACTTCACAACTAGTGGGATTGTTTATTTATGTACTCATTGTAAACCCACCGTCACAACAATGGACTGTTAACACTATGGTGGTTACATGCCCAACAGATCAGTTAAAGCAGTTCATGTATGAACTAATCAGTGTTTCCAATCACTCTTTATAACCAATGAGCCCTTATTGTTTTTAATGTACCTCATAACTTTCTCTCAATTGTTTTCATTAATTCTGTTTACTATATGTTTATTTGTTTTTCTTGTCACTTTTGGAAATCACTTACAGTACTTCTCTTCATATTTTTTATTGCTGTTTCCTAGCTCTTCCCAACCTAGTTTTTCCCTTCTCCATTCCCCTCTTCCTTACATCCTGAATTTAATAATGGAGTAAAATACTCTCTTCATTTATTTTTTTTATTACCTTCTTTTATTTCCCCATCTTGAGATTACATAACTCTTAACAATTTCATTGATCTATTTTTAATCTCTCGTTATTTTCTAGAACATCTTTTTGTTGGTGTCAACATGGTGAAGGTCTCGTAAGCTCTTAGCCTTCTGTATTATTCTCTTACATTTTCTCATAACTTTCTCTTTTCTATTCTTCTTTCTCCAGGTATTATTCTCATCTCTTACTACTTTGATATAAGTTTCAGTTCACCAGTTTGTTTCTCTTTGCTTCCTGATAGATTAATAATATTTCTAATATTCAACTTTTTGACTTTGTTATTACAATCTAATACCATTTGTTATTGTAAGATCGTTGAATAGCTTTAATATATTTCATTTATTAATTTATTTATCATTATTATTATTTCTATATATTTATTATTCTTTACAAATATTTTCTTTATAGGCTCTGGAAGCTTTGAACAAAAAAGATTTGTCAGAAGTCAAGTCTTATGGTCGACCTCCTGCCAAAGTAGAGATGGTAATGGAAGCAGTAATGATCCTAAAACAAGTAGAACCTACTTGGGCTGAAGCAAAAAGACAACTTGGTGAAGCAAATTTTATCACACAGGTAAAAAAGTGGTAGGATTTTGTAATTCACTTCAGGAAAACTAAATTTTATTTATTCTCATATTGCTGTTTAAATTTTGAAAACTTTATATTAAGATCTTATATAGAAATTTTAACATGATTATATTTACTTTGTGACAGATAAAAGATGCTCAGTTAGACCACCATGCATCATTTCCGCTGACCCAGTAAAGATCACTTATCTCCTTCCCAAAACTACCAGTTGTCCTCCTGAACTTCATTGGGTCACATGATCTAAACTACTTCTATTTCAGTTCTACATGTCCACACTTCTTCTATCAAATGCACACCTTCAATAAGTGATTTCATCTCACATCTCAACTCTGCATGAGGTGTGATTAAAGCAAATTAATTGTCATCATGAAGTTGCTAGTCATCAATTGCACAATAGTAGCCATTTTATTCTTATTGTATCTCTCACCCAATGAAAAATATTATGTATTACTCATTATTAATTGTTTAGCCTGGATTAGTATACTCATGATGAACACAACACCTTCTTGGCCAACACGTCAGCCTCGTCATACACTGTAACACAAGCACAAGTTGGATGCTTCGGGTTTTTATTGGTAGATCAAGGGAAAGCTTTTATCCAATAGAGAAAGTTGTTTAAAACAGTTGTTGCACAGGTTTTCTGAAGTTCGTAATTGTGTATATCACTACATACTTGATATTGACTAGGCCCTAACGTACCTTGTAGATGTATATGTATTAAAAGTCTCCACATGCTCGTGTCAGTTTCTCAGCCCTGACAGGCCTCGAAGCTTTAAATATATAACGAAGTCTCCATTTGCTGGCTTGTGTCAGTATTTCAGTCCTACTGGATCTCGTAACTGTGTGAATATCACATTTTCTTGAGAGATCAAGGTTCGAAATTACATTTTGTCAATAACATCACTATTTGTGATTATAGAGAAGTTGAGTTGCTACCATTACATCTGCAAATTTTTATATAATTTAGTGTGTTATAACTTGAATAACACACAAGATTTGAACAAAACTATTTGAAATGGCCTCCTTTTTGACATTTTGATTCAATTTTTCTGAATTTAAATAGGGTTCTATATGAGAACATTATAGTTCCAATACCAGATTTCATGTTCTTATTTTAATTTTGTGACTGTTATCATGCTTAAAAACTGACAACATGATGATGGACGAACAGCATGTCAAAATCACATTTTTAGTTTTCTGAGGTCATAAAACGTGAAGATCAGTCAGAAAACCGAGATCAAAAGTTTTATGATGAACAAACTTACCATATACTTTATATTAAGTAAAACACAGTTAACATGGCCTTGACATTGTTCCAGCCACATACCTTGTAGACCAAGAACCAGGGACTTTTAATTCAAAGTTATAGGCATAGATTCTGATTAAGCTCTGTTTATGACTTGTGAAATGTGTCATTCTTATTGATATGAAGCAAATCCTCGGTAATTGAAGCACAAAATTTCTTCTGCTCTTACAATAAAAACCACATATCACATTTTTCCGTCAAATACATGCAAAGATCTTCCATCAAAATCTTTAAATAGTAGTTTTTGTAACCCCCAGATCATCCTATAACTCTTATACTGTTTATTGTTGATTGTTCAACATTATCAAGTGTTCTGCTTATTAAAAGTTTCTATCACCATTTTATCTAAGCTTCAGTCTTTGAATAATCCCCAGAAACCTTCTTAATCATCTGAATAGTTTCAGACGAATGTTTAGACAAATTATTAGAATAAGTAGAATCTTCAATTTCTACTTTTAAAATTTAATTTATTTTAAAATCAAGCTATTTCTTAACACTATAACTGCCTTCTGTTTTAACCCTCACTGCCAGGAGTTTTACAAGCAAGCATATTAGAAAAAAATTGTAAAAATTAGACAACAACTGTTGGATATATCATGTTTATATAATTTTTATCTCTGCACAATCCATACAATATGAAACATTTAAAACTAGTATAATCAACAGAAAAAGTTTGTTTTTTAATTCATGGAAGTTAAATATATGTTAAGTATATATATTGTACATGTGTTTTTATTAACATATATTTAATTGGTTTAGTATATCATAAATTGATGAATGAGAACATAACACTATCAGATTAAACATAAACATAGGTCTTTACATTAAATATACTTTACTAACAAAATTTAACTATTTTAAAGGAAATGTTAGATTTAAAAAAAACAAAATAAAAAAAGCAAACATAAATATTTACATGTTCTGCATAGTAACAATACGAGACTGTTTTACACTAATAGATATTAAAAAACTAAACCTTTGTATTTTATATAAAAAAGACACTGTTTGAACAATTTATGTAATGATAGTAATATTTATGACAAAGCTTGCAATATGATTGAGAGTTAAGAAAGGATATTCATTGTCTTAAGTGAGACAATTAACAGCTATAGTGTTAACAAATTTTGTTTTTTGTAATCATACTATACCTCTTAACTGTGTTTTTTATCACTTTAACAACATGCAATCAATTAAATTTACATTAAATTATAGCCGTGAAATCTCTAAAATTATAAATATGTTTCTAGTTTTATGTCGAAGTAACCGAGAAAACGGGTGATCTGTGTGTTATGTAAACTCATTCCGATATTTAAACAAGTATGTGTCTACCTAATTTACATTTTTGTACAGTTACGAGATTTTGACAGAGACCACATTTCAGACAAGACATTAAAAAGGATTAATGTTTACACATCAAATGATGAGTTTGATCCAGAGAAAGTTGGTATTGTCTCAAATGCTGCAAAGTCATTGTGTAAATGGGTCATAGCCATGGAAAAATATGGGAAAATCTACAGGTACTGCCTTATGTTCTTTTCAAGCTGTAATATACTAATTGTTCAGTGACTTACATTGTTAAGTTAAAATTATTCAGAGATGTTTAAAAAATGTATATGTCATGCTTTTTTAAGTAAGGTCCTATTTGTATTTGTCGTCTATATATTCTATACAAATAGATGGTGTTTACATAAATCAATAGTTAGCTGTTACTTTAGTCAATGTCATTTTGAGGTTAGTTGTTCATATTCATCTGTTTATGCTACCAAATGTGGAAGTACAAACAATAATCCGATATTTTTGATGCCAAAAAAAAACATTTTGAGAGCTGAAATTTACCAGAAAATATATGACATAAAGGCTGATTTTGAATTGCTTACAAGTTAGACAGTAATGCTGTTTATTTTGAGAAGGGCAAACAAACATTCATGATGAAGAATGAAGCAGAAAGCCATCTTTGATCATGGATGATGTGATTTACAATATATTTATTTAAATAAATTAAAACAACAATTTTGTATAAGTCTTTGACGAAGCTTTAACTAGCAAAACCATGATCGGCAAGTTTCAATTAAAATACTGTGGTTTATACTAAAAAATTGTTGTTTTAATGTATTTAAAATGGAATACCACCAAGTACCTACAGTCTTTAGCGTAAATAGTTTAATTAATTTAATTATTCGTTTTTACTCTCAAATGGTAAATGAACACACACTATGGTTTACAAAGGAAATAATCAAATTAAATTTTATTATATCAAAACTACAAGAAAAACTATCAAGAATTAGAAACAAAAAAAAAAAAAACAAGTTAAATATTAAACGAAATACAAAATTGTTTGATAACAAGCACGAGTGAAAATTTATATTGTCTTTATATATATATATATATATATATATATATATATAATATTGTCTTTAGATTCAAATAAGGTCTAATCCCTTGTTACCTAAGTCTTTATGGTAAATCACATCAATTAGAATCTTTAGCAATTCTTAAAGTCAAAATAGTTTATCTCTATTCATCATTGAATATATATTTAATCATTATTATAACAATCTCATGGTAAGTAACTTTATCCAGTCTCCTGATCATAATTATTAAAATTCTCAGCCAAGTGTTATATTAAATTTAGATTATGGGAAAATGAATTTGAAAATTTGTTTGAAAATTAGAAACTTTGTGAAATTACCAACTTAGTGAAATCCTATGAAAAATGTGTTGTAGTAGGAGGGAACTATGTAGAAAATAAGTAATTAAATGTAGTTTTTATTCATAGTAATAATTTTTTTAATTTAAAATTTTTGTTTTTATTTCAAACCCGACCTTACTTAAAAACACACATCATATTTAATTTCAATAAGTTTATTTAAGTTTTTTAAATTTTTATTAAGCTACAGATTCCTTTTGCAAAAGATTGGTGCATACTAATTTCTGACATATCAAATACTAAAAATAAGGCAAATTTTAAATTATAATTAGCATTTACTTCTATAATTACATTTTCTGAAATATTCTCACATTTAGTGAGTTCATCATTGCCATCACCAGATTATATAAAGTTACCTTATTAAAACCAAAATATTCAAGAATAATTCAATAAAATTTGACCTATTAAAGGTGCAGATAGTTCATATAGTGGAGAAAGACCCATGTAAATTATTTATTTTTTAGAGTTGTAGCTCCAAAGAAAGCCAAAGTGGATGAAGCAATGGCATCTTTAAGACAAAAGCAAGAAAGTTTAGCAGCAGCAGTTGCAAAAGTAACAGAATTACAACGCCTTCTAGATCAATTAAAAGCTGATTATGATGAAAAACTGGCACAGAAAGAGGAGCTCAAACAAAGGGTAATTATTTATTATTTAGAGGTCTGAACATAGTAACTTTATATAATTTATATAACAGCCAACAGACAGACATCATTCCAAAACCACTCTTTTGGACTCAGAAGACCTCAAAACAGATATATCCTTATCCCAACAAATAACTTTCTCTATACTATGTATATGTGAGGAAGTAAAAATCATGCACTTTATACCACAACAAAACAAGAACAAAAGCTACTGTCCAATTTATAACACACAAAACAAAGAGAATGTATAAAAAACATGAAGGTAAAATAGTATTAGGTAAACCTTCTGAATAAAAAGAAGTAAATTTTTTTCTTCCAAAAACTGAAGCAAATCATTCAAATGATAGGAATAGAAATGCCAATTAAAACCCTTTACTTGTGAGTAAAAGCAAATCCCTTTTCTCTTTCAGGTCATGAATAAAATTGACCTTTTACTTCATAATAGAAGCAAATCATTCTAAATTGATGCATCTGTTTAGTAATAGATTCACCTATGAAGTAAATGGTTTGTTTATTTACCTCATTGCTATTGGCGTGTGTAATACTCTTGCCATCATTTGTCTAACATAAACAGAGAGAAAGGAGACACTCTGTTTTGAAAACAGTTGGTGTCAACAGCATAAACTCTGTTTCGATTAATTTTTTTTGATTTATAAAATCCCTTATCATTGTAGTTAGAATTATTATTGTGGTCAGTCCTCAAGATCAATTGGCATACAGGTTCAGAATCATACATTGAAAAGGGTGCGGTCATTATTTTATCTAAAAAAAATTAAAAAAACTTAATAGACATTCAGTTAATTTTTTTATTATGTTAAAAGTCACTAGGCACTTCAGCCATTTAAGACTTTTTGTGCGCTTCCTTATCTTAGGCAATCCACTGTAGTTCTAAATCCTTCGTGAGTCTTAGAACTTGTGCAGCTAGGTCGTCTTCCTTTGTAGGTATGCCTGTGAGGCCGAAAATCTGTAATCTTCTCCTCTCCAGAGCTTCACAATACAAAAGTATGTGTTCTGCTGTGTCTTTATATTGGTTACACAGTCTACAGGTTGTCCTGCCTTGAGTTAGACCCATGGTGTTTAAGTGTTCCCTGAAAGCTCCATGACCAGTCATGAAGCTTGAGACTTTCCTTAGGTTGTTTCTATTCAATGATATTACATACCTAGAGAGTTTCTGATTCGGATTGTACAGCGACCCCTAGAGTTTTCCTCTAGAGGCCTCTCTCCAGCGGTTGAGAGTTTCCTGTTCGACCCATCGTCTCAGAGTGGTTCTTGCGATAGATTTACTGATACCACAAGCAGGTTCTGGTCCGATGAATGGAGTCTGTGCTCCCAACTTAGCCAGTTCATCAGCTTTCTCATTTCCCTCATAACCTCTGTGTCCAGGTATCCAGAATAGGCTTACCTGGTTTCGGGTCGAGAGTTGGACTAGAGCTTGATTACAATCCCACACTAATTTAGAGTTGAATTCGTGTGAACAAATAGCCTTCAAAGCGGCCTGACTGTCAGATCTGATTGTGATATGTTCGTCATCATATCCTCTTTCTAGACACAGTTGTGCGCAACCTAGTATGGCATAAACTTCGGCCTGAAATACCGTTGCATGTCTACCTAGGGCAATGCTTATTTCCACCCTAGGTGATTTACTGAAGATTCCTGCTCCGACTCCTTGGGCGGTGCGAGAGCCATCAGTGTAGAATTCTAAGCTCTTAGCTGTAGCCACTGTTCCTTCTATCATGTCCTCCTCGTGTGGAATACACATATCAAAGGGCTGTGTCCATGAGATTTTATTAATCATATAATCTTGTCTCATAGTTAGAATTGAATCATAAGATTTAAAAGTACGGATTGTGCCATGCCCCTTAGGCCACCGGCTATCTCTCCACATTCCAGAGCAATATACTCTGTATGCTGCCAGACTTGCTTCTGCTATGATGCTGAAGTTAATCGGGTCTATTCCCAAGAGAGTTTCAAGAGCTGTAGTAGGTGTGCTTTGAAAGCTCCTGAGATGCATAGACAGGCCAACCTTTGTATACTCATTAGCCTGTTAGTTGTAACGGTTTGGAGAGCTTTTGTCCACCACACCAGCGATCCATACTGAAGTTGTGGTTTAACCACTGCTTCATATAGCCATCTAATCATGGCTGGACGAAGTCCCCAGTTCTTTCCCAAAAGGCGTTTACAACTCATTAAAGATTTCGTTGCTTTTTGGATACTATGTTCTACGTGTTTGTTCCAAGTAAGTCTTTTATCCAGTATCACCCCTAGATATTTGACCTCTTCTGATAGGCGCAAACGTGTTCCTCCTAGACTGATATCAATGTTATCTAGTTTGATTCTCCTTGTAAAGGGTACTATGATGGCCTTTTCCGGATTTACAGCCAGGCCCTCATCCCTGCACCAGTTGTGAATTATCCTCAGAGCTGTGTTCATTAGGTCTGATATTATGTTAGTATGTTTACCTTTAATTATCACGACAATGTCATCTGCGTAACTTTGCGTGTAGTATCCCATATTATTTAATTTTGTAATTAGGGAATCTACTACCATATTCCACAGTAGAGGAGAAAGTATACCACCTTGAGGGGTACCTTTAATGGCAGACACATCAAGTTCCTCGCCATACTGGATTGCTCGGATGGTTCTACTACTGAGCAATGACCTGAGCCAATTACAGGTGGTTATATCCAGTCCTCGGGTTTCAGCTGCAGTAACAATTGACTTATAAGCCGTGTTATCAAAGGCGCCCTGAATATCAATAAATGCTCCAAGAGCCACCTCTTTAGACGCTAACGAGTCCTCAATCCTGCTAACTAGCTGATGCAGTGCTGTTTCGCAGGATTTTCCTGACTGATATGCGAATTGGTTACAATGAATGGGGTTGCCATACTAGCTCTGAACACCTCGCATAGAAGAGTGTGTAGAGAGTCTGGAGCCTTTTGTAACAAGGCAGGAAATATTCCATCCTCTCCAGGTGATTTAAATGGGCTGAATTTATGTATCGCCCATTTGACCTTATTGGTCGTTATGATTTTTCTAGCAATTTGCCAGTCTGCTCGTGAGGCTCTTACATGTCTCCGATTCTGCTCTGGCTCTAGATGAGCCACAAGTTTACAATCTGGAAAGTGTGCTTGAAGCAAAACTTTCAATGTTTCTAATCCAGATGTTGTCAGTCCTCCCTCCCGGCTCTTGAGAGAACCAGTCGGGCAGACCGACCCCTTCGAAATAACCTTGTATATACGGGAGACTGATTTAGTATTGTCTATCTCCCCGCAAAATTTTCTCCAAGAAGTTCTTTTAGACCTTCTTAGGAGTAGATTGTATTCGGTGAGGGATGTATAATATTTCTCCCATTGTCCGTTTCGTTTAGCGCCATTAAATAATCGCCTTGTTTGTTTTTTCTTCCTCTCCAGATCCTCATTCCACCATACCACACCTCTCCGATTGGATTGGACAGGACAGTTATCGAAATATGAGTCCATGATAGCTTCTTGTAAGTTACAGGTCACGGACTCAATATCATTTACATCTCTAATGAATGTATTTAGGGATGCCAGCTTACATTTTAACTCCTGGTGATAGGAGTTCCAATCTGTTCTCCTAGGATTCCTAAACCTGTCCTCATCTGAAGCAAAGTTTAGTTGCCACATAATGTGACAGTGGTCCGAGGAAGATACGTAGTCTGATACGTGCTATTCACTAATAAAGGATCCCACGTATTCAGTAGCTATTGTAATGTCAATGACCTCCTCACGTAATCTATTTCTGAAAGTAGGCTTATCACCGACATTAACTATCAGTAAATTATTACTGTTAAGGAAATCTAATAATGACTCACCTCTAGCGTTGGTGTTACTAGATCCCCATGCTTCGTGGTGTGAGTTGGAGTCTATGCCCGCAAGGAACTGCTCCTTCTTCCGCCTGACGAAGTCGATCACACTTTCTAGTTCCCTAGAAGGTGGAAGGTCTCTCGCATCATACGGAAGGTATACTGAGCTAACAATAATGCTCCTTCTACCATCCGTATGTGCGAGAGTGATTTTCACCGTTGTGATGTCTCTGGAACAGAAATCAATCAACGGTAAGCAGGGCAAATGTGTCTTTACCACAATACAGGTTCGCCAATTAGTAATAGAACAATTAAAAATAAGCTTACCTTTGCTGTTACCTAGTCCTCTGATCTGTCCTCCGCTTATCCATGGTTCTTGGATCAGGGCTAGGTCAATGTTTTCAGAGAGAAACCTCTGACAGAAGACTGCAGAAGCAGCCTTACTGTGATGTAGATTGCACTGGAGTATCCTCAGAGGCATTCTCCAGTACCTTCTCTTTACTTTGCTTCTGGAGGATGGTAAATGTAGTTTTTCCAAATCCCAGATGAGCTCTCATGTCTGTCGCTTTCAAAGCTTTCAGAGACGAGTCGTCTATTAGGGCTACGATAGTCTGCCCATTGTCAGTTTTACTGGAACTGATGATCTTCCAGTCCTCTATCTTGAGGGACTTGTTTTGTTTGCCAAGCACTTCCAGGACATTGGACGGATCTACCTTTGAGTAGACTTTAGGTGCTTTAAAAATCACCTTGGTCACCCGCAGGATGTCCTTCCTAGGTCCTGTCCGTAACTTGGCATTCTCCCAAGGTTGTAATTTGGGAACAACCTGTTCCAGCCATTTCCGGGTGTGGTCATTAGCACACACAAATATACATGCTCCTGTCTCTAGGTAGGTAGCATTGAACTGAGGGAATTCTCCATGTTCAAGGATATTAAATTCCAGTGACAGCGAAGTCTCCAGTTTTTCCAGTGACTCTCCAGTTAATCTTTTCCCTGGATAGTCCTCTGGAACTACCGCCATCTTGATAGATGTAGCATCTCCTTGTATTTACCTTGAGTCATCTGTTCGGTGACTGCTGCTCTCGGTTTTTTACGTTCGCTCTCTGTAGGAGGAGTGCTACCACTCGAGCGAGCTCTCTTGGTGCCGCTGGTGGCTGCTTTTCCTGCCTCTGAGTGTTGTGTGGAGGATTTGGGTTTCCTCCACAATTTAGGATTCCAGGCAATTCCTTGCTCAGCAAGTCTTGCTCTGAGCGCCTTTTTCCTTTCCGCTGTGGTCATTCTGACCTTAAGACCTTCCAGCTTCTGGGCTGTCTTGTCCAAATCGTCCTGGGAAGACTGTTCAGTCTCCCCCAGTAGCATTTTCTCTACATCTATTGGGATGGGTTCTGCTGGACGGCTCTTAGGCCCTTCCGAGGTACTAGGAGTAGCTGCTCTAATGGCTACTTCTCCCAGTGTTTGAGCAGAAGATAACTCTAGGTCATCTTCTGATTTTAAGTTTTTGTTTTTTTGAGAATTCATAAAGTTCCCACGAGTATTTTTCATTTTAAACAAGTGGCTGATTACTGTGAGATGGTGCCAGTACCTCACAGGCTCCGTTTGATATACTTTACCCTGTATAATCCATCCATCGGCACGGATTAACGTAAGACACCTGACACCTTGGATTGGGGGATATTTATTGACCTCCCGGTCTAGATCCGCTGTGTTTAGTAAAAGTAGGGTCACCTCGTGCAGGATGCGGCTCTTCGCTCGCGCACAGCGGTCCTGAGGGTAGCGTCCTCGGATGTGTATGTGTTAGCAACATCCTCTACTACCCCCCCCCCCCTGGGACTATTCATCTAGCCCCTTAACCCCCATTCAGTTAATTACTCCACTGATAATTAATTATATTGTTCTTCAGATACAAAAATTATATTTTCTTATTGATGAAAATTTCTAAAAGGAGATTTGGGCGACTGGTCAATAAGAATGAAATTAACTTAGAAAGGTTTCTGAATACTGTCACTAGACAAATTGTTACCACCATGTTTAGCAGTACACGTTTTTCATATTTTTTTCCTGGTATTCATTCTCCCTGACTCCAATGTCAGATTATTTTAAAACTTAACCCAAACATACATTTTCAGCTTTCCATAAATCTTCGTTAACCCTAGAACTGGCGGATGTTAAATTCTCTTCGTTTGTTTAAAAATTAATATAAAAATACTATTTGTATACAAAACCTAACTTATAATATATCATTTTTCTCAGAATGATGTGTAGAATTTATCTATGTACTAAAATTTGAAAAAAATTTGAAACAGTTTTGGAGTAAGTATGTTAGGTATCAAAAAAAATGAATGTATTTAGAAAAATGTTAGGTTTTAGAAAAACCTGAATCATCCAAAACAAAATTTTGATCACTGTTTTTCAAGATATACAAAAGTTTTGTAATATAGTTTTGAATAATAGTTGATAAAAAACTAATTAATTTTACATTTTCAAAAAAAAAAAAAAATTACGGAAAAAGGAAAATAGTTAGGCTTAATTTGAAAAAAAATCACCAAAAATAGTAATAATATGCAAAACACAACTACAAATTATCATTTCCTTCAGAAAGGTGCATAGAATTTACTTGTGTAGTAAAACAAATTTAGATCTAACAAATTTGGAATTATTAGGTCAGGAATCAAAAATTCGTACAAAAACCAAAGGCAAAATGCCAATTGAAACCTCTTATTTACATATATCCGTATTTTTTCAAAGAATTTATAGATAGGTCTATATAAATTTATATACATTTTGCATTCATTTTGGTAAAAATATAATCAATTTATAAAATTTTCATTAGACAAAATTATTTTTATATGTAAACACATGGAAATTTGCTAAAAAGGTTAGACCAGGTATAACATAACCTATCTCTAGACAGCCTCAGTATTAGATGTCTGACATTCACTCAAAACAATAAATTCTTCAAACAATAATACAGATATTATAATTTGTATACACAAATTATAATAAATAAATAAACATACCTAACAAAACAAGTTCACAATAACAGAAATAATCCCAAGTCATGCACAATGCCTATCACAATACGTCATTTTAGTACACAAACAAGCCTGAGTAAAACGTTAACTTGCAAGTCAGAAATAATAACCTAAAACTAACTCTAAGACATAATAAGTGGTACCAACTGAAAGATCTAAATTTCATCTTCCAATTAGTGTAAAGATCGGTTACAAAATATCGATGTAAGTAATCGATATACCCTATTTAGTAAACTGCACCGAAAAAAAAATGAGTCTGGTTCGGTTTGGTTACTATTTTGTAGAATAGATATATCTCCCGAACTATAGCAGATAGAAAGATTTGGAAAGCATAGATCGAAAGAGAAAGATGTGATCTACAGAACAGTGTTATGGTCGATCTGTTTGACAGAAAAATATATTTGTGAACATCTGAGAAAGAATGGCAACATTTCTGTTTACAACCGCACAGTTCAAATCTTTGATATTACACGTTAAAATATGCAAACTTTAACAATTTTGGAATATTATTTATAATGTTTTGTGGTATTATTTTTTTATTATTATTTTTTTTTTTTTAAATGTTTTTTGCATGATTATGCATCTACGGAACATTAGCTTTCCAACAGTATTTTATTTATTGCAATAGGATGATTGTAAGTGGGCGAAATGTTGAGTTGCAAAACATGTGTTTTTAATGTCACTCAACTAACAAAGCGGCACCGCTCAGGTCGTTGTCGGGTCGGTTTTCAGATGAAGGGTTAATTTATATACAGGATGTTTAAAAAAGGGCTTTACAACTTTAAAAGTCTATAAAAATCAATAAAATAACTTATAGAATCTGTTCAGATATCATTTTAAATCAAATTTGACCTAGTAGTTCTATAGCACCAGATGCAGTCACCAGAAATGCCACCACCATTGTGGTTACAAATGGCTTATTTCACTGGTGCTGAATATGCTAGCTGTGTATTTTTGTTTCGTGAAACTAACTCCATGACTTGATCATACTTCACTGCAATTTTCATACCTGGCAGTATGGGAAGGATCTTCCAATCAGGCCAACAATGTACTCCAACATTTTGTTGAGATTGTTTGTTCTATACGGTATGATAAATCAGTAGGTCACCCATGACTTCCTGATGCTGCTATGGCACATATCATGTAAAGATTTGCTCTTACCCTTAAGAAATTAAATCGTCATATATCTCTTAAGACTGGTATACCACACATGAATATAGGTCATCTACTCCATTAACATTTGAAATTGAAGTCATTTAAACTTATCGTGATACATTTTCAAAATTCTGTGTTGAAAAATTTTACTAAATTAAACACAATAGATGCAAGGGAAACTTTTTTATATTAACAGGTACCATAATATAACTGTTAATAATGAATTAGGCCTGATACAAAATTTTATATTAAAGCAATATATAAAATGGAGTGTAAGATATAAGATTAGTTAAGAATATTGTATTAGTTAGATGTTAACTTTAAGTTATTTAGATTGACACTAGGCATTTGTCAATGCCTTAATATTAGAAAGTAGGTTTAGACCATGCCCCTTTAGTTTTGTATAGATACGGAAGTTTGGCGCAGTGGTGGTTTAGGTTATAGTTTTGTTATTGTAGCTTATGTATCACTACGGATGGCAACTTTGTCGTTGAAACGTGTTTGATTAAATAAACGTAATTTTTGTGAGATCTTGTGTTCGAGTTTTTGTTCTACATAATATTATCTCACAAGTCAAGCTCAATATTTATTTACATAATATTGATGCTTTGTGTTACACTATATTTTTTTGTTATATTAAACATATTAATATAATAGTTTTGTTTAATTTTGTAACAGGCAGAGTTATTAGCTTTGAAACTGGAACGAGCAGGAATGTTAGTTGATGGTCTTGCAGGAGAACGTATACGTTGGGAACAAACTGTAGCTACATTAGACCAGTTATTTGATTATCTACCTGGAGATTGTTTACTTGGAACTGCTTTTGTTTCTTACATGGGACCATTTGTAACTATGTACAGAGAACAACTGATTGAATTATGGAAAACTTCTGTAAGTAAAACCTTAACAAATAAACGTTTACAATGAAGCATGATTGGTTTTGTTTGGTTTTTTCTTGTTGTTTAAAGGAAAAGTGAAAAAGTTTTTGGTTATCATCACCTTACAAAAATAAAAGAAAAGAAAATAAAGACCTCCTAACTCTCTAATATTGTAACACCCTCAGGGTCAGAAGAGAACAAGAGTTGATAAGCGAGACTTGATAGGAAAGATGAAAAAGAGGGTCTAACCCAAGACTATGTGAGAAAAGATGTATATCCAGCTTGGGTTCCTCAGGATTGCCAGTCTCGTAGCTACTTAACCCTTCTAAAAATCAAGCAATTTTAATCAAATGTTTGTGACATTACTCAAAATATGCCAACTGTACTTAATACAAAAAAAATAATTGTTAGCTACTAATTTGTAAAATAAAATTAACTCATCATTGATCAAGATTCATTTTGCCACATTGCAATCCACTCCTGAATGGGCAAATATTTGAATAAAAATCAGAAAGTTGATGAGTTTTTAAATGATTAGAAAAACTAGAATCTTTGTAGTCAACGGTCAAATTATTTTATGTACATTTAACCTAGTTTTAAAACTATGACCTGTTTTTGTCCTACATAAGCTGCAATTCAAATTTTACAAGTTAATAAGTAAACACCATTTTTTGACAAATTAGGCACCTTATCCTTAGACATAACTCTAATAATTCTGGCAAAACATGAGACGGTACATCGAAATAAATATTTGTGGAAGTACCAAGAGTGTTATTATTTAAATATAATGGAATTGGAGCAAGGACCTAGAGTCATTGTGTAAGTTATTTAATAGCTATGTAACCTTGGAAATAAGGAATGTATTTCTTGTAAATACATTTAATAAAATTATTTTAGATGGTTAAATTAAAGTGGTTATGTTGCAGGTTGATGAAGAAGAAGTCCCTTGTAATCCTGAATTTATTCTGTCAGTATTTTTGAGTGATCCAACAACAATTCGAGAATGGAATATTCAGGGATTACCCTCTGATGACTTCAGTACTGAGAATGGTATTATTGTGACCAAAGGAACCAGATGGCCTCTTATCATTGATCCTCAAGCACAAGCTTGGAAATGGATTAAAAATATGGAGAAGTCAAAGGTATGTCTACTTTAGTTTTCATTACTTTTTCCTTAACTCATTAAGGATCATGGGCAAGATCAGCTATCACCAGTTGCCATGGCCCAAAAACACTGTGACCTTCGATATAATTAATTAGGTCAATTATTATCTTTTTAAAATTCAATTTATTTCTTGTTGCATTGCAGCCTATTACTTCATGCGTAATTGCTGTGTGCAAATAACAAGGCTTTGTTTCTCAATAACTAAAATACAGTAGGCTCAATTAATGTCCTCACGTGGTGGTCGGCTGAGTTAGGTGTAAACATTTAAGTTGTCATATTAACAATGATATACAGAGCCAGTAAAACAACGTACAACATTACAAACATATATACAATGGTTTCAATATAATTATAAACTGTCTATAACTGAAGGTACTTTTTCACCCAATAAAATGCCTGCTGAACAAAGTAAGATGCGAGTTCATTTATTGATACAGGACACATCCTTTAGATTTTCAGGGAACTTGTACAATTTAAGACCAGAGTAGCGAACCCCATTCTCGAACAGCTTTAACCTGTGGATTGGGTATTAAAGTATTTGCCATCTCATGGAATATCCATGTCTCTACTGATTGACACCAATATAATTACTCAAGACATTCAGATAAAATATATACAGGGAAGAGTAAAAGTTTTAATTTTTTTAATGAATTTCTACAAGATTTTAAGTTGCAAATTATTATTCTTATGATTTTCTTTTGAAAACAAAAATCTTTTCCAAACTTTACCTAATTTCCCTAAAGGGCAACACCATATCTAAGGTGAAAGTACACGGTTATAATTGTAAAGGGACTGGCAGTACACGAAGTGCAAACAAGCTGAATTAAGTTTTTTTTTTAAAGAAAGATGATATGTGGTTTCATGTTTATATTTTCATCAATTATCACTAAGAAATTTTACAGAGTCTGCAGTTGGTTCTAAGTGATCAATTGAAATTTTGTTCTTTAACTGTTTACAATGGAATTGAATTGGTTTAGTTTTATTTTTGTTCAATTTTAGACAGTTTGCCAAGAACTAATTTTCTGCCTTTATTAATGATGGAGTGACAGACACTTCGAGGTCAACAACCCTCCTTCCAAAAACTGTTAAAGTGGTGTCATTAGCAAACAGGACAGTTTTTGCTTTCCCAATATTGTACGGCAGGTCATTTACATAAACCAAAAACAGCAAAGGACCCAATATCAATCCCTGCGGGATTCCTCGAGAATTGATTTCCCAAGATGAGCAGTGCGATCCACAAGAGTCTGTATAGACAACTCTTTGTTTTCTAGAAGTTAAGTAGGACTGTGAATACCATAATAATCAAGTTTCAGGAGCAAACACAAAACAGAGATGTTACATGCAATTATATTTCCTAATGAGAGAAGTTATTGATTTTAGTATATAGTATAAATGTGTGATTCTGTTGAGATGCCTATTCCAAATCCAAATTGACTCTCTGTTAAGATATTAAATAACTTCAAAATTCTGCCTAGCATTACTCTTTCAAAAACTTTGGATAAAACCGGAATTAGTGCTATAGGACAGTAATTTGTAACATCTGCCTCATCTCCTTTTTTAAAAATGGATTTTATAAGAGAGTATTAAAGTTTTTTTTTGGAAATTATCACATTCAAAAGACTGATTAATAAGAAAAGACTATAGTTTTGAATTAGTGTGAGAAGATGCTTTTAAAACCTTGGTGGGATACCATCTCAACCCACAGTGTTTGTATTCTTTAAACCAGAAATTACTTGATATACTTCTTTCGCGTGGTCGGAATTAGAAAAAGGTAAGTGGTATGTTGAGACTAAATCACTTCCATACAATCAACACCTAAATTTGTAATAACTAATCATCAGTAGCATTTCTCACCATATGTAAACTTGTATTTATAGAATTTGACTTAATTATGAAAAAAAAAGTTACAATACTATTGATAAAATTTTAACATTTAAAGAATGTAACAAAGATTACATATATTGGGCAACATATTTCTTGTATTTGTTACTTATATGTAACGAAAAGGTTATAAAATTACGCAAGTGAACATAAATCAAAACAAAGATTCACCAATAAAAACTGATCAATTAGGAAATAACCGATTGCATTAGACATCTTCTTACAGGTACAATATATACCATTCTAATCTATGCCAATATCTATAAGCCATTGAAGATGGCATACAACAGAAAAGTAATAATCTTATGTACTGATAATATTGTAAGAAAATGTTGATTAAAAAATATCAGAAAATGCACCTTTTAACTCTTCTTGACATGTTGTAGGGGTTACAAGTTGTTGACTTTGGTGAGCGTGATTTCATGAAAACGATAGAAGTGGCAATAATGGTTGGTCAACCTGTTTTGGTTCAGAATGTTATGGAAGTCTTGGATCCATCTATAAATCCTGTCCTTCTTAAATCAATTACAAAGCAAGGTAAATACATTATAACTTTGATAATCTAGCACACTTATTGCAGGGTTACCAGGTGTCATTTATGAGTAATTATATGAGGTTTGTGTATTAACCCTTACAATGCGGCACAACCAATGCAATGAACTCAATAAAAAACATATGCTTAGTTTAATTCCATAGTTCACAAAATTTACAATAAAGTGTAGTAGGGTGGTGCTTTTCACAAATACTTAGACAAAACAAAGCAGATAAATGAGGTCAGTTATGTGTTATCGATACTGTACAAGTTCTGTTACCAAATAATTAAGATCGTGGGTCTACTCTGCACAAAAATCATCTATACCCCTACTGTTACTCACTGAAAAATTGCAGTTTACATTGTGTTTTGCTTTATGCAATTATGCATTCTTTATTAGTTTTGTATGTGTTTACATAGAACAAAATACAATTGTGTCTTATTGTATGTTTAACTTTTTATATAACAATAACGACAAACCCTGATTTGTTTGTGCACGGAATATTGATTACTTGGTTTTTAAGTGTCATTGATTTTGGATAACTTCGAAGAAGAGGAGACAGAAAATATTATTTTACACAAAATTCATGATGGTAAACAGGAAATTTATCCTAGGTCTAGGGTTACCTATTGCTACTTTTCAGTTTTTACTGATTATATTATTATATCTAAAATTTATTCTTGTAAGTAAACTCTTACAGCATTTTAAGTCTCTTATTCATTTTACATGTAACTTTGAAATTCTTGATGAAAATTACAATTTGTTTCTTCAAATAGACACATAGGAGTGGTAAATTATAAATTTTACTAAGAACATTAAGATTATTTCAAACAGTTAAATATTTTGTTAAGAAAGAACTGTTATTTGTTATTTGAAATAGGATTTTTCTAATTACAAGACTACACTAATCTATGAAGAGAGGATTAGCACATATTGAAAGAGTTACTATGCTCCTTTCTTTTATCTTTCCCTATCTAGCTTCTACTATATAGTCTTACAATATGTTATTTTGTTTATTTTTTCTATAATTTTGGTTTTGATCTTAACAGGTGCGCAACTCATGATAAGAATGGGTGACCGTTTGGTACCTTATGATCCACAATTTCGTTTATACATCACTACTAAAATGAGCAATCCTCACTTTGCTCCTGAAATATGTACACAAACAACATTAATCAACTTCTCAATCAAAGAAGAAGGCAAGTACTTATGATATATTATTAAATAAAGCAAGTCTGTATTTAGATGAAACGATTCTTAATTTTATTATTTTCCAATATTTGTATTAAACTAAATTTTCTCTGTACTTGTATCTCTTTTCTGAAGATACAATCCACAATGATTATTGTGATGAAATTCACACTATTGATAATTTCCTTAACCACAATAATAGGGGGGAAAATAATTCACAGTAATTATTATTTTAACTCATTGTATCTGTATCCAAGTCACAAATTTGAATAAAAAGACTAATTTTGTCTGTCTGTGTGACTTTTATAATTTTAGTAAATTTACTTACTTGTTTATGACACTTTTGGAATTTTTCCATCATCAGATTCTTTCTCTATTGAGGTTGTTAATACATCAAAATAAATATACAGTCAACATAACAGAAACACACGTGCACAATAACATAATAATGTACAAACTATAACTCAGTGTGTGCACATCGTCGAATAAATGCGGTGACCGAAAAGATCATATGGAAAAATCTTAAACGGTGAAAAAATTTTCCATATAGGAAAGATCTGAAATTAGTCATAAACAAGTAAGTACATTACTGAAATTATAAAAGTCACACAGACGGACAAAATTAGTCTTTTTATTTTATTATTATTTAGTTAATTCTCTGAAATATCTAGGAGTACATTTTGATAAAATGGCTATCATCATCAAAGGGTTCTACTTTTAAACTTGACTTGATATTCAAATCAAATCTTACATAAGCTCCATATATGTATTATTTAAAATATAAAATGTTAACCAACTTTTAATGATTTTTTTTTTTTTTTAATTCATTTAATATCTATATGAAGTTTGCTCTGCGGAAATTAATAGAAAATAAACATAAATTCTCTATGTGTCCTTTGTATGTATTTATTAACATATTATCATTTGTTTTGCTATATAACTACTTTCGTAAATATTTATTATTTGTTACAAATCACATTTTTAACTATATTTACATTAAATAAAACACAGTATTTTGTAAATTCTACAATTTTATTGAGTCTTGCTGACCATAGTTTTGCCAGTTATGGCATTGTTATACCCCAGTTTGTCTGTGTTAAGTTTCCTTATTATTACCTTAACTCGCGAAACCATGGTCAGCAAGACTCAATAAATTGTAGAATTTACAAAATATTATGTTTGTGTTTCACTTAACATGGAGTTCTATTAAAAATCTTTGGTCATATATTTACATTATTAAATTCTAAATTGTGATTGGTTTCTAGTTATGTTCAGCTATGCTAGATTTTTCTGATCTATCATTTTTTTTTTTTTTTTTTTTTTTTAATAATAATAACTGTTAAATGTTCTTTAAATCTAATTATTATTTTTATCTTTTTTTAGTCTTGTGTCATGGTTTCACTTAATTTCCTGACTTCATTAACATGGGAATTCATCTGTATGATTACTTAATCAATTTTTTTAAGGAATTATTATTTTTGTAGGTTATTTTAAGATAAAATTATTAAAAATATATCCTAGGTCTTTGGTAAGAGATGACCGTAAGGTAATCTGATATATCTTACTGTTCTTTTTTCTGTTTGGAGTGTCATGGAATGTTTCCTAATGGTTTAATCAAAAAATGTAAATTTATAAATAAGTACAATTTCAAGCAAAGTAATGTTTAGTTGTTTTTTAGCTGGTTTAACTATTAATGAAAGCAAAATGTTTCAGGTTTGGAAGCTCAGTTATTGGGTATAGTTGTCCGCAAAGAAAAACCACAACTAGAAGAGCAGAAGGACACTTTGGTGTTAAATATTGCTGCAGGAAAGAGAACTCTCATAGATCTTGAAGATGAATTGTTAAGGTAATGTAAAAATTGAGCTTTTATTATACCTAAGACAGCCAGAACTGTAAATGTTCTTAATTAAAACAAACTGTGCAAAAACATTCTCATGCACCCATTCATATTCAAAATACTAACGAAACAAAACATCACAAATTAACCAACAAATTGTTGATACTAAAAAAGTAAAAATGAACTGTAACGGCTGTCTTTGAAAAAATATTTATATATTTAAATAGGACCTTGACAAACTTTGCTAGATTTTCTGTTTTTTACTGATAACTCAAGAATCGGCTTTTTTAGAGAGATTTTTACCAATAGTGAGTGAGTGATAGTGATAGAGAAAGGTTGTGTTTGAGAGAGCTTATAAATAAGAGATTACCTTAATAGAAATGATTGAAATTTCTCATCGGTAATTATAAATAACCGGGCAACAGGCCCAGGTGTCAGTCCCGACTAGACCGGTTAAGATAGGTTCTACTGTAATTGATTTTATTTTTTGAGCTACCATTGTGGTTAAACTGAGTTCGGATAAGGAGGGTTTTATGTTACTATTTATTCAAGGTTTACAATGGAGTATAGATTAAATTAAAGGTATTTATAATAAGACTATAGTTTATTTATTTGTGCCAACCTGACATGTGAGCTGAGTTTCATTGAAATTGACTGTATAAAATCCAAGAAAAATGATCCCTGTATAAGAAGGGTTATAAATACTTTTTCAGTATAGAACCCTGATTTATAGTAGTTGATTCAACTTTTCTTCCAAATTTTGAAGAATTTTTTTATTACGAAGTTTCTTTTTTAATTATGAATCTGGAACTATAACAGATAATTACTGTACTAATGATACTATTGACCGATGGTACTTGGTAGAAATCCATGTTTAAAATAAAACAATACAATTTTTTTTTTAACTTCTACAATTTATTGTGAGTCTTGCCGACCATGGTTTCGCCAGTAACGGCATTGACGAGGCAACAATACAGACTAAGGAATGTTTGAAACAACGTGTTTAACATATTTAACATAGAACAGTTACTTACTACAAAGACTAAGGCAAGGGAGTGGAAGATGGGAGGGGTGGGGTACATATGGTCATAAGGAAGACAATAGGTTTAATAGCGGTGAGTTGGACAAAAATTCTATCTGATCGTTAAGTACAAGGCTAGAATCTTTACAAAATAATCTCTTAATTTCTAACATTTCCAAGGAATTTAGTTTTCTACTTTTATCATTGACATGGAGAATCTTAAAATTAATATTGTTATAAAAATCTGACACAGAATGATTTTTTAAGTGGTTAGAGAATGATTCTAGTTGACCACAATAACAACTAGAAATGTAGAATGTTTGTAAATTAATCTGACACAGAATGATTTTTTAAGTGGTTAGAGAATGATTCTAGTTGACCACTATAACAACTAGAAATGTAGAATGTTTGTGTAGAATGTTTGTAAATTAATCTGACACAGAATGATTTTATAACAATATTAATTTTAAGATTCTCCATGTCAATGATAAAAGTAGAAAACTAAATTCCTTGGAAATGTTAGAAATTAAGAGATTATTTTGTAAAGATTCTAGCCTCGTACTTAACGATCAGGTAGAATTTTTGTCCAACTCACCGCTATTAAACCCATTGTCTTCCTTATGACCATATGTACCCCACCCCTCCCATCTTCCACTCCCTTGCCTTAGTCTTTGTAGTAAGTAACTGTTCTATGTTAAATATGTTAAACACGTTGTTTCAAACATTCCTTAGTCTGTATTGTTGCCTCGTCAATGCCGTTACTGGCGAAACCATGGTCGGCAAGACTCACAATAAATTGTAGAAGTTACAAAAAAATTTGTATTGATAATTACTGTATTAACAGGTTACTGAATGAGAGCAAAGGATCACTTCTCGACAATATAGAACTGCTCACTACTCTTCAGACATCTAAGGCAACTTCAATAGAGGTCAATGAACAACTACAAACATCATTGGTTACTGAGGTTGAAATTGACTCTGCTCGAGAGGTATTCTTAACCAAGTATTAAGATATTTTAACTAAGTATTAATGTGCATTATAAGTAATAAGACAAAATTTGTGATTGTATATCAAAACTTTCTTTGATAATTTATGTCATTGGTGTATTAATAATAAACATGTATCTATCTCCATAAAGGTTACATGCATTAAAACAGTGCAAAAATCTATAATGTGCTACCGTGATTACAAAATAGTTATCCAATGTAATAATTTAAAAAATATAAGCTTGTTTAACTTGAAGAGTTCTCATATGTTTTCTTGTTACAAAAAAAAAATGAAAATGAATTTTAATTATTATTATTTATAAAGATATGCACAGCTTTATGGGCGCCAGATGAATTAATCATCAATTTTGAAAAAGGAAAGTTTAATTATTGTTAGTTAGAAAATTCTCAGGGTCGTGTTTTCTTTTAAAAGTGTACTTGGAAGATGGTATTCAGGTAAATTAGAAATCCTTCTTTTATATCTGAAACTGCACAAGTTTATTAAAACATTTAAAATTAACATGTATATTTATTTATTCTTGTAAATTAATTTAAGTTTGCTAGCTTTCCATTATTTCATTTCTTGTCTTGAAGAGACTTCAATTTTTCTTTCTTTTTTTTTTAAACAATGACTTTACTAACTCAAATTGCTATATGAGCATCTTAAATTTGATTATGAAATATCTTTGAATTCATCCATTTAAATTAAATTTTCAAAATTGTTTATTATTGACGTCTTTTATCAAAAAGAAATATTTAACTTTGTTTTCATATCAATATTTAACTCTTACTATTTAAGAATACATGGTTCATATTTTATATATCTAGAGAGAAAATATTTACTTGTAATTATTACACAATTGAAACAAAATTGTTTTTTATACAAGTTACCACGAGGTTGCATCAGATGTATTTTCCCTCCACTAAATGGTGTCTTCAAGTTGGTTAGCAAAGGTCGACCATCTTCTTGTCCATTTGAGGTGAAAACAGTTGTCTTTCTGTTGAATTTAATATTGGAGAAATTCCACATGCTGACTTTAGTTCTTATATAAAACAAAATAATGCATGATACTATACTGTCCTCTCATAGAACACACCTTTTTTGCAAATAGTTCATACAAAAGGCACTAAAACATGTGAGCCACGTCTCGTATTGTCACAAAACCGCCCGATTTACGTCTTTATTTTTTAAAGATTACTGTTCACACTTGTTACATTTAAATTATTTTTTATGTTACGACTCATTGTCTTTTAGAAAATGTTCAACCGAAACAAACGTCTTTTAGCACAAAGCACATTCTTCTTATTACATAAGAAGACACGTCCGTCGTCACCTTCCAACTGTTTCTAAGATTAACCGACTTTAAACTAGTATTAATTTACATTGTTTATTCTGTAAAAATCACTTTAGTAAAAATTCCATTGTCCTCAGACTAACTCTTTCTCTAATTGAAACCACGTCTGTCCATTTCGGACGCTCATCCTAGACTGACAAACCGCATGGGTATTTTTCACTTCCTTTACCGTTACCTCCCTTTTCTTGCAACGTATGCGAGAATTTTTCTCACATAGCACTACCGACACGGTTCAAATTATTTTGCCTAACACAATACAAATACTACCTAAATATTTATTACAACTTATAATTAATATTTTACACATAAATTATTATTTTGGAAACCTATATTTAAATTTTATTACCCTAGTTTTAACAAGTACTTTGAGTCATTCTTTTGACTTCTGAAGTCCCCCACCAATTCAATTTCAAAATAAATCTTCATATAACCATTTTTTGATTATCCTAGTTAAAATTACCATTTTTGGTATTACACCAAATATTACGATTTTCTTTAAAAGATCTATTTTGTTTACAGCTAAATATGCATGAAACTTATTTTTAGATAAAAACAAATTGGAAACACCCATTTGTTTTTTAATTAAAATTCATGCAAAATATATTCTTAAAATTATGAACTTGTCTAATGATAGTCTTTAATATTGGAAAAACAAACTATAAAAAGGGGAAAATATTTCAGTTATTGTTAGACAAATATAATTTTTCAATCGTCTTAGAGCAGGGAGAGTGGCATATTTTCTAGGCTTGCTAAGCCTACTAAGCCCAAGTATTAATGACAAAAAAATGAAAATACATTCCTATAGGCTTACCATATGAAGTTACATATATTAGTCGTTATGTTAAATATAAAATTATAATTAAAATGTTATTTTGAATGTAACTTTACTATTTTTTATGAGTGACATTACAGCATTACAGCTTCTATTTGACCACAACCTGCTATACATGTCTTTGCAGAAGAAAGTTGTAGTCTTCCCCCACTATTAACTGTGGCATTGGTATAGCAACAGTAAGTGAGTAAGGTGGGGGATATGACATTTTAATACAAGAGGTCTTTGTTCTTTGGATAGCATAAAAGTATTTGTCTATTATTAATTTGTGCGTCTAGTATTTGTTGGTATCCTGTGCGGATCGCGGATGATTGTATGTGTGTAATGTTGGTATAACTATAAGTATAATTATTGTTTACAAATTTTAATTATATTATTACAAATAATTATTTAACTATGGTAGTTTGTAAATTATATTTTATTTTAAAAAAAACAACAATACATGATCAACCGACTGTACTTTATTGAAAAATTGTTTTAATTAATAGACCTAAATAAGTTATAACAGTATAATTTTTATATCGCTTTCTTAGTTTATCCGTTGATTGATAAAATCTCTCAGTCATTATTATTTTACTATCATTTTTTGCACAGTAATGCCTCTTTAACTTTAGCTTATTGCTTTATATTTTGATTTGGATCGAAAAAAATATGTAATAAATTAAAATGAGTGATATAGTTAATGATATCTTGGAAAATATAGCCGAAAAATATATAAGAAATGAGATAGCCTGAATCTTCAGCTCTCAATAGATACGCAAGTGGTCAGAGAACATTATTTAACATTTGTCAAGGTTAGATAATATGCTTACTCAGAGCAAATCGTAGAAAAAGTACGGTTTTATAATATTTACAGAATGTAAAATGATTAATTTAAATTTTAAATGTTTTTTGTGCAATAAAAATTAAATACAACATATTTTTCATGTCGTTACTACATGCTTAAGGAAATTAGATTGAATATTTATATAGTGACAAACTGAGTATAAATGGGAACTATTAGAACGGGCAAATTTTATGAGATGTTATAGATGAGATTTGGTTCAATAATTAATTTTTAAACAGTTAATTATGCTTGAAAGAAAAACAAGGGAAAAAATTATTAATGTAGCTGCTTTAAGATGATTTACAAAAGTAAGTATTAAGTTTTTTTCTTTTTTTTTCCATAAAGCATTTTCAATATTATTAATAATAATATAGTAATGAGATTAAATTTGTTTTTTAACTTTTTATTTTCATAAAATAAAATAGAATTCATTTACTATATTTTGTTAAGTATTGATGTATTGTCTAAACAGAAAATGTCAGGTGTCTCTTGACAAACTCTTGTTCTTTTCCAACCCTAATGCTGTTGGAGTATTTGAGGGGGTAGAAAAGTCTTATTTTATGTTCTTTTTTCTTTATTTATTAGACATTTATGACTGAGAGGTTTTTCATCCTTAAACAACAAGGAAGGAAAAAGAAAGAAATTTCGTCAACAATTTTTCGCTCAGGTCATTAATTTTGTTATCAATACTAATATAATTTAATTATTTAAACCCATAGTTATGTTATGATTTGGATTTTTAAATATTTTTGGAATAGATAGGAAAAAAAACTCGAACACAAGATCTCACAAAAATTATGTTTACTTAATCAAACGAGTTTCAACGACAAAGTCGTTATCCTCAGTGATACATGAGCTACTTAGTTATAGTTTAGTTATTGTAGCCCATGTATCACTGAGGATGGCAACTTTGTCGTTGAAACATGTTTGTTTATGTAAACATAATTTTTGTGAGATCTTGTGTTCGATTTTTTTTCTATCTAATATTATCTCACCAGTCAAGCTCAATATTTATTTACTTTTGCAATATCTAGAGCTCTAGTTATAAGTATAACTTTATTGTTTTTACTTTCAGGGCTATCGTCCATGTGCAACTAGAGCATCTATTCTATTCTTTGTACTCACAGATATGGCCAAAATTGATCCAATGTATCAGTTCTCTTTGGATTCATACATATCAATATTTTTAATGTCTATTGAGAAGAGTAAAAAAACTGAAGTTTTAGAAGACAGGATTAATTATCTTAATGATTTTCATACATATTCTGTTTACAGGTACATTATTAAGTCCTTTTTTATTCTTTGTTTTATTTCATTTTTATTCTCAAATGTATTTTATGAATCAATGTGATCTTGTTCATGCCATATTGTAAAACAATCATGATAATTTACGTATGTAATTGATTTGAGTACACTCTTCCATCACTTCTAGCATTATCTACTGTTGACATGCTTTGTATGAACTCTGTTTTCAAAAACTATTTATGTATTATTTCATCAGGAGTCCTTATAACCTACCCTCTCCTGTGATAGGTTGCCATGTTGCTTTTTTATTGTTTAGTTTTCACAGTTTGCTATTTCAGTTAAGTTTTACTAATAACATTATATTTGACGAATTATTTATTTGCTCATTTACAATATTATCTCCTTTTAAAATTTTAGTTTGAATATTTCCAAATTTTATGATATATTTGACTCTCTAACCTTACTTCAGTAATGTAATAATTTCATTGGGGGGGGGGGGGGGTTGCTCTTCTTTTAACAGATGCAATATAATTGTAATCCTTCTTTTTATATTTATAAGATCTAAATTATTACCTTATTTATGTTTATGGTGTCTACCAATCTTCAGGTAGAGGAAGAGGAGGTTTTTAGGTTATATAAGACAACTCCTTTAAGAGATGAAACGGTAAATAAATAGCTTTTGAAAATGGAAATCATCTGAAAAAACTTAAAACAGTACTAGGAATAGCAAAAGAATGTACACAAATATTATAAAAGTTGTCTGTAAATAACCTTAATTATCTTCATTAATCTGTTATTACATAATTAATCACTATCCTCAATTTTCAAATAAAAAAATAACTACTAGGAAATAACTACTACAGTAGACACTCTTTTAACCAGCACATTTGGGACCACCGCCATGCCGGATAACCGATTTTGCCAGATAATAGAGCATATCTAGTTTTTAAAGGGGATACCTAAGAAAATTAACTCTATACAAACCCAAATGAACGAAACACATATTTGACATGACAAGGTTATGAAGAAAAACGGAGTACAAAATGTTGAACATTCCTTTAATTTAATATAAAGTAATGTATGTATAAAAGTGCTAAATGATGAAAAAATTAATTGTACATTACAGTTTGTACATAAAATCAAATCAAATATCATATGTACTTTACATTATGTTTAGTTAAAGTTGTACACAGTATGTACTGTAAACTGGTCTTACGAACGAAAATAAACGTGTGTTGAAAAAAGTCTCTGATGTCACGTTGCTTTCGTAATTCAGATTTCTACTGCACTGTACAATACTGTAGTATATTATCGCGTCAGACGCAGACAAACACTGGATGACTAAGAAAATGACGTGCGCAACGCACTGCACTCGGGAAATGTCAGTCGAGGCCTGGGAGCCGCCTGAACATAACCGGAAAAAACCGACCATGAGTGGCTTGGTTGATGCCGGTTAGTAGAACGTGCCGGTTGTTAGAATGCCGGATAAAAGAGCTTCTACTGTACTAGGAAAAGCAATAAAATCCTTTGTATTTCATACTTTCTCTTCACTTAAATATATTGAGCCAAACATGTGGTAAATTTTAAATCAATAATAAATAAAATGATTAACCCATTGCGTTCATGTCCTCGCGTTAGGTGGACCAAACTCCGAAAGACGTCTATGTCGCATTCAATTATTCTGTGTTTACCACTAACAGTTGTGATTCATGATAACTCTACTAGACTGTGTGTGTGACCGAGCAGACCTGGTTACATTTCCAAATCTTGAAATAAAGCGGTTTCCAAACACAGGTCTTAGATTATCCATCAAACAGCTTGGAGTATAAGCTGTAGCTCCATTCTGTTGAAACCTGTTGATGCAGCTGTAGCAGGAAAAATCCCCATATTGACATAACATTCAGAATTTACTGTAGCTGCAGTTCCATTCATCTTCAAAGAAATAAGAACCAAAGAATTCCACCAAACAGTGACAAGTTCACTGTGAAGAGGTTTACCACGCAATTTCTGGGGATTTTGTGTTTGCGTAGGCATATTTCATATTTAATTTGTTTACTAAATAACAACACTGAAAATCATCTTTGTCTGACATGAGAAGTAGTAACTAGAAGTTTGAATATTTGATTATGAAATACTTACAAAAGACTCGTCTTGGCACAATATCTCATTCAGATAGCTTCTACATAACTGTATTTTATATGGGTGATAGTGCAAATCATAATAAAAGATTCAGCAAAGGAGCCTGCACTTCAAATAGTAAGTTGTTGATAATGCCTTTGTGCAGATTTTTTAGGGCTACGTGTAATGGCTCATCAAACCCTTTGAATATTGTCAAATATTCTGACATGTTTTATATTGCCACCAGGTTTTTTGTTTTTTGTTTTCTGCGGAACCTTGAATTGTAAAATCGTTCACCCTATTTTGTATTGTGTTTTTAATAAGTGTCTTACAGAATCATAATTTTAAAAAAAAATAGTAATAATTCTACCGCAATCTATTGTGCTTAACTGATCACTGACCCATGTTTATTTAAATTGGACAGAATAACTGACGTTATGTTATAGTTTGTTTATTATATATCTCCATAGCAACCACAAATCAAATTTATGAGTTAACTCTGCCCGACCCAGTGTATTTACTTTTTTATTTCAATGTTAGTTAAGCATTTATATTGTTAAATTTATATCAACAGGTCATAAGGTATGAAAATTAATAATATTATTCCATGTTACTTTTGTAGAAATACATGCCGAGGCTTGTTTGAACAACATAAACTGTTGTTTTCTTTCCATATGTGTATGAAGATATTAGACACTGCTGGTAAGATTATACATGCTGAATATGAGTTCTTGCTTAAAGGTGGAGTTGTACTTAATAGGGAAGAGCAGCCTGATAATCCATGTGCAGGTAATAATAACTACCCTAGGCGGTAAAGTTTTGACTTGTCACAAAAACATTTGCATTCTAACAAATTTTAAATCTGTCCTGAAAATTATAATATCAATTTTACTTCTAAATATAGGTTTAAAAAGCAATGTGAATTTAATTTGGAGACTCTCTTAGCGTTTATTGGTTACACAAAGGTATTTGATAGGGCAATTGCATTATCTTTATACAATACGGTGTATTGGAGAAAAGGGGCTTCCTGTAACAGCTGATTGCAGTGTGTAAAAGCTTATTAAAAAATAGTAAAATAGTTATTGACATTGACAAAGAAATAAATTTGCACTAATCAGGTAATACGACAAGGTTGCAGTACATAACCAACACTGATTAATATCTATATAGATGACCATATAAGGGAAAAAATAGAGAGTATTTTCAGGTATCAAAATTATCAATATTTCATGAATACAGCACTGTTTGCAAATGATCAGGTTATTGTACAAAGTTATATGTACAACTTGAAAATATCATCATCAAAGACCAAAGTTATAGCACTCTACAAATTATTATATAAGATACAAAATTGTCTTTGAGGGAATTAATTTAGAACAAGTGTCAGATTTTTAGTATTTGGACTGTGATATTACTTATGAAATAGATCATGACATTCCCAACTAAGTAGATATCGGTGGGTTTGTGGAATGACCAGGAAGACTATGAAAGGGAAAGTACACAAAGAATCAGAGCTCAAATTTCGTTCACCATGAATGTTGGGCACCAAAAAAGAAAGATATGGGTGATTTGGAAGCTTGTTAAATGAGGTTTCTTAGGTCCGTTTAAAGATTGCACAAAGAGGGACCAAATATGAAATAATGATATTCTACAGGAATTGAAGATCCTTCCTATTACAAAAAAAGTGTCTCGGTAGAAAGATAAATGGAGGAATTATGTAATAAGAATGGACGATCGAAGATTTCCAAAGCAGACGATGGTATATTGTTTTTATAGTTAGATTTTTTTTGTTTTTCTTAAAATCAAATCTATTGATTATTTATAATCTTTTAGGAATATAATTTAATGACTTGTCTTATGCAATGTATATTGTCAGGAGGACTAAATAAAATGAAATGAAATAAAATGGTGTATAAACCTAGTTGCAAGAGAAATTTGGGAAGACAGAGGACAAGATGTTGAAACTGGAACAGGCAGTTTGCCTAAAACTGGAATGACAGACGATACAGTGGTCTCACATCACTCCTGAAACCAAATAGTAGTCTATGACATTGAGAGAAAACACAAGTTCAAGACCATAATATCTACATGAAAAATCTTGTACACTGTGTTTTAGGCTAAGAAAGGTGTAGTGCTGGTTGATTTTTTGCCAAGAGGTGAAAGCGTAAATTATGAAAGAAGGTATTGTGAGACTTTCAGAAAATTTTGTCATGCAATTCAAAACAGAATGTGGAGAATGCTTTGTCATAGTTCTTTTGCTACATGACATTGTTCAACTGCATGTTGCTCATTTCACACCAGACCTGACCACACAATTTGGCTGCAAGTATTACCCTACAATATCCGCCTTACAAGCCCGGACTTAACATTGAGTGACTGCCACTTGTTTCTGTATCTGAAGCAATCCCTAGCCGGCCAGCACTATTCAAAGGTATAGAAGAATATTAAACCAATATAAGAAGTGTCTTAATAATGGTGGAAATTATGTATAAAAAATGTTTAAGGTTATTCTTGTAAAAATCAATTTTTTTCAAAATTGTATTAATTTTTTATTCTTTGGCCTTGGAACATTTAATTTTTAATTTCAGAACATGCCTTATTTCTGAAAACATATATTTTTGTTTAGGAAAAGTCTTAAAATTAGACCTGCTTTTTTTACCATTTTGGATAAATATTAATAAATATATGTTCAAATAATAGTACAATGTACAAGTTACATAGGTAACAAGATTTTTTTTTTTTTATGTCAGTATGACATAAACAGTATGTTGTTTTTTTTTAACAGAATGGTCAGTAAGATTCAAGATAAATTGTTGTTTTTTCCCCCTTCATTTTAGGTTGGATGTCAGATGTAGCATGGGACAACATTACAGAATTGGATAAAGTGCCAGGTTTCCATGGTGTTGTTGGCTCTTTTGAACAATTCCCACGTGATTGGAAAGAATGGTATTCTGTAGAAGATCCAGAAACTATGCCACTTATTGGTTTGTATTATTACCGTAAATATATTGTAGAAGTAGTTTTCCTTTCTTATATAGAGAGAAAGTTATATGATGGGGTTTCTTGCGGATATATCCGTTTTATAATGACTTGAGTTCTCACCTATTTGTCTATGGTATGTGTAGTGGTTTTCAGACCAAACGTATAGATAAATTTTAATAAAATTTTTTATGTTGGCATATTTTAGCCATACCTTGTGAATTTTTTTCCATAACTCAAAATTTAGGGTAGCTGCCATAAGAAAAAAAAGAAAATTATATAAAGTTGTGTTTATAAAATGACTATGGTATGACCTTGACAACAGCAAGTAGATTAAGATATTGAACTGTACTCTTCGTTCCAAGTGCAACAGTTTTCCAGCAACTTTATGATCTGAGCTCCATTTAAATAAAGTGATGTTTTAACGTGTTGATGTGACATTTTTTTTATAAAACTTGAAATTCTGCTACAATTACGTACTATTTGTTGAAGGAAGTTTAAGATGATAAACTATCATACCTATGTACCTATCATATATTTTGATTTCCAATCAGGTTAAAAGTTTTAAGAGGGAAGGAATGTCATGGAATATGGAATCAATTTACATCCTGCCACCCTCACACATCATAATTAGAAATTATATTCAAAAAGTCGGCCTAAAAAGTGTCACCTGTAATTTCAAGCAGTTCCTGATAATGAAACCGGAAAATTGGTCTTTAAGATGCTGTTGACACCTCTTAAATGTTGAAAGAAACATCACTTGTCTTATTACATTAAAGCCATACATCTAATTATTGACAAGTCAATTATATAACTAATGTCTAATATACAGAGTGACATGTTTGCACTCTGATAGTGGTTTACAGTAAATTATATGGGTATGAACCATAAAACTAAATATATAATTTTTAATATCACTTGAATTTTTTTCTTTTCTGAATTCTTGAAACACCACGATGTGAACTGCAATGTATTAATTTGTTCATGCGTTTCCATTAAACAGGTGGAAAAAATCAAAAATTTGGGTTGATTTTTGACTCTAGGCTCACATGGAAAAAGTACATATTTTAATTTAAAAATTACAAGTGCGTATTAAATAGTCTTTAGTAGTTTGCTATTGTATACATATCTACTAAGAATATACAAAGTTCTAACATATTTTATTATTTATCTTTTAGGTAATTAATAATAAGAGATAAATAATAAAATATATTAGAACTTTGTATATTCTTACTAGATATGTATACAATAGCAAACTACTAAAGACTATTTAATATGCACTTGTAATTTTTAAATTAAAATATGTATGGCCTTATGACCAAGAGCTCAGATTTTATGCAATAAATTACCACATGTGCTAAGTTTGTATATTTATTATTGCTCTTGTTTCATTTGTTTTTTTACATTTTTATGTTAACATTATTTTTGTCTTTAATCCTACATAACTTAACAAATAAATCATAACATGAAAAATAATAAATTATATACAGTTTTATAAATTTAAGTTTCAACAATTGGTTAGTTGTATTTTTATTATTTTCAGGTGAATGGCAAGATATTTGCAAAGAATTTCAGCGTATGCTCTTCATTCGTTCATTGAGGCCTGACAGGTTATCTTTCTGTATATCAGCTTTTATTGGAAGTAATTTAGGGCCTCGCTTCACAGAACCTCCTGTACTGGATGTAAAAGCTGTCTTAGATGATTCTTCTGCTCGAACTCCACTCATTTTTGTTCTTTCTTCAGGAGTTGACCCTACATCTTCGCTAATCCAGTTGGCTGATATTTCCAATATGTCTCAAAGATTTTTTACTTTATCTCTTGGTCAAGGACAAGCACCAATAGCAACAAAGTAAATCATAATATAATATTAAAATTTATTAAAACGATATTCAGAATAATTATATATCTAGCTATCATTGTAGCATCATTTAGTTGCAATGTTTGGCACATTTATATTAGTTAAAATATATATATATATATATATATATATATTTACCAGCATATACATATAAATAGAAGTGGGTTTTTCTCCCTAGACACTTCCAATGCATACAAAGTACAGGGAAAGTTATGTGATGGATCAAAAAACATTGATGTCATGTTTTAGTGGCTATATCCATTTTGCGGTCTCATAAGCCCAAAAAGTGGTTTTGGGAATAATGTTTGTCTATCAATTGTGCTGTGTTCTACAGCCCAAATTTGTGGACTGATTTTAATTAAATTTGGTATGTGAACATGGTTTGGCCATATCTATTTTTAAATATACATAGTTACATAGTGGATAAAAGGTAATAATATTAATTTGAAAGGTTGAAGTTGGTTTCCATTGTGAAATTGTAATTTTATTTTAAAACTTATAACAGATTAGTTAATTTGTTCACATAAAATATTGTAATCAACTAAAAGTTATTCATAAATAAAGCTTTAAAAATTTTTGTTAGGTTGATAGAAAAGGGAGCAAAAGATGGAGATTGGATTTTTCTGGCCAATTGTCACTTGTCATTGTCCTGGATGCCAGATTTAGATAAGATCATTGAAAACCTTCAAGGAGGATCACCACATAAGGACTTTAGGTAAAGTATTCATTTCTATTTCTGTAAAGAAAGAGGCATGTCCAAAAAGTATGTACCATTATGTTGTACAAAATTTAATATAATTTTTCTTTTGTAACAGTGTGAAAAGTCAGATCTTAATATTAACTTATTTAAAAGACGCGGTTAATCCATAGAGATAAAAGATTCAAATAATAATTTAAAACTAGTAAACTCATTTATAAAGAAAAAATAGATTTTCAAGAAAACAGAATAAATAATTATGTTAATTTTAGTATAATTTGTTTTTAATTGTTATGATATGTAAATTATTTGTGTTTTACGGGAGTGTGTTATAATGTGCGAACAGCAACGGAAGTAACGCCTCTCAATGTAGGATTTTGGCCTCATGGCAACAAGTTAGTCGGAGTCCACCGCTTGAATGGACAAGTTGTGTTTTTAAAAAGTCTTAGTTGGGGAGCTGAAGTAATAGGATGTGTTAATAATTGGTCGGAATTGAGATATTGAGAGAGATGATGTGTTTTAGGACTCTTAGCATAACGTCTAACAAGGTCAGACCTATAGCAGTTTAGATTAAAAAAGTTTGTCGAGAATGTAATGTGTTTCATTTTGAGTCTAGTTTGGAGTGTTATGAAATATATTTTTTGAGTTGAATTTCGTTCAAAGACTTTTAGCGTAAAGAATAGACACAATGTGTTAAAATCGCTGTTTGAACAATAAAACTGACTAGATGTTTTCATGTGAACAGACAATTAATATTTAGCGTGTGTTATGACAATGCGATTAAACAACGAACATTTACAAATCGTGAAATCGTATAGAGTATTAATGGACTTTCTTTCACAGACCTTCGTAAGGTGCACAGACAATCTCATCAGGGACAGGACGACCTCATCGCTAAGGGCGACAAGGAACACGTTAAGTAATATGCTATGTGAAAATGTTCTGGTAACTTGTGTTAAATAACACACACATTTATTCTGTTGTAATATAAGAATTTAATATGTTTAGTTTTTTAATACTATAATATAATTTTGATTTGTAGAAAATAGTAAATTCTTTTATAACTATGACTAATGGCTGTCTAATGACACTTTTATCCTTATTTAAGAAAAGTAAAATTTATATAAAAAGAAAAGTAAATGCTTTCATTTGATTTTATATTCATATGATCGTTTAACTAAAATTTTGTTGCAACATAAAGTAAATCTTAAATTCATGAAACAATAAATCAGTTCTCCTTCAGAGACAAATAAATAAAAAGATAAATTCAATTAATTAAAATAATATTCATGTTTGTTTTCAGGATATGTCTATATAAAAATATCACTGTATATAAAAAAAAATTGTGTTTTTTATTAATAAATGTTTGTTAAAATTTCAGTCAAAGTGTTCTCATTTGAATACCAAATATCACTGTGAAGTACACCTTTAAAAGAACCACACCCTGAGATTTAAATATTTAAATTCATTTTTTTTCTAAATTGATGTTAACACATCTGGCGCCCTTAAGTCGAGCAAATCAATAATTAAATTCAATCTTAACAATAAATAAATACTTTATGGAACTCTTCAAGTTCAAAAGAATATAACTTTTATATTTTCAGATAGCTTCACTATATTACTAAATGTAACTTCGGTTGTATTTAAAAGTTACACTTTTAAATCCATTTTATTTTTACAAGAAAGTGCTGGGCTGTGGGTTGGATGCTCTCAGTGCACCCAACTAAAATACATGATCAGGTCTTGTGTAGCACAAACTACATGTATTTCCAAATATGACAGCCATTTTTAAATCTAAGGTGAGCACAGCTTCCAATAAACTAAATGGTCTGCCACAATTTCATGAAAAACCCTTCTTAAAATTTGAGTAAACTCATTAGATACCTAAGGAAATCATAAACAATTGATTGTGGTGAATTTTCTCTTCCACTTTCCTTACCAAAGCTTCATTACTCCTTGCCTCATCATGCACATCAGTTGTTCTTCATTGAACTGCCTCACTCACTTTCTCATCATTCCCTCATGCATTATATTTTTACCTTGTTTCACAAATTTGGCAATGAATTTCCATTAATCTGATATTTCTTGTATTTAAAAAATGAATAATAGACCATATTTCACAGTCTTGAAAAGAGTTGAAATATTTTATATGATCAAAACAAATTGAAAACACATTCTCTAACTGTAATGATGTCTGTAACAAACCAATGAACCAGGGAGAGTAACACACTTGCTTGAAACAGCCCATAACAGTGAAACGGTACTTACTTTTGGAGCAAGCCTCATATTTTGACATTTTTGTGCAAATCTGTTTTATTTTCACATGAGGCTATATTTGATTTTTACAATATATCCGTCTTTTCTCTCCCTAGTTGTTGTTACCTTAAAGAATTAGATCCTAATAGAACATAATATAAGTCACTATCACCCAAAATTTCAATTTGGGAGTTATTAGTAAAACACAAATAATAAACCTATATTGTTGTTAAAAATTGAATTACTCAAAATTAGCTTTTTAGATTTCAATTAAACCTAAGATCAATATAAAAGTTTAATGGCCTTAATGTGCTGAATTTCAAATAGAAAAAAAATTGAGTTATGGTTGTTGGTCAAATTGCTTAAAGTGGAGGTAAAAGATAAAATAAAATTGTCATGCATTTAAAAAAATATTTACTTCAAATTTGCATATTAATATAATTGTTTGGAAGGTTTACTCAAGTCCATATCTGAGTTGAAATGAGGCAAAATTGAGCATAAATATTAATAAAACAATAAATTTGTAAAACACGCTAAATTTCCAAAATTGCAGGATCATATTTTGGATAAAGAAAATGTTTTAATGGCTAAGGGATTGATCTATGTTATAAAATAATGAACTAAAGTAGTTAGCTCTCTCTGTTATACCAGAGTGTGTTGAATATTTTATTCTACTATTAAATACAGATCATAACGATTTCCTCAAGTCTACTATGATGAAATGCAGGTTGTTCATTTTATCTATAATTGAGAAATGACAGTAACATATACCCGGACTGTAGTTTGTTTAATGTTAGGTACAAAATTGCGAAGTTTTGTTTCTTGTCATACATTTGGGTGATCTTGGGGAATAAGTTGAAGTAATGATATCATTTCCCCTACCTATCACCATGTGATAATTTGTACTGTTATGAACTTTAAGCAGAATCAGACGATCGCGGTGTTAGAAAGTTACTTCACAGTAAAATGTTACAATCATTGCGTTGGATTTTTTATAGACAAAATCCCTGATGCTCCTATTATAGAAAAATCAATAGTGTATGATCTTATGAACGTTTTTGTGATACAGGAAGTGTAAATTATAAGCCTAAAAACCACCAGTTATCATTCTTAATACTGGAATTTATAAAACCTGTTTAACAAACTCTCCTGCGATTTCCTGGTAATTACTTGAGTGATTATTTCAACAGATAAGAGGAGCATTTTATTTAACCTGTCAAAGAACCACTAAATATCTGAAACTGTGACCATATTTCAGATTCTGACCACTAAATATCTGACCTGTTTGGATAGTCTCAGAATTACCTCCTTTTAATGTAGAAAAGTGTATACATGTAAAATAGCCTATTGTGATTGGTTTAAGACATTCATTCGTAGACTAATCAACTTAACATTATGTTTATTAGAGATGAGCTGTAATTTTATTTAAATGGATTCATTAACAGCCAGAGCACTGGGCTGACTAGTCCTCATACAATCCACGAAATTCAACTTCAGCCAGCGAAAGTTTGAAGATGGTTTATCAAAACATTATTGAACTGATTTTTTCAACACAATGGTTACATCTGTTGTCTATGTAGGAATCATACAACAATTTTTAGTCATGCTTCAAGCTAATGAACGTTATGGTTTCAACAAGATGGTGCGACCTGCCATACCTCAAATGAAACAGTGATGATGCTTCATGAGTTCATTGTCAATTGATTAATCTCAAAAATCTATGGCAACTACACTATTTTTTTGTGGTGCAATCTTAAGGAGATGATGTATGACAATAATCCTAGAATGCTGCAAGATGTACAAAAAAAACTGTAACACACACTGTAAGAGGCATTCCTGCGATTCTGTACAGTAGGTCCATATTTTTCACATAATTTACGGTGAATTTTCGTTCTTTTCTGTTTAGAAATTTAACCTCTGATCGGACTTCATAACTCCCGGGGTTATTTATTTTCGAACTCATAAACTCATTTGCATTCGATCATCATGCAAAATCAAAACCTATAGACTGAAAATATGTGTATAATTTACCATGCAATAGTCTCTTTGTAGTCTGACTCAACCTGTCGAATAGATTTCCATCAAGTCAAACCTGAAATGAATGTAATAAAGTACATTACATTATATCCATCACTTAACCTCTTTTCTTCTTTTTAAAAAGTGACATGTTTTGGAATTTCCATCCCATCATCAGATAAACTTAGAATCATTCATCTGAGGTCATCAATAGATTATAATAAATAACATAATTTCTACAACAACACATTTAATGAACATAATTAGTTTGTAGATACCTACACTGTGGCTTCAAAATGGCAACTGTTTGTCTGTTATCTGCATGGATTTAAAACGTTTGTTTACCACAGGCTTCTCTTATCATTGTCTCATATAGAGTGTTTGAATAAAAGTTGACTTGGTCATTCATGTTCTTGATGTTCATTGTTTTCATTTTAAATTTTAAATGACTTGTAAATGGCAAGCTCTTACATGGCATTTAAACTGGAAGAGCATTTAAAGTGAATTTTAAAGAACACTTACCAAAAAAAAAGACTATTTCAGATACAAATCCAATTTTGAGTGCTATTTAATAAACGAAAATCACAGTTTCTTTAGCAGAAACTTTGATGCAATTAAATTTTACACTAAAGTGATTTATAAACATTGTGGAACATTGTGAGTTTTTGTTAAGATTCCCTCTGAAGATGACAACTTTGTTGTTGTAATAGCTATAAGGGTCTAAAACGAATAAACATTTTACTTTTGATAAAAAGTTGTTTTTTGTTATTTTGTTTATTCCCAAGTGTGGTACGGGACTTTTGAAAGTGTATATATTGTTCACCACAGTGCTCTGGTCTTTATTTTTGTGGAACAGTTAGAAATTTATGAGATATCAAAAATAAATTGTAAAACAACGAAGATCATTTATTGAATGACCAACTAAACTTTGATTCAACATGTTACAGTGATAAGAGTTTAACAAGTCCATAGTAAACAAAAGTTTTAAGTGAGTTGCCAATTGGTAGCCACATGTTGTGCACCTACAAACTTATTGTGTTCTGTAAATTTGTTGTGTAAAGTTGACGACCTCAGATGAATGATTCTGTGTTTATCTGATAATAAGATAGAAGTCCCAAAATGGATCATATTTAAAAAGAGAAGAAAAGAGGTCTTATGGCGGGTAGAAGATAATTATTAAAATTAATTAATGATCTGGATACTAAAAAATGAAGACTGGAAGGTAGCTAAAAATATGTTTTATGAATTGAAGTGTGTTGAGTTTATGATATAATTTTTGTGTACTGTTTAGTTTTCATAAATAATAATTGTTTTTTCAGACTTTGGTTAAGTTCAAGTCCGCATCCAGATTTTCCAATTGCTATTCTTCAAAGCTCCATCAAAATGACAACAGAACCTCCCAAGGTAAGCAATGAAATGGAAAGGATTGCGTCGCTTTTTTTTAGAATATTAATTTTGTTTATATGACATGGTATATTTTGATTATAAACTTAAATTGTCAAAGATCTACTCATATATACATGCTTTTTTTCTTTGTTGGAGAATCTCTTTACGAGTGTGGTTGTATTAATGCCATATGCAGTGGATGCCACAGTCATGATGGAATTATACATCCAAATAAATTTACTGAATCCCGTTTCATTTATCAAGTGTTCTCTAATTATCACAAACTTTACTGAACTATATTCTGTGTAATATTTCACAGTTCTTTGGTAATAGATTTGCTCTAAAGTGCCATTTCTATTGTAACCATTTTTTCGCTGAAAAATCTATAAACTTTGATTTTTTAACAAAATATTCAAATAAAATTGATATCTCTACTTTTTTTTATCCTCTGGATATTCCATTAACTTTTTTTTATAATGTCCTGGTTTACCAACATATTTCTTGGTGATTTCAGAAATACTTATATCTTTATCTGAATAAAAATCAAAATTTTCAAGATACCGGTACTCATCTACTCAATTAAGACACCAAGCTTTCTCTCAAACCTAATGGGTTGGTCTCTAATTGTTTCCAGCTATTTATTTGGTTTAAAATTATAAACTGATATGACCAAAATATACTCATATACCTTCTGTTGGGGGGGGGGGGGTTAGAATGACACCTTGTAGATCAAGTTAGTGCCCAAGTCTCACAAGCTAAAACCACTCTCCAACTTCTTGCCTAACCTGGAAACACAAAACATTACATTAAGTTTATCACTGCTTATATCTTTATGCTATGAAGTTGGGCCTCTCTTCTTTATCATCACTTCCCTTATATATTTTCCAATAATTTATTACTTATCAATATTTTATTGATAATAAATAGTAGCATCTAGTGTGGTCTCCAATCATATTTTATCTTTAAATCATTTCGTCTTTAAATATTTTTCACTAGAACAAAATTAACAAAGTTTGATCATTGATATCAATATCCCTACAGACAAATAATTTGAGCTTCTCTCAAAATGAATCTATAGTTATAGTATATATGCTTATATTCCTACTATTCTTCAATTACAAATATATGCGAAAAACTAAAAAATTATCACTTTTTATATTGATAAACCTTTCTGAACATGTTTGTATTTTTACTGGAAAACCAGTTGATGGGAACCATCACTGTACTTATCCTGCCCCATTACTTAAAATGGCCGTCATTTTGAAAATTTTAATTCAATTTTTCTAAAAGCATTCTACATGAGCAACTATAGTCCTCTATACCAAATTTCATGTTCCTATCTTAATTTTTATAGCTGGTATCATGCTTTCGTACAGACGACAACAATTGGTTGGTTGGGATGGCTTGTAGAAAATCACTTTATCTTTTTAATGAGACCATGAAACATGAAGAGATCAAATTCAAATTTTTTTGCAATTATTAATTTTGCTCTATACTAGGTAAGTAATATAGCTGCACAAGTAATTCTGTTCTGTTATAAAACACAGTGTTACAGTATTCAGTATACTCCACATAAACAACAAACACGTACAACAAAACAAAGCTTATCAAAATACACCCAATTCAGAAACTCAGCCACTCTAAACAATTGTTTTAAATACAATACACAAGATTAATAATATTCAGTTGATGAACGTATTCTTCAATAATGTTGATTCACTGACAAGAAATTTGTTGTTGCAGGGAATACGAGCAAATATGAAGCGATTGTACAATTTGGTGACAGAGTCACAGTTTAATTTATGCAGAGCCCAACAAAAATATAAGAAGCTTCTATTTTCTCTTTGTTTCTTTCACTCTATACTTTTGGAGAGGAAGAAATTTCAACAGCTTGGTTGGAATGTCATTTACAGCTTTAACGATTCTGATTTTGATGTAAGTGTATGTTTTGTCTTATAAAATAAAGTTGTAGAAAATTTCATTTTGTTTTAATATTTCCTTAAATATTGCTCTATTTAAATTACAAGGAAATTGACAGTTATACAAAAAAAAATTTTTTTAAAGCATTTCAAATTACAAATTATACAGTTAAAGCAATATGAATATTTTAAAATCAATGACTTATTGTTGTTAGCTTTCGTGTAATTTAATTCTTGTTGGTTTTTTTAATTTAAAATGTGGTTTACTTTGCATTGTACAGGGTGTTTCAAAAAGGACTTTACAACTTTAAAAGCATGTCAAAATTAATGCAGACAACTTATATAATCAGTTGATGTGTCATTTTAAAACAAAACATATAAAGTTTTTCATTTCTGATATGCCAAACTTTAGCCAGAAAACATCACTTCTACAACTGCAGAATTAACTTACCTCGTGGAGATTGACAGGTAAATGTTGATATACACTTGTCTTTAATATAACCCTATAAGAAAAGATTGAAAAGAATCAAATGTAAATTGCAAGTGGAATTATCCGTGCACGACCAATCCACCGAGGTAAATTAAAGAAATCTCAGATATCTGTACAAAAGTTGGGTGGAGTAATATGTTGCTGGTATTGGTGATAGTTTCAAAAAAAAATCACTTTTGGACTATCACGAACATTCTCCAAAGATGCACATGGATTTGCTCAACTCCAGATTTTGTAGTTGTAAGAATTGACCTTACAACTGAAATGAAATGTTAACTTATCGCTAAATATTATGTTGTCCAGGAAGGTCTCTTCGTTTCTTATTCGATCAAAAATTTCTCTACAGAATTCCTGACCAACAACTTTATCTTCATTAGTAATTTGTTGTACCATGGTAAGTTGGTATGGCTTCAAGTGCATATGTTGATAGTACATACCAAACAGTTGTGTGTGGTATGCCAATCGTATAAGATGCACAATGTGTTGATTTCATAAGGCTACAGATAAATCTCTGCCTGGCTTTATCCACAACACCATCAGGAAGTCGTGGGTGACCTAGTGATTTGTCATGTTGTTCAAAACAACTATTTTCATCAAAATTTTGGTGCCAAGAGTAAATTCCTAGGCCTACGCGGAAGATCTTTACCATACTTGGTATGAAAATTATGTTGAACTGTAGTACGGAGTTTGTTTTGTAAAACCAAAATACACTGTGAGCACATTCAGCATCAATAAAAGTATCCATTTTTAATTGTAATGGTAGTGGCACTTCTGGTTACATTTTCGTGTTGTTATGCTACGGAACAATATGAATCAAACTTTATATGTTTTGGTTTAAAATGACACCTCAACTGATTCTGAAAGTTTTCTGAATAACTTTCTAGATACTTTTAAAGCTGTAAAGACAATATGTATCAAAATGTATCAATATTTCAAAATGTTATGTAAAAAAATATATGAAAACATGTTCTATAAGCATTTGTCAACAGGTTTCAGAAAACTTGTTATCTATTTACTTGGGAGAGTATTACGATACTCCTTGGGATGCCTTGAAATACTTAATTGCTGGAGTGAACTACGGTGGCCATGTAACAGATGATTGGGATCGTAGATTACTTACAACTTATATAAATCTTTACTTCCATGAGGATGCCATTGCCACTCCTTATTATAGGTCAGAAATATAATTAATTAGGCTTAGAATTACTCAATTGTGTTAAAAAATATAAAATTGTGAAGTAGATCAGTCTACCTTTAATTTAATAACAGATAAAACTTTTGTTTTAAAAAAAGGTATGTATTAATTTTGGCCACCAAATATTTTTCCTTGAAAAAAAAAATTGTATTTAAATTTTATTACATTTACACATAGTGAAATTGTTTAAGATGTGATTAAACACAACACAAGGAATATTTAACTTTGCTTAACGAGAGTAGATAGATTTGCTTTTAATTTGATAATACAAGAATTGTTATTAAATTTAATTGAATAAAAAAAAAAAATCAATACCTAAGTTGTGCGCAAAATATTGAACACTGTTCACCCGTCTAGTATAGAAATATTTTCAGCCAAAAGAAAACATGTGTAAGATTTAACCACATGGTTTTAAACTAAAATAATGTCAGCTCCCCTCCGCTCAAAGTCAACAATGTCATGAAATGATCAGAAACATGTGATTCAATTATGTTTGCCTCCACATTTATTCTAATCTTATTTATAACTATAACAAAAACATGGTCAATACAAGTTTTTGAATCCTCAGCAATTCGAGTAAGCTGATTTACCAAAGATTCTAGGCCAAAACTACTCATTAATGTTTTATAATAATTTGAAACTTTACATTCCTCTAAGATATTAATAATTATATCACTAATCACTATCAAATTTTTTGGCGATTTAGTTTCTTCAGTTTGTATAAAATAATCACTTAATTCCTCAAGAAAAGACTCAATTGATTACGAATGCAATCTACATACTTATTAAGAAATAAGTTTTTTTTTTTGCAAACCTAAAAACAATTTCTAGCGCGTCTGCTGAAGTGAATTTTAGTTGTCTACTCTGTAAATATTTGATTTGAGAATCTATATAAACTGCCATGCCCCCCCCATCTATAAGTTTCATTCAAATTTAGCATCAGATTATAATTTGGTAATTGATAAAAATCACTCTCAGTTTTGCTTATCCAAATCTCAGACAAAACTATAATAAGCTCCCAATTTTCCCACCCCAATAACTCAGTTAATAGAATGTCAAAATTTGTATGCATGCTTCTAATATTTTGATGAATATTATGACAAGACGCTTAGAACCATTGGCAACAAGATCAACACAAGCTTTTTCTGTAAAATCTAACATAAACTAAGATGAAATCTAATTTTGATACAAGTCAAGGCAACATACACAATGCTACAAAAAAAAGAAAGACTTAAGTGCAAATAACTTAAAACTAAGACAGTATTTACAAGTTATGAAGATCATCTTGGCTCATTACTTGCTTTATTGGATCACCTTCAGTCCTTCTCAAAAATACCCTGCCTCTTCGTACCCAGCAGAACTTATAGCCATGGTTCCTTTTCGCCTCGTATGCCAAAGTAAATAGCCTCCTTGACGCAGGTGACAACTATTAGTTTACGTATAGAGGAGTGTCTATACAGAGTCCTATGTGTCTTGTAGACAAGTCCTGTTTTGCACACTTCTTCTGCAACAACTCTTCTTTGTCCAAACATCTTACAAATTTAACAATTATACCACGATGGGCATTTGGGTTCGGTCTTTTGCCCTACCTATGGCATGCATCAATCATATCTTCACTTATTTCAAAGTCTACAGCGATGCCAACCTTTTTTTTATAAATTCAACGTCTACTCCTTTTTCCATGGGAACACCCTGTATCTCAATGCAATTACTTCTGCTACACTCCTCAACATCCTCCAATCTATTCTCCAGCATCATAATTTTCTCCTTCAAAAGTTTATTTTCTGTAGTTAGTTTTTCTATTTCTTCCAGAAACTTGCCGACTTTCATAGTTTGCTGTTTAAAGCCTTTGTATTTTCTGCTAATTTTTCGCTCTGATTTTCATTTGAGGTGTTAAAATCCTTCACAACTGTTCTTCCTTCCAGCTGGTCTTCCTTTATTTCGTTTATGGCATTCATAACATCTTGTAGGCTCACCTTTCCTCCCCCCCCCCTGAGTCCTCAGCTTCAAACTCTTCCGCCTTGTAATAGAACAACTCTCACACCTCCACACCAGATTTTCCAGAGATGAATATTCATGTCACCTTTACTAAGTTTAACGCAACCACCATGAAAATTTTTTTCACAGTCAACACATTGTATTTTTACATGCTTCGAAGAAATAGATTTCAAACATATATTGCAGTTTGCCATTTTGAGAATATAAACTGAGTAAAAATATAAATATTAAACACAACAAGTGAATATAAATTTTTACCAAATTTTGAGAACACACAAGCAATCGTGAATACACGCCAAACGAGCACTTTAAACTCTAAGATAGTCAGGAGCAAGATAAAGATAAGATAGAATCTCACTGTTCAAACGCTGTCTCATAACTGAACATGTATAATTAGAAGTCTAAAACAACCCTAGACCCCAGTTTTGTACAAATTTAATATATTAGATTATGTGAAATCAGAGCTGATGTTTTACAGTCAGATACATTTAATAAAATCACGTTCTAGGACTCAACTTCAATATTTTTGTAGTTGCTCCAGAATATGTCATGTAAATATCTTACATGCTAGTAATATTCTCCTAGGAATGACATAAGATCGAATTGGGTATAACGAAATACATTTAATAAGTATTCTACTAAGGTGAACTAGTAAAAAATAAATAAACTTTTTGTGTGTTTAAATTTATTTCATATTGAAAAAAATGTAGTGCAATTATCTGGAAGAAAATGTTGTTTTACTTAAATCTTTGTATTCTGTTTCTTTCAGATTGACCAACTTAACTAAGTACTATATCCCCAAGGATGGCACACTACAGTCTTATAAAGACTATATAGTAACATTGCCTGCAATTGATCAACCGCAGGTTTTTGGTCAACATTCCAATGCAGATATAACTTCTTTGATCAGTGAAACTCGAATGCTTTGTGAGACATTGATGTCTCTTCAGTCACAGGGATCTTCAGGTCAAGGAGTTAATATAGAAGAAAATGTAAGATGATAATTCTACCATGTTATGGTGCTAGAATTCATGTTTCTCAATCATTTTTTTTAGTTTGTTATCGAAAATGAGTAATGGTATTTTTTTTTTAGAGATAGCGACAAATATGTTTGTTCAGGGTCCTTAGAGTCTGTTTGTACTGTAGAGCTTGTGTTTGGTCTACGGTTTGTACACATACTACGACTAACAGACAGACTTATGAGATCATACCAAAATCCAATTTTTTGTGCTAAGGGTGCCTCAAAATGGATATATCTATAAAAAATTTATATTAATTTTTTTAGCAAAATTTAACTTTCTCTATACAACTTATATGTGAGAATGTAAAATTGTTATGTACCATTTGAAAGAGAAAAAATAACGTTTCTATCATATTTTTTGAAAATGTGGAAACACGTGTATTTTTAATTTACATAATTTATGTACATAACAGATCAAAATGTGTTTTAGGCACCATTATACAGTAGGTGCATATGTATGATCCAAAACCTATGTTGTACCAATAAAGAAATTACTTAAGATAATAAAACAAATATTTTCAGCAAATGTGTTAATTTGGTTTGTTCCTCATCTTTTAATCAGGTTATGCACTTAGCCGCTGACATACTGTCTAAAATTCCAGAACCCATTGATTATGAAACAACTGAAAAAAATATTGGTGCAAACAAGACTCCACTTGATGTTGTTCTTCTACAAGAGGTACTTCTTTAATTTTATATTTATATAATAAACACAACCGTGATGATTTAACATACTTGGTAAAAAAGGACACAGAACAAGTGGCCCACTAGCCGCCTTTGATTAATTTGGACAGCCTTAAAAATAATAATGTTAATAAAATAAAAATTTCTGTTAAAAGATATGTTGCCGCCACTTTGTGACTCAATTAGTAATGAGTAACAGTGGCAAGTTGTTTATCTACTTAGACTCACCAGCTTTTACTACCCCTTCCCAAGGTCACTGCAGATGTGACTACACCCTTCACAGTCAGTAGTGATTATATTTGTTATGCTGAACGTATATTGTATTTAAAACTTCTTTATTGACCCCACAAGTGAGATTGAAGTATGTTATATATACAATAATAAACTTATGAATTATAATAAACAGGATATTCATACAAGTGATCAATCTGAACAACTCATAGACATACACAACATTAACAATATTACAACACAAATTTCGACTTACAACAAACAACAGTCTACCCGTTGATAGAATAAACCAACGGAATATTGATAGAATAAACCGTTGATACCCGTTAAACTCCAAGATAGAATAAAATCGTATTAAAAAATATTCCAGCCATGTAGAAAGGATATTTTTATAACTATTTTATGATGTACCAGGGCTACATGAAAGTCATTTCTTGACCTTGTATTGTAACTATGAATGTCTTTGGTAATAAAGTAGTTCCCACCAAATAAATTGATGGAAACGTTAGAATTTTATTATTCTTAAAAATCTCTCTACATGAATAAAATAATATGTTTTAGATTGAAAACAATTCTTACTGGTTTTTTCTGGAGTTTTAAAAACTCAGTTTGTCCCCCCCCCCCATACACACCTACACCATTTCTAAGATAGAAATAAAAATGTGAGTAGTAGAACATAAGACATGTATCCTTTGAATAAATTTTACTTAATCTTCTTAACATGAAAAGATCAGTGTTTAGTTTTCTACAAACATGGTCAATATCTGGTTGCCATTTAAGACGTTGGTCAACCACTAAACCCAAGAACTTGGTGGAGTATGTTTCTACAATTTCTTCATGTCCCATATAAATTGAATAGGGATGTTTAAACCTTCTACCAGGGAGTAAACCCAATGGAGTTTGTTTTCTCGTATTAAGAAGAAGTCTGTTGCTTTTAAGCTATTGCAAGACACGTCTAAGTTTCATGTAGACCTTAATATCTAGATATTTGGGCTTTCATTGTCCAACAAAATTGTGGTGTCATCAGCAAACATAATCACATTATTCTATTCTACACAGTTTGACAAATCATTTATATACAAAAGACACAAAATTGGCCCCTAAATGGATACTCGAGGTACACTAATAGTTGTATTTAATTTTTTGGAGGCGACTAGTAATTTGCTACCATCACCTACGTTAGAATAATCAATTTTAACTAACTGTTTACGCTCTTTTATCCACTTGAGAACTGGGCCTCTAATTCCTTAAGCATTGAGTTTGGACAAAAGAATATTCAACTTTCACTTTCAAAAGCATTAGCCAAGACCATGAATACACCAGTTTGATATTAAGTTAATTGTACACCTTATTTACAAAGTCAACAATGGGTGAGCTTGTACTTCTATTCCTAATAAAACCATGTTGGGTCCTTGTCCTTGAAAGGATGTTAAACTTAATTGGAAAATCAATTAATCTGTCCAGATAATTTCTTTCAAGAATTTTTTAAAATACTAACATAAGAACTATTGAGGGAAAATTTCCTGAATCCAAGGGACACCGGTTTTATACATTGGTTTCACTTTTGTTAATTTCAGTTAGGAAAAACACCACAAAACAAAGAACAGTTGATAACATCAGTCAATGGAATACGTGGGGAAATAGAATCACACCCTCCCTGAGGACTTTTTATTTGTTGGGTTCTTAATAACTTTTTAAAGTCATATTTACAAAAATGAAGTCAACGTTAGATAGTACTCAAGGATCAAAGTCCAAAACTTAGCTGATTAGTGAGAATCCTTTGCAGACCTTATCTTTATCAGCAAATATTTGCTATGACAATAAACTATGAATTTCTAAGTATTCCACGTCTTGTTAACAAATTATTGCTTAATTAATCTTTGTCCTTCATTCAAAATTAAAAACTACTTACAGATTGTGATTCCCATAAACATCATCTACATATAGGCACAAATCAGAGAAAAAATAGAGTAAATTTCAACCAGTAAGTAATCTTTTATTTATGAGCTCTCTCAAACATAACCTTCCTCTATCACTATCCACTCTCAAAGTCTTTGTTGTATTTAATTCGTACTTTTGAAACTTTTCATATTGTGAGCTGTGATTTTGTTAAGTAAGTCCACTGAAGATTAAAACGTAAACATAAAGTTCTCTCTTCATGACAAACTATGTGTCATAAAAAACTTGAAAAGTGAATTCTGTAGTGCCCATTTGGGAATACCAGCAGACTGCTTCTGACATAATGAAGGAAAAGGATGATTTACGAAAATTTGTCCTGAAATTGAATGTGGATAAGGGAGCAAGTGCTGTGAAAAGAATTTGAATGCCTACAAATAAGTCAGTGGATGAAGTTGTGTATAAATGGTTTCCCAACTTCATTAGTTTTCGAAGTTTACAAGCCCAAATTCAGGCTGCAACAAAAAGATGTGAGCATTCTAAACAGGTGGGCACTCAATGTCTGTTTCTTTTCTACAGGGTTTTTAATCATACATTGGCTCATTTATGTTTGTTTTTAAACCAGACTTTCATTAATTCAGACAACTTAGCGCCCCAATTAGTTCAGATTAATAAGATGACAAATATGACTTGAAACGACAAATGCACAGTTTGTCTCATTCTTCTTTCTTAAAAACCATTGTCATGAATAAATAAACTCTGCTCACTGGAAGAAAAAAAAGAAGAAAAAATCCATTAACATTAACAATGCAGTCAGCTAATAGATGTTCAGTTATATAAAGCTGGCCTACCAATTTTTAATCCTAAATAGTTGTAAATTTTTAAGTTATAAAACCTCAAACTCAGGTTGTGTTTTAAAAAGAACACTATACATTTTTCACATAAACAATACTACAATAAGTTACAGATAGATAACATTACGATCCTCCACAAATTTCATTAAAAAATAACTCCAGATTTAATTACACACACACAGCAATAAACAATTTCAACCTTTCTGATTATAACTATCATAAACAAATGGATTCAATGAAATAGTTATTTACTGAATAAAATATATTTTGAAGAAGCAAATGTTACATCTTCAATGGTATTAGGTAAATGATTGAATAAAAGTTAAACCGTTGTAATCAACTCCTTTCTGACATAAAGTTAGGTGGTAATCATTATTACTTTGACATGTGTTATAAGTATTTAGGTTATACAACTTTAGATTTAGATTTAAAATACACTGTGACACATTCAAGAACACACTTTGGCAAAAGAAGTATTTTATTTCTTTGATAAGGAAGCTTACTTGAAGTTCTATTTTTTACTTCACAAACCTTTAACTCGTCTCGGTTGTGTTTTAAAATGAACACTTTGTATATATATCTTATTTTAAAAATTTACTTTAAATTATATTTGTTTGTGTAATTATGACAGATGATTTATTTTGTATATAATCATGTTTATTCTGATTTGTCTTTAAGAAATACTAACCGTACTTCATCTGTTTTAGATAACTCGTTACAATATTCTTTTGGTTCGAATCAGAGCATCACTTGAAGAACTGGCAAAAGCAATTCAAGGTTTGGTTGTCATGTCATCTGAATTAGAAGACATTTTTACTTGTATTTATGAAGGCCGTGTACCAAAACCTTGGCTGAAAGGTATTGTTTTGCTTAAAATATTATATTGTCTTGTAATTAAAATAGCCATAACATAAATTAACACACACACATGTCAAGATATAAATCATTTTAATTTGAAATGTTTTCTGGGCTGTAGAGACAGCCATGCTTATCACAAAAGTAAATAATTTATTTTTGGTTAATGATTTTAATAAAAATTTTGCTCATGTGTAACCTTTAAGAACACAACGAAAATTTATTGGTCGGCATCTCTCCAAAACTTCCGTTTCATAAGTTATAGATAAAAACAAAAAATCTGCTTTGAAGCTGTTTTGAAATAAGAAATTTCTCATAATGGATCCTACTGATTCATTAAAATTTTATTAAACTGTGAAGATTATTGACTTGTGCAAGTATAAAAAAAGTATTCAAGGATAAAATAAAGCAATAAAGTTTAAAAATATTTTAATAATATAAAATAGCCTTATTTATTGCTTTATTTTTTTATCCTTGAATATGGAGTTTCAACAAGAATTATCTGCTGTTACATTAAAAATATTACAGTTCAGGAATAATTGTTAAAAAATAAAAGTAAACCTATTAAAAAGTTATATTCTGTTTAATTGGATAATTATATTTTGTATGGATAGGAGACACAAACTTGCTTCAGAAATTGGTCTTTGATATTATCTAGACACTTTCTCATGTATTCTGGTTATAGAGGATGGATCTATGTTGAGTGTTAAACCACAGATGAATGTTTTATTTTATTTTTTTGTTATTGTTATTATTCCATTTTTGAATTAGTTATGGTAATTTTAAGTAAGCCTGTTTGGATGGGGAAAAATATAAAGGATCATTTATCTATGATTAAGGTTTTCTAGATTTTTTGATGAGACCCATTGATGAGACAGTTTCCATCTTCTTAGTTCTGAGGGGTTGGATTCTGGAAGATGTGATTTTATAATTTTTGTCATGAACCTCCATACAGAATCTAAACATAATATGGTATTTGCCCTGTTAGACTCAAACTTATTTTTATAACTAAAATTGTAGATTTTATTTGCAGGCAATTGACTATTTAAAACAGTACCCATTAGATTTGATATTTGTAGTTTTTAACTGTTTCCCAATTGTATGACCATTCTAAGTTATGTGATTATTTTTGTGATTCTATCTTGTGGAACCATAATTCCATTAATTGTAGCACCCTACTTTTCCTTATTATGCTAGAACAACAGATTTTCATGATTAAAAAAAAAATTTTTTTTTACATTGTAGAATTTACACCAAAGTTTCTTCAAAACAATACAAAATTTAAATTATTAACTAATCAATCAAAAAGTACAACAGATAATTATAATTTTGTATTTTATTAAAGAAACTATAGCGTAAATCTTACAATAATAATACTCACCATTTCATTTCTTATGGAAGAAATTGTAAACTTTATTACAGTTTCCATCACAAGAATGGTGATTATTTAAACATTTTAAAAAATGTTGGAAAATTATTTCTAGAGTTTCACTAAGCCGATTTTAATTATTTTTAATTGTAGTGTAAATGTAGTTTCTTAAAAAAATAGATTATTTGAATTATTATACTAATGACATGAATGTTGTATATTATTACAGCATATCCTTCACTTAAGCTACTGGGATCATGGACTAGAGACCTTGTGATGCGAGTAGAACACTTCAGTATATGGGCAGATACTACAAGGCCACCAATTTTGTTTTGGTTAGCAGCATATACTTTCCCCACTGGCTTTTTGACGGCTGTTTTACAGGTAAAGAATGATTTGATATATATTTATATGGTTTTAAGGTACTTCAATAAATCACCTGTATTAAGGGATAGAGTGTGTCTGAAATCCATGTTGTTGAATATTGTTATATTAAAATAACTTATAATATTAAGTTGTATTCTACCGTTTACAAAATGAACTAAACAAATTTATTTGGAGGAATACCTGTTTTCTAAATAATGAATTAAACTCACTCATGCTAATATATTTCATTATCCTGTAGTTAAAATGAATCAGGCTGTAGTTATCCAATCAGCTTTTATGAGTGTAGGATTGTAGAAGAGGATTACAGCAAATTATGAATACTTTAGAAATGTGGGTAAACAAGAAAAAATTAAAATACCAATTAATCATAAAGTGAATACTTACTTCTTGCTATATGCAACCAGTTTCAGGTTTCATGTCATCTATCATACACACCTCTACTTGAGGTGTTCAGACAAGATATATGTCAAACATTAATAATTAAAATTACAAAACAATAAATTAACAATACACAAAAAGTTAAAACATAAGTAATTTAATGTCAGATATTCATCCTGTGAATAAAATATTTAATCAATAGACCTATTTTTAGCTGTTGTCAAAATTGTTTAAAATTCTCAATAATTGATCTCGAATCGACTAGCAATTTGAAATAAATTAACTAAAAAAAATAAATAAATATTAAAATTTTATAAATATTTTATTTGCCTTTCATTTCATAATTAAGCCAAATTAACATTAACTTGTTGATCAAAATAACTATAAATACAACTTTATATATATGCTATAAAATTTTACTGATGTTTAGTTATTACAAATTATATGTGTTGCAAGTGCCTATAATAATATTTACCCTGAAAATCCGATCCAGCTTAATGATCACTACACTAGGTCAAGTAGTCGAGTGCCTATTGTATATAAACACATAATTCAATATTTCTTTATCATACGGGAGTTCAGAGTACCTTATTTTCTACTAGATAATTTGTTAACATATTTTAGATTTTTAATACCAACTTCATCTCCATTAGGAAAAACTTTCTTTTCAATTGATCCTAACCTTTAAATGCAGTCTCACTGACTTGACTTAAGTCCTTTCACTCCTGTGTATTCCCCTCATGAAATGCTTCCATCCAGCCCTGTCCTGCACCAAAATCCTGACCTATCTTCATCTTCTCCAGGTGTATTTTGGTTTACCCCTTCTCCTCTTTCCATGAAGATTCCAATCCAATACATTTTTTCTCTGTGGCAGGTAAAACTACTTACATTCACTCGGTTAAGTACCACCCTCATTAAAACGTTGCATGGTACTAACAGCATTACAATGTCTCTCCAATTATCACATCTTATAAGATCACCTTTTAAATAACAATCCAGTTTTCGACTCATTTAGCATTTTCCCTTCTTTTCAAATTCTTTCAAAGGGTGGATGCAGCAGTTCCACTGTGAATTCGCTGTCTACTCTCAACAGTTCAGCCGTTATTCTGTCTATTAAATTTAAATTTAACCTTGTAACTTCCCAAATTTTGATTCCTATAGTGCTATTTTATTTTCTTCCCTTGTCTGTGCTTCTGTACATATATTTGCCCCATCACCTTCTTCATGGTCTTGAAGGATATTCTCTTCCAGAGTTTGAGGCTAATACTTTAAAAAAATATTCTTGTTTTTATTTTAGTTGTTTGACAGCACAAGTTGTTTTTCTATTAGATGTTGGCTCTTTCTCCTCTTTTTGTATAAAACAAATGTTCATAAATTTTACACACAAATACAAAACAAATTACAAGTCTAACTATTATAGTTCTTGAGATATTTGACAATTTTTAATTGCTGTTTTCCGAAAGTGGTATTTATATCTACTTTATGTTTCTTTTTATCAGGAACTATTTGAGATATCATAATCAAAATTTTACTGCACATACAACTAAGAGTTTTTTTCACATTTAATACAAGGTTTTAAAAATTACTTTATTTTTGGATAGGTAAAATAATATATCCATAAAAACAAGGATACAAAAAGTTTTTTTTTTTCACTAATTAAACAACATTTTTTATACTCATCATATTATAAGTTTTTGAAGGACTTAGTTAAATAACCCCCCCCCCCAATTCAACTCTGTAGCATTTGTAGAACCCCAAAAAAGTACATTATAATGACTTAACTCTGTGCAAATTCCCTTAAGTATAATTGGTGTTTTTTACTCATTTCATTTACTGTAGCACATCTTATTGTGTACAAGACAAACATAAGATGTAATTTATGTTTGAAGTTTTAATAGATTATTATTTTCAGACATCAGCTCGTCAATTGAACATCTCTATAGATCTTCTAAGTTGGGAATTTACTCCTCAATCTTTAGTTGAGCAGGAACTTGTCTTACATCCAGAGGTAACTATTTCAAGTTAAATAAAGCTATTCTATAAACTAATTTAATCTATTCATTTTTATGCATTCAATTTTTTTCATTCAGTACAAACTCATTTATTTCAAGATTTTTTTATTAATGGAGTAATCAAATATCTGTAATTTTGATAGACCTTTATTTACATTGGGTCGATCTTAGTTTACAATAATCACTACTGGCATAAACTTTAAGTCATTATTTGACTTTATGTGACCCTTCTCTTTACTTTCTTGACCAAATCATTAAAAAACTCTATTTCATCAAAATTGGACTGTTTTTAAGTTAATAAAATAAGTTATTTGATTTGGCTAGGGGTGGAGGCTATTTCTATTGAATTTAAATTTTGGCCTTATTAAAAAGTATCTTTCCCTTGATAAGTTTAATTTAACCAGATTATTATTCATTATATTCTATTCTCATGTATATCTAGTATAGAGGAAGTTATATATGATAGGTCTAAAACTTTATGTAGCGATTCATTTTGGTCACTTGAACCAAAAAATGTAGTATTTGGAATAATGTCTTGTGTGTACAGTGCTTCACAGGCCAAAGATGTGAATTTGGTATGTAAACATAATATATTTTGTTTTTATTTATTCTTTTTTTTTTGTAACTCAGTTTGAGATAACTACCACAAAATTACAATTTTCTCAAAATCAGCTGTTAATAATTTTGATCGAATTTTGTTAAAGTGTAAGTCTCTAAGAACCCAAATAAAACATATTGTTTCCCATCTCTCCAAAAATTCCAAGTTGATAATATCGGTAAAAACAGCAAATGAAGTCCATGTTGCAGAAAAAATATTTTCTCAAAATCGGATATACTGATTTCATTCAAATTTTAGTAAAATCTCAAGATTAATGACCCAAACTCATGTGCAAAAAATATTAGAATTTAGGAATAATTAATTGGCAAAAAAAGAACCTTGATCACCATCGTTATAAAAGCTCCATTTTAATCAAATATGATTCACGCTGACCTACTTGACCTAGAACTATGGAACTAACATTTTTATTACAAATAGTTTTTGTTTTGTGATAAATGAGAAAGTATGTGTCATGTTTTTTTCCCCGTTTATTTGTTTTAACAGAGGATATTATAAGATATGGTAATAACCAGTTATTTCTAAGATATCATTTTTACTGCAGTCTTCAGATCAAGTAAACATAGGCATAATATTATATGTTTACTAAAATCAAAACTATTACAGTAAGTAAACTAAGTGAAAATTAACTGTTAAATACTCCATTTTCTACAACCCCAAAACACCTTCATGGTGACATTTCAGTGATTAAATACTCAAAGTTGTGCATGAGTAACAGCTGAAAATTAGTTGATAATGTAATCACTAAAACATCGTCTTGTTGCTGTTTTTGCTTGTTATTTATATGTTGAATGTGAATTTTATACATGATTTGCTCAATATTTTTTAGAAATAAGTTTTAATTATTAATAGTTTTATATATTAATGAAAATTAATTATTATGTTTTAGGAAGGTGTTTATGTGCGAGGATTGTTTTTAGAAGGAGCAGGTTGGGACAGAAGAACTTTGTCTCTGGCTGAACCCGTGCCAATGCAGCTGGTTTGTCCAATGCCAGTCATTTTGTTCAGACCTTGTGAAAGTTTAAAAAAACGCTCAAAAGGTATTATTACTAAAAGTTGTTGTTGTTTCAAATAGCTCACACCATTCTTGATCTAACTTCCCAATAAAGACTAGTTATAAGTCAATTCTCTCTATCCAATTTTTCACAGGCCAGGAGATGGTCCTTGTCCATCTTACTTCCAGGGTATTTATAAAGAGTCCACATCCCAGAAGGTCCTACTTAGATGCTCTGCCAGGCAGTCGTGTCTTGTGACCATCTGAAAATTAGTGACTAGTAATCTTCTTGGAAGTTCCTTGTTCTCAGGATAGAGGCTAGATATGTTTTCATACACCCTGCCTTTCAAGTTTCCTCATTAGCATCTGGTAATGCTACTTTATTTCCTTAATTCTTCTGTCGATTGTTTTAAGCCTCGAGGGTTTCTGTTTAATGGAGGTACCTTTCTTTGTCAATTAATCTGCTGATTCATTCCCCTTCAGTCCATTGTATTACAACTTTTCAGATATTATTTTTGACATGCTTATATATATTAGTTACCTTTATTAAGTAGTCAGAGCAATTTTTTTTTGTAGAAACACTACAGCGCTGTTTCGCCGTTCACAGCCGGCTTCGTCAGGTGAAAACTTAACACATAACGACACTGAACACACACGATAACACAACACAAAAAACAATATAAAATCTATCTGAGGTTAACTCTTCGTCAAATGTCATACAAACTTTATACTGGCGTGGCCGCGGCATAGTTTCTGTGTTTCTAAATGTTGAATTTGGACTCTTTTTACTGTTCATGTTTCATTGCACAGAACCTTCAGAAAAAGTTACAATATGACTAATTTTGTATTAAATCTAACCTGAAAATATATTTGAGGTATATTTAACTAATATAGATATAAATTTATTTGTTTAGGTATGTATGTCTGTCCAGTATATTACTATCCCCAGAGAAGTGGAGATCAAGGAAGAGAAGCTTTTGTAGTTGCTGTAGATTTAAAGAGTGGGCTTGAATCTTCTGATCATTGGATTAAAAGAGGAACAGCTTTATTGCTTAGTCTTGCTAATTAAACTTTATGGTTAATTAATTCTTATATATTTTTTTGGTTAAATAAAATATTATTTATTGTGCTTTTGTAAATATATTATTCCAACCATATTCATTTTAAAATTTGAGATTGGTAAAAAATACAAATTGTAAATCTTAGGTCTGTAATAGTTTACAAGTAGCCTATGCTACTAAGTTGTTCTTGTTTTGTCCTATTAATTAGATACAATGATATAAGAGTAAAGTGATGGAGCCATACTATTCCTAAAAAGGCTTATGGATCATTTTATATTCAAGAAAAGCTATTAACTAAAGAACGTTATCTCTAACATATAAACATTCTTATGCAAAATGAAGTTCTGAAACTGCCACAGGGTGTTTCTTCATTGAATTGAACTGTCCACTAAATAAATTAAAGAATGTTAGTTGCATGTTGACTTCTAAGAAGCCATATCAAATACTTGTATCATTTTCTGTACAGATATTTCAATGACAGAGGTTTTGTTTCTTCACTTTTTTTTAATTGTACACTAACAGAACAACAGTTGTTGTATAGGTTGACACTTGCAGTCACCAATATATGAGTATTAGGCATAAATTAAATTATTTTATTGACATCTAAAGGGCACAGATATAGAACATGCTATGCTCGTTTCAGTGACCCTGCTCTGTTGAACCTCATAAATATACAAATATTTCATTTTCTTGAGATGTCAGGGTTTTAAAAATAACTTTGGTATTTGTCATGGTAGTGTTGGTACCACTACATCCAGAATAGAAATCTGCAAATTTTTATCTAATTTATTGTCTTATGAGTTGAATTAAACTTGAGATATGAACAAAAAACTGATTAAAGCGCTACCATTTTGACATTAAAAAATATTTTATAGGATTCTATATAGGCACATTATAATCCACTATATCAAATTGCATGGTCCAATGTTAATTTTTAATGCTGCTATCATGCTTATGTATGATGGATGCATATATTATGTTCAACAATTGATGGACAGCATTTCGAAAATCACTTGTCAGTTTCCTGAGATCATGAAACGTGAAGATCAATCAAAAAACAGGAATCGAAATTTTTAAGAATTACCAAACTTACCCTATACTTTTATAAATAAATATTGAGCTTGACTTGTGAGAATAAAACTCAAACACAAGATCTCGCCAAATTTACGTTTACTTTAAGCAAACACATTTCAACGGCAAAGTCGCCATCCTAATGTTAACATAATCCTTGATTAAGTAAACATAATTTTTGTGAGTTCTTACGTTCAAGTTTATTCTATCTACCCTATACTTTGTATAACTGGATAAGTAATAAACATGATAATCGTGCAAAGAAAATTTTGTAACTCGAGTACCTATCAGTGTATGTTTCATGAAAATAACTTTTCTAAATGGGACAATCACTTGAAACAAACTTGCAGTTTGTTATACAAGAAGCATTCAGGTAAGCTGTCAGTCAACAATGAAACTGTTGAAAACATTATTTGACAAAACTTTGCAAATCAAACAACATTTGTTGACAAATGTAATCAAGAACTAGATGTTCCAAAAACAACAGTTCACTAGGTTTAAAAAAACGCTCCGATTAACAGGCTGTAAACTTCAGTTATTGCATGTTTTGGAACCAGGAAATAAACTTAAAAGGTAATGACTTTGCTGTAGACATTCTAAATGAAATTTAAGTTTTTAACAGGTGTTAAATTACTAATGGATTTATTAAGTTACTGTAGATGGTAGTACCTTATTTGTAGAAAAAGAACATGTAGATGCAATTTGGTCAACAAAGATACTATAGAACTCTTTTTAAAGATATAAAGACTAGGAAGAGTGCTGCATCCTTCCTTTAAGAAACAAGTAAAAGACATCTTGGCAAATAAAGGTTGCTTTTGGTAGAAAAGAACATTGAGTGATGATGAACAGAGATTCTATCCCTTGCATAGGATTCTACAAGGAATCCAATTTCCTCCTTGAAAGAATGTTAATGGATGGGGTACCTATTATAATAGTTTCCAAAGAGGTAATTTTTAAAACACCAATGTATAGTCTACATTAATTTTTCAAGTACTCGTAAACAAAATTACAAACCAGTTAACCTCTTTGTAAACAATTTTCATTAAACTCATTTTACCATCTATTTTTTAGGAATCTGATTTCAATTAATTGTCTATCTTAAAATTATTCTATTTGTTGCAGTAAAATTAGATTTGTAATGAAAGAATAGCAAAATTCTAGAGCCTCAAATCTGTCTTACACCATATTTTAGCCCATTGTATTGTTTTATGAAAATTTGCCAAATGTATTCTACTTTATCACCAGTAACAATGTGTTACTATTTTATATTGTAATACACACAAATTATAATAAATTGATATTGCAAAGTCTAATAAGTATACCAGAACATATCAAATCAATTAAAAATGCAAGACCAGAATTAACATATCTATAATAAAGCTAAATTACTTTTATACAGACTATTAGAATATAGGATAACTACTAATTAATTAGTTGTGAAGTCTAGATTGATTATAGTTACAATAAAGGTAATATATATTGAAATTTAAATCACATATATTGCGACACTAATACTTCTGGTATTAGCCTTGAATAATCAAAAAGCCTCAATTAATCTTGATTTAAATTCCTTGGTAGACAAGGAATACAATGTTTTAGCATTCAGTAACAAAAGCTTTATGCTACATGTAATATTGCTATTCTAAATACAAACATTTCAACTATATGGATATATTTTGAAATTATGGACATGTTTGTGATCACCATATTTATTAATGTAGGAAACATGATTTTTCAAATAACTTCATTTAATAAAAAAGTTATTCTCCAAATAATTAATATACAGTAATCACACAAAAAACCCTCAACTGTTTATTTTACAGTAAAAACGAAAAAATAAGTCGGTAATGTAGTTATTTTATGCAGTTGAACAGTTGACAATCTTACTTCTTTTAGCTAATTGAAGATAGAGATAACTTCGTGCCCTTGATTCCAGACTGCGCCTTAACAACTTAATATATATTTAAAAATTGGGATGTACATAATAGCCAATTTACATTCTATTTATGTAGAGATGATAGTGTTTTTCTGTGTCCTTGTGTTAAATCTATGGCTACGGCTCATTTATCTAATCTGTTGGGTGACATCTGTGATACGTGTGTCAGCGTATCATTATGTTAAAGTTATAATCTTTTATTAATTAAAAAAAAAAAAGTTGAAAAAATGTTTTTCCTGAACCTGAACTAAAAAAACAAACACGAACAATGTGTACATAATTAGTTTAGTTTATATATTTATTGTGGAATTTGGTTTATACGCTTAGTTCTAAATTAAATCGAAGATGTCAGAAAGGGATTATGCTCCTTTAAGTGCAGCCTGTGTGCGTGCATTAAATGATAAAATATATGATAAAAGAAAGGCAGCTGCACTGGAAATTGAAAAGTATATCTTAATTAAACTACTAGGTTATTTTAAGTTTAGATGACTTTCATGAATCGTACTAGTCACTTTATAGGTCAAAAATCTTTAGGTTAAGTCTAAGCCTAGTTAAGACTAAGCTGTTTACTATTGACTAATCTTTATAGATGTAAATGAAGTGTTGGTAGGTAATTGTGTGTTGTACCTGTCATTACGATTTAGTGGAATTCGTTTACTACATACCTTATTTTGAAACAATTTGATCATATTTGAAGTCAAAAGACACTTTTAAAGTAGGAAATCCAGGTCTGCTGAGGTTAGTAAGGTAAATATCAGTTGTACCATGGCCTACTATTTTTCTATAACAAATTATGAAAACAAAGTATTTACCTTGTAATCAAAAGATCACTCATATTATGAGTCACAATAAACATTTCAAATCCCAAAATGCATTAGTTTAATAGAAAATGTGATTTATAAAAATTCGAAATCCAGCCACGTAGGTTAGGAATACCAATGTTAATATTAATCAAGTCACTAAATCTATAATCGCTTGATCTATTAAGTCTGCTATGACAATGTATGATTGAAGAATCATGTCTATTTAATTTACGTCTATTAGGCCATCAGCTAAGCTATATATATATAGCCACCTGACTTGACCTCACCTATTTAATTTATGTCTATTAGGTCATGTCAGGTGGCTTATATAATATAGAGCCATAGCCACCTGACTTGACCTCGCCTATATAATTTACGTCCCATTTTGTAACTAATTGTGAAATTGATTTCAATTCTTTAATATTCCTATTTTTTAATAAACTAATGCATTTTCTGACTAAATGTGTCTTACAAAATTTAAAATGATCTGATTGTTTTAAAATAAGGTATGCATAATACAAACACTAACTTCACTAACATAGTCATACATAATATTTATTAACATTGGCTTTTGTTCTTAGACTTTAAACTAACAGCTGTATACCCTTGTTTTCTATATATGTTACTTAAAAGATTTTATACAGATTCAATAATATAGGCCTACATTGATTTGTATGTAACATATCTTAAATAAATATTTGTTCCTGCACATTATGACAACATTGATATAGACTTCGTTTATAAAATATTTCCACAACGTTAGATTGGGAGGGGCTGATAGAAACCATGGCTTAATTTTATTTATTATTAATTTCAAATGCTCTATGAGGGCCAGCAAACATGGAGCCTACTAAATTGATTAAACTACATACTTTATTAATTTTATAAAAGGTATTTATGAGTGTTAGCATCTAATATTTTTGTATCAATGTGAATTTTTGTGAAGTTGGGCTTTATAATTTAAAAAAATGTTGTTTAGTTCAGCTCAAATTTAGAGGTTAGGGCTATGTGCAGTAAAATGAATGGAAATGTATAGGCTATGAAAAAAGAATCATAAACCAAGTAATTCAATAAACTATGATGAGCATCTAGTATCATTAGGTTGTTTAAATACCAGTAGCTGTCTCGTGTTTCCAAACTGTAGGCCTAGTGTATAACATAAATTACACAAGATTCATAATTCGGTCCACGAATCGTAAGTTATGAGTAAAAAAATGCATAAAATTGACAATGGGAGCTGTTACACAATACTCAATTATTCAAAATTGTCTCTACCAATTTCATTCAAATTTTAAACAATTGTGAAGATTAAAGAGTGAAACCCACATGCAAAATCATAAGCAAGAAATGTTATGGTTCAGAAATAATTCTAAAAATAGATATATGAACCTTGAAAACTGCCATTATAAGCTTGATTTGAATCGAATACAATTTATCCTAAGGCTGTGTTTACGGCACAAACAAAGCAAGTTTAGACCCTTATTTAATTGTATTACATATTTTTTACCAATAACTACCGAAGTGACATACATGAAGCATTTTATAATACAATAGTTAGGAATTTTATTGTTGTAATTTATGTTATAGAATGGTTAAGGATTTTGCTGCTAATAATAAAAAGAAAGAAATTCGTCGTCTGCTTAAAGTTCTTGGCCAAGATTTTGCAACAGCACAAAATGCTCATTCTCGCAAAGGTGGTCTCATTGGTTTAGCAGCCATAGCTATTGCTTTAGGAAAGGTAAGGTCAAGTTTTGTTCATAATGTTAATCAAAGACTTTACAAAGACTTTCATTTGTAATCCTAATGAATTACATTCCTTTTTTTGTTGTTAAAACAATGATGATCTTCTCTTGCATTAATTAGAAATTCACAAACAGGATTAGAAAACAGTTAAATTGGCGAAAAATAATTTATCATTTTAATTTTATAACTAGGGCCTATAGGAAATTCAAACATTCATGTTCTGAAAGTCCATTAGCATTCATTGTGTTTATTATAATCATGTTATTACAAAATGAAAATAATACATTTAAAAATTATTATTATTTTTTTTACAACAATATGTTATATGTTTATTTGCTATAATTTTCCTACAGGACACATCCGAATATACGGAAGGATTAATTCGACCCATCCTGGCCAACTTTAGTGATTCGGATCTAAGGGTGAGGTATTATGCTTGTGAAAGTCTTTACAACGTAGTAAAAGTTGCAAGAAGTTCAGTGTTGCCACATTTCACTGAAGTCTTCTCCGCCCTCTCAAAGCTGGCTGCTGATCCTGACCAAAGTGTTAAAAGTGCTTCAGAACATCTTGACAGACTTATGAAGGTGTGTCATTTTACTTTAGGTTTGGTTTCACTTCTACTAACTGGTTATTGCTAAGTTTAAATGATTTATGGTACTTACGTATTAACGCCACCGCAGCAGAAGTTGCGCTAATGCGCATGCGCCAATAAAGAGCAAACTGGTTTAAGGGAAGCAGAATTCCATTTTTTTCAGCTTTGAGATTCATATACAGTAGAATCTCTGTTAACCGGCCTCGGATTAACCGGTCCTCGGATTAACCGGCCTATATCGTAGTGTACTGGTTGGATGAGAGTTTCCGAAAATAAATTGTAATTGAAACACCAAAGCGGCGGCGATATCAAATGACTTTGTCGATAGCGGTATCCCATTGTCGGCGGCATAAAAATACCGCGGGACCAAAGCAGCGGCGAGTCAAACGATTTTGTCGTTAGCGGTATCCTATTGTCGGCGTCTTAAAAACACCACCGCATTGGCACCCGTCGGTATAGCAGACATACACCCACAAAAAAACGTTTGATGGGCCGCTTTTTTTCCACGAATCATTTTAGTATACATTATGGAAAATATAACATTTCTTTTCAGTTTTCTGAAGCGTGTGTTGGTTTCGTTTGAGACGTGGTTAAATGTGTCAAAAGACTTGACAGAGGGGAATCTGTAAAAAAGCTTTGTAGTGTTTAATTTTTTCATGTTTGATGTATAATATACATAACATAATATATACGATACATTTATGTACAATAAAATGAGTTGCAATAACATCTTAATTGCATAATTCTTAGTGCTACCTGATTAAATAAGCTTTCTTTGAACGAAAACTGATTTTTCACGGGAACCTCGGATTAACCGGCCAAACGGGCAACCGGCCCGGGTGTCAGTCCCGACTAGACCGGTTAAGAGGGGTTCTACTGTACTTTCATTTTATGATTTGTCGCAAAAATTTTAGGTGTAGATTGGCGGCACTTCACTTTTAAAGCTCATGTTTATCCATGATCTAATTTCAAATTATTAACTTCAATAAACTTACGAAAGGTTTGGCCAGGTGATTATATAATATAGCCTATATATATATATATATATATATATATATAAGGTTTGGCCAGGTGATTATATAATATATATATATATATATAGCTACCTGGCCAAACCTGTCATGATATATAATTATATCGCAAAGTAAGCAAATATTGGCGCATGCGCATTAGCAACCTCTGCTGCGGTGGCGTTAATACGTAAGTACCTGATTTTTTTATTTTTTATTTACAAGGAATAGTAATTTTATTGAATACATTCTGAGCTTTGTTTTAAACACTTTTTCATTTGATACATTACAGAGTTCATTCATTCTTAAGCTCAAAACCATGCAAAATTAAAGCAAGAAATATCAAGAATTGTTATTGAGACGTGATTTTTGAGAATATAATATATCAAGAATTTTGTACGATGTGATTCAGAGAGTAGTTAGTTCTTCAATAAATTTATTTATGTCATTTAATAAAAAAGATGCAATTTAATAATATATGCAGTAAATTTATTTCTTTTCTTAAAGTTGAGATTTTTCAGGTTTTATGACTTCAGAAAACTTAAAAGTTATTTTCGACATGTCATCCGTCCATTGTTCTTTGTACATAAACATATTGTATGGTAAATATATTTTTAGTATTTATAGAAAGCCTACTTTTACAGACAACATGATTCACGCCAATTCTCAACATCCAGTTAACCATAAGCTAGCAGCTTGCCATAGTATGTTGCATCGTTTTAATTAATATTCCTATGTCAAAGGAGGATTATTTTAAGGAATTAAATTGTATAAAAGAAAAAGGTAATAATAATAGGTATGATGACAAGATAATAGATAAACTGTTAAATAAAATGTTGAAAAATATTGCCAAAAATCATATTTTCCCCAGTGAGTGTGATAATAAATCCATGAAATGGCGGAAAGTAGATTATGTTGGTCAAATTAGTTATAAATTGGGTAAACTATTGGAAAATATAAAAAGTTGTAAACCAGCATTTTATGTAGACAATAATTTGGGCAAATTGTTAATTAATAGTAAAGATAAAATACCAAAAATGAGTAAATGTGGGGGTCTATCAATTATCTTGTAAAATTTGTAACACTACATATATAGGGCAAATGGGTAGAAATTGACTCTAGTTTTGCTAATCATTTAAAAATACATAATGTTTCGGATTTTCATGCTAATATAAATTTTGATATTTTACACATAGCTAATAAATCTAAATAATTAAACCTTCTGGAAAATTTAGAAATTAATAGATCAGTTAAAAATAAAAATGTGTTAATTTTAAATGAACAATTAGATTTAAGTAATTTCCCACTTTTAAAACCATTAACCAAGTCAAGTCATTGACCTTCCTCTCCACTCCCCTCCTCTACATTTCTCATTCAGGTTATAAGGGAAATACCCAGCTATTGTTATACTGTGTTGTTATATTGTGTAATGAACCTTTTTTTTTTCATTCTTGTAAAAGTCCTTGACAATGCTTTAACTAGAGAAACCATGGTTGGCAAGTTTCAATTAAAATATTGTGGTTTATACTAAAAAATTGTTGTTTTAATTTAATTAAGTTATTGTCAAGAATGTAATTTGGAATCCTGACTTCCCAAGAAATATATCGTAAGATTCGTATAATTATGAGATCCAGCAGGGCTGAGTCACAACACGAGTGGTACAAGTGGAGGTATGTGTACAGCTTTGAGGCCCATTAGGGTTGAGTCACTGACCCGACAAAAGCGAGTGGACTACTAGGCTTGTTAGTTCCTAACTGACGTCAAGAAAGTTGTGATATACATAATTACGAGGCTCAGAAAACCTGTGTAAAACAACTGTTTTAACAAATTTACTAAGTATACTGGGAAATTACCTTTGATCTACCAATACAATTTAACATTTCCTACAAGCCCCAAGAAACCAACTTTTGTGTATTACACTTTGAGGGTCTGTTTGTATTATATTGTATTATGAGGCTGGGTCAGTACCATGAGTTAACCTATCAACATCTTTTAATTTTGTATGTTTGTCGGTGATTTCTTAACAGTTATTTACTGGGTAGATGGGTGCAAACTGACTCTTTATGTATGCCGTCCTCGGGTAGATTATCAAGCTGCACATACAGTTATTATTGGGCCACACAGTTATGTTATATCATTTACAAATAAAATGAATAATAAAAAGTTTTACTTATTGAGATTTTATGTGTCACAGGACATTGTCACAGAGAGTGCTACTTTTGATTTAGTTGGCTTCATGCCTCTACTGCGGGAGAGAGTCTATGCTACAAACCCCTTCGCCAGACAGTTCATCATTAATTGGGTGGCAGTGTTGGATGCAGTGCCTGATATTGATCTTATTATATTTTTACCTGAGATATTAGATGGACTCTTCCTGATCTTGGAAGACCCAACTTTAGAAATTAAGAAAATGTAAGTTTATATCACATTTCTGCTGGAAATATAATTACATTTATCTTTTATTCCATGAAGAGTCTAGCCCTGCTAGACAGGTTTTCAGTTGGATAATATATGGGTGACGCATCGAAATTCTCGTCACCATTGTTCTAGCATTTATTACCAATTATAACTTTACAATTTTCCTCACGAAGCTGGGTCAACACTGTAAGTGTTTGAGTACCCACGAAACCTTTCGCTTTTAAAACAAGAGCTTAACCATTAGACCACCTGGGAAATATTGTCTGTTTTTAATTGGTTGTTTTAGTAGTTAAGTTTGATTTTGTTTCTATTAGTTTTACTGTTAATTTTAATACTTTATGAGTCTAATTTAATGTTGTCGACATGTGTTTCATGTCTTTGGTTTATGATAAATATAACTGTTACTAATAAAAATTCCTTTCAACTGTTGCTATATTAATATGGTTATTAAATTACTTTACTCAATAATAGAATGATTTTTACTCATTTTGTAAACTTATATAGTAACACGTTATATTTTAAGCATTGTTAAAAGAATGCAGAATTACTGATACAGTAATATTTTACTGTATACATTTAAAATTAACTGTGTAGTTAATGAAATATAATTTTTTAGAGTCTCGATAATCATTCATATACTAAGATTGATCAAATTAGGCAAAATACAATAAAAATTTCTTTTTTTTCTTTTTTTTTTTTATAGATGTAGTAAGCTATAGGGAGAAAGTAGTAACCCTTATTTTCAACAGTTGACATTTAAAAACAACATTTAAAAAAATTGAGCTTTATACAACTAGACCATGAAGATAGGGATTCCCCTTCTTTCTTTGGGTAATCTAATCCATTAGCACATAAGCCACAAGGATTTATTGTGATTCCAAGTAAAGATAAGATGATTTATATACCTATCCCTTAGAAGACCCATAAGCTATATAAGTCTTACTAACAACATTGTCTTGCGGAATTAATTGTCAATGAGCCTAAGGTCTCACTTCTTTCCTGTTAAGATGTGTTGAGTGTTGAACTACAGACAAATGTTTTAACAATAACTAAAATAATAATAAAACATTTGTCTGTGGTTCAACACTCAACAGAGATCCATCCTCTGCAACAATATTACAACAATTCATTCTTATTTTTATACTCTCTATTGATTAAGAAAGTGAACAGTGTTTACGAAATATTTCAGAACTTTAGTGTTTTATTGTGGGTTTTTCTATTTGTGTAGTACTAGGTAATACCAAGGATCATTTTCCAAGGTAAGCTTGTCTCCTATCCATATAAAATCCAAACTTATTTAGAACTATAGTTTGCCCTAAGAACTCTAACCTATATTATCTATTTGAAAATTTGGAACCAACAAGGAATTCCTTACCAGACTAAGGGCATGAAGATTCGAAAATAACATTGTCAACATCTCGTCGGCAGCACTTCACACTCTACAGAGTGGGGAATCCACAAGTTGTAATCAAAAGAGAGATAAACTCAATGACTGGGTCCAGTCCTAACACTAACTACAAAGGTTCCAATTTCACAGTGTATTTTCAGGGGCTCATTATAGTTAGTAGGGGGTGTGACAATTCTGAGCCACTCAAGCCAGATCTACACCTTTTTTCATGTGGTGTTATGTTAATCCCTTTCAGGTCTCTTTTGACCAACTCTTGTTTTCTTCCTATCCAGACGCTAAAAGAGTATTTTATTTCTTGTTTTTTTTCTTTATTGTCTAAGGTAATGATGACCGAGAGGTTTTTCCACTTTAAATAACAAGAAAAAAATTCACGATCTCGTCATCTTGAATACCAGATTTGATGATTTCACTTTTTCACAAAACTGATACAAAGCTGTACAGTGAATGCTGAACAAGCGATAATGGGCTCCACCTTACTTGGGATCCATTATAAACAATGTTGTGTTAAGCCACAATTTGAATTGTCGAGGTAGGAAATGACAGCGGTGATTCATTTGCCATGCTCAAGGAAAAGATCCTTGCACAGTGTGTGTAAGGCAGTGGATTCTGCTAGTCACAGTTTTTACCAACATCGATTAAAGATTTAAGAACCATACTATCCTGAAAAATGGTCAGCTAAAACTATTTGGATGGTTCTAAATACCCCCAAGGATATGGGGATAAGTACTCACGAATTTTATCCATAATTGTATCAAAGATAGTTATAACCGACAACAGTTTCGCTATCTTAGAAGTAGACAATGTTTCCCGTTAACAAATTATTAATACATAAGTAACCACTGAAGTAGTATATTAGATTTAATAATTAATTTTTAAACTCACCATAAAGCTGAGTTAGTATATCAGTGACCAGGAGTGTTAATTGGAATAATGGATATATAATTAAGGACAGACACACTTACCAAATCCATCTACTTTGATATTATTCATAATAACTAATTCTACCACCGCAAATTATAGTTTTTCCATTTAGTTGCAGAATCAAATTCAGAATATTTAAAGACATAATCTGTAGAAGAACCTGTAAAACAGATTTTGTGTAGGAAAAGATGTATACTTTTCCCAGTGGAATATTTGTCTACAAGAATGAACAAGTATCACAAAATTAAATTCAAACAATTTTTATTATGGATTTACGTGAGGAACACATGTTTTAATTTGCAACATAATATGTGTATGGAGATAATTTTACTTGTTAAATGAACAATTTGAAACAATGTCTAATTAACAGTTCTGTTAGAGGACCACTTCTTTTAAATGCAATGAGGAAATAGATATATTAAAATAATTAATTTTGTGTAACGTTCGCAAAATAGTAGGGCCGGTTTACATTGTATTGATTTCATTGATGGTGAAGTCCAGACATATAAGGGTGGATCAAGCAACTCTATGAGGATCCTAAACATTGCACAGTTAAAAAGGTTACTTAGTTTCAACACACATATAAAAGAGTTTACTAGTAGTGATGATTAAATTGTCTTTTTTTAAGGAACTAATTATATAAGCATACTGTAATAATAGCAATTATCATGTACAAATATTATAATAAAAAGTAGCTGTCTGTGTTATTCATTAGGAATGTTTTCAGCAGGGAACGTCCCCACTGAGGAAAAAGAAATGCCTGTTATATGAAGATAGAGGTTGGATCAAATTAATTTTATAATTTTAAAAGACACTTCGTAGTAGTTTGTTTAACCCTGGAACTGGCAGTCATTTTTCCGTAAATTGCAGAGGTTTCTTAAGTATTTTCCACTCATAAATTGAAAATTGCTTAACACTTTTACCGAAACCACCTCACAACGCTAATCGAAACCCCCGGACTCTCAGACCTCAATATAATATAAGCCATGTTTCCTTCAGTTTTTGTTGTTAATTACCTTGTACAGTATAAAAAAAGGTGTTTATAGAAATAACAAACCAATTGAGCCAAATCTATGTTTATTTCCATATGACAAACATCATTATAAAATCAAAATATTAGTTTTAGAACATTCAATGAATTGTCAACGTTTTTCAAATGTCCAGTGAAACAAACATCACCTGATTAGGAAAGCTTTTTTTGCACATCCCAAGCAAAGTTTTTTACTGCACTCTAGACAGATAGCCTTTGAACAAACTATGCACTTGTAGGCCATCTTCCTTTTCTTTACACTTGGGCAGGTAGTGCAAGTTTTCCTCTTCTCCATCCTGTCACTCGGTCCAGCGTCAGCACCGTCTCCTACTCCCTGGCCTCTACATTCTTCGGTTGGCACATCATATCCAAGCACTCTTCTGATGTCTTCTTTCAGGGTTCGTGTGGAGGCTTGGAAGAGAGAACCTTTTTTGAAGATGGGGTTTGATGAACTAACTCAACTGTTTTATGAACTCAAATCGTATCAGAATAGGAGAGTTCTGGTAGCTCATGTACAGAATGAACAAATTCACTGAACCAATATTCAGCATTCTGTAGAATATTGCAACCGGCCATCTTCTTGTTCGCCGGCTCGAAGAATATATTGCACACTTCATGTCCATTATGTCAACTCCATATTTAGTTACATTATAATACGCTATTATCTCAGGCTTGCGTTTATTCTCATTTGTTTCAATTGAATGATGCATCGATGAAATAAGGATAACAGTCCGGTTTTTCTTTGGCACATATCTCAGTAAAGTCATTTTGTCTCTAAATCCATACAATGAGGAGCCAACTGGACGTACAGAGTCTTGTAGAAATTCTTCTGGAATAGCCTTCTTGTCTTTTTTTACAGTGCCGTCGTAAGTGAAATTTCTTTTTCAGTAACTCATCTACAATTTCAAGTGAGCTGAACCAATTATCTGCAGTAACATATTTGTTACTGTTTACGATCGGTTGACAAAGTTTTACTACAGATTGAGTTGGTATGGCAATGGTTTTTTCTGTCTCACTCAGTCCCACGGAATCAGAACCCTTTCCGGTGTAGATGTATGCATTCAGAAGATAGGAGGTTTTAGCATCACATGACTTTTATTCCGTATTTCTTAGGTTTTTTTTGGCATATAAACCCTGCCAAAAATCGTTCACAAAACGGAACTCGCATCTTGTCAATCGTTACCTCAGAAGCCACTGAGTACGAACGGTTGCAGTTTGCAATGAATTTTCCAAATATCTCCGAAATAGGTGCGGCTTTGTCTTTTACTCTTCTTTGGTTACGAGTTCTAGAATCATCAAGCGTAGACACATTAGAAGTATCTCAAATCGTTTGAGGGACATAGTCGCTGAATAAATAGGTATACTGTAAGGAGCGTTTGTAAATATAGATGTCATTTTCTCTTAATTTGAAGATAAAACTGATGATGCCAACAATAATCCAAATAGAGCGTTGAGCTACTCAATGTCAGTGTCTCTGTAGTTGTTTTTCTTAATCGTAACTGACAAACCAGCTCTTCGGCTTCAAATTTTATTTTGGTGCTTACCAGGATCATGTTCATAATTATGTCATCAAATAATAGCTGCCATACCTCTTTTTTGCTTGGTTGGTTTCCAAGTGTTTTAGCTTGACCACGTAATCCAGGTAAGCCCCTAATGATGTCCCTAGCAAGTGTTTTCACGTTTCGGGGTGGTGGCTTGTTGGTCCATGTGTTAGGCACTACTAGCTCAGTCTTCTTAGTCCTCTCAATGAAAAATAATTTCTCTATTAAAGCTTGATTAGCTTCAATAGGCTCGTTCGAAGTATCCTCTTCTAACAAAACTTCATCTTCTTCCTCAGAACTGTCATCTACAATATCTTGTCCTTCACGACCTGGTAAAATGAAGTCGGAATCTTCGTCGGAGTCGTCCATTTCACTCTTACTGCTAGCGTCATCGTCAGGGACGTCATTATACATTAAATCCCGGATAATATCTTCAAACCGTGGATCACGAACGTCCAAGTGTCTACAAGGTCGGTTTTGATTACTACTACTCTGATCCTCATCCATGGCACAAAACACCACCTTACATACAGATACAGTCTAAAAATTATATAATACTATTTAAATCCTAAAACGTAACTAAAAACTAAATAAGTAAAAACATAAATAGAAACCCTTGGTTTGTGTGACCGCGCGTCAATACAACACTAACAGAAATCTTCGGTCAGGGAGACCGGTTTGTTTATAACTATAGCTCAATCAAGGTCAAACGCTGCCCGCAAACTGAACAAAGAATGTGTCAGCAGTAGGAGGGGTGGGTGGGATGTAGGTACTGGGGAGATGGACCCAACACGGCTTACTAGTGTTGCCAACTTTTGAACGTAAAATTTCCTAGCTGTCCATGAGACCGGGGATCGGTAAAAGTGTTAATGTTACCTCAATCATTATAATCGGCCCTATAATAAAAAATACGGGATTTTTGCAGAAATTCCTCAGCAAATTAAATACAAGGTATTGAAAACAAATTAATTGTATATTTTAATTATGTTTTTCTCAAAAATATTTGAAGCAACTAATACGCAAAGTTAATTTACAATCAACTAGGTTAAAATCAGCTGATATATTTCATAGCTGTTTATGTTCAATGAAACCTCAAATTCTGTTATTATTAGGCACTGTATAAAAGATTGTAATGCCAATTATTCCTTACCCCTTAGCGTGTAACTGTTGCTACAAATAACTTGCCTATCACGGCTGATTTCCATTTTAAGGAAAAATATTAATTAATTAAAGTTCTTTTTACTTTTTAAGTTTAAATACTTTTAAATCTTTAAAAGTTAATTTTTCAATAAAGTAATTAACATTTTTCTGTTATAAATATTATATTTTTAAATGTACTACGTGAATTGTAATAATCACAAATTAATTAAAAAAATAATATAAAATGAAAAAAATTAAATTGGATGAATAGTAAACAATAATAAATAATCCAATAGAAACACTTACAATTTAACACAGCAATTACAAATGGTCAACTCCCTTATGCTACTCTGTGTGATTAAGGAAACACAATTTTGACCAATTGTCTTACATCTAGATTCAAAAAATGGTTCCTAATCTCTGTCTATGTAGTATTTCTTGCTATGCTTTTAAATATTCACCAGCACAATATTCCATAGTTACAGTTTCAAGAAATTAGGGTTGGCAGAATTTTCCGTTCACCGTGTTTAAAGGATTATTGATTACAGTACATTTTATGTTGTTTGGTGTTTATTGTCAAGGTTTACATAAGCGTCGCATTTGTGTTGTTTTCACTTCAGAAAGAACTAATTTGCGACCTTTCACAGTTCTAGGGTTAAAACAAGATATGTATTTACTAAACATGTATTTCTTTCTAAGAAAGTTAGGGAAGTTTACATTCTTATTATTGTAACAATGTTCTAGTTAGCATATAAGGAATTTTATGATTCATAACTTTTACAGTAGGAACTATCACGCGAGTGTTGATTGCTAACAAATAATGAGCTTGTTATCATATTCATGAATGTTAACAACCAATTTCATAAATCTATTTGAACCATTGTTATTGTTAACATCTACACAGTCTGAAAACTGTTAACAAACAGATCAACTTGTTAATTGCAAAGCTAAAACAAAGGGTTACTAAAACTGTAAGTTTCATATTTTTTAAAATTCATATGTGTATCTGCATTTCATATTTAACTAAATCTAATTTTTGACATTTAATAAATAGTAATATTATATCTCATCAAGTCTATTAAAATACAATGTACAAATGTTTTACCGTTCATCGTGTTCTAGCTATAGTTACTACTAAGAGTAATATCATACAAGTATAACCTCTGCAGAGTAATGTAGTTTTAATTAAAATGTTGTAATGCTTATCTCACAGGATGATGAACTTCCCCTTTCAAATTTAAACTTGCTGCTTAAAGGCTTATTATCAGAGCTGACTAAATAGGAAAAGTGCTAAAAAAACCTTAAGCCAAAATTCTTAATGATCTAGATTGAAAACTTTTTGAAAAACTCAATAAAATGTGTGTTTTTCATTATAATTTGTTTTCTAAAAGATATATCGAAATAAAATCTAGTTCTTTTTGTATTGAATAATTTTCTCTATTGACATGACTTTAAAAAAATATTAAACATAACCTGAAAATTTTGATACCGGTACATTTGACAAAACACAAAATTTTAATTTATATTTTAAATTAAAATAGCTTTTTAAAAAATTGAGTCATTGGATTAAAATTTTGGGTAATTTTGGATAAATTTGTTTTGAAAATGGTAAAAGAAATTTTATAACTATTTTTGATTTTTGGTGGGTACTGTGTTTTCAGTACATTGACTGTTGTTTTATATGCTGGAAAATTCAGGTTGCATCACAAGTGATAATTTTTGGAAAAGATTTGGATTAGGATTAAGTTCTTGCAACATGTTAGCGCAAATTCTCTTGTGGCATTCTTCTAGCTTTGGAATGAGAATACTAGGAACCATAATGACACAAACTTTTTTCATATTGAAGTCCTCGCGCAAAATTTGTCATGTGTTGTCTTTGTCAATGGTCACAGCATCAACTATCATTTGGACAACGAGTTGGCTGTCTACTCGTACAATCTGGAAAAATTTTCTAAAGTTATAAAGTGAAAAATTGTCCAAACTATTCATCATCTTCCATGTTATGACATCCTTCACTGAATCTTTTGTGCCAATTGAACATGAGAGACATACAGTCTTCCCTGTAATCTTCAGTAAGTATTTTAAAACGTTACGTTGGTGGTTTATTCAATTTTACTGAAAATTTCAAATTGACACGGTCAACTTTTTAACTTAATATTCTGGCACACAACTGTACTAAATAATTAAACAACTCCACAAACAGGCCTGAGAGTGTTAATGTTTCTCATACACCTTCAGACACATCAAGGTCTCTGCTAAATCAGTTGTCACTAGTTTCTCTAAGAGGTATACACACAGTCACATTATTTAATAGACACAACTCATACATATATTATAAACAGGTTGCTATATTAATGTAGATGTTTTAACTTAAAATGTGTTCAATATTCATACAGCAAATATGTAAACCTTTGCTATAGGTGTGAAACAGTATTAGAAGAATTTCTTCGTAGTATCAAACAAGATCCTTCTAGAGTAGACTTTGCAGCCATGATAAATAATCTCATAGATCATGCACAACAAATGGATGAACTGTTGCAGGTTAGTAGTGGTCATTGTAATAGCATTAACTTTCTTATTTAAAGAGATAAATTTAAAACTCATTGTGTTTGTATTAACGATGTTGATACTCGGGTGAAATAGATACTCGCAATACTCGGCTTCGAATTATTTCAATACTCGTATTACGGTATTAATTCGACATCAAGTATCTGCGCAGAATGATTATGCGCATTATGTGTGTGTGTGTTATATTTCTATCTGTTAGACTGATCCACCAAGTATTTATTTTTTTAAACAATATGTGATTGACACTTGTAATAAGTAATTAAATGTTATCCTGCCTCGACACAAATTCAGTAATTAAACGTAAGTACAATTATTACCAACATTAATAATTTAGTTATTATTTAAAATAAGTTAATTTACTATATTTTTTATAAAGATGGTAACCTATAAATATTTATTGAAATGTAAGTAATAACAATTAAATAATAATATAATTTACTTTTTGTTAATGTGGAAATAAATGAATACTATTGTTATTTTAAATTGAACTTGTTACCGAATCTAAATCGTTATAACTCAAAATAGTAATGTTTAATTAATGTGTAGTGAAAAATCAGCTTAGAAACTAATGTAACCAAAGTAGAAACACCGAGTATTTTGTTTGGAATTGACACAACACTAACGAATATCGTTGACCGAGGATACTCGCACACCGAGGATACGCGCAGTCTCACACATTACCTCCTCCTTGTTCCTAGTTACGAGGATTTTGTCCGAGTATTTTAATACGAAACCGAGGATTTTAATATTCGGACTCTTCCGAGGATTTTAATACTCGGAATCACCGAGTATTTTAATTCGAACTCACACATCACTAGTTTGTATCCAAGTCACTCTTTTTTATATAATAAAAGAACAATAATGTCCGTCTATGTGACTTTTTTAATAATAAAGTAGTTACTTACTTTATAATCATATGACGCATTTCGGAACTCGTTCCATCTTCAGAAAATCGCTCTGCTGAGGTCGTTAAAACATTAAAATAAATTATCAGCAGAGCGATTTTCTGAAGATGGAACGAGTTCCGAAACGCGTCATATGATTATAAAGTAAGTAACTACTTTATTATTAAAAAAGTCACATAGACGGACATTATTGTTCTTTTATTAGATAAATTTAGTCTTCAAAAAAACAAGTTGCCTTTATTGATATTCACTTTAAAAAATGGTCATGTGGGGCTTAGCCACAAGGATTTTTTTTCTTGTGTGAAGGCTAAAAACCTCGTGGTCAGCATCGCCTTACTAAAAAAGAGTATAAAATTAAAACCTCTAGCCCTTGCATACTCTAATAGTGTCAAGATCCTAAAACAGGGATAGGTTCAAGTACATACTTGATTACGTGAATCTCAAGTTCCAAAAAAAGAATTGGATGAATGGATGATAAATTATTACAAGTGTTTAATTAGTTACATACATTTATATTATTATTTATCAATTATTTAATTACATCTGACATGTTAATTTTGTGCTTTGTTTGAACTATGTCAATAACTTCATACATGTTGTAAATCAAAATGAATATAGTTTTCTTATGTTCTAGTTCACAGCAATAACTTGGATTAAGGAATTTGTATTATTATCTGGAAGGGGAATGCTCCCGTTTGCATCTGGAATTCTTGGAGCCATACTACCCTGCTTGGCATATGATACAGATGCACGAAAAAGTATCCTTTTTAATATCATGTAAATGACTATTAGATGGCATTACAGTTGGTAATCTAGAGCAAATTGGATATGGTTATCAAATAACTGTTTATTATGTCAGCAATCCTTTTGAAGTTTTCTTCAAATTAAATTTTAATTTCACAACATGTGTTTAGGGTATTATTCGTCCATCGTCAGGTGATTAAAAACACACAATTACAAACATTCAACACAAAAAACAAACAATTCAACAACAACATTCATAGCACTCGCACACAAATAATAATGCTTTCTATACATGTCTCCATGCCGGTTTTACATAGTACATTCAAACTCAGTATACTATATAATGCCGGCACTGAGACATTTATGGAAAACATTATGATTTGTGCACGAGTGCTATGAATGTTGTTGTTTTTTCGTGTTGAATGTTTGTAATTGTGTATTTTTAATCACCTGATGATGGACAAATAATGTCAGAAACACGTGTTGTGAAATTAAGAATTTAATTTAAGAGAACTTCAAAAGGATTGCTGGCGGTAAGTAACATAATCAACAGTTATTTGATGGCATAAAGGGTTAAGCAGTTTTTATGTTTTAACTCGGTAACTAAAAGAAATTAAAACTAGACTAGTTTGATTTTCTGTCCATAAATATATGTGTTTTACACAATTTGTACGGCTCTGTCCAAAAAACCAATGTTTTCATAGGAAAGGGGCTAAACTGGGAGTAAATTATTTTGATTTAAATTAAGTGAAATATTTAGGAAATGGTATAAATTAAAAAATTACAAAATACCTAATATTTTAAATGTTAAATACATCATACATATTTGTTTTCGCCATTCCGACTACTGATTAACCCCTTAAGTGTTTTATTTTTTTTTGCCTAAATCAACCCAAAAATGCCTATTTTTTTTATTTGATTATTTTAATGTTTGTTAACTTGGAAGTTAAAAAATATGCATTAAAAGAAAATATAAGCAACATCAAAAGTATAAATGTCATGTTTAATATAATTTAAAAATTTTCTGCAAGTACATTAAAAACACATTTACCTAACAACTAAAAAAAAGTAAAATGTAATAAAACCATTGTTAAAAATAAAAGTACACACAATAAAGATTGTTTACAGTTTCTTACTAATGTTTAGTAATTTTTTTGGGTGTTATATATTTTAAAACATGGGGCAGCACACAGCCCAACATCACATTCGCTGCACTGGTATCGCGACTCCTTGTAAATATAATGTTCACGGCGGATCCAAAGAGAACAAAAATAAAGCAGTAGTTTTATAAGTTATGCTCTACAGAGCATGCCAACACTATCTAGCGGCAATACTAGCAACTACAACGTAATATTACGACAGAGAACGAAATAGAATAGGGCAAGTTAAGAGCGTCGGCTTTAGCCGACAGCGGCACTTTTTATCGATATTTGTAGCGTCGGCTTAAACCGACATAAACACTTAAGGGGTTAATAATTAAATATATTATAAGACTTACCGTAAGTCTTATAATATATTTAGTTAAATACATGATTCTAAAATAAAATGTATGAAATAAATATGGAAATCATAGTTGGAAATGTGATAAATTTATTGAAAGGTTTGAATAGATAGTTTTTACCTTCTTTTTGTTTACACTTTCAAAAGTCCCTTACCACACTTGGGAATAAACAAAATAACAAAAAACAAACTTTTTGGCAAAAGTAAAGTAGTTTATTTGTTTTAGACCCGTATAGATATTACAACAACGAAGTTTTCATCTTCAGAGGGATTTTACTTTTAACAAAAAGTTTGTTTTTTTGTTATTTTTTTTTATTCCCAAGTGTGGTAAGGGACTTTTGAAAGTGTATATATTGTTCACCACAGTGCTCTGGTCTTTGTTCTTTTTGTTTAATGGTAAAAACCTCTCTGTCATCATCACCTTTAACCTTTTGATGACAGAGAGGTTTGAATAGATGTATTGTAATGTGGTGATTGATTTAATAATTTTATTGTATTTGTAATAATGGTAGAAAACATTGCATAAACTTTGTCACAGACCCATTCATATTCAAAATACTAACCAAGCTAAACTATTCATCGAAAATGTTGTCAGAAAAAATGAACAATGGAGGCTGCTTTTAAATAGGGCCTAAAATTGTTTCGCTTGTGCCATAAACGTGTCGTCAGCATAAATCATTTTTGATTCAAATCAAGCTTTAATAACTGCAGTTGAAATTCATTTTTTATTTTTACTGCTGAACTCTAATATTTTTTAGTTCACCCTCATTTTTCTTTAAATTTGAGCAAAATTGGTAGAGCTGATTTTGAAAAATTACATACTACTGTATTTTATAACAACCCAATGGCTGTTTTTTCCTTTTACTGATAACTCACAAACTGCTATTTTTGAAGAGTTAGCGATGAATATGTTTTGATTGGGTCCTTGAAAGCAATACTTGACCAAAATTTGATCATAATTGTTGGAGCCGATTTTGTTAAAATTGCAATTTTGTGTTTTTTTCTTGTGACAAAAAAATTAAAGAAACATTTCTAGATATGGTCAAAATATGCCCTCATACCAAATTTGATTAAAATAGGTTCACACGTTTGGGATGAAGACCACTACACTTTTGCCTTATACCATTATATATGAAAAATAATATATATTTATATAATACATAAACTTCATTTATGTCATTTCCGAACTATGTCTGATCATACAAACAGTTAAAATCCTTCATATCAAACTTCAAGTGAAATTTGTGAATCAGCAAAATATTTATAAGTTTATATGTTATCCAAACACTAATATGATGTACTGTATTTACTTATGTATTGTACTACACCAACTAAATATTAATATTGACTGAATTATTTATACAAGCAGATATTAAATAAAATATGTTACAAAACACCAGCTGTGCAACAGCTGTATCACAAGTCGAGAGATATAGAAATTAAAATGTACTGTATCTGCAAAATGTTTGCCAATGGATAATAATTACCAGGTAAGTGTTTTCTTAACGAAATATGCAAATTTAAATGTTATTTCAACTATAGTTGTAAACACTTGTGATATGTTTTAAAATTAAATTAAAACTTGAACCAATGTCTCATAAATAGTATGTTTATGTTAGCGTTTAATAGGTACATAGTCTATTATGTATAGTTTTTTGTGTTTTTCTATTGTATACTACTAAGTAATACCAAGATAAGCCTGTGTCTTCTACCCATACAAAATAATATATTTATTAAATCAAGCTAATACAGTTTCTAAGCACAAAACTGTATCTTTATATTTCATTAATAACATTTATCTAGTTGATGTGTACAACTTTTTTAATGTGATATAAATCTGTAGTTAACTATAATTATGCAAAAAAATAAGTTTAGAAATAATGAAAGAGAGTTTAACAAATTAGAAATAATTCTATTGATGCAAAAAATACTGTTTGTCTTTATATTGAAGTGAGTATAATTTCCTTACATTATATTCAAAGATATCAAGGACACTGCACATGCTGTTAATTCTAGTCTGATGAAACTAATCACGCATGATGATGATATAGAAGTTAAGGATGAAAAAGTTAGTATTATTATAATTAAACAATATTTAGGAAACAAACAGTAAGTAATAAGTTAATTCATTTCCCCCCCCCCCCCAAGAAGGGGAAAATGCTTGGGCTACCCACTAAAACTCTTAAACCTCCTTTTCCCTGTTAAGCTGCAGCACAGAATCATTTTCATATTACTTCATGCCAATGACGTCTTCCTAAACCTCTGGATCCCTCTGCCATCAATAACACCGCTCAACATGATAATCCCTCATCTATTTTCTTCCATCGTAACACTGTATCGACAAAGCTTGTAACCTTTTCCCACTGCTCTTTCTGACCGAGCATCTTTCCTACAAAACTATCTAGAGTTATTTTTCTTCCGTCAACGATCTTTTTTCTCCATCTATCACAACTGAAATTATGTTTGCGTTTCATCTTTGGAAGTGTCCTAGCCGTGAGTCCATCCTGTACAAATATTCTCGAAACAGACCATTTCTGGACAGAATTGGGTCACAAAGTAGTTAAATCTCCGCCCCCCCATATTTTACCATTGTTGTTATTCTGGGTGTCCTCTTGGCTACTTTTTTATCTTCTTTCAGTGGTCAGATTGAGATGCGTCTTCTTGTAATGGCCACTATCTCGGTTTCCGCAGCTGCCAGACTAGTAATAAATTAATTTACAATATGATAAGTAAAAAATGTATTCTTAAATTTGAAATAAATAAATCAGTACTTTTCAGGGAATAATTTGTTGATAATCAAGACAAGATTGTTGCTGTCTATTATAATTGGAAAAATAGAATGAATATCTCTTTACTCCTAATATTACTTTAGAAGATGACGTCAAAATTGTATTATGTTTTAAACACTAAGTGGAACGTAGAGCTTTTCAAAAACTGGTTTAGTAGTTCCCATTTAATAATTTTTTGTTACATATTAGGAGAAATTATATTTCGTTCTCTATATTTTTGTCTTTAGCGACAACACACATTTTGTCTAACAGAATTGAAACAAAATATGTTATTTAGAATTATAAAAATCATTTTGAGGTTTGGGAGTTATGGTGGTGTGACCGTCCCCACTTCTTTCGACCAGCTGGAAGCTCCGGCTGGCTGGAGACCTCGTACACTTTAACCGAATCTTGTCAGGATGGGCCAAGGAGTCGGGTTAGGACGCTAAATGAACGCACGCATCGCAAGTTAAATTTAATGTTATCTTTTATTTTAGCGCCGAATTAGAAGAATACAGTAATAATTATAATTTATAAAAAGACAACGGCTAGATAAAAGGCCTTAATAGTGGCCGAAAAGCATACCGATTAATTTAGATAGCACGTGGCCGAAAAATGGACTGACCTCGTCCTGTAGCGGTCTGCCGTTCAACCTTCTTTTTGCGGCTCTCGGAACAGACTCTCTCTTGGCTCGCTGGTTCAAGCCCTCCAATCCTCGTCTCTCCCCCCCTCTACGTAATCTTGCATTGCTCAACAAAATTGCAACTGCCAATTGATATTTCATTAGTTAGAATCCCTTCTCATTACATCCTAATTTATTCTTATTATAGTTTTTATTTGGTGGGCGACAGAATTTTATTTATTCCTTGGCTGGGCCACAGTGGTTTTAATTTGAAATCCACTGTATTTTTTTTATTGCATCAAATCCTGGTAGTTGAGGTTGAACTATGTGCCCCAAGCTTCTCACATGGACAAGTGGCTTGTTTGCATGCAGATTCCTTAACAATCTCTACTTGCTGGAGCCTCATTTTAGAACTTAAAATATTGTTTACACAGAAGTCCTCAATTAAAAAGACTTTTCTATTACGTCTTCTCATTTTATCTTCTCTCTCTATCTATTATAATTTCTAAAGAATAAAATAAAATAATACAAATTTAATTCTTAAAATGTCTTGTATCAATCTAGCTACAATTTTTAAAATTGATTCTAGTATAAACATTGATTCTATAATACAATATCCTAAGCTTCACACACTAAATAATGTAAATTGTGTACAGGAGAGTGAACCGAAGCCAAATTATGGCTCAATACACAAAGCCTGATTTCAACATAGGCTTAGTTCTAATACAAAAATATTTAAATTTAAATTTTTTAAAGACCAACTAATACTTAAATTATTTTTAAAACTTAAGAAACAAAAATAAAAAATTTAAAATGATGTATAACTTATTTCTGCAAAACAAACTATTACTATATAAATTAAAGTTATATAAATGATTAAGCATGTTGATGGACTCCATCGTAGTAATTAGTCAAGTCCCATCATACAAGCAGGTTTGGATCCTGAGGGAATCTAGCTGGATCAGGTCTCTCGACCATTTCTTGTTGTTTTTTTATGACGTTGATGCAATTTAGTATTCGAGGGCTAGGGGTCTTTATTTTATGCTCTTTACTTCTTTTTTTTATAAGGTGATGATGACCAAGAGGTTTTTCTCCTTTAAACTACAAAGGAAAAAATAACACAGGCAAATTTAGTTCCAATACAAATGTATTTACATTTTTATAAAGTTAACTAAATAATTAAATTATAAAACAAAACAAAACTTAATTTATATTTAAACTTTTTTTTCTAAACAAAATCTGTATTACACACTAATAGTGTGTTACCAATTTCAATTTAATCTGTGTTACAAAAAGATACCAAACTACATATTTTTTCTCTAATGAATTTTATTCAAGAACTTCTTTTTTGAACATGAATTAATAGCATGTATAAAATATCAACATTGATAACCTCTTCACCTGAAAGCTAATATGTTGTTTATATGATTTTATCATTTAGTAAAGTTCACAACTATTATGATACTGTACATTTGAAGAATTTACTTAGCAAGTTTTTATACATCCTTCTAATCATTTACTCAGTGCTGTTCAACATATATCTTGGTCCACTTTTGTTATATGGTGTATATAAATTGATAAGAGCCATTTAAAATATTGATCACATTTTTACTTTACTATGATAAGTTTGTAGAAAATCCATTTGTTGCCTTTTTGTTGATTGTTAGAAATTGTTTAATGTTACAAATAAACTTGAGAGTTAGATCCATATAATGGTAGTTAAGTGACAGTGGTAATTTCTACCAATCAATCAAAGTGATTAACAGTGATTTTATACTCCTCAGAGGCTCGCTTATGGTAAGTAAGGGTGTGACAATCCAGAGTTACTCTTGCTGGATGTACCATGTACACCTTTCTTCATCTGGTCTTGGGTTAGATCCCTCTCTTGTCAAACTCTTGGTCTCTTCCGACCATAACACTATTAAAGTATTTGAATGACTAGGGTCACTTTTCTCGTACATTATCATCTATGTAAATGTATAAGGAATAGTGAAAAGAAGATTCGTTTGACCACAGCGAAAGGGTTTTTCTCTTTTTATTATCATTTTGTTTTTTTTTTGTTTTTTTGTTTAAAGGTGAAAAAGCTCTCAGTCATCATTATAAAAAAAAGGAAGAAATAACATAAAATAAATTACCCCTAGTTTTCGAATAATCCAATAGAGTCAGAATCAGAAAAGAACAAGAGTTGGACAAGAGAGACCTGATAGGATAAATGAAACAGAGGGATCTAATCCAAGACTATATGAAAAAAGGTATAAATCCAGTTGGAGTCCCTTGAGATTGACACTGTGGTGTGTCTGTTCACTTGCTATCATTTTATAGTTTTTTATAAATTTTATAACGTGTTTGTTTTTTATTTCATTCATATTGAATGGAAATTAATTTTACTTGTATATTCATTCTTAAAAAAACTTTAGTGATGATCTGATGATGGCAGTACTCTGTCGAAACTAGTTATCTTCTGGGGGAAAAAAATTGTATACTTACAAATTAAGGTATCATTTTTTTAGCACAATTGTGAATATTCAATCTATGCTGATCATATCTAAAGTCACCCCCTTCTTCTTGTTTAAAAAGAAATGAAAATCACTATTAATAAGGCAATGGTTTTAATGTCAGAAGAATATGATTAAATTACTGATAAAAATTTATAAATTTTTCAGGGCGAATCTGAGTTGGATTTACCTTCAGTAGTGAAAGTCTTGACTGCACATTTAGTTCATACTTCCGTTCAAACCAAAGTGGCAGTGTTGAGATGGATTTATCATTTACACACACAAATTCCTAATAGAGTAAGTTATTGTTTCTTTTTAAAATAGTACTTACTACACATATATTATTTTTGTGATTTTAGGTTACAGTTTAATAGAGCCTATTATGTTTAGATTTTGTTTGGATAGGAGATGTAGGCTTACCTTGGAAATTGGAAAGTGGTCTTTGGTAATATCTAGTAGTACACAAATATAAGTTCTGAAATATTTCGTAAATACTGTTTACTTCCTCAATCAGTAGAGAGTGTAAAAAGAAGACTAACATACTGAAGGAATGCCTCAAAATTCTACAAACTTCTAACCATAAAATGAATATTCTCACATAACCTTCCAGAGTCTTGTTTAAACAGCCCACAAATCTGAAATGTATGTTTAGTTCACCCTAAGCTTCCGGATCGCAACATACCCACACAACCCAACCTTCCCCCCAGTTCTTTTCTATGCGTAGGCCAAGATCCAAAACATGTGAAATTTATCTTCCTTCTAACAACTTCAATAGTTTCTGCAGTAATTAAGAATTTTAAATTAACTCTCCATCTGGCGAAGTATCCAGTCCCGGGCGGATGAATGACGCATGGTTTAGTTCATCTACCCAAAAACACGTATTTTGCAATTCAACATTTCGCCCACTTACAATCGTCCTATCACAATAAATAAAATACCGTAGGAAAGTTAATGTTCCGTAGATACATAATCATGCAAAATAAAACCACAAAACGTTATAAATATTATTCCAGAAATTACTAAAGTTTGCATATTTTTCATCCTTAACGTCAAAGATTTGCGCTGACAAGTTGTAAACAAAACTGACGTCATTTTTGTCTATAATTCCCAATTTGATAATTCTGTCAAACAGATCAACCATATCACTGTTCTGTAGATCACATCTTTCTCTTTCCATCTGTGCTTTCCAAATCTTTCTATCTTTTATAGTTATATAAAAATTAAACAAAATCAAGAATTTTAACTCAGTTTTACACGCTAAAAATTACATTTTTTTTTTTCAATTCAACTTTTATCCTAGAAAATATTATTTTATCAAAATGAATTATAATATCACTTTAAAGGTGATGTTTCAATCTTTCATAAAAATTCAATAATACGATAAAGTTGACGATCATTCCGCTAGATTGTCTCACTTGACGCGACAGGGTTTATATAGAAAAATCTGTACTCTGTGTTCATATGATTTTTAAATTTGCTATCGATATTTTTTTTAATACTCTCTTTTTTAAAATCCACTGTGAAATTCTGTACTGTTATATTTTTATAACATTATTTAGGTCCTCAGTTCTAGATAAATAATATTACTAAAACGATAGTTTATAAAGTTAAACAGCTATTAAATATTATATTATGCTACAGGAAATGAATATTGTAGATTTAATTATATTTTTATTAATATTAAAAAATCTAAAGTAAAAATATAACGACGTTACAGCTTATTATTTGCATATAACAACCAATAAATGTTGTGTTTACTACTAAATATAATTATTTTAGTAATACTTGTCCATATGCCACAAGTTGACAATATTATATAGTATTTTTCTTTCTCTTTCGATCTGTGCTTTCCAAATATTTCTATCTGTCATAGATCTCGAGATATATCTATTTTACCAAGTAGCAACCAAACCGAACCAAACTCATTTTTCATTCGGTGCAGTTTACTAAATAGGATATATTTAGTTACATATATATATATATATATATATATACATAGGATATAATTACTTACATCGATATTTTGTAACCGATCTTTACACTATTTTGTAGAGGAGATTTAGTTCTTTCTGTTGGTACCACTTACTATGTCCTAGAACTTCTATTAGGTTATTATTTCTGACTTGCAACTTACCGTTTTGCCAGCCTTGTTTGAGTACTAAAATGACATATTGTGGTAGGCGTGTACATGGCTTGGGATTATATTTCTGTTATTATGAAGGTATATTTTATTTATTTAATATCTGTATTATTGTTTGTAGAATTTATTGTTTTGAGTGAATGTTATTGTCAGACTTATCAAATACTGAGGCTGTCTAGCGATAGGTGTTATCTAGTTTAACCTTTTTAGCAAATTTCCATGTGTTTACATATAAAAATAATTTTGTCTAATGAAAATTTTATAAATTGATTATGTTTATACCAAAATGTATGCAAAATGTTTGAAAAATGTATATAAATTTATATAAGCCTATCTATATTTATGTAAATAAACCATTTGGAATTTTGCCTTTGGTTTTTGTTAGAATTTTTGATTTCTGAGATGCTAACTAATGAAAATTTTATAAATTGATTTTTCTTTTTAGCAACTTTTATCCACAAATATATTACAAATCTCTAGTAATACTTGAAAAATTTCAAAAAAAAATTGTATAGTGTACGTGTAACATGTTTTATGTAAATTTTAGATAGACTTGACTAAACAACTGTTCGGGTGCTATTTTGTAACATACTTTCTTTTTGAAAGTGAAATCTTTGATTTTAAACAAGGTTGTGACTCACCTCTGTACTTTACAAGCCTGCGATTTATGCAACGTTAAGGGGAAGGATGTACTCTAATTAAGATTTAGTCAAACATGTTAGGTTTTTAAAAAAATCTTCCTTTACTATTATCATTATCATTTTCTTTAAAATTTTATACATATACAATTTCCGAGAGTTTTTCTTACTTTAAACAAAACATATTAACTTATATTAAATTATACAAATATATTACTACACAACCATTTTTGTATTATGAATTTAAGTCTAAAGAAAGTGTTTATGATCAGATTGTTCCTTCATTACTTATTTCTAAACAAAACAACAACTCTTTACCTTAACATGATGGTCCACATATCATACTCAGTTTAACCTTTTCTGTTCAAACATATTTTTTATTTAAAAAAAAAATTCTCACTATGCCAGATACTCTTTCTTTTCACCCACGCCACATCATGAACCTTGGCGTCGTCTCTCACAAGTGACGCTAAGCAACTTAGCAAAACGGAATTTTTTATTTCGACTCCCACCATTTTAATATTATGGACCAATGAGAGTTTGCCTTTCTCATCTCTGACGTCACTATGTCTATTGATTCCGTTTCAATTGGCATCATAACTTTTCTTCTTTTAAGCACAACCCACGCTCGTTTTGGATTGTTTTATTTTATTTATTTATTTATTTTTTTTTTTTAATTTGTTGTGTCCAAAGTTTTTACAATTTATGATTTTGAATGATACTTATTATTCTTCAATTATTTATTTCTTAATTATTTATGTGATTAATTATCATTAATACCTTGATTCCTGAACTAATAACTCAAAATTTTTTAGATCAATATTTTTTTCACTAAACTAAATTCTATGCACCTTTCTGAAGGAAATGATAATTTGTAGTTGTGTTTTGCATAATATTACTATTTTTGGTAATTTTTTCAAATTAAGCCTAACGATTGTCTTTTTTCCGTAATTTTTTTTTTTGAAAATGTACCGGTAACAATTTTTTTTTTCTAACTATATTCACAAATATTACACAAAACTTTTGTATATCTTGAAAAAAGGTGGTAAGCTATTGATTTTGGATGATACAGGTTTTTCTGAAAAATGTTAACTTCATTTTTTGACACCTAACACACTTACTCAAAAACCGTTTCATATAATTTTTTTTTACATAGATAAATTCTACGCATCTTTCTGAGAAAAATGATGTCATTAAGTTAGGTTTTGTGTAAAAATAATATATTTTAATAATTTTTAAACAAACGAAGAAACTTTACATTGCCGGTTCTAGGGTTAAAAGGCATCACACATGTACAACAAAAAATGTTATTTACCACTACAGTGAAGCTTTTGTCCAGCTCAATTTATTGGCCTAACCACAGACAACTTAAGCACCAAGATGAATGGCCACAGACATGATGTAAAAATCATGTTTATAGACAAACCAACTGCATAAGATGCTGCTGCAGCCTATATAACATTACCATTTTAAATTATTGCACCCACAATATTGCCACTTTCGATGCTTGGTTCATCAAAAAAATTATAAAAACAATAACAAAAATAGTAATAAAACATTTGTCTGTGGTTCAACACTTCAACACAGATCCATCCTCTGCAACAATATTACAACAATTTAGTCTTCTTGTTATACTCTCTGATTGATTAAGTGAACAGTGTTTATGAAATATTTTAAAACTTTAGTGTTTTATTGTGAGTTTTTTCTATTTGTGTGTATTACTAGTAAATACAAAGGAACACTTTCGAAGATAAGCCTGTGTCTCTTATCTATACAAAATCTAAACATAATCATATATTATGTTTATTCTTGTGTTAACAATGGTTTTTAAGTAATGGAAAGACTTTATATTTCACTAACCTGTGTAAAAAAATATTATTTTATATATATTACCCATATATTTGGTCACTTTTACTTTCAAGTCAAAATATGAGCTTGGTATCTAGAATCAAAGTCTAGGAGGTCTGAAATCCTATGAGGTATGAATAACATTTACATTGACTCTGAGCTACTCTAGAGTGGAAAGGAGAATATTGAAGCTGTCTGTTCCGCTGCTGTGTACTTTCTCACTAACATACTCCCTGTCACATTCACATTTAAATACCCGCGTGTCAATCAAGAACTTTCCTTTACTTTTCAATCCACCCTTGTATATTTATGACCATACTAATCGATAAGTTTTAATCAAGTAATTTTGTAATTCAGATGACACCGTACATAGAAACTTTGTTTCCTGTTCTTCTCAAAGTACTCTGTGACTCATCAGATGAAGTAGTGCAACATGACTTAGAAGTCTTGGCAGAGATTATAGCTCAGAGACCTATAGATAATAAACTTACAGGTAAGTACAATTTTACTAATCAAAAAGTTTTATCATTTAGTTGTCAATAACATTCTGTAAAAAAAAAAATCATTTAGTAAAATCTCATTAGACAAAACTATAAAATACCTAAAAAAATAGGCTTATTTTAAAACAATTTCGCCAAAAATATAAATATTATTCAAACCAAACTTATAAAATACCTTTTTTTTTTTAGAATGATGTATAGAATGTATACATGTTACGAGAAACATGTTTTAGTAAAATTTGTGGAGTTAGTATGTCAGGAATCGAAAAAATCGCGGTTAGCCGAGGTAAAATTTCTACATAAATGCCACATTAAGCTATAGGCCTATCATATAAATAAATATTTGTAATTGTTCTCAGGATATTAAAAAGTTTTACCATTTAGTTGTCAATAACATTCTGTAATTTTTTTAATTTATTTATTTATCAAACTGTTATTGGTAAAAATCAGTTTTATGAAAAAACTACAAAATAGCTAAAATATTCGACTTAATTTACAAAATTCCCCAAAAATATAAATATTATTCAAATTAAACTTATAACATACCATTTTTTTCAGAAAGATGTATAGAATTCAAATATGTTATGAAAAAAGTGTTTTTTGTAAAATTTGTGAAGTTAGTATGTCAGGAATAAAAAAGTTGCTGTTAGCCTAGGAATCAAAATGTTAACCTAAAAAAACCACAAAACTAACTTCATATGAAACAATAAACTATCTTTACAACTTTAATGTAATAGCAGATATTTCTTGTTGAAACTCCATATTCAAGGATAAAATAAAGCAAAAGCTTAAAGTTTCAAATATTTAATAGTATAAATGAGCTACAATTGTTTCGCCTTGCGGCATCGTCGGGCAACTGATAGTTTACAGGTATAGACAACTATTTAAACATAAGTACAGGAAACTGAAATACAATAGAGAAATCGGGAAAGGTAGGGGATGACCTAGCAGGTAGATAAAGGTTAATGAACTATGTTACGGATGAGTTTTAGAAGAGGTGACGAATTTAATACAATTTGGTCATTTAAGTTGAGAATAGGCCTAAGTGAAATAGATCTATTTATTTCTAAACATTCTAAATTATTTAATCTATTGCTTTTATTTTCTATATGTAAAACATTCAATTTCGGATCAAAACTATGACCCGAGTCCAAAAGGTGGTTAGCAAAGTTAGAGTTTTTATAGCCATGTTTCCAGCTATTTACATGTTCTTTAATTCTAACTTTTATAGATCTACCTGTTTGACCTATGTACTCAGAGTCACAATCTTGACAAGATATTTTATAAACTCCACTATTTTCTAACATTTCTTTTTTATCTTTATTATTAACCAACATTTTCCCTAGATTTTTTGTACAATAAAAGGCAACTTTACGATTACATTTAGTTGAAATAAGGTTACTGATTTTATAACTAGTTCTGTTGATATAAGATAATTTACAATATCTAACTATTTCAATGTTCTCGTTATGGGAAGAGTAGATTAAATTTTCAGCTCTACGCTTTAACTTTTTTCTTAAAATATTATCTATTAAACTAACATCATACTTATTATTAACAGCAATTTGTTTAACGACATTCAGTTCATCATAAAAGTCATTAGGTGAAAGAGGTATACTAATAAGTCTATGTACCATGCTGTGAAAAGCAGCATGTTTATGGCTGATAGGATGGTTAGAATCAGCAGGTATAACTGTATCTGTATAAGTAGGTTTTCTGAAAATTTTAAATTTATGATAACTATCACTGATATTAATGTTAAGGTCCAAGAAATTAATGCTGTTATTGTTACCCACTTCCATAGTGAACTGAATGTTGCTATTTACAGAATTTATGGTTTTAAGGAGAGAGTCTAACTGTCTATTAGTGCCACTAAACAAACACAAAACATCGTCAACATAACAGTACCAATAAATTATATTTTTAAATAAAGGATTGTCTTTACCAAATAAATTATTTTATATATATAGCCTACCTGAATATAACCGACAGTGGTGTCGGTTTTACCTTTCCAATAAAAATTATAATTAACATCACTCTTTTAAATTATTTATTGATTTCTTCTTCTTTTACTTTTGATTATTATAAACCTGGACTTGTTTATAACTATCTCTTATTTCTTCTTACATACTATTAAATTTGTTTGGCTATGCCAACTTTATATCAACACGTCCTTTTCAAACGAACTCCGTGTATCTTCACTAAAATCCAAGCCAAGCTAACCCATATCTGCTTATGAAGTGTTACGGTAGGTTACAGATTGTCACTGATTCACATCTGCTTTTTTCTTCTTCACAAACTGTCTAAATCTCATTACACTGTGACCGCCCCCCACTTCTTTTGATCAGCTGGAAGCTCCGGCTGGCTGGAAACCACGCACACTCTAGCCGAATCTCGTCAGGATGGGCCAAGGATTCGGATTAGAACGCTAAATAAACGCACGCAACTCAAGTTAAATTAAATGTTATCCTTTATTTTAGCGCCGAATTAGATAAATACAGTAATGAACTATAATTTATAAAAAGGACATAAGGGCTAGATAAAGGCCTTAATATTGGCTGAAAAGCATACCGATTAATTTAGATAGCACGTGGCCGAAAAATGGACTGATCTCGTCCCGTCCCGTAGCGGTCTGCCGTTCAACCTTCTTCTCTCGGCTCTCTGAACAGTCTCTCTCCGGCTTGCTGGTTCAAGCCCTCCACTCCTCTTCTCTCCCCTCCCTTCTACGTGATCTTGCACTGCTCAACAAATTCGCGAATGCCGATTGATATTTTATTATTTAGGATCCCTTCCAGTTACATCCTAATTTATTCTCATTATAATTTTTATTTGGTGGGCTCCTTGGCTGAGCCACAACACTTATACAACTTTAACCATTTTATTTTCCTCCTTTTTTAATATTTAATTTTTCACAGGATCTCTTACATGATCTGTTATTATGAATATACTAAATAATTATTACTATACATTTAATTTCTTATCTAAGTCTGCATTGAATTATTTAATTTTGCTTCCAGATTACATTTTATTTGAATCTTAGTTTTAATCTCTTCATACATCGTATGACTTTAAATTTGAACACCACTTTGAAAATTCTCCCTGTGACGTCATGATTCAACTACGACCACATTTTCCTGTATGATTTTATAATTCAAAACAAAGATGGTAGACATTCCGCTGTTAATATTTACGTTTAATTCAATTTCAAAAGTGTATCATTTATTTAAACAATTTGTTATGTTAAATCTTAATCTGATTGAATTATTCTCAAATTTGAGTTTATATTGTTGTATTCTGTCTACTAACTAACGATATTATCTTACTTGTTTATTTTATTTGAAATTATTTATTAGTTATTACAATGATTATCTAGTCATAGTTTTATTTTAATACTCTCCATGGACAATGCGATTATAAATTCTCATATTAACACTATAATTCTATTTCAGAGAACAACAGTGGGGATAATGGTTTAAGAAATCCATACTTTAGCAAGTTTATAGTGAGTCTTTTAGAGCAGTTTAGTTGTGACAGACGACTGCTGGAGGACAGAGGATCTTTTATCATAAGGTAGCAGTAAGTTAAGTTTATCTTGGAATATAAATCTTAACAAAATTAATTTATTTATTGTTTTTTTTGTTTTTTTTCAAAATTAAAATTTAGACATACACAAGTTTTAATATGAAATGATATTATCTGTCATGCAAGTTTGCACATAATATTTGTTTTGGCACATCCATATTTATATATTATGTTTTTAAATAAACTTATATAATTGTATTTGGAAATAAACTGAACTTAAAGTGATATTCTGAAGTGCCAATTTTGGATTGGATAGATGAAATTCGTCTTCCTTTTACAAAAAAAGATTTATAAGATAGTTTCACAGAGTTTTAACAAAATTCATTTTTTCTTCTTTTCTCTTAAGGTAAGGTTTAATCCTAAACATAGAATTAATTTTTACCAATTAATACTGTATTTTAATTTTTAAAAAGTCTATGATTATCATGTTCTAGGCAATTGTGTGTCCTACTCAACTCGGAAGACATATACCGAACCCTAGCGGAAATCTTGAAGGCTGAGGAAAACTTGAAGTTTGCTACCATCATGGTGGAAAATTTAAATACAATCCTTCTTACATCATCAGAACTCTTTGAATTACGCTCAAAATTAAAAGAACTTAAAACAGAGGTCAGTATTTTTTGTTTTTCAATCTACTCTTTGAAGGCATTGATGAAACCCTTAAAATTGTAATTATATATATTAGGGTCCTTCACCTCAACTCGACTTAAAATTTCAAGGGCTTGCAGATCCTTATTTTCTTTGTTGATTAGAATCCTTTTGTTGCATTGCTAAACATCCTGTTTCTGGTCTGCCAAGACCTTCAGCTAAATGCACTAAATGAATTCTTATTTGTGATACTTAAAGTAGTATGAAATTTATTCTTTGTACCAGTTTAAACCCTTAGGGTTCACTTATAGTGAATACAGGCGTGGTAAGCCCAAGGGATCTTAGCTGTAGTCTTGGGTTAGATCTCTAACTAGGGGTCTTTATTTATATTCCTTTCATCCTTTTTTAAGACAATGATGGCCTTGTGAGGATTTGTCTTTAAACAACAAGAAATAAAAAATACCACTATAGAGTATCAGGTATATAAAGTTGACGCTTCTCATTATTATAACTGTCTACCGACTATCAGTAACAAATTAAGAGATTCATTTACACTGCTAAACAGACCCTTAATTGTTTCATAGTTAACAGTTAAGTGATTTATTTTGTTTTGAAATTGTATTAATAAAATAAAATATTAGTGTATAATAATTTTCAATTTGGAAGTAGATCTTGAGCATTCTACAAAAAAATAATTTATTATATTTTATTAATTCGTTACAGGAAAGTTGTCAGCTGTTCTGTTGTCTGTATGAGACCTGGTGCCACAGTCCTATTGCTACAATAGCACTCTGTTTCCTCACACAGAACTACGCACACGTATGTGATCTTATAAAGATATTGTATCCTTTGAATTGATTTTAGTAAATATTAAATTCTGAAGTAAATTTTCTCATTGAAAATGCTTCACTTTTCTGCAGAATTTTTATTATTTAAACTGAATAGTTTTAGTGAAACTGTTGTTATTATGGTTTTAAAGTTATTTGATAATAATTATGGATTGTTCATATTACTAATATGATTTCAAATAAATCTTAATTGCTGTATTAAAAATTTAATTGCATTCAATAGTAATTTCTATAATATACAAATATCTATAAGATCTGTTTGGAAAGTTTCCGGCCATTTAATATTAACAAATAATATACTCTATATCTTACTCTGCTTCAAAGTATTCCTCTTTGGATCTCACATACTCATCTCACTGTCTCCTCCACTTTTCAAAACAGTCTACAAAAGTCCTCTTTTGGAATAATTGTCATTCATTAGTTGCTTCGTTGTGTTTTCCTAATTGCATTGATTGTTTAAAATCTCTTGCATTGTTTCCTATGGTGGTTTTAAGTCCCCATACTCATCAGTACTCTGGCATCCCAATGAAGTTCGGTTATGTTCTGCTTTCTCCGATAGTCATCCTCCAGTCTTAGTTACAGCAACAGATGGTCATGATCCATTGAGTATTCTCTTTATTGTAAAAACCCACTGATTTGAGTCAAAAATACCAGTCCTGGAAACAGCGCCCGTGTTAGGCGAAACTCTGCGACTGATATTCTGTTTGATTTGTCTTTATTTTTCCTTCAAGTTTGTCCTATTTTAAACCAGTGTTTGGTTTTACCATTTTAGGCAGCAAGTTTTTCAAATGTGTAATTTTTTATTTACAAGACTTTTGGCTTTTGTTTGAGAGCCTACAAAGAATGTTGTCTCTTTTTGGCCAATTCAGCCCTACATGGATATAATATAAAAGGAGTCAGGGCATGCAGTGGGCTGTTAGGTGGCAGCACTGAAGCCTCTAATATCTGAAATTCAAACCTTACTATAGGGCACACTAGTATGTGAAATCAATGCCATCACACATTTCATGCCAAGAACATCCTTTAAACAATTTTTACACGATCATTATTGAAATCTCTATATCATCTTCTAATTTTTGTACTGTCATTTGCCAATTTCCAGATATTGCAGCCTGCTTTGTTCAACGTTTGTAGGTAATCTGGTTGTTGAAGGCTTTTCAGACATCTTTAAAACATCCGTACTACAATTTTATCTGGACTTCACTCATTAATTTTTTTTCCAATAATCCTAATGGTTTCTGTAAATGAGCATTCAAGTTTTATTTAATATTTGTTGATCTACTTGCTTGGTTATTGTGAATGAGAGGGCACACATTACACACACTCACTCAACAGTTTAGAAACTAGAGCATCCAACTGAATAGTTTATTTCATGCAAACTGTTATTGTGATATTAAAATGGCTAGAGAGACATTGTATTATTCTGTATGTTAACAATTTATGCAATATTCATTCACCATTTATTTTAAAATATGTTGAGGTTTCTAAACCCATCCTATGACTAAAACTGTTTGTTTCTAAAAATTACTAAAAAAATATAGAATGAGTTATATTGGTAAACAAATTTAAATCATTCTGACTTGGCCACCACTTACTTAACTCATGATGTCGATTTCCCTACGCTCATTGTTGATATCGGAAGAAAAACACAGTTTTTGCAATTCAACATTTCATCCACTTAAAATGGTACTATCGCAATAAATAAAATACTGTTGGAAAGTCAATGTTCCGTAGATAGCATAATCACGCAAAAAACAATAAAACGTAAATAATAATATTTTTAAAATAGATATAATGTGCATTTTTTTATACGTAACATCAAAGATTTGAAATGAGCGCTTGTAAACAGAAATGATGTCATTCTTTCTCTAATATTCCCAAATCTATATTTCTGTCAAACAAATCTATCATAATCACAGCTTCCTCTTTCGATCAGTGCTTTCCAAACCTTTCTATCTGTTATAGTTTTTAATATATAAAAATTAAACAAAATCAAGAATTTTAACATTTTTTTTTTCAATTCAACATTTTCCTAGTAAATATTATTTTATCGAAATGTATAATATATCACTGTAAAGGTTTCAATCTTTCATTATCCTTCTCACGAAAATTCAAGAATTCGATAAAGTTGACTAATATTCTGCGAGATGCACCTGACGCAACAGCGTTTCTATAGAAAAATGTGTACTCAATGATCATATAATTTTTTTAAATGGTAATTCTTGTTCAAATACCAAAAGTTGACAATATTTTATAGTATTTTTCTTTCTCTTTCAAACTTTTTATTCAAAATTAAGCTATCTTTAATAGTTTTTTAGATTTATTACATTCTACAAAGTAGTAACCAAAACGAACCAGACTCATTTTCTTTTCGGTGTGGTTCTAAATATAAAATATTGATTACTTACATTGATATTTTGTATCCGGTCTTTACACTATTAGGAAGATAAAATTTAGGTCTTTCATACCGTACCACCTTGTAGCTACGTCATAGACTTATTTTGATTTGTATGATTCTTTCTGAACTTGAAATTGCCGTTGTATTGGCTTGCTTTGTGTCCTAAATATGTCACTAATCAATAGTGTTTCGTGTGTGACTCGATTTATTTCTGTTATTGTAAACTTATTTTGTTATGTATAGTTATGTATTTGTTTATACAAGTTATGTGTATTATTGTTTGTAAAGTTTATTGTTTTGAGTGAATGTGGTTTTCATGGTTATCTAGTACTGAGCCTAGTTGACATAACTTTTTAACAAATTTCTATTTGTTTACATATAAAAATAATTTTGTCTAGTGAAAATTTTATAAATTGATTATGTTTTTACCAAAATGTATGTAAATTTATATAGGCTTATCTATAAAAAAATAAATTAATTAATTAATGTGATATATGTAAATATATGCTTTCATTTGGCCTTTTGCCTTCGGTTTTTGTAAGAATTTTTGATTTCTGAGATACTAACTAAAAAATTTTTACATCTAAATTTTTTTTCTATTACACACATAAAATCTATGTACCGGTACCTTTCTGAGAACAATGATAATAATAACTTGGGTTTTGCATAATAATAATATTTCTAGTGAATTTTTGAAAATAGGCCGAATTTTTACTTTTTATCTAAAAAATTAACCATGTCTAATAAAAAATTTTTTAAATGATATATCTTTTTCTGTGGAATTTTGGCTTCGGCTATTGTAAGAATTTTTGATTCCTCACATAACTCCAAATTTTTTACATATATTTTTTTTTTTACACAGGTAAATTTTATGCACCTTTCTGAAAAAAGAATGATGTAAAGAATAATTTAATGTTACAACAGTCGGTACATGATGGAATTCCATGATAATGGAAATAATGAGATGATTATTTAATTCCACAAAAAACAGCTTTAATTGCGACATATGTTTCGCCGTTAGGCATTTTCATATGTTCGTTGAAAATGCCTAACGGCGAAACATATGTCGCAATTAAAGCTGTTTTTGTGGAATTAAATAATCATCTCATTATTTCCATTATGATGTAAAGAAGTTGTATTTTCCCATAACATTACTATTTTTGGTAATTGTTTCAAATTAGGCCTAACATTTTACCTCATTTTGAAAAAAAAATATATATATATTATTTTTTAATCCACAATTATTACATTACAAAACTTTTGTATATCTTGGAAAAAGTAATAAGAAATTTATTTTGGATGATATAGGTTTTTCTGCAAAACGGTTTCATATATATATTTTTTATTACATAGATAAATTCTATGCATCTTTCTGAGTTAGGTTTTGATGTTTTCCAAGTTAGGTTTTGATGTTTTCCAAGTTAGGTTTTGCATAAAATTAATATTTTTAATTAATTTTTAAATAAAAAAAGAACTTTTAACATTTGCCATGTAGCCTACTGTAGTGGATTAATTACTTTAATCATATATATCTATTCCTTAAGACAAATTTCAGTGGCAGCTTAGAAATAACCGTAGAGCTCCTAACCGAAATAGATAAACTTATTCAGTTATTGGAGTCTCCAATATTTACATGTAAGTAAATCATGATTCTATTATAATTCTGTTTATTGCTATATGTTATAACATTTATATAAATTGATAACTTAATTTGGTGGCTTAAATGAATTAAAAAGCATAAATAATGTCAATATAAATTAACATAGGCTAGGCCTATATAAATGAATGTCAAAAGTTAACTAAAAGTCTAGAGCTTAAAATAACCATAAGTAACTTAAATAAATAATTATGAAGTAAGCATTATAACATTTATATAAATTGTATAACAATTCAAAATATATATTTTAAATTTCTTCAAGTTTAAATATAAAAAATAAAATAAAATTATAAATATAAAGTTATAGGAAATTATTCAAATATTACATACAAAAATACAAAATTTAATAAGCAGGTGCAGGGGGACCATGTGAGTGAAACAACAGTAAATCATATGATTAATAATAACAGTTTAAAAGAAAGAAGAAATTTTCAAGGGATTCTTGTGTAAGATTATCTGAAGTGCGGTTGATATATTTAAATGTATAGGATGCGATTGAAAAGTAAAACAGTCTGATCAAAGTGAAATATTGAAATAATTATGAAAAGCATGAAGAAAGGATTAATTATTGTATTGAACTGAACAATTACCAGGAAGAAATATTAAATAAAAAATTAATTATGAAAAACATGAAGAAGGGATTAATTATTGTATTGAACTGAACAATTACCAGGAAGAAGTATAAAAAAAAAAAAAAAAAAAAAAAAGGAACATTGTAAATGGTGGTGAGATTGAACTGATTATTATTAAAATATATTTCTATTTAATCGTGATTAGTGAAAAAAAAACTTGAATTATTAATTTGGAATCTTTTATATATATATATTTTTTTTTTTACTCATACATTTGACATTTTGTTGATTGATTTTTTTTTTGTGTTATATTTGGTTTATTTAATTTTTTTTATTAATAAATTTTTTTTTTTGGAAGAAGACCGGCACCAACCCAACCTGACCCCGAGATAAAAATATAAAAAAAACATTTATTTTTTATATTGAATATTTTTTTATTGTGCTATTAAGAACATAATGATTTAAATATTTTTTTATTTATAATAAATTTAAATAAAATAACTCAAGAAAAGTAATATAAATTTGGCATCCACAACGTGGGGCGCGATAAATAAAAGGAGACTATATTAAATTAAATTTGTTATTATAAATAAGGCTCACAACGTATTGGCTCTATTTGATATGAAATTTGGTTATGTTAAGAATAATAAGCAATATTTCAGGTAATATATATTTAATAATTTGAGATATATATATTTTAATATTAAATTATAATTTTAAACAAATTTTTAAACCCATAAAATGGCAGATAAGGGAAATTATGTTTTAAGAGAGAATCCAAAAGAAACCCAACGTAAAATAGAATCGAATTTGCAAATAAAACAAACTAGGCCTAAGCAAAATTTAAAGGAAACTCAAGGGGAAATGGTGAGCATTATTGATGTGACTGAAGACAGACAGATGGAGGAGGAAAATGTTAATTTAAATGAAAATGTAGGCCTAACCGAAGGACAGGGATCAGACATGAATAGGTTAGTTCAAATGATGATGCAACGTTTTAATAAGATGGAGACTAGTATTATGGGTAATTTGAAAGAAGATTTGAACCAAATGAATAATAAATTAGGAAATCAAATGAATAAATTAGAAAATGAATTTAAAGGAGAGTTGAAAAATTTTAACACAAAATTAATAGAAAATTCTAACCAAATCAAGGATGAATTATTGTGTAAATTAGATGAGAAATTGGAAGGGAGATTAAATGAATTTAAGGAACACATAATGGAGAATATGGGTGAATTTAAGGTACAAATGGATGAAAACATAAATGAGTTGGAAAGGGACATGGAAGAAAACTATAAAAAGATAGAAACTAAATTTATAGAACAACATCAAAGCATTAAGATGTTAGATAGTAAATTTGAATCTAAAAATAAGGAATTAGGCCAAGACTTAAATAAAGTTAAGGAGAGGTTAGATGAGACTGAAGGTAATTTAAAGAAAATTAAAACTTTTGGAGGTGTACCACAAATAATTTATATTGGTGAGAATAATAATACTGATTTGAATATGCCTAAATTTAATGGAAGAAATTCAAACCCAGTAGAATACTTTAGGAATTTAGAGCGATACATAAGTAAGATACAGGAAAGAAGGATTAAAGAAGGGAGAGATAGTTTGAGTATTAAGGACATTATGGACATATCATTAGAAGGAAATGATGCAAAATGGTGGCAAATAGTCAGGGAGGAAATTGATGAATTGGAAACTTTAAAAGAGAGGATGTTTGAAAAATACTGGAATGATGAAGTACAAAATGGCATAAGGAGTAGGCTAGAGGTAGAAAAGTTCAGACCAGGTGGTATGCTAAATAGGGCAGAATATTTCATTGAAAAAGTAATACAAATGAGAAATTTAACACCAACACCAAAAAACCATAAAAGTGTTAAAGCATTCATAGGATTAGCAAATTTTTATAATAAATTTATTGATAAATATTCAGACAAAATTAAACCTTTATTACATTTGACTTCAAAGAAGACAAAATTTAAATGGACGGAGAAAGAAGAGAAGGCTTTTAACCAGATATATATATATATATATATATATATATATATATATATATATATTGCTTATTGTTCATGTTGTTAAAATGATGTTGTATATAAATATGTTGTTAATTGTTTGTTATTTTCGTTAAATGTCGTGAATAAGATATGTCAAATATATGCTAAAGTATGACAGATATGAAATAGAAATGTTATTATGTAAATTTATAATTTATTCATAAAATTTGTAAATATTATAAAAAATTATAAATTTAGGGGACTGTTATAACATTTATATAAATTGTATAACAATTCAAAATATATATTTTAAATTTCTTCAAGTTTAAATATAAAAAATAAAATAAAATTATAAATATAAAGTTATAGGAAATTATTCAAATATTACATACAAAAATACAAAATTTAATAAGCAGGTGCAGGGGGACCATGTGAGTGAAACAACAGTAAATCATATGATTAATAATAACAGTTTAAAAGAAAGAAGAAATTTTCAAGGGATTCTTGTGTAAGATTATCTGAAGTGCGGTTGATATATTTAAATGTATAGGATGCGATTGAAAAGTAAAACAGTCTGATCAAAGTGAAATATTGAAATAATTATGAAAAGCATGAAGAAAGGATTAATTATTGTATTGAACTGAACAATTACCAGGAAGAAATATTAAATAAAAAATTAATTATGAAAAACATGAAGAAGGGATTAATTATTGTATTGAACTGAACAATTACCAGGAAGAAGTATAAAAAAAAAAAAAAAAAAAAAAAAAAAAAGGAACATTGTAAATGGTGGTGAGATTGAACTGATTATTATTAAAATATATTTCTATTTAATCGTGATTAGTGAAAAAAAAACTTGAATTATTAATTTGGAATCTTTTATATATATATATATTTTTTTTTTACTCATACATTTGACATTTTGTTGATTGATTTTTTTTTTGTGTTATATTTGGTTTATTTAATTTTTTTTATTAATAACTTTTTTTTTTGGAAGAAGACCGGCACCAACCCAACCTGACCCCGAGATAAAAATATAAAAAAAACATTTATTTTTTATATTGAATATTTTTTTATTGTGCTATTAAAGAACATAATGATTTAAATAATTTTTTATTTATAATTAATTTAAATAAAAATAACACAAGAAAAGTATTATAGCATTATTAGATAAATAAGAATTAAATTAGTTAAAACTTACCTTAGATAAGTCTACCTAATTTGATAATACCTAATTAGATAATACCTACCTAATTTGATAAACAATTTGTTAATAACATTGGTAAGATAACCTAAAATACAAACATTGTAAATATTTTGATGTAACTTTATTTCATGGTGGTATAATATAGATATAAATAAAATTTTGAAACTAGGTTGAATTAAGAATCAGTTTGATAAAAGGGGAAAGTGTTTAGTGAAATGGATATTTTATATATGGTAATGGTTACTATGAACAAAACTATTTTAAACTGAACTAGCCTAAAAGTAAAATGAATAGATCAAATTAATATTAAATGGAGACTACCACACACAGCTGTCCCAATGCAAGTCAGAAATTGCAAATCAATGTAATAATAAATTATATATAATATATAAAGTATAAAGAACTAAAGAAACTATTTAATTAATGTAAAATTATGGACAACTATCGCCAATTATAATGGTAAAACAAGTTTAGTGAAAAGAAAGGTGAACATGTTTAAAAAAAACTATATTTTATATAAAACCAATGCCGTTGTAAAGACGAATCACAGACTTTTGATAAGTGAGGCAGTTGAACCCGGGAGAACAATTAAAAATTTTCTATTCTTAAAAAAAAAAAAAAAAATAAATAAATTTAAAAAAAATCAGTACCAGTACAGATTTGGTAAATGTTACATGTATTTATACTTGTGGAATAACCATATTTAAAATAATTCTACACAGAAGAATATAAGTATCAAATATAAGAGAACTGCAAGTATATTTGTATAATAATATATCAATTTGAAGTAAACCACAGAATTTGAGGTAATAATAATCCATTTCATTTGTAACAAGGAGAAACCACAAAATTAATTAATATCTATGAGAACTGTATAAATTTTTGAATCTTAAATAATATTTGAATTTAATTTGAACTTTAATAAATCCTAATTTAAGAACCAATATATATATATATTTAGCCTGTAGTTATGGAAATTATACCTTGTTTAAAATTACATATTAAATAGAGGCCACCAACCCATGTAAAGAACCCGAGATAAGAGTAAAAGGAAAGAGCTAAATAAATATCTGTAAAATTAATTGCAATACAATATTAAGAAAAGTACATTAAAAGAATTTTAACATTATTTAATGTGTTTCTTATTCTGATAGTAGAGGTACTAGTTTTAGTAATATAAGCCAAAGTTTTGAAGTTATACTAGAAAGATTATAATGTATAAAACTATACATGATTGTTTTTTATTGTAGATTTAAGACTGGAACTGTTGAACGTGCCTAATAATGGACATTTAGTGCAAGCATTGTATGGGCTACTTATGTTGTTACCCCAAGCTGAAGCATTCCATACACTACGTCACCGACTTGATTGTATTCCTAAACTGCAGATGTATGCTGAAAAAAGGTAATTTTTAGTTGTGACAACACTTTGGTATTTTTTGTGGTTTAAAGACAAAAACCTTGCAGTCATCATTATTTTAAAGAAAAAATGGCATGAATAGAGATCCCTAGTTCTTGAATACTGTCAGAGACGAAGAAAAGAAGAATAAGTCAAGACTTTTGAGCTCGATCCATATATTTTAGTTATACGTAAGCATAAAATGAGAGATTAAACATTTCAGGTTTTGAAATATGCTCATTTTATGCCAGAGAATTGTTTTATGCGGGAGATGTAATTATATTATTTAAATAAAACATTAAATACAAATCTAAAAATGAATTAAAGATGGAAAAATAATTTGAAATTTCTTAATTTTGTTTTAGCAGTTATTTACCGTTCTCCCATGCCAAGCATGAATAATGTCTTAAATAAACTATTGTGGTTTGAGTATTCTTAGCAGCAAGTTTAAGAATGTTGAATTTGTTGGGGATTGAATGTGATGGAGTTGAATCCTAAAAAACATAAACTGTGGTGTTGAATATCTGGTGAGCTTTTCTAATAGGGTTACTGAAAGCACAAAACTCTAATAGATTTTAATATTGAATTAACTAATATTTCTGGAATAATCGCTCATCTATCTGGCCATGATAGTCAGATATTAACAATTTAATACAGTACAACCTCGTTAAATCGGCCCCCTTTAAGTTGGATCTCCGGGTAACCCGGACCGGTTTGCAATAAATAACATAAATATAAATTAATATAAAATATGCATTATGGTAGCGCTATTGCTTTATACGAGCTCATAATCATAGCATATTGCACAGTGATTGTGTTTCCGCCGAGTTCACGCAACCGAGTTTGTTTGCCATGACTGTACATCTGATGCCTAACTGTAACACTGCATGCCTGCGTGGTGTTCATCCAGGTGAATGGTGTGCATTGTTGTATTTTGAGCATCAGAACAAGACTACACCCGCTGAGCTACTCATGTTGATACGGATGTGCGACCGTGCGGCACGTAAACATTACTTGAAGCTGACGTATCAGAAACTTACAAGCTTATTCTCCAAAAAGTAGAAATACCTGTACAGTCCACAGATGTGTTTGTTGTTTTATTGTGATGAGCAGATATTTTTTAAGTGTTTTTATCCGTAATAAAGGAAATTATTATAAGTACAGTATGTATATTTTCATTTTTTTTTTGTGTGTTTTCTGCTCTTTATCCGACTAACACGGATTTCCGTTATGTCGGATCAGCCGTAGTCTCGGCTGGTCCGACTTAACGAGGTTGTATTGTACAACTAAAATAACAAAACAAATATGAAAAAGAGTCTCAATCTAAACTTGCTGGAAGTTCACTAATCAAAATTTAAAGAAATTTTAAAGTTTTTTAGTCACAGAATTTATTGATGTGGTGGGGTAAAAAAGTTATGCCAAAATTAAAGAATAGCGGTCAACCACCTAAATTAGTTAATAATGAGTATACAGTTACTTATCAGTGATCTTTTGTTTCGTCTTTGCTCCAGTAATTGAGAAAGAGGTTTTTAAACTCGTAATGCCTTGAAGAACATATATTCCACTGGCAATGATTATACCCACTACAACATATTTACATAAAACTTTAATTTTACTTTTACTGATCTAGTTTTTTTGAGTCACTTTGGTGCAATGTTTAAACGCAGCATGATCGCGTAGTCTGATTAATTTCATTATCAGAAGTTCAGTCGGTGTGGTGTCAAACTGTTACTCCAAATAGCCCAAGACATTATCCAGGTGTCAAACTGTTACTCCAAATAGGCCAAGACATTATCCAGGTGTCAAACTGTTACTCCAAGTAGGCCAAGACATTATCCAGGTGTCAAACTGTTACTCCAAATAGGCCAAGACATTGTCCAGGTGTCAAACTGTTACTCCAAATAGGCCAAGACATTATCCAGGTGTCAAACTGTTACTCCAAATAAGCCAAGACATTATCCAGGTGTCAAACTGTTACTCAAAATATCCCAAGACATTATCCAGGTGTCAAACTGTTACTCCAAATAGGCCAAGACATTATCCAGGTGTCAAACTGCTACTCAAAATATCCCAAGACATTATCCAGGTGTCAAACTGTTACTCCAAATAGGCCAAGACATTATCCAGGTGTCAAACTGTTACTCAAAATATCCCAAGACATTATCCAGGTGTCAAACTGTTACTCCAAATAGGCCAAGACATTATCCAGGTGTCAAACTGCTACTCAAAATATCCCAAGACATTATCCAGGTGTCAAACTGTTACTCCAAATAGGCCAAGACATTATCCAGCCGTGTCCTGGTACCTGAATGCGTCATCTCTGGTTGCACAAAGACTATTTCCCCATTTGACTCCCCCTCACTGTCTTCTTTATGTGCAGATGTGCACACCACAACCATCTCATTGTCAGTCATTGAACCAATGACACCATTGTTGTCATCATCCACCCAAAGACTAATACTTTTGATATCAACATGTGATCACCTGTCAATTTTGGTGAACATTTGGAGCAACTGTTCTTCAGAAACAATCGTTTCACTTGTTGATGTGTGAGGGATGTCTTCAGGTGTTATTTCACAAACAGCAGGCCACAATTTCTTCAAAGTGCCTTCTGTTATATGATCCTATGCGTTAGCAACCATGTAAGTGATATCTTTAATATTTATTGTTTGTTATAAATCAATAACACTTTCTTCTCCTTCTACGCCCTTACTCAAAAGCTCTTTACTATAAACAAGCGGTTGCAAAAGTGGCATGACATTAGGAGGGAGAAATTTAACTTTTATTTCGCCACTTACAAGTTCTTGTTCACCTGGATGAGATGGGGCATTGTCAACAAACAAAATAGCTTTTTCTGGCAAGTTGTTTTTAAGAAATTTTCCGATCACAGGAACAAAATTATTGCCAAAAAGCATTTTTAAAAAAACAAATCTTCCATTCACTTTTTTTGATTATGGTAAATCACAGACAATGAAGATAGATTGACATTTTTAAAAGCATGCAGATTTTTTGATTTCTCTATTATCACAAGTGGCAATTTATGTTTTTCTGGGGGATTGCTACAAGCCATAGCAATGTGCTAATCTTTTCTTGTTTTATAGCCTTTTGGCTGAATCCTCAATCTTTGATACTAGAGTTTTGCTAGGCAGCATCCAGTAGAAAAGTCCAGTTTCATCTGCGTTATAAATTTGATAGGCTCCTCGTTCAAAACAATTTTTTCAAACACTCTCTTCAAATGTTCATTAATCAGAGAATCTCTAAAGATGCTCTCACCAGTCACAGTTAATTGGCGTAATTGCCTTTGCAATTTTTAAAATGTTCTAGCCACCCCTGGCTAGCTTTAAAATTCAGTGTCAGGTAATTTTTTTTAAACTAAAACTTTTTGACCTAAAATAGGACCAGAAATATGAACACCACATTCTCGCTGAGCACTGTACCACATGAACATCACATCATCCAAAGTTTCATTTTTGCTTTTTTAATTGTTCCAAGGCCCTCCAAAACTGTGTTTTGTTATCATTTTTTGTAAAAAACTTCATTTTTCTTTTAATCAGACACCGTTAAAGTTCCTACCCCTAGTTTAGCAGCAATTTCTTTTAGTGATTCTCTCTTGTCAATTTGATATAAAGCATTTAACTTATTCTCCATTTTTTGTTTTCATTTTGACGTTATTTTAAGCATTGAACTATATTAAAATAATGGTCTCATGTGTTAGAAAACTCAGTCTAATCTCATAGCAACTTGATACAGTACTGACAGACAACTGAGGGACTACTATACTGTACTGACAACATGACAAATTGACACAGTGGCAAAGCGTGCAAGGTAGATGGGGGTTAGATAAAGGGTGGGATTACTAGAAAAAGAGTCTTCAATTCGCTTCCCCTACATAACCTAAATCTTTTCCATTCATTGAGATGTGCATTGTCAAGTGATTCGGCCTAGGGTTTACTGCCCTGTTAAAATTTACATGTCAATATAGCCTACATACTGCATTTATTAGATTGGAATGATAACCGATCAAAGACGGTAATATTAGTGTTTTTACTTTATATTGGATCATATTTCGATAGTAACTTTAAACATTGAAATTGGTCCGAATAATTCAGATATCTAGAAGTCCATATAAACACGGTTGTACTGTTCTTCAAATTAACTTTCCTTAGCATAGATCATATTTATTTTTTAGATTAAATGAACCTTTTATGATTAAATGTTAGAATAATGGTTAACCAATTATCAAACTAAATAACAGCTGTTTTATGCACTTACAGTTTGAAACCATACCATGACTTTATGTACACACTTTATATTAAGACAGATATGTATTGTTTCATTAGATTATAAATTTCTTTTGTTATTATAAACATAGTAGGTATTAAACTTTAAATTTATTGTTTTATTGTTGCAGCTCTCGGAATGAAACAGTAAAGAACACAAAGTGCCAAATAGATTTTAGTCAGCTTGTCCAACACTTTGTAAGTGTACAAGAAAAACATCATTTGCATAAAATTAGTACAAGAACAGTTGCTTTGTTGGAAAAAGGTGTTAAAAACATAGATATCTGACTATAAGTATTAGCAGTGTGAATTTCATTCCACATAATAATTGTGATAGCTTAATCGTGACAAGGGGCAATGTTTTTGTTTTTTATTTGTGTCACTCGTTATTTATTTATATACTCTGTTGTACATAAATCTTGTAAATCAATAATTTTAAAATGTGTTATGAAGGGATCCACACAGAAATCAAGAGGAGATTGTCCAGTCATTTACTGGTTTTTGACGAGTATATAATCTTTTAATGTTTAGGCTTAAGAATTGTGGAATTATATAGAAATATATGCCAAATTCTTTTAGTATATACTTTTTATATTGAAAAGAAAATAGTATTTTTTTTAGTGGAATTTACTTTTTCACAGTCAAAATTGAAAATTAAAAATACAAATTCACACACACACACACATATATATATATATAAAGGTTACGTACATATTATATCGCAATAGAAATTTAGAAGTTTCCTATTCTTCTAAAACAATCACTTTTTGACACGTTAGCTGCCATATCGGTCCGATCGGACCGAAACTAAGGTGACTGTACATGCAGCGTTACGGCACGATCGGACCGATAAAGTCACTGACGTAATGTTTTGTTTTGTGGCTCACAGTTCGATAGTGCAGCAACCTATCGGCATATTTTGGTATTCTCTGGATTGGGTAAAGACGTGTGTTAGACATAGTATATTGTATGCTTTAATAACCGTTACCATGGTTACTCAATATAATATTAAAATCAGTGGATATTTTCACTTTCTTGTCGGCACGATCGGACCGAATTAAAATTTTACAAAAACATTTTGATTTAGTAATGAATAATTCACAAAGAATACAGTTGTAAAATGAATATATGTATTTATAAAATAAATATTAGACAAATAAAATAGTGAGCTTGCCAACATAATGAAATAAAATAGCCCGTTTAGATTTTTTTTTTTTTAACACGAAAATTACCTCGGTCCGATCGGACCTAAACGTTATACTACGATTAAAATTAAAGCCGAAAAATTGCATTTCGGTCTGATCGGTCTCGGAACTATATATGCATAAATGTAAATAAAATTAGTAAATACTATTGCCTTATATTATTTAACATAGATATAGGTAGATGCAAAAATAATAATGGAAAAATAATTTGGTAATCGTGGCACTGACGGCAAGAGTATCGTATTAGGCCTTGGCAGCTAACGTGTTAAAGCCTATTTAAGAAGGCGGAAAAAAATTCAATGGTGAAATTTCAACCAATTACATAAGAATCTAATTATAACGGTTAAATTCAAATAAATACCTAGACGACAACTAATATTAATTTTCACATATCGTGTGATGCATGCACGTCATATGAGTCATTACAGTTTCTATTAAAATATGATTTTTTTTTATAATTAAATATCGTATATAAACAGTATTTCATGTAAATAATAGTTAAAATATATTAATATAATAGATAGTTGTCTAACCTAACCTGCCTGATGAAAAGGCAAGTCAAGTAAGATTCAATTATTGTTATAAGTTGTATAATTAGTCTGATTTATAATTCACTTAATTGTGTAATATCTAGTAGCTGATCATCTGTAATTACTTCAGTAACATCAATTCCCTATACTTTAGATAAACTACTTTTACTCAAATCTGCTAATTTTCATTTTTTTTACAGTGAAAAGGTAAATTTCGTGTAAAAATACCATTTTTCCTTTTTTTTTACTAAATTAATTGGTGAAAATTTGTTATCTAATCTTTAGATTAATGTAGTAAGCATTGGAATAATTTTTTTAATAAACCTCAATATTACTGTATATAACCAAAATAGCTTTCAAGAATTAATTGTCAGTAGTATCTGATATTGTTAATGTTAATCTTTGTTAATTTGAATAACACATGAAATGGCTTACATAAAACAATATAAAGAGGTGATCCTGCAAATTAATAGTTAAATAATTTGAATTATTTTCTGACATTAAAAAAAGATTCTTGGTGAATATTTTATTCATAGTTTTAACAATATGTAGAACATTGTTTAATAAATATTGTAATTAGTAATTTTTTTTTAAATCACGAAGAAAAATATGCATGAAATGCTTTTAAAATATACAATAAACACTATCTTTTTCAATGTAAATTTCTTTTAAATACAAATTTTGTAGTGACTCCATCTCAAAAAAAGCACGTGGAAAAAAAATTCTTGAAGTTGGTTTTAAAATATACAGTAAACGCTATCTTTTTCTATGTATAATTAATTTCAGTACTTACATATTATACGTACCAATGAGAATGATTAGGTTAGGCCATGTTATTATAGTTAAATAGCTAATTTAATACATAAGTACCAATTTAGTGTAAGGATTAGAAAAACTTCGAGGTTTATTATTTTATTTGTCAAAAATTACAAAAGGGATGATGGTTTTGACAGCGGCATGAATTTTGCAATTCAGCCAGTAGTATCTTGAAACAATAGTCACCTTCCACTTTCACTGCCGACTGCGGTGAATGTGAATTCAGACAAATATGTATCAAGACGTGCCATGATGTTTTTTATTTCTCTTGTTTTTTAAAACCCTGCATTCTCTCTACAAGTTGCTTGTTAGCGTGGATATCAGGATCTAAAAAGTTATATTTATGATTTACCTTAAAATGTGCAAACTAGATCCTGAACGATAGACTTCCACGGTCACATCATTATGATCTTGTTATTCGGGGGTTTGACCGCGTCAATATTGTCTGCACGTTGAGTACAGCCGACGTTTCGGGCACTCAACGTGCAGACAATATTGACTTGGTTGAACCCCGAAGAACAAGATCATAATGAAACTAGATCCTGTTAAGAACCAGACTGAATATTGAGCAAAATCAGCTATTTAACTATAATAATCTTAATATGTAACTACCCTAATTTGTTTAAGCACAATTTCTGTTATTCCTAGATATTTATAAATTTTCTTTGTTGATACAAATTTTGTAATAATTACCAGAAATAAAAAGAACACATAAGTGCTTGCAATTGATTTTTAATTGTATAATAAACATTATCTTTTGTCTGTCTTGATTTAACTAATTTCTTTAAGTATAATTTTGGTAAATTATTTTTTTTCAAGCCTCTGGTTTGTTTATATTAAATATATTTTGTATTTACAATAATTGGTCTGTTTAAAATAATCCTTACTGGAATGTAATTTAGCTACGTCCATTTCGTCTGCAAAGCGACATCATCAGGCTTCACACTTGTCATAATTTTAAAATTCACCAAATTTGTTACTTTATTCATAATCAATGTAGGTTTTGGGCCCTTGTACATCCTACTATCTTGCTCTCAATAAGTTAACTGAATGATTTGTTCTTGCTCAGAGAAGGATACTTTATAGCATACCAAACTCAAAATAAACTCCAAATATTAATAAAAAACTAGGTCCAGAACTGCTGCAGATGTTTTCCAAGAAGGAAGAGTATACAAACTCTCATGTAAAGACTGTGATAAATTATATAGAGGACAGACGGGTAGAAGTTTTAAACAAAGATTTAAAGAGCATGGTACCAAACAATAAAATATTAAACCAAATATCTAAATATGCAGAAGATCTTACAGGTAATAATCATAGTTACAGTAACATTGATTCCAATCTTGGAAATATTCAAAATGCAAAATAGGAAAATGACTAAATATATTAGAGGAGTTCCAAATTTACACAGTAAACAAAATCCTGACATTCTACTAAATGACAAATTGAACTTTGTCTCCAATACAATATAACTTGCTTAATTGTCTGAGCAAGAATAGATAATTCAGTTAACTGATTGAGAGCAAGATAGTAGAATGTACAAGGGCCCAAAACCTACATTGATATGACTAAAGTAACAAATTTGGTGAATTTTAAAATTATGTATTGTGTTTAAATGCTCGTGTATTTATTGTATGTGAGTTTATAATTATAACAAGTGTGAAGCCTGATGATATCTCTTTGCAGACGAAACGGACATTCTAGTATAAAGATTATTTTAGATAGACCAACTAAGTTAAATACAAAATATATATAATTTTGGTGCCATTTTCATTCCTTTCTTTGTTTAATTAATTGTAATTTACTTCATTGTCCTCCTTCCTTTATAGTTTAAAGGTGAAAATCATTTCTATATTATTGCCTTGAGATAAATGCAAGAAAAGAATACAAAATAAAGACCCTCTATCTCTCAAAACTCGTAATAGTGGCAGGGTTAGAAGAGAACAAGAATTGGTTAAGAGAGACCTGATAGAGAGAGATCCAACTGAGTCCTCGGGAATGCCACGCTTTTATTCACTGTAAATAAGTCCCTGAGGGTTACTTTATTGTAACTTTATCTTGAAAGGGCACACAAAAATATAATGCTTCCAATGTGGTTTTAAATATACAGCAAATGTTATATTTTGTTTATCTTTGTTTTACTAATTTCTTAAAGTACAATTTTCTATTATTTTTAATTCTTTTTTTAATTTTCATTGTTGACACAAATTTCCTAGTAACTTCATCTTAACAAAACACAAGAACAAAATGCATGAAATTTGGATTAAAATATACAATAAATATTTCATTTTGTCCACTTTATTTAAATAACTATTGGCCGGGAGGCGAGTGATGAAACTGTTTTGGGGTGGGTTGTGCAGTGGTAAAGAGAAAGTTTGCGCATGAGCGGCAACAAACCCCTCAGTTGGGTTATGTCTCCATGGCTTATAACACAGCGAAGGGTGCTATTAAAATTTCAAAATTTTTAATTTTTTTCCATTTTCAGCTAATTTTTTTGTAATAATTTCAACATTTACCAATACATATGATATGCACATCAAAAGATGCACAATTGAGAGTAAACCCTGAAAACATCGCTCTGAAATCTCAAAGGGTTTACGAGAAATTGCAGTTAAAAGTTTTTTTCAGAAAAAATCAAAATTTTTTTAAACCAATGGATATGGGTATCAAAAGATGCAGAATTAAGAAAAGAGTAAACCCTGGAAAAATTACTTTAAAATCTCAAATGATTTAAGAGTTATTGCAATTTATATGTTATAAAAATACCAGATTTTAACATTCACGTTTCGCCACTTGCAATACTTTTTTAAAACGCCTGTAGCTCCCTAACTGTACATCGTAATGATATGAAGTTTTAGGCGAAAAAGTGAGTTTTTGATTTTTGAATGTTTCTATAGCTTAATAGAAGCAGAATTAAATTTGGAGTCGAGGTATGCTAATGAAATTTCAAAATTTTTTATTTTTTTTTCAATTTTATCTATATTTTGTAAAGATTTCAACATTTATCAATAACAATAATATGCACATCAATAGATGCATAATTGAAAGGAGAGTAAACCCTAAAAAAGACACTTTAAAATCTCACAGGGTTTACGAGTAAATGCAGTTTAAAGGTTTTTCAAAAAATATCAAAATTGTTTTAAACCAACGATATGTGTATCAAAAGATGCAGAATTGAAAGGAGAATAAACCCTGAAAAAATCACTTTGACATCTCAAATGGTTTAGGAGTTATTGCAATTTATACGTTAATAAAAATACCAGATTTTAACATTTCCCGTTTCGCCACTTGCAATACCTTTTTAAATCGCCTGTAGCTCCGTAACTATACATCGTAATGATATCAACATTTACATGAGGAAAGAAGAAAGTTGAAATTTTGTTGTGGTGTTTTCAATTGGAATATATCTCTTATAGTTTCTGAGTAATTAACTCGTGAAAACAGCCAATTTTCCAACTTTGCAAAATGCTAAGGTCCCTTGCAGTTTTTTTAGGCGAAAAAGTGAGTTTTTGATTTTTGAATGTTTCTATAGCTTAATAGAAGCAGAATTAAATTTGGAGTCGAGGTATACTAATGAAATTTCAAAATTTTTTATTTTTTTTTCATTTTTATCTATTTTTTTGTAAACATTTCAACATTTATCAATAACAATGATATGCACATCAATAGATGCAGAATTGAAAGGAGAATAAACCCTGAAAAAATCACTTTGACATCTCAAATGGTTTAAGAGTAAATGCAGTTTAAAAGTTTTTCAAAAAAGATCAAAATTGTTTTAAACTAACAATATGGGTATCAAAAGATGCAGAATTGAAAGGAGAATAAACCCTGAAAAAAATCACTTTGACATCTCAAATGGTTTAAGAGTTATTGCAATTTATACGTTATTAAAAATACCAGATTTTAACATTTCCCGTTTCGCCACTTGCAATACCTTTTTAAATCGCCTGTAGCTCCATAACTATACATCGTAATGATATCTAAATTTACATGAGGAAAGAAGAAAATTGAAATTTTACTGTGGTGTTTTCAATTCGAAAATATCTCTTATAGTTTATGAGTAATTAACTCGTGAAAACAGCCAATTTTCCAACTTTGCAAAATGCTAAGGTACCCCCTTGCAGTTTTTTTAGGCGAAAAAGTGAGTTTTTGATTTTTGAATGTTTCTATAGCTCAATAGAAGCAGAATTAAATTTGGAGTCGAAGGGTGCTAATGAAATTTCAAAAATTTTAATATTTTTTTCATTTTTATCTGTTTTTTGTAAAAATTTCAACATTTATCAATAACAATGATATGCACATCAATAGATGCAGAATTGGAAGGAGAGTAAACCCTGAAAAAGACACTTTAAAATCTCAAAGGGTTTACGAGTAAATGCAGTTTAAAAGTTTTTAAAAAAAGATCAAAATTGTTTTAAACCAATGATATGGGTATCAAAAGATGCAGAATTAAAAGGAGAATAAACCCTGAAAAAATCACTATGACATCTCAAATGGTTTAGGAGTTATTGCAATTTATACGTTAATAAAAATACCAGATTTTAACATTTCCCGTTTCGCCACTTGCAATACCTTTTTAAATCGCCTGTAGCTCCATAACTATACATCGTAATGATATCTAAATTTACATGAGGAAAGAAGAAAATTGAAATTTTACTGTGGTGTTTTCAATTCGAAAATATCTCTTATAGTTTATGAGTAATTAACTCGTGAAAACAGCCAATTTTCCAACTTTGCAAAATGCTAAGGTACCCCCCTTGCAGTTTTTTTAGGCGAAAAAGTGAGTTTTTGATTTTTGAATGTTTCTATAGCTTAATAGAAGCAGAATTAAATTTGGAGTCAAGGGGTGCTAATGAAATTTCAAAATTTTTAATATTTTTTTTAATTTTTATCTATTTTTTTGTAAACATTTCAACATTTATCAATAACAATGATATGCACATCAATAGATGCAGAATTGAAAGGAGAGTAAACCCTGAAAAAGACACTTTAAAATCTCAAAGGGTTTACGAGTAAATGCATTTTAAAAGTTTTTCAAAAAAGATCAAAATTGTTGCAAACCAACAATATGGGTATCAAAAGATGCAGAATTGAAGGGAGAATAAACCCTGAAAAAATCACTTTGACATCTCAAATGGTTTAAGAGTTATTGCATTTTATACGTTAATAAAAATACTAGATTTTAACATTTCCCGTTTCGCCACTTGCAATACCTTTTTAAATCGCCTGTAGCTCCATTACTATACATCGTAATGATATCTAAATTTACATGAGGAAAGAAGAAAATTGAAATTTTACTGTGGTGTTTTCAATTCGAAAATATCTCTTATAGTTTATGAGTAATTAACTCGTGAAAACAGCCAATTTTCCAACTTTGCAAAATGCTAAGGTACCCCCCTAGCAGTTTTTTTAGGCGAAAAAGTGAGTTTTTGATTTTTGAATGTTTCTATAGCTCAATAGAAGCAGAATTAAATTTGGAGTCAAGGGGTGCTAATGAAATTTCAAAATTTTTAATATTTTTTTCATTTTTATCTATTTTTTATAAACATTTCAACATTTATCAATAACAATGATATGCACATCAATAGATGCAGAATTGAAAGGAGAATAAACCCTGAAAAAATCACTTTGACATCTCAAATGGTTTAAGAGTTATTGCATGTTATACGTTAATAAAAATACCAGATTTTAACATTTCCCGTTTTGCCACTTGCAATACCTTTTTAAATCGCCTGTAGCTCCATAACTATACATCGTAATGATATCTAAATTTACATGAGGAAAGAAGAAAATTGAAATTTTACTGTGGTGTTTTCAATTCGAAAATATCTCTTATAGTTTATGAGTAATTAACTCGTGAAAACAGCCAATTTTCCAACTTTGCAAAATGCTAAGGTACCCCCCTTGCAGTTTTTTTAGGCGAAAAAGTGAGTTTTTGATTTTTGAATGTTTCTATAGCTCAATAGAAGCAGAATTAAATTTGGAGTCGAAGGGTGCTAATGAAATTTCAAAAATTTTAATATTTTTTTCATTTTTATCTGTTTTTTGTAAAAATTTCAACATTTATCAATAACAATGATATTCACATCAATAGATGCAGAATTGAAAGGAGAGTAAACCCTGAAAAAGACACTTTAAAATCTCAAAGGGTTTACGAGTAAATGCATTTTAAAAGTTTTTCAAAAAAGATCAAAATTGTTGCAAACCAACAATATGGGTATCAAAAGATGCAGAATTGAAAGGAGAATAAACCCTGAAAAAATCACTTTGACATCTCAAATGGTTTAGGAGTTATTGCAATTTATACGTTAATAAAAATACCAGATTTTAACATTTCCCGTTTCGCCACTTGCAATACCTTTTTAAATCGCCTGTAGCTCCATAACTATACGTCGTAATGATATCTAAATTTACATGAGGAAAGAAGAAAATTGAAATTTTACTGTGGTGTTTTCAATTCGAAAATATCTCTTATAGTTTATGAGTAATTAACTCGTGAAAACAGCCAATTTTCCAACTTTGCAAAATGCTAAGGTACCCCCCTAGCAGTTTTTTTAGGCGAAAAAGTGAGTTTTTGATTTTTGAATGTTTCTATAGCTCAATAGAAGCAGAATTAAATTTGGAGTCAAGGGGTGCTAATGAAATTTCAAAATTTTTAATATTTTTTTCATTTTATCTATTTTTTATAAACATTTCAACATTTATCAATAACAATGATATGCACATCAATAGATGCAGAATTGAAAGGAGAATAAACCCTGAAAAAATCACTTTGACATCTCAAATGGTTTAAGAGTTATTGCATGTTATACGTTAATAAAAATACCAGATTTTAACATTTCCCGTTTTGCCACTTGCTATACCTTTTTAAATCGCCTGTAGCTCCATAACTATACATCGTAATGATATCTAAATTTACATGAGGAAAGAAGAAAATTGAAATTTTACTGTGGTGTTTTCAATTCGAAAATATCTCTTATAGTTTATGAGTAATTAACTCGTGAAAACAGCCAATTTTCCAACTTTGCAAAATGCTAAGGTACCCCCCTTGCAGTTTTTTTAGGCGAAAAAGTGAGTTTTTGATTTTTGAATGTTTCTATAGCTCAATAGAAGCAGAATTAAATTTGGAGTCGAAGGGTGCTAATGAAATTTCAAAAATTTTAATATTTTTTTCATTTTTATCTATTTTTTGTAAAAATTTCAACATTTATCAATAACAATGATATTCACATCAATAGATGCAGAATTGAAAGGAGAATAAACCCTGAAAAATTCACTTTGACATCTCAAATGGTTTAGGAGTTATTGCAATTTATACGTTAATAAAAATACCAGATTTTAACATTTCCCGTTTCGCCACTTGCAATACCTTTTTAAATCGCCTGTAGCTCCATAACTATACATCGTAATGATATCTAAATTTACATGAGGAAAGAAGAAAATTGAAATTTTACTGTGGTGTTTTCAATTCGAAAATATCTCTTATAGTTTATGAGTAATTAACTCGTGAAAACAGCCAATTTTCCAACTTTGCAAAATGCTAAGGTCCCCCTTGCAGTTTTTTTAGGCGAAAAAGTGAGTTTTTGATTTTTGAATGTTTCTATAGCTCAATAGAAGCAGAATTAAATTTGGAGTCGAAGGGTGCTAATGAAATTTCAAAAATTTTAATATTTTTTTCATTTTTATCTATTTTTTGTAAAAATTTCAACATTTATCAATAACAATGATATGCACATCAATAGATGCAGAATTGAAAGGAGAATAAACCCTGAAAAAATCACTTTGACATCTCAAATGGTTTAAGAGTTATTGCATTTTATACGTTAATAAAAATACCAGATTTTAACATTTCCCGTTTCGCCACTTGCAATACCTTTTTAAATCGCCTGTAGCTCCATAACTATACATCGTAATGATATCTAAATTTACATGAGGAAAGAAGAAAATTGAAATTTTACTGTGGTGTTTTCAATTCGAAAATATCTCTTATAGTTTATGAGTAATTAACTCGTGAAAACAGCCAATTTTCGAACTTTGCAAAATGCTAAGGTACCCGTACCCCCTTGCAGTTTTTTTAGGCGAAAAAGTGAGTTTTTGATTTTTGAATGTTTCTATAGCTCAATAGAAGCAGAATTAAATTTGGAGTCGAAGGGTGCTAATGAAATTTCAAAACTTTTAATATTTTTTTCATTTTTATCTATTTTTTGTAAAAATTTCAACATTTATCAATAACAATGATATGCACATCAATAGATGCAGAATTGAAAGGAGAATAAACCCTGAAAAAATCACTTTGACATCTCAAATGGTTTAAGAGTTATTGCATTTTATACGTTAATAAAAATACCAGATTTTAACATTTCCCGTTTCGCCACTTGCAATACCTTTTTAAATCGCCTGTAGCTCCATAACTATACATCGTAATGATATCTAAATTTACATGAGGAAAGAAGAAAATTGAAATTTTACTGTGGTGTTTTCAATTCGAAAATATCTCTTATAGTTTATGAGTAATTAACTCGTGAAAACAGCCAATTTTCCAACTTTGCAAAATGCTAAGGTACCCCCCTTGCAGTTTTTTTAGGCGAAAAAGTGAGTTTTTGATTTTTGAATGTTTCTATAGCTCAATAGAAGCAGAATTAAATTTGGAGTCGAAGGGTGCTAATGAAATTTCAAAAATTTTAATATTTTTTTCATTTTTATCTGTTTTTTGTAAAAATTTCAACATTTATCAATAACAATGATATTCACATCAATAGATGCAGAATTGAAAGGAGAGTAAACCCTGAAAAAGACACTTTAAAATCTCAAAGGGTTTACGAGTAAATGCATTTTAAAAGTTTTTCAAAAAAGATCAAAATTGTTGCAAACCAACAATATGGGTATCAAAAGATGCAGAATTGAAGGGAGAATAAACCCTGAAAAAATCACTTTGACATCTCAAATGGTTTAAGAGTTATTGCATTTTATACGTTAATAAAAATACTAGATTTTAACATTTCCCGTTTCGCCACTTGCAATACCTTTTTAAATCGCCTGTAGCTCCATAACTATACATCGTAATGATATCTAAATTTACATGAGGAAAGAAGAAAATTGAAATTTTACTGTGGTGTTTTCAATTCGAAAATATCTCTTATAGTTTATGAGTAATTAACTCGTGAAAACAGCCAATTTTCCAACTTTGCAAAATGCTAAGGTACCCCCCTAGCAGTTTTTTTAGGCGAAAAAGTGAGTTTTTGATTTTTGAATGTTTCTATAGCTCAATAGAAGCAGAATTAAATTTGGAGTCAAGGGGTGCTAATGAAATTTCAAAATTTTTAATATTTTTTTCATTTTTATCTATTTTTTATAAACATTTCAACATTTATCAATAACAATGATATGCACATCAATAGATGCAGAATTGAAAGGAGAATAAACCCTGAAAAAATCACTTTGACATCTCAAATGGTTTAAGAGTTATTGCATGTTATACGTTAATAAAAATACCAGATTTTAACATTTCCCGTTTTGCCACTTGCAATACCTTTTTAAATCGCCTGTAGCTCCATAACTATACATCGTAATGATATCTAAATTTACATGAGGAAAGAAGAAAATTGAAATTTTACTGTGGTGTTTTCAATTCGAAAATATCTCTTATAGTTTATGAGTAATTAACTCGTGAAAACAGCCAATTTTCCAACTTTGCAAAATGCTAAGGTACCCCCCTTGCAGTTTTTTTAGGCGAAAAAGTGAGTTTTTGATTTTTGAATGTTTCTATAGCTCAATAGAAGCAGAATTAAATTTGGAGTCGAAGGGTGCTAATGAAATTTCAAAAATTTTAATATTTTTTTCATTTTTATCTGTTTTTTGTAAAAATTTCAACATTTATCAATAACAATGATATTCACATCAATAGATGCAGAATTGAAAGGAGAATAAACCCTGAAAAAATCACTTTGACATCTCAAATGGTTTACGAGTAAATGCAGTTTAAAATTTTTTCAAAAAAGATCAAAATTGTTTTAAACCAATGATATTGGTATCAAAAGATGCAGAATTGAAAGGAGAATAAACCCTGAAAAAATCACTTTGACATCTCAAATGGTTTAGGAGTTATTGCAATTTATACGTTAATAAAAATACCAGATTTTAACATTTCCCGTTTCGCCACTTGCAATACCTTTTTAAATCGCCTGTAGCTCCATAACTATACGTCGTAATGATATCTAAATTTACATGAGGAAAGAAGAAAATTGAAATTTTACTGTGGTGTTTTCAATTCGAAAATATCTCTTATAGTTTATGAGTAATTAACTCGTGAAAACAGCCAATTTTCCAACTTTGCAAAATGCTAAGGTACCCCCCTAGCAGTTTTTTTAGGCGAAAAAGTGAGTTTTTGATTTTTGAATGTTTCTATAGCTCAATAGAAGCAGAATTAAATTTGGAGTCAAGGGGTGCTAATGAAATTTCAAAATTTTTAATATTTTTTTCATTTTATCTATTTTTTATAAACATTTCAACATTTATCAATAACAATGATATGCACATCAATAGATGCAGAATTGAAAGGAGAATAAACCCTGAAAAAATCACTTTGACATCTCAAATGGTTTAAGAGTTATTGCATGTTATACGTTAATAAAAATACCAGATTTTAACATTTCCCGTTTTGCCACTTGCTATACCTTTTTAAATCGCCTGTAGCTCCATAACTATACATCGTAATGATATCTAAATTTACATGAGGAAAGAAGAAAATTGAAATTTTACTGTGGTGTTTTCAATTCGAAAATATCTCTTATAGTTTATGAGTAATTAACTCGTGAAAACAGCCAATTTTCCAACTTTGCAAAATGCTAAGGTACCCGTACCCCCTTGCAGTTTTTTTAGGCGAAAAAGTGAGTTTTTGATTTTTGAATGTTTCTATAGCTCAATAGAAGCAGAATTAAATTTGGAGTCGAAGGGTGCTAATGAAATTTCAAAATTTTTAATATTTTTTTCATTTTTATCTATTTTTTGTAAAAATTTCAACATTTATCAATAACAATGATATGCACATCAATAGATGCAGAATTGAAAGGAGAATAAACCCTGAAAAAATCACTTTGACATCTCAAATGGTTTAAGAGTTATTGCATGTTATACGTTAATAAAAATACCAGATTTTAACATTTCCCGTTTTGCCACTTGCTATACCTTTTTAAATCGCCTGTAGCTCCATAACTATACATCGTAATGATATCTAAATTTACATGAGGAAAGAAGAAAATTGAAATTTTACTGTGGTGTTTTCAATTCGAAAATATCTCTTATAGTTTATGAGTAATTAACTCGTGAAAACAGCCAATTTTCCAACTTTGCAAAATGCTAAGGTACCCCCCTTGCAGTTTTTTTAGGCGAAAAAGTGAGTTTTTGATTTTTGAATGTTTCTATAGCTCAATAGAAGCAGAATTAAATTTGGAGTCGAAGGGTGCTAATGAAATTTCAAAAATTTTAATATTTTTTTCATTTTTATCTGTTTTTTGTAAAAATTTCAACATTTATCAATAACAATGATATTCACATCAATAGATGCAGAATTGAAAGGAGAGTAAACCCTGAAAAAGACACTTTAAAATCTCAAAGGGTTTACGAGTAAATGCATTTTAAAAGTTTTTCAAAAAAGATCAAAATTGTTGCAAACCAACAATATGGGTATCAAAAGATGCAGAATTGAAGGGAGAATAAACCCTGAAAAAATCACTTTGACATCTCAAATGGTTTAAGAGTTATTGCATTTTATACGTTAATAAAAATACTAGATTTTAACATTTCCCGTTTCGCCACTTGCAATACCTTTTTAAATCGCCTGTAGCTCCATAACTATACATCGTAATGATATCTAAATTTACATGAGGAAAGAAGAAAATTGAAATTTTACTGTGGTGTTTTCAATTCGAAAATATCTCTTATAGTTTATGAGTAATTAACTCGTGAAAACAGCCAATTTTCCAACTTTGCAAAATGCTAAGGTACCCCCCTAGCAGTTTTTTTAGGCGAAAAAGTGAGTTTTTGATTTTTGAATGTTTCTATAGCTCAATAGAAGCAGAATTAAATTTGGAGTCAAGGGGTGCTAATGAAATTTCAAAATTTTTAATATTTTTTTCATTTTTATCTATTTTTTATAAACATTTCAACATTTATCAATAACAATGATATGCACATCAATAGATGCAGAATTGAAAGGAGAATAAACCCTGAAAAAATCACTTTGACATCTCAAATGGTTTAAGAGTTATTGCATGTTATACGTTAATAAAAATACCAGATTTTAACATTTCCCGTTTTGCCACTTGCAATACCTTTTTAAATCGCCTGTAGCTCCATAACTATACATCGTAATGATATCTAAATTTACATGAGGAAAGAAGAAAATTGAAATTTTACTGTGGTGTTTTCAATTCGAAAATATCTCTTATAGTTTATGAGTAATTAACTCGTGAAAACAGCCAATTTTCCAACTTTGCAAAATGCTAAGGTACCCCCCTTGCAGTTTTTTTAGGCGAAAAAGTGAGTTTTTGATTTTTGAATGTTTCTATAGCTCAATAGAAGCAGAATTAAATTTGGAGTCGAAGGGTGCTAATGAAATTTCAAAAATTTTAATATTTTTTTCATTTTTATCTGTTTTTTGTAAAAATTTCAACATTTATCAATAACAATGATATTCACATCAATAGATGCAGAATTGAAAGGAGAATAAACCCTGAAAAAATCACTTTGACATCTCAAATGGTTTACGAGTAAATGCAGTTTAAAATTTTTTCAAAAAAGATCAAAATTGTTTTAAACCAATGATATTGGTATCAAAAGATGCAGAATTGAAAGGAGAATAAACCCTGAAAAAATCACTTTGACATCTCAAATGGTTTAGGAGTTATTGCAATTTATACGTTAATAAAAATACCAGATTTTAACATTTCCCGTTTCGCCACTTGCAATACCTTTTTAAATCGCCTGTAGCTCCATAACTATACGTCGTAATGATATCTAAATTTACATGAGGAAAGAAGAAAATTGAAATTTTACTGTGGTGTTTTCAATTCGAAAATATCTCTTATAGTTTATGAGTAATTAACTCGTGAAAACAGCCAATTTTCCAACTTTGCAAAATGCTAAGGTACCCCCCTAGCAGTTTTTTTAGGCGAAAAAGTGAGTTTTTGATTTTTGAATGTTTCTATAGCTCAATAGAAGCAGAATTAAATTTGGAGTCAAGGGGTGCTAATGAAATTTCAAAATTTTTAATATTTTTTTCATTTTATCTATTTTTTATAAACATTTCAACATTTATCAATAACAATGATATGCACATCAATAGATGCAGAATTGAAAGGAGAATAAACCCTGAAAAAATCACTTTGACATCTCAAATGGTTTAGGAGTTATTGCAATTTATACGTTAATAAAAATACCAGATTTTAACATTTCCCGTTTCGCCACTTGCAATACCTTTTTAAATCGCCTGTAGCTCCATAACTATACGTCGTAATGATATCTAAATTTACATGAGCAAAGAAGAAAATTGAAATTTTACTGTGGTGTTTTCAATTCGAAAATATCTCTTATAGTTTATGAGTAATTAACTCGTGAAAACAGCCAATTTTCCAACTTTGCAAAATGCTAAGGTACCCCCCTTGCAGTTTTTTTAGGCGAAAAAGTGAGTTTTTGATTTTTGAATGTTTCTATAGCTCAATAGAAGCAGAATTAAATTTGGAGTCGAAGGGTGCTAATGAAATTTCAAAAATTTTAATATTTTTTTCATTTTTATCTATTTTTTGTAAAAATTTCAACATTTATCAATAACAATGATATTCACATCAATAGATGCAGAATTGAAAGGAGAATAAACCCTGAAAAATTCACTTTGACATCTCAAATGGTTTAGGAGTTATTGCAATTTATACGTTAATAAAAATACCAGATTTTAACATTTCCCGTTTCGCCACTTGCAATACCTTTTTAAATCGCCTGTAGCTCCATAACTATACATCGTAATGATATCTAAATTTACATGAGGAAAGAAGAAAATTGAAATTTTACTGTGGTGTTTTCAATTCGAAAATATCTCTTATAGTTTATGAGTAATTAACTCGTGAAAACAGCCAATTTTCCAACTTTGCAAAATGCTAAGGTACCCGTACCCCCTTGCAGTTTTTTTAGGCGAAAAAGTGAGTTTTTGATTTTTGAATGTTTCTATAGCTCAATAGAAGCAGAATTAAATTTGGAGTCGAAGGGTGCTAATGAAATTTCAAAAATTTTAATATTTTTTTCATTTTTATCTATTTTTTGTAAAAATTTCAACATTTATCAATAACAATGATATGCACATCAATAGATGCAGAATTGAAAGGAGAATAAACCCTGAAAAAATCACTTTGACATCTCAAATGGTTTAAGAGTTATTGCATTTTATACGTTAATAAAAATACCAGATTTTAACATTTCCCGTTTCGCCACTTGCAATACCTTTTTAAATCGCCTGTAGCTCCATAACTATACGTCGTAATGATATCTAAATTTACATGAGGAAAGAAGAAAATTGAAATTTTACTGTGGTGTTTTCAATTCGAAAATATCTCTTATAGTTTATGAGTAATTAACTCGTGAAAACAGCCAATTTTCCAACTTTGCAAAATGCTAAGGTACCCCCCTAGCAGTTTTTTTAGGCGAAAAAGTGAGTTTTTGATTTTTGAATGTTTCTATAGCTCAATAGAAGCAGAATTAAATTTGGAGTCAAGGGGTGCTAATGAAATTTCAAAATTTTTAATATTTTTTTCATTTTATCTATTTTTTATAAACATTTCAACATTTATCAATAACAATGATATGCACATCAATAGATGCAGAATTGAAAGGAGAATAAACCCTGAAAAAATCACTTTGACATCTCAAATGGTTTAAGAGTTATTGCATGTTATACGTTAATAAAAATACCAGATTTTAACATTTCCCGTTTTGCCACTTGCTATACCTTTTTAAATCGCCTGTAGCTCCATAACTATACATCGTAATGATATCTAAATTTACATGAGGAAAGAAGAAAATTGAAATTTTACTGTGGTGTTTTCAATTCGAAAATATCTCTTATAGTTTATGAGTAATTAACTCGTGAAAACAGCCAATTTTCCAACTTTGCAAAATGCTAAGGTACCCCCCTAGCAGTTTTTTTAGGCGAAAAAGTGAGTTTTTGATTTTTGAATGTTTCTATAGCTCAATAGAAGCAGAATTAAATTTGGAGTCAAGGGGTGCTAATGAAATTTCAAAATTTTTAATATTTTTTTCATTTTTATCTATTTTTTATAAACATTTCAACATTTATCAATAACAATGATATGCACATCAATAGATGCAGAATTGAAAGGAGAATAAACCCTGAAAAAATCACTTTGACATCTCAAATGGTTTAAGAGTTATTGCATGTTATACGTTAATAAAAATACCAGATTTTAACATTTCCCGTTTTGCCACTTGCAATACCTTTTTAAATCGCCTGTAGCTCCATAACTATACATCGTAATGATATCTAAATTTACATGAGGAAAGAAGAAAATTGAAATTTTACTGTGGTGTTTTCAATTCGAAAATATCTCTTATAGTTTATGAGTAATTAACTCGTGAAAACAGCCAATTTTCCAACTTTGCAAAATGCTAAGGTACCCCCCTTGCAGTTTTTTTAGGCGAAAAAGTGAGTTTTTGATTTTTGAATGTTTCTATAGCTCAATAGAAGCAGAATTAAATTTGGAGTCGAAGGGTGCTAATGAAATTTCAAAAATTTTAATATTTTTTTCATTTTTATCTATTTTTTGTAAAAATTTCAACATTTATCAATAACAATGATATTCACATCAATAGATGCAGAATTGAAAGGAGAATAAACCCTGAAAAATTCACTTTGACATCTCAAATGGTTTAGGAGTTATTGCAATTTATACGTTAATAAAAATACCAGATTTTAACATTTCCCGTTTCGCCACTTGCAATACCTTTTTAAATCGCCTGTAGCTCCATAACTATACATCGTAATGATATCTAAATTTACATGAGGAAAGAAGAAAATTGAAATTTTACTGTGGTGTTTTCAATTCGAAAATATCTCTTATAGTTTATGAGTAATTAACTCGTGAAAACAGCCAATTTTCCAACTTTGCAAAATGCTAAGGTACCCGTACCCCCTTGCAGTTTTTTTAGGCGAAAAAGTGAGTTTTTGATTTTTGAATGTTTCTATAGCTCAATAGAAGCAGAATTAAATTTGGAGTCGAAGGGTGCTAATGAAATTTCAAAAATTTTAATATTTTTTTCATTTTTATCTATTTTTTGTAAAAATTTCAACATTTATCAATAACAATGATATGCACATCAATAGATGCAGAATTGAAAGGAGAATAAACCCTGAAAAAATCACTTTGACATCTCAAATGGTTTAAGAGTTATTGCATTTTATACGTTAATAAAAATACCAGATTTTAACATTTCCCGTTTCGCCACTTGCAATACCTTTTTAAATCGCCTGTAGCTCCATAACTATACGTCGTAATGATATCTAAATTTACATGAGGAAAGAAGAAAATTGAAATTTTACTGTGGTGTTTTCAATTCGAAAATATCTCTTATAGTTTATGAGTAATTAACTCGTGAAAACAGCCAATTTTCCAACTTTGCAAAATGCTAAGGTACCCCCCTAGCAGTTTTTTTAGGCGAAAAAGTGAGTTTTTGATTTTTGAATGTTTCTATAGCTCAATAGAAGCAGAATTAAATTTGGAGTCAAGGGGTGCTAATGAAATTTCAAAATTTTTAATATTTTTTTCATTTTATCTATTTTTTATAAACATTTCAACATTTATCAATAACAATGATATGCACATCAATAGATGCAGAATTGAAAGGAGAATAAACCCTGAAAAAATCACTTTGACATCTCAAATGGTTTAAGAGTTATTGCATGTTATACGTTAATAAAAATACCAGATTTTAACATTTCCCGTTTTGCCACTTGCTATACCTTTTTAAATCGCCTGTAGCTCCATAACTATACATCGTAATGATATCTAAATTTACATGAGGAAAGAAGAAAATTGAAATTTTACTGTGGTGTTTTCAATTCGAAAATATCTCTTATAGTTTATGAGTAATTAACTCGTGAAAACAGCCAATTTTCCAACTTTGCAAAATGCTAAGGTACCCCCCTAGCAGTTTTTTTAGGCGAAAAAGTGAGTTTTTGATTTTTGAATGTTTCTATAGCTCAATAGAAGCAGAATTAAATTTGGAGTCAAGGGGTGCTAATGAAATTTCAAAATTTTTAATATTTTTTTCATTTTTATCTATTTTTTATAAACATTTCAACATTTATCAATAACAATGATATGCACATCAATAGATGCAGAATTGAAAGGAGAATAAACCCTGAAAAAATCACTTTGACATCTCAAATGGTTTAAGAGTTATTGCATGTTATACGTTAATAAAAATACCAGATTTTAACATTTCCCGTTTTGCCACTTGCAATACCTTTTTAAATCGCCTGTAGCTCCATAACTATACATCGTAATGATATCTAAATTTACATGAGGAAAGAAGAAAATTGAAATTTTACTGTGGTGTTTTCAATTCGAAAATATCTCTTATAGTTTATGAGTAATTAACTCGTGAAAACAGCCAATTTTCCAACTTTGCAAAATGCTAAGGTACCCCCCTTGCAGTTTTTTTAGGCGAAAAAGTGAGTTTTTGATTTTTGAATGTTTCTATAGCTCAATAGAAGCAGAATTAAATTTGGAGTCGAAGGGTGCTAATGAAATTTCAAAAATTTTAATATTTTTTTCATTTTTATCTATTTTTTGTAAAAATTTCAACATTTATCAATAACAATGATATTCACATCAATAGATGCAGAATTGAAAGGAGAATAAACCCTGAAAAATTCACTTTGACATCTCAAATGGTTTAGGAGTTATTGCAATTTATACGTTAATAAAAATACCAGATTTTAACATTTCCAGTTTCGCCACTTGCAATACCTTTTTAAATCGCCTGTAGCTCCATAACTATACATCGTAATGATATCTAAATTTACATGAGGAAAGAAGAAAATTGAAATTTTACTGTGGTGTTTTCAATTCGAAAATATCTCTTATAGTTTATGAGTAATTAACTCGTGAAAACAGCCAATTTTCCAACTTTGCAAAATGCTAAGGTACCCCCCTTGCAGTTTTTTTAGGCGAAAAAGTGAGTTTTTGATTTTTGAATGTTTCTATAGCTCAATAGAAGCAGAATTAAATTTGGAGTCGAAGGGTGCTAATGAAATTTCAAAAATTTTAATATTTTTTTCATTTTTATCTGTTTTTTGTAAAAATTTCAACATTTATCAATAACAATGATATTCACATCAATAGATGCAGAATTGAAAGGAGAATAAACCCTGAAAAAATCACTTTGACATCTCAAATGGTTTACGAGTAAATGCAGTTTAAAATTTTTTCAAAAAAGATCAAAATTGTTTTAAACCAATGATATGGGTATCAAAAGATGCAGAATTGAAAGGAGAATAAACCCTGAAAAAATCACTTTGACATCTCAAATGGTTTAGGAGTTATTGCAATTTATACGTTAATAAAAATACCAGATTTTAACATTTCCCGTTTCGCCACTTGCAATACCTTTTTAAATCGCCTGTAGCTCCATAACTATACGTCGTAATGATATCTAAATTTACATGAGCAAAGAAGAAAATTGAAATTTTACTGTGGTGTTTTCAATTCGAAAATATCTCTTATAGTTTATGAGTAATTAACTCGTGAAAACAGCCAATTTTCCAACTTTGCAAAATGCTAAGGTACCCCCCTTGCAGTTTTTTTAGGCGAAAAAGTGAGTTTTTGATTTTTGAATGTTTCTATAGCTCAATAGAAGCAGAATTAAATTTGGAGTCGAAGGGTGCTAATGAAATTTCAAAAATTTTAATATTTTTTTCATTTTTATCTATTTTTTGTAAAACTTTCAACATTTATCAATAACAATGATATTCACATCAATAGATGCAGAATTGAAAGGAGAATAAACCCTGAAAAAATCACTTTGACATCTCAAATGGTTTAAGAGTTATTGCATTTTATACGTTAATAAAAATACCAGATTTTAACATTTCCCGTTTCGCCACTTGCAATACCTTTTTAAATCGCCTGTAGCTCCATAACTATACATCGTAATGATATCTAAATTTACATGAGGAAAGAAGAAAATTGAAATTTTACTGTGGTGTTTTCAATTCGAAAATATCTCTTATAGTTTATGAGTAATTAACTCGTGAAAACAGCCAATTTTCCAACTTTGCAAAATGCTAAGGTCCCTCTTGCAGTTTTTTTAGGCGAAAAAGTGAGTTTTTGATTTTTGAATGTTTCTATAGCTCAATAGAAGCAGAATTAAATTTGGAGTCGAAGGGTGCTAATGAAATTTCAAAAATTTTAATATTTTTTTCATTTTTATCTGTTTTTTTGTAAAAATTTCAACATTTATCAATAACAATGATATTCACATCAATAGATGCAGAATTGAAAGGAGAATAAACCCTGAAAAAATCACTTTGACATCTCAAATGGTTTACGAGTAAATGCAGTTTAAAATTTTTTCAAAAAAGATCAAAATTGTTTTAAACCAATGATATGGGTATCAAAAGATGCAGAATTGAAAGGAGAATAAACCCTGAAAAAATCACTTTGACATCTCAAATGGTTTAGGAGTTATTGCAATTTATACGTTAATAAAAATACCAGATTTTAACATTTCCCGTTTCGCCACTTGCAATACCTTTTTAAATCGCCTGTAGCTCCATAACTATACGTCGTAATGATATCTAAATTTACATGAGCGAAGAAGAAAATTGAAATTTTACTGTGGTGTTTTCAATTCGAAAATATCTCTTATAGTTTATGAGTAATTAACTCGTGAAAACAGCCAATTTTCCAACTTTGCAAAATGCTAAGGTCCCCCTTGCAGTTTTTTTAGGCGAAAAAGTGAGTTTTTGATTTTTGAATGTTTCTATAGCTCAATAGAAGCAGAATTAAATTTGGAGTCGAAGGGTGCTAATGAAATTTCAAAAATTTTAATATTTTTTTCATTTTTATCTATTTTTTGTAAAAATTTCAACATTTATCAATAACAATGATATGCACATCAATAGATGCAGAATGGAAAGGAGAATAAACCCTGAAAAAATCACTTTGACATCTCAAATGGTTTAAGAGTTATTGCATTTTATACGTTAATAAAAATACCAGATTTTAACATTTCCCGTTTCGCCACTTGCAATACCTTTTTAAATCGCCTGTAGCTCCATAACTATACGTCGTAATGATATCTAAATTTACATGAGGAAAGAAGAAAATTGAAATTTTACTGTGGTGTTTTCAATTCGAAAATATCTCTTATAGTTTATGAGTAATTAACTCGTGAAAACAGCCAATTTTCCAACTTTGCAAAATGCTAAGGTACCCCCCTAGCAGTTTTTTTAGGCGAAAAAGTGAGTTTTTGATTTTTGAATGTTTCTATAGCTCAATAGAAGCAGAATTAAATTTGGAGTCAAGGGGTGCTAATGAAATTTCAAAATTTTTAATATTTTTTTCATTTTATCTATTTTTTATAAACATTTCAACATTTATCAATAACAATGATATGCACATCAATAGATGCAGAATTGAAAGGAGAATAAACCCTGAAAAAATCACTTTGACATCTCAAATGGTTTAAGAGTTATTGCATGTTATACGTTAATAAAAATACCAGATTTTAACATTTCCCGTTTTGCCACTTGCTATACCTTTTTAAATCGCCTGTAGCTCCATAACTATACATCGTAATGATATCTAAATTTACATGAGGAAAGAAGAAAATTGAAATTTTACTGTGGTGTTTTCAATTCGAAAATATCTCTTATAGTTTATGAGTAATTAACTCGTGAAAACAGCCAATTTTCCAACTTTGCAAAATGCTAAGGTACCCCCCTAGCAGTTTTTTTAGGCGAAAAAGTGAGTTTTTGATTTTTGAATGTTTCTATAGCTCAATAGAAGCAGAATTAAATTTGGAGTCAAGGGGTGCTAATGAAATTTCAAAATTTTTAATATTTTTTTCATTTTTATCTATTTTTTATAAACATTTCAACATTTATCAATAACAATGATATGCACATCAATAGATGCAGAATTGAAAGGAGAATAAACCCTGAAAAAATCACTTTGACATCTCAAATGGTTTAAGAGTTATTGCATGTTATACGTTAATAAAAATACCAGATTTTAACATTTCCCGTTTTGCCACTTGCAATACCTTTTTAAATCGCCTGTAGCTCCATAACTATACATCGTAATGATATCTAAATTTACATGAGGAAAGAAGAAAATTGAAATTTTACTGTGGTGTTTTCAATTCGAAAATATCTCTTATAGTTTATGAGTAATTAACTCGTGAAAACAGCCAATTTTCCAACTTTGCAAAATGCTAAGGTACCCCCCTTGCAGTTTTTTTAGGCGAAAAAGTGAGTTTTTGATTTTTGAATGTTTCTATAGCTCAATAGAAGCAGAATTAAATTTGGAGTCGAAGGGTGCTAATGAAATTTCAAAAATTTTAATATTTTTTTCATTTTTATCTATTTTTTGTAAAAATTTCAACATTTATCAATAACAATGATATTCACATCAATAGATGCAGAATTGAAAGGAGAATAAACCCTGAAAAATTCACTTTGACATCTCAAATGGTTTAGGAGTTATTGCAATTTATACGTTAATAAAAATACCAGATTTTAACATTTCCAGTTTCGCCACTTGCAATACCTTTTTAAATCGCCTGTAGCTCCATAACTATACATCGTAATGATATCTAAATTTACATGAGGAAAGAAGAAAATTGAAATTTTACTGTGGTGTTTTCAATTCGAAAATATCTCTTATAGTTTATGAGTAATTAACTCGTGAAAACAGCCAATTTTCCAACTTTGCAAAATGCTAAGGTACCCCCCTTGCAGTTTTTTTAGGCGAAAAAGTGAGTTTTTGATTTTTGAATGTTTCTATAGCTCAATAGAAGCAGAATTAAATTTGGAGTCGAAGGGTGCTAATGAAATTTCAAAAATTTTAATATTTTTTTCATTTTTATCTATTTTTTGTAAAACTTTCAACATTTATCAATAACAATGATATTCACATCAATAGATGCAGAATTGAAAGGAGAATAAACCCTGAAAAAATCACTTTGACATCTCAAATGGTTTAAGAGTTATTGCATTTTATACGTTAATAAAAATACCAGATTTTAACATTTCCCGTTTCGCCACTTGCAATACCTTTTTAAATCGCCTGTAGCTCCATAACTATACATCGTAATGATATCTAAATTTACATGAGGAAAGAAGAAAATTGAAATTTTACTGTGGTGTTTTCAATTCGAAAATATCTCTTATAGTTTATGAGTAATTAACTCGTGAAAACAGCCAATTTTCCAACTTTGCAAAATGCTAAGGTCCCTCTTGCAGTTTTTTTAGGCGAAAAAGTGAGTTTTTGATTTTTGAATGTTTCTATAGCTCAATAGAAGCAGAATTAAATTTGGAGTCGAAGGGTGCTAATGAAATTTCAAAAATTTTAATATTTTTTTCATTTTTATCTGTTTTTTTGTAAAAATTTCAACATTTATCAATAACAATGATATTCACATCAATAGATGCAGAATTGAAAGGAGAATAAACCCTGAAAAAATCACTTTGACATCTCAAATGGTTTACGAGTAAATGCAGTTTAAAATTTTTTCAAAAAAGATCAAAATTGTTTTAAACCAATGATATGGGTATCAAAAGATGCAGAATTGAAAGGAGAATAAACCCTGAAAAAATCACTTTGACATCTCAAATGGTTTAGGAGTTATTGCAATTTATACGTTAATAAAAATACCAGATTTTAACATTTCCCGTTTCGCCACTTGCAATACCTTTTTAAATCGCCTGTAGCTCCATAACTATACGTCGTAATGATATCTAAATTTACATGAGCGAAGAAGAAAATTGAAATTTTACTGTGGTGTTTTCAATTCGAAAATATCTCTTATAGTTTATGAGTAATTAACTCGTGAAAACAGCCAATTTTCCAACTTTGCAAAATGCTAAGGTCCCCCTTGCAGTTTTTTTAGGCGAAAAAGTGAGTTTTTGATTTTTGAATGTTTCTATAGCTCAATAGAAGCAGAATTAAATTTGGAGTCGAAGGGTGCTAATGAAATTTCAAAAATTTTAATATTTTTTTCATTTTTATCTATTTTTTGTAAAAATTTCAACATTTATCAATAACAATGATATTCACATCAATAGATGCAGAATTGAAAGGAGAATAAACCCTGAAAAATTCACTTTGACATCTCAAATGGTTTAGGAGTTATTGCAATTTATACGTTAATAAAAATACCAGATTTTAACATTTCCAGTTTCGCCACTTGCAATACCTTTTTAAATCGCCTGTAGCTCCATAACTATACATCGTAATGATATCTAAATTTACATGAGGAAAGAAGAAAATTGATATTTTACTGTGGTGTTTTCAATTCGAAAATATCTCTTATAGTTTATGAGTAATTAACTCGTGAAAACAGCCAATTTTCCAACTTTGCAAAATGCTAAGGTACCTCCCTTGCAGTTTTTTTAGGCGAAAAAGTGAGTTTTTGATTTTTGAATGTTTCTATAGCTCAATAGAAGCAGAATTAAATTTGGAGTCGAAGGGTGCTAATGAAATTTCAAAAATTTTAATATTTTTTTCATTTTTATCTATTTTTTGTAAAAATTTCAACATTTATCAATAACAATGATATGCACATCAATAGATGCAGAATTGAAAGGAGAATAAACCCTGAAAAAATCACTTTGACATCTCAAATGGTTTAAGAGTTATTGCATTTTATACGTTAATAAAAATACCAGATTTTAACATTTCCCGTTTCGCCACTTGCAATACCTTTTTAAATCGCCTGTAGCTCCATAACTATACATCGTAATGATATCTAAATTTACATGAGGAAAGAAGAAAATTGAAATTTTACTGTGGTGTTTTCAATTCGAAAATATCTCTTATAGTTTATGAGTAATTAACTCGTGAAAACAGCCAATTTTCCAACTTTGCAAAATGCTAAGGTCCCCCTTGCAGTTTTTTTAGGCGAAAAAGTGAGTTTTTGATTTTTGAATGTTTCTATAGCTCAATAGAAGCAGAATTAAATTTGGAGTCGAAGGGTGCTAATGAAATTTCAAAAATTTTAATATTTTTTTCATTTTTATCTGTTTTTTGTAAAAATTTCAACATTTATCAATAACAATGATATTCACATCAATAGATGCAGAATTGAAAGGAGAATAAACCCTGAAAAAATCACTTTGACATCTCAAATGGTTTACGAGTAAATGCAGTTTAAAATTTTTTCAAAAAAGATCAAAATTGTTTTAAACCAATGATATGGGTATCAAAAGATGCAGAATTGAAAGGAGAATAAACCCTGAAAAAATCACTTTGACATCTCAAATGGTTTAGGAGTTATTGCAATTTATACGTTAATAAAAATACCAGATTTTAACATTTCCCGTTTCGCCACTTGCAATACCTTTTTAAATCGCCTGTAGCTCCATAACTATACGTCGTAATGATATCTAAATTTACATGAGCGAAGAAGAAAATTGAAATTTTACTGTGGTGTTTTCAATTCGAAAATATCTCTTATAGTTTATGAGTAATTAACTCGTGAAAACAGCCAATTTTCCAACTTTGCAAAATGCTAAGGTCCCCCTTGCAGTTTTTTTAGGCGAAAAAGTGAGTTTTTGATTTTTGAATGTTTCTATAGCTCAATAGAAGCAGAATTAAATTTGGAGTCGAAGGGTGCTAATGAAATTTCAAAAATTTTAATATTTTTTTCATTTTTATCTATTTTTTGTAAAAATTTCAACATTTATCAATAACAATGATATTCACATCAATAGATGCAGAATTGAAAGGAGAATAAACCCTGAAAAATTCACTTTGACATCTCAAATGGTTTAGGAGTTATTGCAATTTATACGTTAATAAAAATACCAGATTTTAACATTTCCAGTTTCGCCACTTGCAATACCTTTTTAAATCGCCTGTAGCTCCATAACTATACATCGTAATGATATCTAAATTTACATGAGGAAAGAAGAAAATTGAAATTTTACTGTGGTGTTTTCAATTCGAAAATATCTCTTATAGTTTATGAGTAATTAACTCGTGAAAACAGCCAATTTTCCAACTTTGCAAAATGCTAAGGTCCCCCTTGCAGTTTTTTTAGGCGAAAAAGTGAGTTTTTGATTTTTGAATGTTTCTATAGCTCAATAGAAGCAGAATTAAATTTGGAGTCGAAGGGTGCTAATGAAATTTCAAAAATTTTAATATTTTTTTCATTTTTATCTGTTTTTTGTAAAAATTTCAACATTTATCAATAACAATGATATTCACATCAATAGATGCAGAATTGAAAGGAGAATAAACCCTGAAAAATTCACTTTGACATCTCAAATGGTTTAGGAGTTATTGCAATTTATACGTTAATAAAAATACCAGATTTTAACATTTCCCGTTTCGCCACTTGCAATACCTTTTTAAATCGCCTGTAGCTCCATAACTATACATCGTAATGATATCTAAATTTACATGAGGAAAGAAGAAAATTGAAATTTTACTGTGGTGTTTTCAATTCGAAAATATCTCTTATAGTTTATGAGTAATTAACTCGTGAAAACAGCCAATTTTCGAACTTTGCAAAATGCTAAGGTACCCGTACCCCCTTGCAGTTTTTTTAGGCGAAAAAGTGAGTTTTTGATTTTTGAATGTTTCTATAGCTCAATAGAAGCAGAATTAAATTTGGAGTCGAAGGGTGCTAATGAAATTTCAAAAATTTTAATATTTTTTTCATTTTTATCTATTTTTTGTAAAAATTTCAACATTTATCAATAACAATGATATGCACATCAATAGATGCAGAATTGAAAGGAGAATAAACCCTGAAAAAATCACTTTGACATCTCAAATGGTTTAAGAGTTATTGCATTTTATACGTTAATAAAAATACCAGATTTTAACATTTCCCGTTTCGCCACTTGCAATACCTTTTTAAATCGCCTGTAGCTCCATAACTATACATCGTAATGATATCTAAATTTACATGAGGAAAGAAGAAAATTGAAATTTTACTGTGGTGTTTTCAATTCGAAAATATCTCTTATAGTTTATGAGTAATTAACTCGTGAAAACAGCCAATTTTCCAACTTTGCAAAATGCTAAGGTCCCCCTTGCAGTTTTTTTAGGCGAAAAAGTGAGTTTTTGATTTTTGAATGTTTCTATAGCTCAATAGAAGCAGAATTAAATTTGGAGTCGAAGGGTGCTAATGAAATTTCAAAAATTTTAATATTTTTTTCATTTTTATCTGTTTTTTGTAAAAATTTCAACATTTATCAATAACAATGATATTCACATCAATAGATGCAGAATTGAAAGGAGAATAAACCCTGAAAAAATCACTTTGACATCTCAAATGGTTTACGAGTAAATGCAGTTTAAAATTTTTTCAAAAAAGATCAAAATTGTTTTAAACCAATGATATGGGTATCAAAAGATGCAGAATTGAAAGGAGAATAAACCCTGAAAAAATCACTTTGACATCTCAAATGGTTTAGGAGTTATTGCAATTTATACGTTAATAAAAATACCAGATTTTAACATTTCCCGTTTCGCCACTTGCAATACCTTTTTAAATCGCCTGTAGCTCCATAACTATACGTCGTAATGATATCTAAATTTACATGAGCAAAGAAGAAAATTGAAATTTTACTGTGGTGTTTTCAATTCGAAAATATCTCTTATAGTTTATGAGTAATTAACTCGTGAAAACAGCCAATTTTCCAACTTTGCAAAATGCTAAGGTACCCCCCTTGCAGTTTTTTTAGGCGAAAAAGTGAGTTTTTGATTTTTGAATGTTTCTATAGCTCAATAGAAGCAGAATTAAATTTGGAGTCGAAGGGTGCTAATGAAATTTCAAAAATTTTAATATTTTTTTCATTTTTATCTATTTTTTGTAAAAATTTCAACATTTATCAATAACAATGATATTCACATCAATAGATGCAGAATTGAAAGGAGAATAAACCCTGAAAAATTCACTTTGACATCTCAAATGGTTTAGGAGTTATTGCAATTTATACGTTAATAAAAATACCAGATTTTAACATTTCCCGTTTCGCCACTTGCAATACCTTTTTAAATCGCCTGTAGCTCCATAACTATACATCGTAATGATATCTAAATTTACATGAGGAAAGAAGAAAATTGAAATTTTACTGTGGTGTTTTCAATTCGAAAATATCTCTTATAGTTTATGAGTAATTAACTCGTGAAAACAGCCAATTTTCCAACTTTGCAAAATGCTAAGGTACCCGTACCCCCTTGCAGTTTTTTTAGGCGAAAAAGTGAGTTTTTGATTTTTGAATGTTTCTATAGCTCAATAGAAGCAGAATTAAATTTGGAGTCGAAGGGTGCTAATGAAATTTCAAAAATTTTAATATTTTTTTCATTTTTATCTATTTTTTGTAAAAATTTCAACATTTATCAATAACAATGATATGCACATCAATAGATGCAGAATGGAAAGGAGAATAAACCCTGAAAAAATCACTTTGACATCTCAAATGGTTTAAGAGTTATTGCATTTTATACGTTAATAAAAATACCAGATTTTAACATTTCCCGTTTCGCCACTTGCAATACCTTTTTAAATCGCCTGTAGCTCCATAACTATACGTCGTAATGATATCTAAATTTACATGAGGAAAGAAGAAAATTGAAATTTTACTGTGGTGTTTTCAATTCGAAAATATCTCTTATAGTTTATGAGTAATTAACTCGTGAAAACAGCCAATTTTCCAACTTTGCAAAATGCTAAGGTACCCCCCTAGCAGTTTTTTTAGGCGAAAAAGTGAGTTTTTGATTTTTGAATGTTTCTATAGCTCAATAGAAGCAGAATTAAATTTGGAGTCAAGGGGTGCTAATGAAATTTCAAAATTTTTAATATTTTTTTCATTTTATCTATTTTTTATAAACATTTCAACATTTATCAATAACAATGATATGCACATCAATAGATGCAGAATTGAAAGGAGAATAAACCCTGAAAAAATCACTTTGACATCTCAAATGGTTTAAGAGTTATTGCATGTTATACGTTAATAAAAATACCAGATTTTAACATTTCCCGTTTTGCCACTTGCTATACCTTTTTAAATCGCCTGTAGCTCCATAACTATACATCGTAATGATATCTAAATTTACATGAGGAAAGAAGAAAATTGAAATTTTACTGTGGTGTTTTCAATTCGAAAATATCTCTTATAGTTTATGAGTAATTAACTCGTGAAAACAGCCAATTTTCCAACTTTGCAAAATGCTAAGGTACCCCCCTAGCAGTTTTTTTAGGCGAAAAAGTGAGTTTTTGATTTTTGAATGTTTCTATAGCTCAATAGAAGCAGAATTAAATTTGGAGTCAAGGGGTGCTAATGAAATTTCAAAATTTTTAATATTTTTTTCATTTTTATCTATTTTTTATAAACATTTCAACATTTATCAATAACAATGATATGCACATCAATAGATGCAGAATTGAAAGGAGAATAAACCCTGAAAAAATCACTTTGACATCTCAAATGGTTTAAGAGTTATTGCATGTTATACGTTAATAAAAATACCAGATTTTAACATTTCCCGTTTTGCCACTTGCAATACCTTTTTAAATCGCCTGTAGCTCCATAACTATACATCGTAATGATATCTAAATTTACATGAGGAAAGAAGAAAATTGAAATTTTACTGTGGTGTTTTCAATTCGAAAATATCTCTTATAGTTTATGAGTAATTAACTCGTGAAAACAGCCAATTTTCCAACTTTGCAAAATGCTAAGGTACCCCCCTTGCAGTTTTTTTAGGCGAAAAAGTGAGTTTTTGATTTTTGAATGTTTCTATAGCTCAATAGAAGCAGAATTAAATTTGGAGTCGAAGGGTGCTAATGAAATTTCAAAAATTTTAATATTTTTTTCATTTTTATCTATTTTTTGTAAAAATTTCAACATTTATCAATAACAATGATATTCACATCAATAGATGCAGAATTGAAAGGAGAATAAACCCTGAAAAATTCACTTTGACATCTCAAATGGTTTAGGAGTTATTGCAATTTATACGTTAATAAAAATACCAGATTTTAACATTTCCAGTTTCGCCACTTGCAATACCTTTTTAAATCGCCTGTAGCTCCATAACTATACATCGTAATGATATCTAAATTTACATGAGGAAAGAAGAAAATTGAAATTTTACTGTGGTGTTTTCAATTCGAAAATATCTCTTATAGTTTATGAGTAATTAACTCGTGAAAACAGCCAATTTTCGAACTTTGCAAAATGCTAAGGTACCCGTACCCCCTTGCAGTTTTTTTAGGCGAAAAAGTGAGTTTTTGATTTTTGAATGTTTCTATAGCTCAATAGAAGCAGAATTAAATTTGGAGTCGAAGGGTGCTAATGAAATTTCAAAAATTTTAATATTTTTTTCATTTTTATCTATTTTTTGTAAAAATTTCAACATTTATCAATAACAATGATATGCACATCAATAGATGCAGAATTGAAAGGAGAATAAACCCTGAAAAAATCACTTTGACATCTCAAATGGTTTAAGAGTTATTGCATTTTATACGTTAATAAAAATACCAGATTTTAACATTTCCCGTTTCGCCACTTGCAATACCTTTTTAAATCGCCTGTAGCTCCATAACTATACATCGTAATGATATCTAAATTTACATGAGGAAAGAAGAAAATTGAAATTTTACTGTGGTGTTTTCAATTCGAAAATATCTCTTATAGTTTATGAGTAATTAACTCGTGAAAACAGCCAATTTTCCAACTTTGCAAAATGCTAAGGTCCCCCTTGCAGTTTTTTTAGGCGAAAAAGTGAGTTTTTGATTTTTGAATGTTTCTATAGCTCAATAGAAGCAGAATTAAATTTGGAGTCGAAGGGTGCTAATGAAATTTCAAAAATTTTAATATTTTTTTCATTTTTATCTGTTTTTTGTAAAAATTTCAACATTTATCAATAACAATGATATTCACATCAATAGATGCAGAATTGAAAGGAGAATAAACCCTGAAAAAATCACTTTGACATCTCAAATGGTTTACGAGTAAATGCAGTTTAAAATTTTTTCAAAAAAGATCAAAATTGTTTTAAACCAATGATATGGGTATCAAAAGATGCAGAATTGAAAGGAGAATAAACCCTGAAAAAATCACTTTGACATCTCAAATGGTTTAGGAGTTATTGCAATTTATACGTTAATAAAAATACCAGATTTTAACATTTCCCGTTTCGCCACTTGCAATACCTTTTTAAATCGCCTGTAGCTCCATAACTATACGTCGTAATGATATCTAAATTTACATGAGCAAAGAAGAAAATTGAAATTTTACTGTGGTGTTTTCAATTCGAAAATATCTCTTATAGTTTATGAGTAATTAACTCGTGAAAACAGCCAATTTTCCAACTTTGCAAAATGCTAAGGTACCCCCCTTGCAGTTTTTTTAGGCGAAAAAGTGAGTTTTTGATTTTTGAATGTTTCTATAGCTCAATAGAAGCAGAATTAAATTTGGAGTCGAAGGGTGCTAATGAAATTTCAAAAATTTTAATATTTTTTTCATTTTTATCTATTTTTTGTAAAAATTTCAACATTTATCAATAACAATGATATTCACATCAATAGATGCAGAATTGAAAGGAGAATAAACCCTGAAAAATTCACTTTGACATCTCAAATGGTTTAGGAGTTATTGCAATTTATACGTTAATAAAAATACCAGATTTTAACATTTCCCGTTTCGCCACTTGCAATACCTTTTTAAATCGCCTGTAGCTCCATAACTATACATCGTAATGATATCTAAATTTACATGAGGAAAGAAGAAAATTGAAATTTTACTGTGGTGTTTTCAATTCGAAAATATCTCTTATAGTTTATGAGTAATTAACTCGTGAAAACAGCCAATTTTCCAACTTTGCAAAATGCTAAGGTACCCGTACCCCCTTGCAGTTTTTTTAGGCGAAAAAGTGAGTTTTTGATTTTTGAATGTTTCTATAGCTCAATAGAAGCAGAATTAAATTTGGAGTCGAAGGGTGCTAATGAAATTTCAAAAATTTTAATATTTTTTTCATTTTTATCTATTTTTTGTAAAAATTTCAACATTTATCAATAACAATGATATGCACATCAATAGATGCAGAATGGAAAGGAGAATAAACCCTGAAAAAATCACTTTGACATCTCAAATGGTTTAAGAGTTATTGCATTTTATACGTTAATAAAAATACCAGATTTTAACATTTCCCGTTTCGCCACTTGCAATACCTTTTTAAATCGCCTGTAGCTCCATAACTATACGTCGTAATGATATCTAAATTTACATGAGGAAAGAAGAAAATTGAAATTTTACTGTGGTGTTTTCAATTCGAAAATATCTCTTATAGTTTATGAGTAATTAACTCGTGAAAACAGCCAATTTTCCAACTTTGCAAAATGCTAAGGTACCCCCCTAGCAGTTTTTTTAGGCGAAAAAGTGAGTTTTTGATTTTTGAATGTTTCTATAGCTCAATAGAAGCAGAATTAAATTTGGAGTCAAGGGGTGCTAATGAAATTTCAAAATTTTTAATATTTTTTTCATTTTATCTATTTTTTATAAACATTTCAACATTTATCAATAACAATGATATGCACATCAATAGATGCAGAATTGAAAGGAGAATAAACCCTGAAAAAATCACTTTGACATCTCAAATGGTTTAAGAGTTATTGCATGTTATACGTTAATAAAAATACCAGATTTTAACATTTCCCGTTTTGCCACTTGCTATACCTTTTTAAATCGCCTGTAGCTCCATAACTATACATCGTAATGATATCTAAATTTACATGAGGAAAGAAGAAAATTGAAATTTTACTGTGGTGTTTTCAATTCGAAAATATCTCTTATAGTTTATGAGTAATTAACTCGTGAAAACAGCCAATTTTCCAACTTTGCAAAATGCTAAGGTACCCCCCTAGCAGTTTTTTTAGGCGAAAAAGTGAGTTTTTGATTTTTGAATGTTTCTATAGCTCAATAGAAGCAGAATTAAATTTGGAGTCAAGGGGTGCTAATGAAATTTCAAAATTTTTAATATTTTTTTCATTTTTATCTATTTTTTATAAACATTTCAACATTTATCAATAACAATGATATGCACATCAATAGATGCAGAATTGAAAGGAGAATAAACCCTGAAAAAATCACTTTGACATCTCAAATGGTTTAAGAGTTATTGCATGTTATACGTTAATAAAAATACCAGATTTTAACATTTCCCGTTTTGCCACTTGCAATACCTTTTTAAATCGCCTGTAGCTCCATAACTATACATCGTAATGATATCTAAATTTACATGAGGAAAGAAGAAAATTGAAATTTTACTGTGGTGTTTTCAATTCGAAAATATCTCTTATAGTTTATGAGTAATTAACTCGTGAAAACAGCCAATTTTCCAACTTTGCAAAATGCTAAGGTACCCCCCTTGCAGTTTTTTTAGGCGAAAAAGTGAGTTTTTGATTTTTGAATGTTTCTATAGCTCAATAGAAGCAGAATTAAATTTGGAGTCGAAGGGTGCTAATGAAATTTCAAAAATTTTAATATTTTTTTCATTTTTATCTATTTTTTGTAAAAATTTCAACATTTATCAATAACAATGATATTCACATCAATAGATGCAGAATTGAAAGGAGAATAAACCCTGAAAAATTCACTTTGACATCTCAAATGGTTTAGGAGTTATTGCAATTTATACGTTAATAAAAATACCAGATTTTAACATTTCCAGTTTCGCCACTTGCAATACCTTTTTAAATCGCCTGTAGCTCCATAACTATACATCGTAATGATATCTAAATTTACATGAGGAAAGAAGAAAATTGAAATTTTACTGTGGTGTTTTCAATTCGAAAATATCTCTTATAGTTTATGAGTAATTAACTCGTGAAAACAGCCAATTTTCCAACTTTGCAAAATGCTAAGGTACCCCCCTTGCAGTTTTTTTAGGCGAAAAAGTGAGTTTTTGATTTTTGAATGTTTCTATAGCTCAATAGAAGCAGAATTAAATTTGGAGTCGAAGGGTGCTAATGAAATTTCAAAAATTTTAATATTTTTTTCATTTTTATCTGTTTTTTGTAAAAATTTCAACATTTATCAATAACAATGATATTCACATCAATAGATGCAGAATTGAAAGGAGAATAAACCCTGAAAAAATCACTTTGACATCTCAAATGGTTTACGAGTAAATGCAGTTTAAAATTTTTTCAAAAAAGATCAAAATTGTTTTAAACCAATGATATGGGTATCAAAAGATGCAGAATTGAAAGGAGAATAAACCCTGAAAAAATCACTTTGACATCTCAAATGGTTTAGGAGTTATTGCAATTTATACGTTAATAAAAATACCAGATTTTAACATTTCCCGTTTCGCCACTTGCAATACCTTTTTAAATCGCCTGTAGCTCCATAACTATACGTCGTAATGATATCTAAATTTACATGAGCAAAGAAGAAAATTGAAATTTTACTGTGGTGTTTTCAATTCGAAAATATCTCTTATAGTTTATGAGTAATTAACTCGTGAAAACAGCCAATTTTCCAACTTTGCAAAATGCTAAGGTACCCCCCTTGCAGTTTTTTTAGGCGAAAAAGTGAGTTTTTGATTTTTGAATGTTTCTATAGCTCAATAGAAGCAGAATTAAATTTGGAGTCGAAGGGTGCTAATGAAATTTCAAAAATTTTAATATTTTTTTCATTTTTATCTATTTTTTGTAAAACTTTCAACATTTATCAATAACAATGATATTCACATCAATAGATGCAGAATTGAAAGGAGAATAAACCCTGAAAAAATCACTTTGACATCTCAAATGGTTTAAGAGTTATTGCATTTTATACGTTAATAAAAATACCAGATTTTAACATTTCCCGTTTCGCCACTTGCAATACCTTTTTAAATCGCCTGTAGCTCCATAACTATACATCGTAATGATATCTAAATTTACATGAGGAAAGAAGAAAATTGAAATTTTACTGTGGTGTTTTCAATTCGAAAATATCTCTTATAGTTTATGAGTAATTAACTCGTGAAAACAGCCAATTTTCCAACTTTGCAAAATGCTAAGGTCCCTCTTGCAGTTTTTTTAGGCGAAAAAGTGAGTTTTTGATTTTTGAATGTTTCTATAGCTCAATAGAAGCAGAATTAAATTTGGAGTCGAAGGGTGCTAATGAAATTTCAAAAATTTTAATATTTTTTTCATTTTTATCTGTTTTTTTGTAAAAATTTCAACATTTATCAATAACAATGATATTCACATCAATAGATGCAGAATTGAAAGGAGAATAAACCCTGAAAAAATCACTTTGACATCTCAAATGGTTTACGAGTAAATGCAGTTTAAAATTTTTTCAAAAAAGATCAAAATTGTTTTAAACCAATGATATGGGTATCAAAAGATGCAGAATTGAAAGGAGAATAAACCCTGAAAAAATCACTTTGACATCTCAAATGGTTTAGGAGTTATTGCAATTTATACGTTAATAAAAATACCAGATTTTAACATTTCCCGTTTCGCCACTTGCAATACCTTTTTAAATCGCCTGTAGCTCCATAACTATACGTCGTAATGATATCTAAATTTACATGAGCGAAGAAGAAAATTGAAATTTTACTGTGGTGTTTTCAATTCGAAAATATCTCTTATAGTTTATGAGTAATTAACTCGTGAAAACAGCCAATTTTCCAACTTTGCAAAATGCTAAGGTCCCCCTTGCAGTTTTTTTAGGCGAAAAAGTGAGTTTTTGATTTTTGAATGTTTCTATAGCTCAATAGAAGCAGAATTAAATTTGGAGTCGAAGGGTGCTAATGAAATTTCAAAAATTTTAATATTTTTTTCATTTTTATCTATTTTTTGTAAAAATTTCAACATTTATCAATAACAATGATATTCACATCAATAGATGCAGAATTGAAAGGAGAATAAACCCTGAAAAATTCACTTTGACATCTCAAATGGTTTAGGAGTTATTGCAATTTATACGTTAATAAAAATACCAGATTTTAACATTTCCAGTTTCGCCACTTGCAATACCTTTTTAAATCGCCTGTAGCTCCATAACTATACATCGTAATGATATCTAAATTTACATGAGGAAAGAAGAAAATTGAAATTTTACTGTGGTGTTTTCAATTCGAAAATATCTCTTATAGTTTATGAGTAATTAACTCGTGAAAACAGCCAATTTTCCAACTTTGCAAAATGCTAAGGTACCCCCCTAGCAGTTTTTTTAGGCGAAAAAGTGAGTTTTTGATTTTTGAATGTTTCTATAGCTCAATAGAAGCAGAATTAAATTTGGAGTCAAGGGGTGCTAATGAAATTTCAAAATTTTTAATATTTTTTTCATTTTTATCTATTTTTTATAAACATTTCAACATTTATCAATAACAATGATATGCACATCAATAGATGCAGAATTGAAAGGAGAATAAACCCTGAAAAAATCACTTTGACATCTCAAATGGTTTAAGAGTTATTGCATGTTATACGTTAATAAAAATACCAGATTTTAACATTTCCCGTTTTGCCACTTGCAATACCTTTTTAAATCGCCTGTAGCTCCATAACTATACATCGTAATGATATCTAAATTTACATGAGGAAAGAAGAAAATTGAAATTTTACTGTGGTGTTTTCAATTCGAAAATATCTCTTATAGTTTATGAGTAATTAACTCGTGAAAACAGCCAATTTTCCAACTTTGCAAAATGCTAAGGTACCCCCCTTGCAGTTTTTTTAGGCGAAAAAGTGAGTTTTTGATTTTTGAATGTTTCTATAGCTCAATAGAAGCAGAATTAAATTTGGAGTCGAAGGGTGCTAATGAAATTTCAAAAATTTTAATATTTTTTTCATTTTTATCTATTTTTTGTAAAAATTTCAACATTTATCAATAACAATGATATTCACATCAATAGATGCAGAATTGAAAGGAGAATAAACCCTGAAAAATTCACTTTGACATCTCAAATGGTTTAGGAGTTATTGCAATTTATACGTTAATAAAAATACCAGATTTTAACATTTCCAGTTTCGCCACTTGCAATACCTTTTTAAATCGCCTGTAGCTCCATAACTATACATCGTAATGATATCTAAATTTACATGAGGAAAGAAGAAAATTGAAATTTTACTGTGGTGTTTTCAATTCGAAAATATCTCTTATAGTTTATGAGTAATTAACTCGTGAAAACAGCCAATTTTCCAACTTTGCAAAATGCTAAGGTACCCCCCTTGCAGTTTTTTTAGGCGAAAAAGTGAGTTTTTGATTTTTGAATGTTTCTATAGCTCAATAGAAGCAGAATTAAATTTGGAGTCGAAGGGTGCTAATGAAATTTCAAAAATTTTAATATTTTTTTCATTTTTATCTGTTTTTTGTAAAAATTTCAACATTTATCAATAACAATGATATTCACATCAATAGATGCAGAATTGAAAGGAGAATAAACCCTGAAAAAATCACTTTGACATCTCAAATGGTTTACGAGTAAATGCAGTTTAAAATTTTTTCAAAAAAGATCAAAATTGTTTTAAACCAATGATATGGGTATCAAAAGATGCAGAATTGAAAGGAGAATAAACCCTGAAAAAATCACTTTGACATCTCAAATGGTTTAGGAGTTATTGCAATTTATACGTTAATAAAAATACCAGATTTTAACATTTCCCGTTTCGCCACTTGCAATACCTTTTTAAATCGCCTGTAGCTCCATAACTATACGTCGTAATGATATCTAAATTTACATGAGCAAAGAAGAAAATTGAAATTTTACTGTGGTGTTTTCAATTCGAAAATATCTCTTATAGTTTATGAGTAATTAACTCGTGAAAACAGCCAATTTTCCAACTTTGCAAAATGCTAAGGTACCCCCCTTGCAGTTTTTTTAGGCGAAAAAGTGAGTTTTTGATTTTTGAATGTTTCTATAGCTCAATAGAAGCAGAATTAAATTTGGAGTCGAAGGGTGCTAATGAAATTTCAAAAATTTTAATATTTTTTTCATTTTTATCTATTTTTTGTAAAACTTTCAACATTTATCAATAACAATGATATTCACATCAATAGATGCAGAATTGAAAGGAGAATAAACCCTGAAAAAATCACTTTGACATCTCAAATGGTTTAAGAGTTATTGCATTTTATACGTTAATAAAAATACCAGATTTTAACATTTCCCGTTTCGCCACTTGCAATACCTTTTTAAATCGCCTGTAGCTCCATAACTATACATCGTAATGATATCTAAATTTACATGAGGAAAGAAGAAAATTGAAATTTTACTGTGGTGTTTTCAATTCGAAAATATCTCTTATAGTTTATGAGTAATTAACTCGTGAAAACAGCCAATTTTCCAACTTTGCAAAATGCTAAGGTCCCTCTTGCAGTTTTTTTAGGCGAAAAAGTGAGTTTTTGATTTTTGAATGTTTCTATAGCTCAATAGAAGCAGAATTAAATTTGGAGTCGAAGGGTGCTAATGAAATTTCAAAAATTTTAATATTTTTTTCATTTTTATCTGTTTTTTTGTAAAAATTTCAACATTTATCAATAACAATGATATTCACATCAATAGATGCAGAATTGAAAGGAGAATAAACCCTGAAAAAATCACTTTGACATCTCAAATGGTTTACGAGTAAATGCAGTTTAAAATTTTTTCAAAAAAGATCAAAATTGTTTTAAACCAATGATATGGGTATCAAAAGATGCAGAATTGAAAGGAGAATAAACCCTGAAAAAATCACTTTGACATCTCAAATGGTTTAGGAGTTATTGCAATTTATACGTTAATAAAAATACCAGATTTTAACATTTCCCGTTTCGCCACTTGCAATACCTTTTTAAATCGCCTGTAGCTCCATAACTATACGTCGTAATGATATCTAAATTTACATGAGCGAAGAAGAAAATTGAAATTTTACTGTGGTGTTTTCAATTCGAAAATATCTCTTATAGTTTATGAGTAATTAACTCGTGAAAACAGCCAATTTTCCAACTTTGCAAAATGCTAAGGTCCCCCTTGCAGTTTTTTTAGGCGAAAAAGTGAGTTTTTGATTTTTGAATGTTTCTATAGCTCAATAGAAGCAGAATTAAATTTGGAGTCGAAGGGTGCTAATGAAATTTCAAAAATTTTAATATTTTTTTCATTTTTATCTATTTTTTGTAAAAATTTCAACATTTATCAATAACAATGATATTCACATCAATAGATGCAGAATTGAAAGGAGAATAAACCCTGAAAAATTCACTTTGACATCTCAAATGGTTTAGGAGTTATTGCAATTTATACGTTAATAAAAATACCAGATTTTAACATTTCCAGTTTCGCCACTTGCAATACCTTTTTAAATCGCCTGTAGCTCCATAACTATACATCGTAATGATATCTAAATTTACATGAGGAAAGAAGAAAATTGAAATTTTACTGTGGTGTTTTCAATTCGAAAATATCTCTTATAGTTTATGAGTAATTAACTCGTGAAAACAGCCAATTTTCCAACTTTGCAAAATGCTAAGGTCCCCCTTGCAGTTTTTTTAGGCGAAAAAGTGAGTTTTTGATTTTTGAATGTTTCTATAGCTCAATAGAAGCAGAATTAAATTTGGAGTCGAAGGGTGCTAATGAAATTTCAAAAATTTTAATATTTTTTTCATTTTTATCTGTTTTTTGTAAAAATTTCAACATTTATCAATAACAATGATATTCACATCAATAGATGCAGAATTGAAAGGAGAATAAACCCTGAAAAATTCACTTTGACATCTCAAATGGTTTAGGAGTTATTGCAATTTATACGTTAATAAAAATACCAGATTTTAACATTTCCCGTTTCGCCACTTGCAATACCTTTTTAAATCGCCTGTAGCTCCATAACTATACATCGTAATGATATCTAAATTTACATGAGGAAAGAAGAAAATTGAAATTTTACTGTGGTGTTTTCAATTCGAAAATATCTCTTATAGTTTATGAGTAATTAACTCGTGAAAACAGCCAATTTTCGAACTTTGCAAAATGCTAAGGTACCCGTACCCCCTTGCAGTTTTTTTAGGCGAAAAAGTGAGTTTTTGATTTTTGAATGTTTCTATAGCTCAATAGAAGCAGAATTAAATTTGGAGTCGAAGGGTGCTAATGAAATTTCAAAAATTTTAATATTTTTTTCATTTTTATCTATTTTTTGTAAAAATTTCAACATTTATCAATAACAATGATATGCACATCAATAGATGCAGAATTGAAAGGAGAATAAACCCTGAAAAAATCACTTTGACATCTCAAATGGTTTAAGAGTTATTGCATTTTATACGTTAATAAAAATACCAGATTTTAACATTTCCCGTTTCGCCACTTGCAATACCTTTTTAAATCGCCTGTAGCTCCATAACTATACATCGTAATGATATCTAAATTTACATGAGGAAAGAAGAAAATTGAAATTTTACTGTGGTGTTTTCAATTCGAAAATATCTCTTATAGTTTATGAGTAATTAACTCGTGAAAACAGCCAATTTTCCAACTTTGCAAAATGCTAAGGTCCCCCTTGCAGTTTTTTTAGGCGAAAAAGTGAGTTTTTGATTTTTGAATGTTTCTATAGCTCAATAGAAGCAGAATTAAATTTGGAGTCGAAGGGTGCTAATGAAATTTCAAAAATTTTAATATTTTTTTCATTTTTATCTGTTTTTTGTAAAAATTTCAACATTTATCAATAACAATGATATTCACATCAATAGATGCAGAATTGAAAGGAGAATAAACCCTGAAAAAATCACTTTGACATCTCAAATGGTTTACGAGTAAATGCAGTTTAAAATTTTTTCAAAAAAGATCAAAATTGTTTTAAACCAATGATATGGGTATCAAAAGATGCAGAATTGAAAGGAGAATAAACCCTGAAAAAATCACTTTGACATCTCAAATGGTTTAGGAGTTATTGCAATTTATACGTTAATAAAAATACCAGATTTTAACATTTCCCGTTTCGCCACTTGCAATACCTTTTTAAATCGCCTGTAGCTCCATAACTATACGTCGTAATGATATCTAAATTTACATGAGCGAAGAAGAAAATTGAAATTTTACTGTGGTGTTTTCAATTCGAAAATATCTCTTATAGTTTATGAGTAATTAACTCGTGAAAACAGCCAATTTTCCAACTTTGCAAAATGCTAAGGTCCCCCTTGCAGTTTTTTTAGGCGAAAAAGTGAGTTTTTGATTTTTGAATGTTTCTATAGCTCAATAGAAGCAGAATTAAATTTGGAGTCGAAGGGTGCTAATGAAATTTCAAAAATTTTAATATTTTTTTCATTTTTATCTATTTTTTGTAAAAATTTCAACATTTATCAATAACAATGATATTCACATCAATAGATGCAGAATTGAAAGGAGAATAAACCCTGAAAAATTCACTTTGACATCTCAAATGGTTTAGGAGTTATTGCAATTTATACGTTAATAAAAATACCAGATTTTAACATTTCCAGTTTCGCCACTTGCAATACCTTTTTAAATCGCCTGTAGCTCCATAACTATACATCGTAATGATATCTAAATTTACATGAGGAAAGAAGAAAATTGAAATTTTACTGTGGTGTTTTCAATTCGAAAATATCTCTTATAGTTTATGAGTAATTAACTCGTGAAAACAGCCAATTTTCCAACTTTGCAAAATGCTAAGGTCCCCCTTGCAGTTTTTTTAGGCGAAAAAGTGAGTTTTTGATTTTTGAATGTTTCTATAGCTCAATAGAAGCAGAATTAAATTTGGAGTCGAAGGGTGCTAATGAAATTTCAAAAATTTTAATATTTTTTTCATTTTTATCTGTTTTTTGTAAAAATTTCAACATTTATCAATAACAATGATATTCACATCAATAGATGCAGAATTGAAAGGAGAATAAACCCTGAAAAATTCACTTTGACATCTCAAATGGTTTAGGAGTTATTGCAATTTATACGTTAATAAAAATACCAGATTTTAACATTTCCCGTTTCGCCACTTGCAATACCTTTTTAAATCGCCTGTAGCTCCATAACTATACATCGTAATGATATCTAAATTTACATGAGGAAAGAAGAAAATTGAAATTTTACTGTGGTGTTTTCAATTCGAAAATATCTCTTATAGTTTATGAGTAATTAACTCGTGAAAACAGCCAATTTTCGAACTTTGCAAAATGCTAAGGTACCCGTACCCCCTTGCAGTTTTTTTAGGCGAAAAAGTGAGTTTTTGATTTTTGAATGTTTCTATAGCTCAATAGAAGCAGAATTAAATTTGGAGTCGAAGGGTGCTAATGAAATTTCAAAAATTTTAATATTTTTTTCATTTTTATCTATTTTTTGTAAAAATTTCAACATTTATCAATAACAATGATATGCACATCAATAGATGCAGAATTGAAAGGAGAATAAACCCTGAAAAAATCACTTTGACATCTCAAATGGTTTAAGAGTTATTGCATTTTATACGTTAATAAAAATACCAGATTTTAACATTTCCCGTTTCGCCACTTGCAATACCTTTTTAAATCGCCTGTAGCTCCATAACTATACATCGTAATGATATCTAAATTTACATGAGGAAAGAAGAAAATTGAAATTTTACTGTGGTGTTTTCAATTCGAAAATATCTCTTATAGTTTATGAGTAATTAACTCGTGAAAACAGCCAATTTTCCAACTTTGCAAAATGCTAAGGTCCCCCTTGCAGTTTTTTTAGGCGAAAAAGTGAGTTTTTGATTTTTGAATGTTTCTATAGCTCAATAGAAGCAGAATTAAATTTGGAGTCGAAGGGTGCTAATGAAATTTCAAAAATTTTAATATTTTTTTCATTTTTATCTGTTTTTTGTAAAAATTTCAACATTTATCAATAACAATGATATTCACATCAATAGATGCAGAATTGAAAGGAGAATAAACCCTGAAAAAATCACTTTGACATCTCAAATGGTTTACGAGTAAATGCAGTTTAAAATTTTTTCAAAAAAGATCAAAATTGTTTTAAACCAATGATATGGGTATCAAAAGATGCAGAATTGAAAGGAGAATAAACCCTGAAAAAATCACTTTGACATCTCAAATGGTTTAGGAGTTATTGCAATTTATACGTTAATAAAAATACCAGATTTTAACATTTCCCGTTTCGCCACTTGATATACCTTTATAAATCGCCTGTAGCTCCATAACTATACGTCGTAATGATATCTAAATTTACATGAGCAAAGAAGAAAATTGAAATTTTACTGTGGTGTTTTCAATTCGAAAATATCTCTTATAGTTTATGAGTAATTAACTCGTGAAAACAGCCAATTTTCCAACTTTGCAAAATGCTAAGGTACCCCCCTTGCAGTTTTTTTAGGCGAAAAAGTGAGTTTTTGATTTTTGAATGTTTCTATAGCTCAATAGAAGCAGAATTAAATTTGGAGTCGAAGGGTGCTAATGAAATTTCAAAAATTTTAATATTTTTTTCATTTTTATCTATTTTTTGTAAAAATTTCAACATTTATCAATAACAATGATATTCACATCAATAGATGCAGAATTGAAAGGAGAATAAACCCTGAAAAATTCACTTTGACATCTCAAATGGTTTAGGAGTTATTGCAATTTATACGTTAATAAAAATACCAGATTTTAACATTTCCCGTTTCGCCACTTGCAATACCTTTTTAAATCGCCTGTAGCTCCATAACTATACATCGTAATGATATCTAAATTTACATGAGGAAAGAAGAAAATTGAAATTTTACTGTGGTGTTTTCAATTCGAAAATATCTCTTATAGTTTATGAGTAATTAACTCGTGAAAACAGCCAATTTTCCAACTTTGCAAAATGCTAAGGTCCCCCTTGCAGTTTTTTTAGGCGAAAAAGTGAGTTTTTGATTTTTGAATGTTTCTATAGCTCAATAGAAGCAGAATTAAATTTGGAGTCGAAGGGTGCTAATGAAATTTCAAAAATTTTAATATTTTTTTCATTTTTATCTATTTTTTGTAAAAATTTCAACATTTATCAATAACAATGATATGCACATCAATAGATGCAGAATTGAAAGGAGAATAAACCCTGAAAAAATCACTTTGACATCTCAAATGGTTTAAGAGTTATTGCATTTTATACGTTAATAAAAATACCAGATTTTAACATTTCCCGTTTCGCCACTTGCAATACCTTTTTAAATCGCCTGTAGCTCCATAACTATACATCGTAATGATATCTAAATTTACATGAGGAAAGAAGAAAATTGAAATTTTACTGTGGTGTTTTCAATTCGAAAATATCTCTTATAGTTTATGAGTAATTAACTCGTGAAAACAGCCAATTTTCGAACTTTGCAAAATGCTAAGGTACCCGTACCCCCTTGCAGTTTTTTTAGGCGAAAAAGTGAGTTTTTGATTTTTGAATGTTTCTATAGCTCAATAGAAGCAGAATTAAATTTGGAGTCGAAGGGTGCTAATGAAATTTCAAAAATTTTAATATTTTTTTCATTTTTATCTATTTTTTGTAAAAATTTCAACATTTATCAATAACAATGATATGCACATCAATAGATGCAGAATTGAAAGGAGAATAAACCCTGAAAAAATCACTTTGACATCTCAAATGGTTTAAGAGTTATTGCATTTTATACGTTAATAAAAATACCAGATTTTAACATTTCCCGTTTCGCCACTTGCAATACCTTTTTAAATCGCCTGTAGCTCCATAACTATACATCGTAATGATATCTAAATTTACATGAGGAAAGAAGAAAATTGAAATTTTACTGTGGTGTTTTCAATTCGAAAATATCTCTTATAGTTTATGAGTAATTAACTCGTGAAAACAGCCAATTTTCCAACTTTGCAAAATGCTAAGGTCCCCCTTGCAGTTTTTTTAGGCGAAAAAGTGAGTTTTTGATTTTTGAATGTTTCTATAGCTCAATAGAAGCAGAATTAAATTTGGAGTCGAAGGGTGCTAATGAAATTTCAAAAATTTTAATATTTTTTTCATTTTTATCTATTTTTTGTAAAAATTTCAACATTTATCAATAACAATGATATTCACATCAATAGATGCAGAATTGAAAGGAGAATAAACCCTGAAAAATTCACTTTGACATCTCAAATGGTTTAGGAGTTATTGCAATTTATAAGTTAATAAACATACCAGATTTTAACATTTCCCGTTTCGCCACTTGCAATACCTTTTTAAATCGCCTGTAGCTCCATAACTATACATCGTAATGATATCTAAATTTACATGAGGAAAGAAGAAAATTGAAATTTTACTGTGGTGTTTTCAATTCGAAAATATCTCTTATAGTTTATGAGTAATTAACTCGTGAAAACAGCCAATTTTCCAACTTTGCAAAATGCTAAGGGTACCCCTTGCAGTTTTTTTAGGCGAAAAAGTGAGTTTTTGATTTTTGAATGTTTCTATAGCTTAATAGAAGCAGAATTAAATTTGGAGTCAAGGGGTGCTAATGAAATTTCAAAATTTTTAATATTTTTTTCATTTTTATCTGTTTTTTGTAAAAATTTCAACATTTATCAATAACAATGATATTCACATCAATAGATGCAGAATTGAAAGGAGAATAAACCCTGAAAAAATCACTTTGACATCTCAAATGGTTTACGAGTAAATGCAGTTTAAAATTTTTTCAAAAAAGATCAAAATTGTTTTAAACCAATGATATGGGTATCAAAAGATGCAGAATTGAAAGGAGAATAAACCCTGAAAAAATCACTTTGACATCTCAAATGGTTTAGGAGTTATTGCAATTTATACGTTAATAAAAATACCAGATTTTAACATTTCCCGTTTCGCCACTTGCAATACCTTTTTAAATCGCCTGTAGCTCCATAACTATACGTCGTAATGATATCTAAATTTACATGAGCAAAGAAGAAAATTGAAATTTTACTGTGGAGTTTTCAATTCGAAAATATCTCTTATAATTTATGAGTAATTAACTCGTGAAAACAGCCAATTTTCCAACTTTGCAAAATGCTAAGGAACCCCCCTTGCAGTTTTTTTAGGCGAAAAAGTGAGTTTTTGATTTTTGAATGTTTCTATAGCTCAATAGAAGCAGAATTAAATTTGGAGTCGAAGGGTGCTAATGAAATTTCAAAAATTTTAATATTTTTTTCATTTTTATCTATTTTTTGTAAAAATTTCAACATTTATCAATAACAATGATATGCACATCAATAGATGCAGAATTGGAAGGAGAGTAAACCCTGAAAAAGACACTTTAAAATCTCAAAGGGTTTACGAGTAAATGCAGTTTAAAATTTTTTCAAAAAAGATCAAAATTGTTTTAAACCAATGATATGGGTATCAAAAGATGCAGAATTGAAAGGAGAATAAACCCTGAAATAATCACTTTGACATCTCAAATGGTTTAGGAGTTATTGCAATTTATACGTTAATAAAAATACCAGATTTTAACATTTCCCGTTTCGCCACTTGCAATACCTTTTTAAATCGCCTGTAGCTCCATAACTATACGTCGTAATGATATCTAAATTTACATGAGCAAAGAAGAAAATTGAAATTTTACTGTGGTGTTTTCAATTCGAAAATATCTCTTATAGTTTATGAGTAATTAACTCGTGAAAACAGCCAATTTTCCAACTTTGCAAAATGCTAAGGTACCCACCCCCCTTGCAGTTTTTTTAGGCGAAAAAGTGAGTTTTTGATTTTTGAATGTTTCTATAGCTCAATAGAAGCAGAATTAAATTTGGAGTCGAAGGGTGCTAATGAAATTTCAAAAATTTTAATATTTTTTTCATTTTTATCTATTTTTTGTAAAAATTTCAACATTTATCAATAACAATGATATGCACATCAATAGATGCAGAATTGAAAGGAGAATAAACCCTGAAAAAATCACTTTGACATCTCAAATGGTTTAAGAGTTATTGCATTTTATACGTTAATAAAAATACCAGATTTTAACATTTCCCGTTTCGCCACTTGCAATACCTTTTTAAATCGCCTGTAGCTCCATAACTATACATCGTAATGATATCTAAATTTACATGAGGAAAGAAGAAAATTGAAATTTTACTGTGGTGTTTTCAATTCGAAAATATCTCTTATAGTTTATGAGTAATTAACTCGTGAAAACAGCCAATTTTCGAACTTTGCAAAATGCTAAGGTACCCTACCCCCTTGCAGTTTTTTTAGGCGAAAAAGTGAGTTTTTGATTTTTGAATGTTTCTATAGCTCAATAGAAGCAGAATTAAATTTGGAGTCGAAGGGTGCTAATGAAATTTCAAAAATTTTAATATTTTTTTCATTTTTATCTATTTTTTGTAAAAATTTCAACATTTATCAATAACAATGATATGCACATCAATAGATGCAGAATTGAAAGGAGAATAAACCCTGAAAAAATCACTTTGACATCTCAAATGGTTTAAGAGTTATTGCATTTTATACGTTAATAAAAATACCAGATTTTAACATTTCCCGTTTCGCCACTTGCAATACCTTTTTAAATCGCCTGTAGCTCCATAACTATACATCGTAATGATATCTAAATTTACATGAGGAAAGAAGAAAATTGAAATTTTACTGTGGTGTTTTCAATTCGAAAATATCTCTTATAGTTTATGAGTAATTAACTCGTGAAAACAGCCAATTTTCCAACTTTGCAAAATGCTAAGGTCCCCCTTGCAGTTTTTTTAGGCGAAAAAGTGAGTTTTTGATTTTTGAATGTTTCTATAGCTCAATAGAAGCAGAATTAAATTTGGAGTCGAAGGGTGCTAATGAAATTTCAAAAATTTTAATATTTTTTTCATTTTTATCTATTTTTTGTAAAAATTTCAACATTTATCAATAACAATGATATTCACATCAATAGATGCAGAATTGAAAGGAGAATAAACCCTGAAAAATTCACTTTGACATCTCAAATGGTTTAGGAGTTATTGCAATTTATAAGTTAATAAACATACCAGATTTTAACATTTCCCGTTTCGCCACTTGCAATACCTTTTTAAATCGCCTGTAGCTCCATAACTATACATCGTAATGATATCTAAATTTACATGAGGAAAGAAGAAAATTGAAATTTTACTGTGGTGTTTTCAATTCGAAAATATCTCTTATAGTTTATGAGTAATTAACTCGTGAAAACAGCCAATTTTCCAACTTTGCAAAATGCTAAGGTCCCCCTTGCAGTTTTTTTAGGCGAAAAAGTGAGTTTTTGATTTTTGAATGTTTCTATAGCTCAATAGAAGCAGAATTAAATTTGGAGTCGAAGGGTGCTAATGAAATTTCAAAAATTTTAATATTTTTTTCATTTTTATCTATTTTTTGTAAAAATTTCAACATTTATCAATAACAATGATATTCACATCAATAGATGCAGAATTGAAAGGAGAATAAACCCTGAAAAATTCACTTTGACATCTCAAATGGTTTAGGAGTTATTGCAATTTATAAGTTAATAAACATACCAGATTTTAACATTTCCCGTTTCGCCACTTGCAATACCTTTTTAAATCGCCTGTAGCTCCATAACTATACATCGTAATGATATCTAAATTTACATGAGGAAAGAAGAAAATTGAAATTTTACTGTGGTGTTTTCAATTCGAAAATATCTCTTATAGTTTATGAGTAATTAACTCGTGAAAACAGCCAATTTTCCAACTTTGCAAAATGCTAAGGGTACCCCTTGCAGTTTTTTTAGGCGAAAAAGTGAGTTTTTGATTTTTGAATGTTTCTATAGCTTAATAGAAGCAGAATTAAATTTGGAGTCAAGGGGTGCTAATGAAATTTCAAAATTTTTAATATTTTTTTCATTTTTATCTGTTTTTTGTAAAAATTTCAACATTTATCAATAACAATGATATTCACATCAATAGATGCAGAATTGAAAGGAGAATAAACCCTGAAAAAATCACTTTGACATCTCAAATGGTTTACGAGTAAATGCAGTTTAAAATTTTTTCAAAAAAGATCAAAATTGTTTTAAACCAATGATATGGGTATCAAAAGATGCAGAATTGAAAGGAGAATAAACCCTGAAAAAATCACTTTGACATCTCAAATGGTTTAGGAGTTATTGCAATTTATACGTTAATAAAAATACCAGATTTTAACATTTCCCGTTTCGCCACTTGCAATACCTTTTTAAATCGCCTGTAGCTCCATAACTATACGTCGTAATGATATCTAAATTTACATGAGCAAAGAAGAAAATTGAAATTTTACTGTGGAGTTTTCAATTCGAAAATATCTCTTATAATTTATGAGTAATTAACTCGTGAAAACAGCCAATTTTCCAACTTTGCAAAATGCTAAGGAACCCCCCTTGCAGTTTTTTTAGGCGAAAAAGTGAGTTTTTGATTTTTGAATGTTTCTATAGCTCAATAGAAGCAGAATTAAATTTGGAGTCGAAGGGTGCTAATGAAATTTCAAAAATTTTAATATTTTTTTCATTTTTATCTATTTTTTGTAAAAATTTCAACATTTATCAATAACAATGATATGCACATCAATAGATGCAGAATTGGAAGGAGAGTAAACCCTGAAAAAGACACTTTAAAATCTCAAAGGGTTTACGAGTAAATGCAGTTTAAAATTTTTTCAAAAAAGATCAAAATTGTTTTAAACCAATGATATGGGTATCAAAAGATGCAGAATTGAAAGGAGAATAAACCCTGAAATAATCACTTTGACATCTCAAATGGTTTAGGAGTTATTGCAATTTATACGTTAATAAAAATACCAGATTTTAACATTTCCCGTTTCGCCACTTGCAATACCTTTTTAAATCGCCTGTAGCTCCATAACTATACGTCGTAATGATATCTAAATTTACATGAGCAAAGAAGAAAATTGAAATTTTACTGTGGTGTTTTCAATTCGAAAATATCTCTTATAGTTTATGAGTAATTAACTCGTGAAAACAGCCAATTTTCCAACTTTGCAAAATGCTAAGGTACCCACCCCCCTTGCAGTTTTTTTAGGCGAAAAAGTGAGTTTTTGATTTTTGAATGTTTCTATAGCTCAATAGAAGCAGAATTAAATTTGGAGTCGAAGGGTGCTAATGAAATTTCAAAAATTTTAATATTTTTTTCATTTTTATCTATTTTTTGTAAAAATTTCAACATTTATCAATAACAATGATATGCACATCAATAGATGCAGAATTGAAAGGAGAATAAACCCTGAAAAAATCACTTTGACATCTCAAATGGTTTAAGAGTTATTGCATTTTATACGTTAATAAAAATACCAGATTTTAACATTTCCCGTTTCGCCACTTGCAATACCTTTTTAAATCGCCTGTAGCTCCATAACTATACATCGTAATGATATCTAAATTTACATGAGGAAAGAAGAAAATTGAAATTTTACTGTGGTGTTTTCAATTCGAAAATATCTCTTATAGTTTATGAGTAATTAACTCGTGAAAACAGCCAATTTTCGAACTTTGCAAAATGCTAAGGTACCCTACCCCCTTGCAGTTTTTTTAGGCGAAAAAGTGAGTTTTTGATTTTTGAATGTTTCTATAGCTCAATAGAAGCAGAATTAAATTTGGAGTCGAAGGGTGCTAATGAAATTTCAAAAATTTTAATATTTTTTTCATTTTTATCTATTTTTTGTAAAAATTTCAACATTTATCAATAACAATGATATGCACATCAATAGATGCAGAATTGAAAGGAGAATAAACCCTGAAAAAATCACTTTGACATCTCAAATGGTTTAAGAGTTATTGCATTTTATACGTTAATAAAAATACCAGATTTTAACATTTCCCGTTTCGCCACTTGCAATACCTTTTTAAATCGCCTGTAGCTCCATAACTATACATCGTAATGATATCTAAATTTACATGAGGAAAGAAGAAAATTGAAATTTTACTGTGGTGTTTTCAATTCGAAAATATCTCTTATAGTTTATGAGTAATTAACTCGTGAAAACAGCCAATTTTCCAACTTTGCAAAATGCTAAGGTCCCCCTTGCAGTTTTTTTAGGCGAAAAAGTGAGTTTTTGATTTTTGAATGTTTCTATAGCTCAATAGAAGCAGAATTAAATTTGGAGTCGAAGGGTGCTAATGAAATTTCAAAAATTTTAATATTTTTTTCATTTTTATCTATTTTTTGTAAAAATTTCAACATTTATCAATAACAATGATATTCACATCAATAGATGCAGAATTGAAAGGAGAATAAACCCTGAAAAATTCACTTTGACATCTCAAATGGTTTAGGAGTTATTGCAATTTATAAGTTAATAAACATACCAGATTTTAACATTTCCCGTTTCGCCACTTGCAATACCTTTTTAAATCGCCTGTAGCTCCATAACTATACATCGTAATGATATCTAAATTTACATGAGGAAAGAAGAAAATTGAAATTTTACTGTGGTGTTTTCAATTCGAAAATATCTCTTATAGTTTATGAGTAATTAACTCGTGAAAACAGCCAATTTTCCAACTTTGCAAAATGCTAAGGGTACCCCTTGCAGTTTTTTTAGGCGAAAAAGTGAGTTTTTGATTTTTGAATGTTTCTATAGCTTAATAGAAGCAGAATTAAATTTGGAGTCAAGGGGTGCTAATGAAATTTCAAAATTTTTAATATTTTTTTCATTTTTATCTGTTTTTTGTAAAAATTTCAACATTTATCAATAACAATGATATTCACATCAATAGATGCAGAATTGAAAGGAGAATAAACCCTGAAAAAATCACTTTGACATCTCAAATGGTTTACGAGTAAATGCAGTTTAAAATTTTTTCAAAAAAGATCAAAATTGTTTTAAACCAATGATATGGGTATCAAAAGATGCAGAATTGAAAGGAGAATAAACCCTGAAAAAATCACTTTGACATCTCAAATGGTTTAGGAGTTATTGCAATTTATACGTTAATAAAAATACCAGATTTTAACATTTCCCGTTTCGCCACTTGCAATACCTTTTTAAATCGCCTGTAGCTCCATAACTATACGTCGTAATGATATCTAAATTTACATGAGCAAAGAAGAAAATTGAAATTTTACTGTGGAGTTTTCAATTCGAAAATATCTCTTATAATTTATGAGTAATTAACTCGTGAAAACAGCCAATTTTCCAACTTTGCAAAATGCTAAGGAACCCCCCTTGCAGTTTTTTTAGGCGAAAAAGTGAGTTTTTGATTTTTGAATGTTTCTATAGCTCAATAGAAGCAGAATTAAATTTGGAGTCGAAGGGTGCTAATGAAATTTCAAAAATTTTAATATTTTTTTCATTTTTATCTATTTTTTGTAAAAATTTCAACATTTATCAATAACAATGATATGCACATCAATAGATGCAGAATTGGAAGGAGAGTAAACCCTGAAAAAGACACTTTAAAATCTCAAAGGGTTTACGAGTAAATGCAGTTTAAAATTTTTTCAAAAAAGATCAAAATTGTTTTAAACCAATGATATGGGTATCAAAAGATGCAGAATTGAAAGGAGAATAAACCCTGAAATAATCACTTTGACATCTCAAATGGTTTAGGAGTTATTGCAATTTATAAGTTAATAAACATACCAGATTTTAACATTTCCCGTTTCGCCACTTGCAATACCTTTTTAAATCGCCTGTAGCTCCATAACTATACATCGTAATGATATCTAAATTTACATGAGGAAAGAAGAAAATTGAAATTTTACTGTGGTGTTTTCAATTCGAAAATATCTCTTATAGTTTATGAGTAATTAACTCGTGAAAACAGCCAATTTTCCAACTTTGCAAAATGCTAAGGTCCCCCTTGCAGTTTTTTTAGGCGAAAAAGTGAGTTTTTGATTTTTGAATGTTTCTATAGCTCAATAGAAGCAGAATTAAATTTGGAGTCGAAGGGTGCTAATGAAATTTCAAAAATTTTAATATTTTTTTCATTTTTATCTATTTTTTGTAAAAATTTCAACATTTATCAATAACAATGATATTCACATCAATAGATGCAGAATTGAAAGGAGAATAAACCCTGAAAAATTCACTTTGACATCTCAAATGGTTTAGGAGTTATTGCAATTTATAAGTTAATAAACATACCAGATTTTAACATTTCCCGTTTCGCCACTTGCAATACCTTTTTAAATCGCCTGTAGCTCCATAACTATACATCGTAATGATATCTAAATTTACATGAGGAAAGAAGAAAATTGAAATTTTACTGTGGTGTTTTCAATTCGAAAATATCTCTTATAGTTTATGAGTAATTAACTCGTGAAAACAGCCAATTTTCCAACTTTGCAAAATGCTAAGGGTACCCCTTGCAGTTTTTTTAGGCGAAAAAGTGAGTTTTTGATTTTTGAATGTTTCTATAGCTTAATAGAAGCAGAATTAAATTTGGAGTCAAGGGGTGCTAATGAAATTTCAAAATTTTTAATATTTTTTTCATTTTTATCTGTTTTTTGTAAAAATTTCAACATTTATCAATAACAATGATATTCACATCAATAGATGCAGAATTGAAAGGAGAATAAACCCTGAAAAAATCACTTTGACATCTCAAATGGTTTACGAGTAAATGCAGTTTAAAATTTTTTCAAAAAAGATCAAAATTGTTTTAAACCAATGATATGGGTATCAAAAGATGCAGAATTGAAAGGAGAATAAACCCTGAAAAAATCACTTTGACATCTCAAATGGTTTAGGAGTTATTGCAATTTATACGTTAATAAAAATACCAGATTTTAACATTTCCCGTTTCGCCACTTGCAATACCTTTTTAAATCGCCTGTAGCTCCATAACTATACGTCGTAATGATATCTAAATTTACATGAGCAAAGAAGAAAATTGAAATTTTACTGTGGAGTTTTCAATTCGAAAATATCTCTTATAATTTATGAGTAATTAACTCGTGAAAACAGCCAATTTTCCAACTTTGCAAAATGCTAAGGAACCCCCCTTGCAGTTTTTTTAGGCGAAAAAGTGAGTTTTTGATTTTTGAATGTTTCTATAGCTCAATAGAAGCAGAATTAAATTTGGAGTCGAAGGGTGCTAATGAAATTTCAAAAATTTTAATATTTTTTTCATTTTTATCTATTTTTTGTAAAAATTTCAACATTTATCAATAACAATGATATGCACATCAATAGATGCAGAATTGAAAGGAGAATAAACCCTGAAAAAATCACTTTGACATCTCAAATGGTTTAAGAGTTATTGCATTTTATACGTTAATAAAAATACCAGATTTTAACATTTCCCTTTTCGCCACTTGCAATACCTTTTTAAATCGCCTGTAGCTCCATAACTATACATCGTAATGATATCTAAATTTACACGAGGAAAGAAGAAAATTGAAATTTTACTGTGGTGTTTTCAATTCGAAAATATCTCTTATAGTTTATGAGTAATTAACTCGTGAAAACAGCCAATTTTCCAACTTTGCAAAATGCTAAGGTACCCCCCTTGCAGTTTTTTTAGGCGAAGAAGTGAGTTTTTGATTTTTGAATGTTTCTATAGCTCAATAGAAGCAGAATTAAATTTGGAGTCGAAGGGTGCTAATGAAATTTCAAAAATTTTAATATTTTTTTCATTTTTATCTGTTTTTTGTAAAAATTTCAACATTTATCAATAACAATGATATTCACATCAATAGATGCAGAATTGAAAGGAGAATAAACCCTGTAAAAATCACTTTGACATCTCAAATGGTTTACGAGTAAATGCAGTTTAAAATTTTTTCAAAAAATATCAAAATTGTTTTAAACCAATGATATGGGTATCAAAAGATGCAGAATTAAAAGGAGAATAAACCCTGAAAAAATCACTTTGACATCTCAAATGGTTTAGGAGTTATTGCAATTTATACGTTAATAAAAATACCAGATTTTAACATTTCCCGTTTCGCCACTTGCAATACCTTTTTAAATCGCCTGTAGCTCCATAACTATACATCGTAATGATATCTAAATTTACATGAGGAAAGAAGAAAATTGAAATTTTACTGTGGTGTTTTCAATTCGAAAATATCTCTTATAGTTTATGAGTAATTAACTCGTGAAAACAGCCAATTTTCCAACTTTGCAAAATGCTAAGGTACCCCCCTAGCAGTTTTTTTAGGCGAAAAAGTGAGTTTTTGATTTTTGAATGTTTCTGTAGCTCAATAGAAGCAGAATTAAATTTGGAGTCAAGGGGTGCTAATGAAATTTCAAAATTTTTAATATTTTTTTCATTTTTATCTATTTTTTATAAACATTTCAACATTTATCAATAACAATGATATGCACATCAATAGATGCAGAATTGAAAGGAGAATAAACCCTGAAAAAATCACTTTGACATCTCAAATGGTTTAAGAGTTATTGCATGTTATACGTTAATAAAAATACCAGATTTTAACATTTCCCGTTTTGCCACTTGCAATACCTTTTTAAATCGCCTGTAGCTCCATAACTATACATCGTAATGATATCTAAATTTACATGAGGAAAGAAGAAAATTGAAATTTTACTGTGGTGTTTTCAATTCGAAAATATCTCTTATAGTTTATGAGTAATTAACTCGTGAAAACAGCCAATTTTCGAACTTTGCAAAATGCTAAGGTACCCGTACCCCCTTGCAGTTTTTTTAGGCGAAAAAGTGAGTTTTTGATTTTTGAATGTTTCTATAGCTCAATAGAAGCAGAATTAAATTTGGAGTCGAAGGGTGCTAATGAAATTTCAAAAATTTTAATATTTTTTTCATTTTTATCTATTTTTTGTAAAAATTTCAACATTTATCAATAACAATGATATTCACATCAATAGATGCAGAATTGAAAGGAGAATAAACCCTGAAAAATTCACTTTGACATCTCAAATGGTTTAGGAGTTATTGCAATTTATACGTTAATAAAAATACCAGATTTTAACATTTCCCGTTTCGCCACTTGCAATACCTTTTTAAATCGCCTGTAGCTCCATAACTATACATCGTAATGATATCTAAATTTACATGAGGAAAGAAGAAAATTGAAATTTTACTGTGGTGTTTTCAATTCGAAAATATCTCTTATAGTTTATGAGTAATTAACTCGTGAAAACAGCCAATTTTCCAACTTTGCAAAATGCTAAGGTACCCCCCTAGCAGTTTTTTTAGGCGAAAAAGTGAGTTTTTGATTTTTGAATGTTTCTATAGCTCAATAGAAGCAGAATTAAATTTGGAGTCAAGGGGTGCTAATGAAATTTCAAAATTTTTAATATTTTTTTCATTTTTATCTATTTTTTATAAACATTTCAACATTTATCAATAACAATGATATGCACATCAATAGATGCAGAATTGAAAGGAGAATAAACCCTGAAAAAATCACTTTGACATCTCAAATGGTTTAAGAGTTATTGCATGTTATACGTTAATAAAAATACCAGATTTTAACATTTCCCGTTTTGCCACTTGCAATACCTTTTTAAATCGCCTGTAGCTCCATAACTATACATCGTAATGATATCTAAATTTACATGAGGAAAGAAGAAAATTGAAATTTTACTGTGGTGTTTTCAATTCGAAAATATCTCTTATAGTTTATGAGTAATTAACTCGTGAAAACAGCCAATTTTCCAACTTTGCAAAATGCTAAGGTACCCCCCTTGCAGTTTTTTTAGGCGAAGAAGTGAGTTTTTGATTTTTGAATGTTTCTATAGCTCAATAGAAGCAGAATTAAATTTGGAGTCGAAGGGTGCTAATGAAATTTCAAAAATTTTAATATTTTTTTCATTTTTATCTGTTTTTTGTAAAAATTTCAACATTTATCAATAACAATGATATTCACATCAATAGATGCAGAATTGAAAGGAGAATAAACCCTGAAAAAATCACTTTGACATCTCAAATGGTTTACGAGTAAATGCAGTTTAAAATTTTTTCAAAAAATATCAAAATTGTTTTAAACCAATGATATGGGTATCAAAAGATGCAGAATTAAAAGGAGAATAAACCCTGAAAAAATCACTTTGACATCTCAAATGGTTTAGGAGTTATTGCAATTTATACGTTAATAAAAATACCAGATTTTAACATTTCCCGTTTCGCCACTTGCAATACCTTTTTAAATCGCCTGTAGCTCCATAACTATACATCGTAATGATATCTAAATTTACATGAGGAAAGAAGAAAATTGAAATTTTACTGTGGTGTTTTCAATTCGAAAATATCTCTTATAGTTTATGAGTAATTAACTCGTGAAAACAGCCAATTTTCCAACTTTGCAAAATGCTAAGGTACCCCCCTAGCAGTTTTTTTAGGCGAAAAAGTGAGTTTTTGATTTTTGAATGTTTCTATAGCTCAATAGAAGCAGAATTAAATTTGGAGTCGAAGGGTGCTAATGAAATTTCAAAAATTTTAATATTTTTTTCATTTTTATCTATTTTTTGTAAAAATTTCAACATTTATCAATAACAATGATATTCACATCAATAGATGCAGAATTGAAAGGAGAATAAACCCTGAAAAATTCACTTTGACATCTCAAATGGTTTAGGAGTTATTGCAATTTATACGTTAATAAAAATACCAGATTTTAACATTTCCCGTTTCGCCACTTGCAATACCTTTTTAAATCGCCTGTAGCTCCATAACTATACATCGTAATGATATCTAAATTTACATGAGGAAAGAAGAAAATTGAAATTTTACTGTGGTGTTTTCAATTCGAAAATATCTCTTATAGTTTATGAGTAATTAACTCGTGAAAACAGCCAATTTTCCAACTTTGCAAAATGCTAAGGTACCCCCCTAGCAGTTTTTTTAGGCGAAAAAGTGAGTTTTTGATTTTTGAATGTTTCTATAGCTCAATAGAAGCAGAATTAAATTTGGAGTCAAGGGGTGCTAATGAAATTTCAAAATTTTTAATATTTTTTTCATTTTTATCTATTTTTTATAAACATTTCAACATTTATCAATAACAATGATATGCACATCAATAGATGCAGAATTGAAAGGAGAATAAACCCTGAAAAAATCACTTTGACATCTCAAATGGTTTAAGAGTTATTGCATGTTATACGTTAATAAAAATACCAGATTTTAACATTTCCCGTTTTGCCACTTGCAATACCTTTTTAAATCGCCTGTAGCTCCATAACTATACATCGTAATGATATCTAAATTTACATGAGGAAAGAAGAAAATTGAAATTTTACTGTGGTGTTTTCAATTCGAAAATATCTCTTATAGTTTATGAGTAATTAACTCGTGAAAACAGCCAATTTTCCAACTTTGCAAAATGCTAAGGTCCCCTTGCAGTTTTTTTAGGCGAAAAAGTGAGTTTTTGATTTTTGAATGTTTCTATAGCTCAATAGAAGCAGAATTAAATTTGGAGTCGAAGGGTGCTAATGAAATTTCAAAAATTTTAATATTTTTTTCATTTTTATCTGTTTTTTGTAAAAATTTCAACATTTATCAATAACAATGATATTCACATCAATAGATGCAGAATTGAAAGGAGAATAAACCCTGAAAAATTTACTTTGACATCTCAAATGGTTTAGGAGTTATTGCAATTTATACGTTAATAAAAATACCAGATTTTAACATTTCCCGTTTCGCCACTTGCAATACCTTTTTAAATCGCCTGTAGCTCCATAACTATACATCGTAATGATATCTAAATTTACATGAGGAAAGAAGAAAAAGAAATTTTACTGTGGTGTTTTCAATTCGAAAATATCTCTTATAGTTTATGAGTAATTAACTCGTGAAAACAGCCAATTTTCCAACTTTGCAAAATGCTAAGGTCCCCCTTGCAGTTTTTTTAGGCGAAAAAGTGAGTTTTTGATTTTTGAATGTTTCTATAGCTCAATAGAAGCAGAATTAAATTTGGAGTCGAAGGGTGCTAATGAAATTTCAAAAATTTTAATATTTTTTTCATTTTTATCTGTTTTTTGTAAAAATTTCAACATTTATCAATAACAATGATATTCACATCAATAGATGCAGAATTGAAAGGAGAATAAACCCTGAAAAAATCACTTTGACATCTCAAATGGTTTACGAGTAAATGCAGTTTAAAATTTTTTCAAAAAAGATCAAAATTGTTTTAAACCAATGATGTGGGTATCAAAAGATGCAGAATTGAAAGGAGAATAAACCCTGAAAAAATCACTTTGACATCTCAAATGGTTTAGGAGTTATTGCAATTTATACGTTAATAAAAATACCAGATTTTAACATTTCCCGTTTCGCCACTTGCAATACCTTTTTAAATCGCCTGTAGCTCCATAACTATACATCGTAATGATATCTAAATTTACATGAGGACAGAAGAAAATTGAAATTTTACTGTGGTGTTTTCAATTCGAAAATATCTCTTATAGTTTATGAGTAATTAACTCGTGAAAACAGCCAATTTTCCAACTTTGCAAAATGCTAAGGTCCCCCTTGCAGTTTTTTTAGGCGAAAAAGTGAGTTTTTGATTTTTGAATGTTTCTATAGCTCAATAGAAGCAGAATTAAATTTGGAGTCGAAGGGTGCTAATGAAATTTCAAAAATTTTAATATTTTTTTCATGTTTATCTGTTTTTTGTAAAAATTTCAACATTTATCAATAACAATGATATTCACATCAATAGATGCAGAATTGAAAGGAGAATAAACCCTGAAAAATTCACTTTGACATCTCAAATGGTTTAGGAGTTATTGCAATTTATACGTTAATAAAAATACCAGATTTTAACATTTCCCGTTTCGCCACTTGCAATACCTTTTTAAATCGCCTGTAGCTCCATAACTATACATCGTAATGATATCTAAATTTACATGAGGAAAGAAGAAAATTGAAATTTTACTGTGGTGTTTTCAATTCGAAAATATCTCTTATAGTTTATGAGTAATTAACTCGTGAAAACAGCCAATTTTCCAACTTTGCAAAATGCTAAGGTACCCGTACCCCCTTGCAGTTTTTTTAGGCGAAAAAGTGAGTTTTTGATTTTTGAATGTTTCTATAGCTTAATAGAAGCAGAATTAAATTTGGAGTCAAGGGGTGCTAATGAAATTTCAAAAATTTTAATATTTTTTTCATTTTTATCTATTTTTTGTAAAAATTTCAACATTTATCAATAACAATGATATGCACATCAATAGATGCAGAATTGGAAGGAGAGTAAACCCTGAAAAAGACACTTTAAAATCTCAAAGGGTTTACGAGTAAATGCAGTTTAAAATTTTTTCAAAAAAGATTAAAATTGTTTTAAACCAATGATATGGGTATCAAAAGATGCAGAATTGAAAGGAGAATAAACCCTGAAATAATCACTTTGACATCTCAAATGGTTTAGGAGTTATTGCAATTTATACGTTAATAAAAATACCAGATTTTAACATTTCCCGTTTCGCCACTTGCAATACCTTTTTAAATCGCCTGTAGCTCCATAACTATACGTCGTAATGATATCTAAATTTACATGAGCAAAGAAGAAAATTGAAATTTTACTGTGGTGTTTTCAATTCGAAAATATCTCTTATAGTTTATGAGTAATTAACTCGTGAAAACAGCCAATTTTCCAACTTTGCAAAATGCTAAGGTACCCCCCTTGCAGTTTTTTTAGGCGAAAAAGTGAGTTTTTGATTTTTGAATGTTTCTATAGCTTAATAGAAGCAGAATTAAATTTGGAGTCAAGGGGTGCTAATGAAATTTCAAAATTTTTAATATTTTTTTCATTTTTATCTATTTTTTTGTAAACATTTCAACATTTATCAATAACAATGATATGCACATCAATAGATGCAGAATTGAAAGGAGAGTAAACCCTGAAAAAGACACTTTAAAATCTCAAAGGGTTTACGAGTAAATGCATTTTAAAAGTTTTTCAAAAAAGATCAAAATTGTTGCAAACCAACAATATGGGTATCAAAAGATGCAGAATTGAAGGGAGAATAAACCCTGAAAAAATCACTTTGACATCTCAAATGGTTTAAGAGTTATTGCATTTTATACGTTAATAAAAATACCAGATTTTAACATTTCCCGTTTCGCCACTTGCAATACCTTTTTAAATCGCCTGTAGCTCCATAACTATACATCGTAATGATATCTAAATTTACATGAGGAAAGAAGAAAATTGAAATTTTACTGTGGTGTTTTCAATTCGAAAATATCTCTTATAGTTTATGAGTAATTAACTCGTGAAAACAGCCAATTTTCCAACTTTGCAAAATGCTAAGGTACCCCCTAGCAGTTTTTTTAGGCGAAAAAGTGAGTTTTTGATTTTTGAATGTTTCTATAGCTCAATAGAAGCAGAATTAAATTTGGAGTCAAGGGGTGCTAATGAAATTTCAAAAATTTTAATATTTTTTTCATTTTTATCTATTTTTTGTAAAAATTTCAACATTTATCAATAACAATGATATTCACATCAATAGATGCAGAATTGAAAGGAGAATAAACCCTGAAAAATTCACTTTGACATCTCAAATGGTTTAGGAGTTATTGCAATTTATACGTTAATAAAAATACCAGATTTTAACATTTCCCGTTTCGCCACTTGCAATACCTTTTTAAATCGCCTGTAGCTCCATAACTATACATCGTAATGATATCTAAATTTACATGAGGAAAGAAGAAAATTGAAATTTTACTGTGGTGTTTTCAATTCGAAAATATCTCTTATAGTTTATGAGTAATTAACTCGTGAAAACAGCCAATTTTCCAACTTTGCAAAATGCTAAGGTACCCCCTAGCAGTTTTTTTAGGCGAAAAAGTGAGTTTTTGATTTTTGAATGTTTCTATAGCTCAATAGAAGCAGAATTAAATTTGGAGTCAAGGGGTGCTAATGAAATTTCAAAAATTTTAATATTTTTTTCATTTTTATCTATTTTTTGTAAAAATTTCAACATTTATCAATAACAATGATATTCACATCAATAGATGCAGAATTGAAAGGAGAATAAACCCTGAAAAATTCACTTTGACATCTCAAATGGTTTAGGAGTTATTGCAATTTATACGTTAATAAAAATACCAGATTTTAACATTTCCCGTTTCGCCACTTGCAATACCTTTTTAAATCGCCTGTAGCTCCATAACTATACATCGTAATGATATCTAAATTTACATGAGGAAAGAAGAAAATTGAAATTTTACTGTGGTGTTTTCAATTCGAAAATATCTCTTATAGTTTATGAGTAATTAACTCGTGAAAACATCCAATTTTCCAACTTTGCAAAATGCTAAGGTCCCCACCTCCCTTGCAGTTTTTTTAGGCGAAAAAGTGAGTTTTTGATTTTTGAATGTTTCTATAGCTCAATAGAAGCAGAATTAAATTTGGAGTCAAGGGGTGCTAATGAAATTTCAAAATTTTTAATATTTTTTTCATTTTTATCTATTTTTTATAAACATTTCAACATTTATCAATAACAATGATATGCACATCAATAGATGCAGAATTGAAAGGAGAATAAACCCTGAAAAAATCACTTTGACATCTCAAATGGTTTACGAGTAAATGCAGTTTAAAAGTTTTTCAAAAAGATCAAAATTGTTTTAAACCAATGATATGGGTATCAAAAGATGCAGAATTAAAAGGAGAATAAACCCTGAAAAATCACTTCGACATCTCAAATGGTTTAGGAGTTATTGCAATTTATACGTTAATAAAAATACCAGATTTTAACATTTCCCGTTTCGCCACTTGCAATACCTTTTTAAATCGCCTGTAGCTCCATAACTATACATCGTAATGATATCTAAATTTACATGAGGAAAGAAGAAAATTGAAATTTTACTGAGTTTCAATTCGAAAATATCTCTTATAGTTTATGAGTAATTAACTCGTGAAAACATCCAATTTTCCAACTTTGCAAAATGCTAAGGTCCCCACCTCCCTTGCAGTTTTTTTAGGCGAAAAAGTGAGTTTTTGATTTTTGAATGTTTCTATAGCTTAATAGAAGCAGAATTAAATTTGGAGTCAAGGGGTGCTAATGAATTATCAAAATTTTTATTATTTTTTTCATTTTTATCTATTTTTTGTAAACATTTCAACATTTATCAATAACAATGATATGCACATCAATAGATGCAGAATTGAAAGGAGAATAAACCCTGAAAAAATCACTTTGACATCTCAAATGGTTTACGAGTAAATGCAGTTTAAAAGTTTTTCAAAAAAGATCAAAATTCAAGGATAAAATAAAGCAAAAGCTTAAAGTTTCAAATATTTATTAGTATAATGAGCTACAATTGTTTCGCCTTGCGGCATCGACGGGCTACTGAAAATTTACAGGTATAGACAACTATTCAAAACATAAGTACAGGAAACTGAAATACAATAGAGAAATCGGGAAAGGTAGGGGGTGACCTAGCAGGTAGATAAAGGTTGATGAACTATGGTACGGATGGGTTTTAAAAGAGGTGATGAATTTAATACAATTTGGTCATTTAAGTTGAGAATAGGCCTAAGTGAAATAGATCTATTTATTTCTAAACATTCTAAATTATTTAATCTATTGCTTTTATTTTCTATATGTAAGAGTTTAACATTCAATTTCGGATCAAAACTATGACCCGAGTCCAAAAGGTGGTTAGCAAAGTTAGAGTTTCTATAGCCATGTTTCCAGCTATTTACATGTTCTTTAATTCTAACTTTTAATTTTCTAACGTCTATAAATAAATTAGACGTTAACATTAAATATTTATGTTCTAATATAATTGGGGATACTGTTAAGAATCTTCCTAATAAACGTTATTTTAACAATGAAGTTAATATTATTAAACAAATACAAAATAAAGTGATAGATAACAACCTTGTTATTTCTAAAGCCGATAAAGGTAATTCAGTTGTTATTTTAGATAAAGTTAATTATGTTTGTAAAGTAGATGATATCCTTAATGATAACTCCTCTTTTAAAATATTAAAAAGTGATCCTACGTCTAATTATAGTAAACAAGTTAATAATTACATTAAGAATTGTACTAATTTATTCCCTAATAATGTTGGCCAATACTTGAGAGTTATGAACCCCCAACCACCTAGATTGTATGGCCTACCTAAGCTTCACAAACCCAACATTCCTGTTCGTCCCGTAGTATCTTTTAACAATGCTCCTACTTATAAATTGGCCCAAAAAGTCAATACTGTATTTAAAAGTACCACTAATTTTACATCTAAATATAGTATTAAGAATTCTTTAGATTTAGTTAACAAAATTGGAAATGTTACTATACCTTGTTCCAATGCTAAAATTGTATCTTTCGATGTTAAAAGCCTGTTTACAAGTATACCCATTAACCAATGTAAAAACATAGTCAATGACATTATTAGCGATACCAATGTTGATACTACACTTAGTAATGAATTAAAAACAGCCATAGAAATTTGCATTTGTCAAAATTATTTTAAATTTAACGATAAATTTTACCAACAAATAGAAGGGTTGGCAATGGGTTCACCTTTGTCACCTCTTCTAGCAGAAATTTTCATGGCGGATTTCGAAAATAATTTATTTGGTAAAGACAATCCTTTATTTAAAAATATAATTTATTGGTACCGTTATGTTGACGATGTTTTGTGTTTGTTTAGTGGCACTAATAGACAGTTAGACTCTCTCCTTAAAACCATAAATTCTGTAAATAACAACATTCAGTTCACTATGGAAGTGGGTAACAATAACAGCATTAATTTCTTGGACCTTAACATTAATATCAGTGACAGTTATCATAAATTTAAAATTTTCAGAAAACCTACTTATACAGATACAGTTATACCTGCTGATTCTAACCATCCTATCAGCCATAAACATGCTGCTTTTCACAGCATGGTACATAGACTTATTAGTATACCTCTTTCACCTAATGACTTTTATGATGAACTGAATGTCGTTAAACAAATTGCTGTTAATAATAAGTATGATGTTAGTTTAATAGATAATATTTTAAGAAAAAAGTTAAAGCGTAGAGCTGAAAATTTAGTCCACTCTTCCCATAACGAGAACATTGAAATAGTTAGATATTGTAAATTATCTTATATCAACAGAACTAGTTATAAAATCAGTAACCTTATTTCTACTAAATGTAATCGTAAAGTTGCATTTTATTGTACAAAAAATCTAGGGAAAATGTTGGTTAATAATAAAGATAAAAAAGAAATGTTAGAAAATAGTGGAGTTTATAAAATATCTTGTCAAGATTGTGACTCTGAGTACATAGGTCAAACAGGTAGATCTATAAAAGTTAGAATTAAAGAACATGTAAATAGCTGGAAACATGGCTATAGAAACTCTAACTTTGCTAACCACCTTTTGGACTCGGGTCATAGTTTTGATCCGAAATTGAATGTTAAACTCTTACATATAGAAAATAAAAGCAATAGATTAAATAATTTAGAATGTTTAGAAATAAATAGATCTATTTCACTTAGGCCTATTCTCAACTTAAATGACCAAATTGTATTAAATTCATCACCTCTTTTAAAACCCATCCGTACCATAGTTCATCAACCTTTATCTACCTGCTAGGTCACCCCCTACCTTTCCCGATTTCTCTATTGTATTTCAGTTTCCTGTACTTATGTTTTGAATAGTTGTCTATACCTGTAAATTTTCAGTAGCCCGTCGATGCCGCAAGGCGAAACAATTGTAGCTCATTATACTAATAAATATTTGAAACTTTAAGCTTTTGCTTTATTTTATCCTTGAATATGGAGTTTCAACAAGAAATATCTGCTATTACATTAAAGAAGATCAAAATTGTTGTAAACCAACAATATGGGTATTAAAAGATGCAGAATTGAAGGGAGAATAAACCCTGAAAAAATCACTTTGACATCTCAAATGGTTTAAGAGTTATTGCATTTTATACGTTAATAAAAATACCAGATTTTAACATTTCCCGTTTCGCCACTTGCAATACCTTTTTAAATCGCCTGTAGCTCCATAACTATACATCGTAATGATATCTAAATTTACATGAGGAAAGAAGAAAATTGAAATTTTACTGTGGTGTTTTCAATTCGAAAATATCTCTTATAGTTTATGAGTAATTAACTCGTGAATACAGCCAATTTTCCAACTTTGCAAAATGCTAATGTACCCCCCTGCAGTTTTTTTAGGCGAAAAAGTGAGTTTTTGATTTTTGAATGTTTCTATAGCTTAATAGAAGCAGAATTAAATTTGGAGTCAAGGGGTGCTAATGAAATTTCAAAATTTTTAATATTTTTTTTCATTTTTATCTATTTTTTGTAAACATTTCAACATTTATCAATAACAATGATATGCACATCAATAGATGCAGAATTGAAAGGAGAATAAACCCTGAAAAAATCACTTTGACATCTCAAATGGTTTACGAGTAAATGCAGTTTAAAAGTTTTTCAAAAAGATCAAAATTGTTTTAAACCAATGATATGGGTATCAAAAGATGCAGAATTAAAAGGAGAATAATTCCTGAAAAAATCATTTCGACATCTCAAATGGTTTAGGAGTTATTGCAATTGATACGTTAATAAAAATACCAGATTTTAACATTTCCCGTTTCGCCACTTGCAATACCTTTTTAAATCGCCTGTAGCTCCATAACTATACATCGTAATGATATCTAAATTTACATGAGGAAAGAAGAAAATTGAAATTTTACTGTGGTGTTTTCAATTCGAAAATATCTCTTATAGTTTATGAGTAATTAACTCGTGAAAACAGCCAATTTTCCAACTTTGCAAAATGCTAAGGTACCCCCTAGCAGTTTTTTTAGGCGAAAAAGTGAGTTTTTGATTTTTGAATGTTTCTATAGCTCAATAGAAGCAGAATTAAATTTGGAGTCAAGGGGTGCTAATGAAATTTCAAAATTTTTAATATTTTTTTCATTTTTATCTATTTTTTATAAACATTTCAACATTTATCAATAACAATGATATGCACATCAATAGATGCAGAATTGAAAGGAGAATAAACCCTGAAAAAATCACTTTGACATCTCAAATGGTTTAAGAGTTATTGCATGTTATACGTTAATAAAAATACCAGATTTTAACATTTCCCGTTTTGCCACTTGCAATACCTTTTTAAATCGCCTGTAGCTCCATAACTATACATCGTAATGATATCTAAATTTACATGAGGAAAGAAGAAAATTGAAATTTTACTGTGGTGTTTTCAATTCGAAAATATCTCTTATAGTTTATGAGTAATTAACTCGTGAAAACAGCCAATTTTCCAACTTTGCAAAATGCTAAGGTACCCCCCTAGCAGTTTTTTTAGGCGAAAAAGTGAGTTTTTGATTTTTGAATGTTTCTATAGCTCAATAGAAGCAGAATTAAATTTGGAGTCAAGGGGTGCTAATGAAATTTCAAAATTTTTAATATTTTTTTCATTTTTATCTATTTTTTATAAACATTTCAACATTTATCAATAACAATGATATGCACATCAATAGATGCAGAATTGGAAGGAGAGTAAACCCTGAAAAAGACACTTTAAAATCTCAAAGGGTTTACGAGTAAATGCAGTTTAAAAGTTTTTCAAAAAAGATCAAAATTGTTTTAAACCAATGATATGGGTATCTAAAGATGCAGAATTAAAAGGAGAATAAACCCTGAAAAAATCATTTCGACATCTCAAATGGTTTAGGAGTTATTGCAATTTATACGTTAATAAAAATACCAGATTTTAACATTTCCCGTTTCGCCACTTGCAATACCTTTTTAAATCGCCTGTAGCTCCATAACTATACATCGTAATGATATCTAAATTTACATGAGGAAAGAAGAAAATTGAAATTTTACTGAGTTTCAATTCGAAAATATCTCTTATAGTTTATGAGTAATTAACTCGTGAAAACAGCCAATTTTCCAACTTTGCAAAATGCTAAGGTACCCCCCTAGCAGTTTTTTTAGGCGAAAAAGTGAGTTTTTGATTTTTGAATGTTTCTATAGCTCAATAGAAGCAGAATTAAATTTGGAGTCAAGGGGTGCTAATGAAATTTCAAAATTTTTAATATTTTTTTCATTTTATCTATTTTTTATAAACATTTCAACATTTATCAATAACAATGATATGCACATCAATAGATGCAGAATTAAAAGGAGAATAAACCCTGAAAAAATCACTTTGACATCTCAAATGGTTTAAGAGTTATTGCATGTTATACGTTAATAAAAATACCAGATTTTAACATTTCCCGTTTTGCCACTTGCTATACCTTTTTAAATCGCCTGTAGCTCCATAACTATACATCGTAATGATATCTAAATTTACATGAGGAAAGAATAAAATTGAAATTTTACTGTGGTGTTTTCAATTCGAAAATATCTCTTATAGTTTATGAGTAATTAACTCGTGAAAACAGCCAATTTTCCAACTTTGCAAAATGCTAAGGTACCCCCCTTGCAGTTTTTTTAGGCGAAAAAGTGAGTTTTTGATTTTTGAATGTTTCTATAGCTCAATAGAAGCAGAATTAAATTTGGAGTCGAAGGGTGCTAATGAAATTTCAAAATTTTTAATATTTTTTTTCATTTTTATCTATTTTTTTGTAAACATTTCAACATTTATCAATAACAATGATATGCACATCAATAGATGCAGAATTGAAAGGAGAATAAACCCTGAAAAAATCACTTTGACATCTCAAATGGTTTACGAGTAAATGCAGTTTAAAAGTTTTTCAAAAAGATCAAAATTGTTTTAAACCAATGATATGGGTATCAAAAGATGCAGAATTAAAAGGAGAATAAACCCTGAAAAATCACTTCGACATCTCAAATGGTTTAGGAGTTATTGCAATTTATACGTTAATAAAAATACCAGATTTTAACATTTCCCGTTTCGCCACTTGCAATACCTTTTTAAATCGCCTGTAGCTCCATAACTATACATCGTAATGATATCTAAATTTACATGAGGAAAGAAGAAAATTGAAATTTTACTGAGTTTCAATTCGAAAATATCTCTTATAGTTTATGAGTAATTAACTCGTGAAAACATCCAATTTTCCAACTTTGCAAAATGCTAAGGTCCCCACCTCCCTTGCAGTTTTTTTAGGCGAAAAAGTGAGTTTTTGATTTTTGAATGTTTCTATAGCTTAATAGAAGCAGAATTAAATTTGGAGTCAAGGGGTGCTAATGAATTATCAAAATTTTTATTATTTTTTTCATTTTTATCTATTTTTTGTAAACATTTCAACATTTATCAATAACAATGATATGCACATCAATAGATGCAGAATTGAAAGGAGAATAAACCCTGAAAAAATCACTTTGACATCTCAAATGGTTTACGAGTAAATGCAGTTTAAAAGTTTTTCAAAAAAGATCAAAATTCAAGGATAAAATAAAGCAAAAGCTTAAAGTTTCAAATATTTATTAGTATAATGAGCTACAATTGTTTCGCCTTGCGGCATCGACGGGCTACTGAAAATTTACAGGTATAGACAACTATTCAAAACATAAGTACAGGAAACTGAAATACAATAGAGAAATCGGGAAAGGTAGGGGGTGACCTAGCAGGTAGATAAAGGTTGATGAACTATGGTACGGATGGGTTTTAAAAGAGGTGATGAATTTAATACAATTTGGTCATTTAAGTTGAGAATAGGCCTAAGTGAAATAGATCTATTTATTTCTAAACATTCTAAATTATTTAATCTATTGCTTTTATTTTCTATATGTAAGAGTTTAACATTCAATTTCGGATCAAAACTATGACCCGAGTCCAAAAGGTGGTTAGCAAAGTTAGAGTTTCTATAGCCATGTTTCCAGCTATTTACATGTTCTTTAATTCTAACTTTTAATTTTCTAACGTCTATAAATAAATTAGACGTTAACATTAAATATTTATGTTCTAATATAATTGGGGATACTGTTAAGAATCTTCCTAATAAACGTTATTTTAACAATGAAGTTAATATTATTAAACAAATACAAAATAAAGTGATAGATAACAACCTTGTTATTTCTAAAGCCGATAAAGGTAATTCAGTTGTTATTTTAGATAAAGTTAATTATGTTTGTAAAGTAGATGATATCCTTAATGATAACTCCTCTTTTAAAATATTAAAAAGTGATCCTACGTCTAATTATAGTAAACAAGTTAATAATTACATTAAGAATTGTACTAATTTATTCCCTAATAATGTTGGCCAATACTTGAGAGTTATGAACCCCCAACCACCTAGATTGTATGGCCTACCTAAGCTTCACAAACCCAACATTCCTGTTCGTCCCGTAGTATCTTTTAACAATGCTCCTACTTATAAATTGGCCCAAAAAGTCAATACTGTATTTAAAAGTACCACTAATTTTACATCTAAATATAGTATTAAGAATTCTTTAGATTTAGTTAACAAAATTGGAAATGTTACTATACCTTGTTCCAATGCTAAAATTGTATCTTTCGATGTTAAAAGCCTGTTTACAAGTATACCCATTAACCAATGTAAAAACATAGTCAATGACATTATTAGCGATACCAATGTTGATACTACACTTAGTAATGAATTAAAAACAGCCATAGAAATTTGCATTTGTCAAAATTATTTTAAATTTAACGATAAATTTTACCAACAAATAGAAGGGTTGGCAATGGGTTCACCTTTGTCACCTCTTCTAGCAGAAATTTTCATGGCGGATTTCGAAAATAATTTATTTGGTAAAGACAATCCTTTATTTAAAAATATAATTTATTGGTACCGTTATGTTGACGATGTTTTGTGTTTGTTTAGTGGCACTAATAGACAGTTAGACTCTCTCCTTAAAACCATAAATTCTGTAAATAACAACATTCAGTTCACTATGGAAGTGGGTAACAATAACAGCATTAATTTCTTGGACCTTAACATTAATATCAGTGACAGTTATCATAAATTTAAAATTTTCAGAAAACCTACTTATACAGATACAGTTATACCTGCTGATTCTAACCATCCTATCAGCCATAAACATGCTGCTTTTCACAGCATGGTACATAGACTTATTAGTATACCTCTTTCACCTAATGACTTTTATGATGAACTGAATGTCGTTAAACAAATTGCTGTTAATAATAAGTATGATGTTAGTTTAATAGATAATATTTTAAGAAAAAAGTTAAAGCGTAGAGCTGAAAATTTAGTCCACTCTTCCCATAACGAGAACATTGAAATAGTTAGATATTGTAAATTATCTTATATCAACAGAACTAGTTATAAAATCAGTAACCTTATTTCTACTAAATGTAATCGTAAAGTTGCATTTTATTGTACAAAAAATCTAGGGAAAATGTTGGTTAATAATAAAGATAAAAAAGAAATGTTAGAAAATAGTGGAGTTTATAAAATATCTTGTCAAGATTGTGACTCTGAGTACATAGGTCAAACAGGTAGATCTATAAAAGTTAGAATTAAAGAACATGTAAATAGCTGGAAACATGGCTATAGAAACTCTAACTTTGCTAACCACCTTTTGGACTCGGGTCATAGTTTTGATCCGAAATTGAATGTTAAACTCTTACATATAGAAAATAAAAGCAATAGATTAAATAATTTAGAATGTTTAGAAATAAATAGATCTATTTCACTTAGGCCTATTCTCAACTTAAATGACCAAATTGTATTAAATTCATCACCTCTTTTAAAACCCATCCGTACCATAGTTCATCAACCTTTATCTACCTGCTAGGTCACCCCCTACCTTTCCCGATTTCTCTATTGTATTTCAGTTTCCTGTACTTATGTTTTGAATAGTTGTCTATACCTGTAAATTTTCAGTAGCCCGTCGATGCCGCAAGGCGAAACAATTGTAGCTCATTATACTAATAAATATTTGAAACTTTAAGCTTTTGCTTTATTTTATCCTTGAATATGGAGTTTCAACAAGAAATATCTGCTATTACATTAAAGAAGATCAAAATTGTTGTAAACCAACAATATGGGTATTAAAAGATGCAGAATTGAAGGGAGAATAAACCCTGAAAAAATCACTTTGACATCTCAAATGGTTTAAGAGTTATTGCATTTTATACGTTAATAAAAATACCAGATTTTAACATTTCCCGTTTCGCCACTTGCAATACCTTTTTAAATCGCCTGTAGCTCCATAACTATACATCGTAATGATATCTAAATTTACATGAGGAAAGAAGAAAATTGAAATTTTACTGTGGTGTTTTCAATTCGAAAATATCTCTTATAGTTTATGAGTAATTAACTCGTGAATACAGCCAATTTTCCAACTTTGCAAAATGCTAATGTACCCCCCTGCAGTTTTTTTAGGCGAAAAAGTGAGTTTTTGATTTTTGAATGTTTCTATAGCTTAATAGAAGCAGAATTAAATTTGGAGTCAAGGGGTGCTAATGAAATTTCAAAATTTTTAATATTTTTTTTCATTTTTATCTATTTTTTGTAAACATTTCAACATTTATCAATAACAATGATATGCACATCAATAGATGCAGAATTGAAAGGAGAATAAACCCTGAAAAAATCACTTTGACATCTCAAATGGTTTACGAGTAAATGCAGTTTAAAAGTTTTTCAAAAAGATCAAAATTGTTTTAAACCAATGATATGGGTATCAAAAGATGCAGAATTAAAAGGAGAATAATTCCTGAAAAAATCATTTCGACATCTCAAATGGTTTAGGAGTTATTGCAATTGATACGTTAATAAAAATACCAGATTTTAACATTTCCCGTTTCGCCACTTGCAATACCTTTTTAAATCGCCTGTAGCTCCATAACTATACATCGTAATGATATCTAAATTTACATGAGGAAAGAAGAAAATTGAAATTTTACTGTGGTGTTTTCAATTCGAAAATATCTCTTATAGTTTATGAGTAATTAACTCGTGAAAACAGCCAATTTTCCAACTTTGCAAAATGCTAAGGTACCCCCCTAGCAGTTTTTTTAGGCGAAAAAGTGAGTTTTTGATTTTTGAATGTTTCTATAGCTCAATAGAAGCAGAATTAAATTTGGAGTCAAGGGGTGCTAATGAAATTTCAAAATTTTTAATATTTTTTTCATTTTTATCTATTTTTTATAAACATTTCAACATTTATCAATAACAATGATATGCACATCAATAGATGCAGAATTGAAAGGAGAATAAACCCTGAAAAAATCACTTTGACATCTCAAATGGTTTAAGAGTTATTGCATGTTATACGTTAATAAAAATACCAGATTTTAACATTTCCCGTTTTGCCACTTGCAATACCTTTTTAAATCGCCTGTAGCTCCATAACTATACATCGTAATGATATCTAAATTTACATGAGGAAAGAAGAAAATTGAAATTTTACTGTGGTGTTTTCAATTCGAAAATATCTCTTATAGTTTATGAGTAATTAACTCGTGAAAACAGCCAATTTTCCAACTTTGCAAAATGCTAAGGTACCCCCCTTGCAGTTTTTTTAGGCGAAAAAGTGAGTTTTTGATTTTTGAATGTTTCTATAGCTCAATAGAAGCAGAATTAAATTTGGAGTCGAAGGGTGCTAATGAAATTTCAAAAATTTTAATATTTTTTTCATTTTTATCTGTTTTTTGTAAAAATTTCAACATTTATCAATAACAATGATATTCACATCAATAGATGCAGAATTGAAAGGAGAATAAACCCTGAAAAAATCACTTTGACATCTCAAATGGTTTACGAGTAAATGCAGTTTAAAATTTTTTCAAAAAAGATCAAAATTGTTTTAAACCAATGATATGGGTATCAAAAGATGCAGAATTGAAAGGAGAATAAACCCTGAAAAAATCACTTTGACATCTCAAATGGTTTAGGAGTTATTGCAATTTATACGTTAATAAAAATACCAGATTTTAACATTTCCCGTTTCGCCACTTGCAATACCTTTTTAAATCGCCTGTAGCTCCATAACTATACGTCGTAATGATATCTAAATTTACATGAGCAAAGAAGAAAATTGAAATTTTACTGTGGAGTTTTCAATTCGAAAATATCTCTTATAGTTTATGAGTAATTAACTCGTGAAAACAGCCAATTTTCCAACTTTGCAAAATGCTAAGGTACCCCTAGCAGTTTTTTTAGGCGAAAAAGTGAGTTTTTGATTTTTGAATGTTTCTATAGCTCAATAGAAGCAGAATTAAATTTGGAGTCAAGGGGTGCTAATGAAATTTCAAAATTTTTAATATTTTTTTCATTTTTATCTATTTTTTATAAACATTTCAACATTTATCAATAACAATGATATGCACATCAATAGATGCAGAATTGAAAGGAGAATAAATCCTGAAAAAATCACTTTGACATCTCAAATGGTTTAAGAGTTATTGCATGTTATACGTTAATAAAAATACCAGATTTTAACATTTCCCGTTTTGCCACTTGCAATACCTTTTTAAATCGCCAGTAGCTCCATAACTATACATCGTAATGATATCTAAATTTACATGAGGAAAGAAGAAAATTGAAATTTTACTGTGGTGTTTTCAATTCGAAAATATCTCTTATAGTTTATGAGTAATTAACTCGTGAAAACAGCCAATTTTCCAACTTTGCAAAATGCTAAGGTACCCCCTAGCAGTTTTTTTAGGCGAAAAAGTGAGTTTTTGATTTTTGAATGTTTCTATAGCTCAATAGAAGCAGAATTAAATTTGGAGTCAAGGGGTGCTAATGAAATTTCAAAATTTTTAATATTTTTTTTATTTTTATCTATTTTTTATAAACATTTCAACATTTATCAATAACAATGATATGCACATCAATAGATGCAGAATTGAAAGGAGAATAAACCCTGAAAAAATCACTTTGACATCTCAAATGGTTTAAGAGTTATTGCATGTTATACGTTAATAAAAATACCAGATTTTAACATTTCCCGTTTTGCCACTTGCAATACCTTTTTAAATCGCCTGTAGCTCCATAACTATACATCGTAATGATATCTAAATTTACATGAGGAAAGAAGAAAATTGAAATTTTACTGTGGTGTTTTCAATTCGAAAATATCTCTTATAGTTTATGAGTAATTAACTCGTGAAAACAGCCAATTTTCCAACTTTGCAAAATGCTAAGGTACCCCCCTTGCAGTTTTTTTAGGCGAAAAAGTGAGTTTTTGATTTTTGAATGTTTCTATAGCTCAATAGAAGCAGAATTAAATTTGGAGTCGAAGGGTGCTAATGAAATTTCAAAAATTTTAATATTTTTTTCATTTTTATCTGTTTTTTGTAAAACTTTCAACATTTATCAATAACAATGATATTCACATCAATAGATGCAGAATTGAAAGGAGAATAAACCCTGAAAAAATCACTTTGACATCTCAAATGGTTTACGAGTAAATGCAGTTTAAAAGTTTTTCAAAAAAGATCAAAATTGTTGTAAACCAACAATATGGGTATTAAAAGATGCAGAATTGAAGGGAGAATAAACCCTGAAAAAATCACTTTGACATCTCAAATGGTTTAAGAGTTATTGCATTTTATACGTTAATAAAAATACCAGATTTTAACATTTCCCGTTTCGCCACTTGCAATACCTTTTTAAATCGCCTGTAGCTCCATAACTATACATCGTAATGATATCTAAATTTACATGAGGAAAGAAGAAAATTGAAATTTTACTGTGGTGTTTTCAATTCGAAAATATCTCTTATAGTTTATGAGTAATTAACTCGTGAATACAGCCAATTTTCCAACTTTGCAAAATGCTAATGTACCCCCCCTGCAGTTTTTTTAGGCGAAAAAGTGAGTTTTTGATTTTTGAATGTTTCTATAGCTTAATAGAAGCAGAATTAAATTTGGAGTCAAGGGGTGCTAATGAAATTTCAAAATTTTTAATATTTTTTTTCATTTTTATCTATTTTTTGTAAACATTTCAACATTTATCAATAACAATGATATGCACATCAATAGATGCAGAATTGAAAGGAGAATAAACCCTGAAAAAATCACTTTGACATCTCAAATGGTTTACGAGTAAATGCAGTTTAAAAGTTTTTCAAAAAGATCAAAATTGTTTTAAACCAATGATATGGGTATCAAAAGATGCAGAATTAAAAGGAGAATAATTCCTGAAAAAATCATTTCGACATCTCAAATGGTTTAGGAGTTATTGCAATTTATACGTTAATAAAAATACCAGATTTTAACATTTCCCGTTTCGCCACTTGCAATACCTTTTTAAATCGCCTGTAGCTCCATAACTATACATCGTAATGATATCTAAATTTACATGAGGAAAGAAGAAAATTGAAATTTTACTGTGGTGTTTTCAATTCGAAAATATCTCTTATAGTTTATGAGTAATTAACTCGTGAAAACAGCCAATTTTCCAACTTTGCAAAATGCTAAGGTACCCCCCTAGCAGTTTTTTTAGGCGAAAAAGTGAGTTTTTGATTTTTGAATGTTTCTATAGCTCAATAGAAGCAGAATTAAATTTGGAGTCAAGGGGTGCTAATGAAATTTCAAAATTTTTAATATTTTTTTCATTTTTATCTATTTTTTATAAACATTTCAACATTTATCAATAACAATGATATGCACATCAATAGATGCAGAATTGAAAGGAGAATAAACCCTGAAAAAATCACTTTGACATCTCAAATGGTTTAAGAGTTATTGCATGTTATACGTTAATAAAAATACCAGATTTTAACATTTCCCGTTTTGCCACTTGCAATACCTTTTTAAATCGCCTGTAGCTCCATAACTATACATCGTAATGATATCTAAATTTACATGAGCAAAGAAGAAAATTGAAATTTTACTGTGGAGTTTTCAATTCGAAAATATCTCTTATAGTTTATGAGTAATTAACTCGTGAAAACAGCCAATTTTCCAACTTTGCAAAATGCTAAGGTACCCCCCTTGCAGTTTTTTTAGGCGAAAAAGTGAGTTTTTGATTTTTGAATGTTTCTATAGCTCAATAGAAGCAGAATTAAATTTGGAGTCGAAGGGTGCTAATGAAATTTCAAAAATTTTAATATTTTTTTCATTTTTATCTGTTTTTTGTAAAAATTTCAACATTTATCAATAACAATGATATTCACATCAATAGATGCAGAATTGAAAGGAGAATAAACCCTGAAAAAATCACTTTGACATCTCAAATGGTTTACGAGTAAATGCAGTTTAAAATTTTTTCAAAAAAGATCAAAATTGTTTTAAACCAATGATATGGGTATCAAAAGATGCAGAATTGAAAGGAGAATAAACCCTGAAAAAATCACTTTGACATCTCAAATGGTTTAGGAGTTATTGCAATTTATACGTTAATAAAAATACCAGATTTTAACATTTCCCGTTTCGCCACTTGCAATACCTTTTTAAATCGCCTGTAGCTCCATAACTATACGTCGTAATGATATCTAAATTTACATGAGCAAAGAAGAAAATTGAAATTTTACTGTGGAGTTTTCAATTCGAAAATATCTCTTATAGTTTATGAGTAATTAACTCGTGAAAACAGCCAATTTTCCAACTTTGCAAAATGCTAAGGTACCCCCCTTGCAGTTTTTTTAGGCGAAAAAGTGAGTTTTTGATTTTTGAATGTTTCTATAGCTCAATAGAAGCAGAATTAAATTTGGAGTCGAAGGGTGCTAATGAAATTTCAAAAATTTTAATATTTTTTTCATTTTTATCTATTTTTTGTAAAAATTTCAACATTTATCAATAACAATGATATTCACATCAATAGATGCAGAATTGAAAGGAGAATAAACCCTGAAAAATTCACTTTGACATCTCAAATGGTTTAGGAGTTATTGCAATTTATACGTTAATAAAAATACCAGATTTTAACATTTCCCGTTTCGCCACTTGCAATACCTTTTTAAATCGCCTGTAGCTCCATAACTATACATCGTAATGATATCTAAATTTACATGAGGAAAGAAGAAAATTGAAATTTTACTGTGGTGTTTTCAATTCGAAAATATCTCTTATAGTTTATGAGTAATTAACTCGTGAAAACAGCCAATTTTCCAACTTTGCAAAATGCTAAGGTACCCCCCTAGCAGTTTTTTTAGGCGAAAAAGTGAGTTTTTGATTTTTGAATGTTTCTATAGCTCAATAGAAGCAGAATTAAATTTGGAGTCAAGGGGTGCTAATGAAATTTCAAAATTTTTAATATTTTTTTCATTTTTATCTATTTTTTATAAACATTTCAACATTTATCAATAACAATGATATGCACATCAATAGATGCAGAATTGAAAGGAGAATAAACCCTGAAAAAATCACTTTGACATCTCAAATGGTTTAAGAGTTATTGCATGTTATACGTTAATAAAAATACCAGATTTTAACATTTCCCGTTTTGCCACTTGCAATACCTTTTTAAATCGCCTGTAGCTCCATAACTATACATCGTAATGATATCTAAATTTACATGAGGAAAGAAGAAAATTGAAATTTTACTGTGGTGTTTTCAATTCGAAAATATCTCTTATAGTTTATGAGTAATTAACTCGTGAAAACAGCCAATTTTCCAACTTTGCAAAATGCTAAGGTACCCCCCTTGCAGTTTTTTTAGGCGAAAAAGTGAGTTTTTGATTTTTGAATGTTTCTATAGCTCAATAGAAGCAGAATTAAATTTGGAGTCGAAGGGTGCTAATGAAATTTCAAAAATTTTAATATTTTTTTCATTTTTATCTGTTTTTTGTAAAAATTTCAACATTTATCAATAACAATGATATTCACATCAATAGATGCAGAATTGAAAGGAGAATAAACCCTGAAAAAATCACTTTGACATCTCAAATGGTTTACGAGTAAATGCAGTTTAAAATTTTTTCAAAAAAGATCAAAATTGTTTTAAACCAATGATATGGGTATCAAAAGATGCAGAATTGAAAGGAGAATAAACCCTGAAAAATTCACTTTGACATCTCAAATGGTTTAGGAGTTATTGCAATTTATACGTTAATAAAAATACCAGATTTTAACATTTCCCGTTTCGCCACTTGCAATACCTTTTTAAATCGCCTGTAGCTCCATAACTATACATCGTAATGATATCTAAATTTACATGAGGAAAGAAGAAAATTGAAATTTTACTGTGGTGTTTTCAATTCGAAAATATCTCTTATAGTTTATGAGTAATTAACTCGTGAAAACAGCCAATTTTCCAACTTTGCAAAATGCTAAGGTACCCCCCTAGCAGTTTTTTTAGGCGAAAAAGTGAGTTTTTGATTTTTGAATGTTTCTATAGCTCAATAGAAGCAGAATTAAATTTGGAGTCAAGGGGTGCTAATGAAATTTCAAAATTTTTAATATTTTTTTCATTTTTATCTATTTTTTATAAACATTTCAACATTTATCAATAACAATGATATGCACATCAATAGATGCAGAATTGAAAGGAGAATAAACCCTGAAAAAATCACTTTGACATCTCAAATGGTTTAAGAGTTATTGCATGTTATACGTTAATAAAAATACCAGATTTTAACATTTCCCGTTTTGCCACTTGCAATACCTTTTTAAATCGCCTGTAGCTCCATAACTATACATCGTAATGATATCTAAATTTACATGAGGAAAGAAGAAAATTGAAATTTTACTGTGGTGTTTTCAATTCGAAAATATCTCTTATAGTTTATGAGTAATTAACTCGTGAAAACAGCCAATTTTCCAACTTTGCAAAATGCTAAGGTACCCCCCTTGCAGTTTTTTTAGGCGAAAAAGTGAGTTTTTGATTTTTGAATGTTTCTATAGCTCAATAGAAGCAGAATTAAATTTGGAGTCGAAGGGTGCTAATGAAATTTCAAAAATTTTAATATTTTTTTCATTTTTATCTGTTTTTTGTAAAAATTTCAACATTTATCAATAACAATGATATTCACATCAATAGATGCAGAATTGAAAGGAGAATAAACCCTGAAAAAATCACTTTGACATCTCAAATGGTTTACGAGTAAATGCAGTTTAAAATTTTTTCAAAAAAGATCAAAATTGTTTTAAACCAATGATATGGGTATCAAAAGATGCAGAATTGAAAGGAGAATAAACCCTGAAAAAATCACTTTGACATCTCAAATGGTTTAGGAGTTATTGCAATTTATACGTTAATAAAAATACCAGATTTTAACATTTCCCGTTTCGCCACTTGCAATACCTTTTTAAATCGCCTGTAGCTCCATAACTATACGTCGTAATGATATCTAAATTTACATGAGCAAAGAAGAAAATTGAAATTTTACTGTGGAGTTTTCAATTCGAAAATATCTCTTATAGTTTATGAGTAATTAACTCGTGAAAACAGCCAATTTTCCAACTTTGCAAAATGCTAAGGTACCCCCCTTGCAGTTTTTTTAGGCGAAAAAGTGAGTTTTTGATTTTTGAATGTTTCTATAGCTCAATAGAAGCAGAATTAAATTTGGAGTCGAAGGGTGCTAATGAAATTTCAAAAATTTTAATATTTTTTTCATTTTTATCTGTTTTTTGTAAAAATTTCAACATTTATCAATAACAATGATATTCACATCAATAGATGCAGAATTGAAAGGAGAATAAACCCTGAAAAAATCACTTTGACATCTCAAATGGTTTACGAGTAAATGCAGTTTAAAATTTTTTCAAAAAAGATCAAAATTGTTTTAAACCAATGATATGGGTATCAAAAGATGCAGAATTGAAAGGAGAATAAACCCTGAAAAAATCACTTTGACATCTCAAATGGTTTAGGAGTTATTGCAATTTATACGTTAATAAAAATACCAGATTTTAACATTTCCCGTTTCGCCACTTGCAATACCTTTTTAAATCGCCTGTAGCTCCATAACTATACGTCGTAATGATATCTAAATTTACATGAGCAAAGAAGAAAATTGAAATTTTACTGTGGAGTTTTCAATTCGAAAATATCTCTTATAGTTTATGAGTAATTAACTCGTGAAAACAGCCAATTTTCCAACTTTGCAAAATGCTAAGGTACCCCCCTAGCAGTTTTTTTAGGCGAAAAAGTGAGTTTTTGATTTTTGAATGTTTCTATAGCTCAATAGAAGCAGAATTAAATTTGGAGTCGAAGGGTGCTAATGAAATTTCAAAAATTTTAATATTTTTTTCATTTTTATCTATTTTTTGTAAAAATTTCAACATTTATCAATAACAATGATATTCACATCAATAGATGCAGAATTGAAAGGAGAATAAACCCTGAAAAATTCACTTTGACATCTCAAATGGTTTAGGAGTTATTGCAATTTATACGTTAATAAAAATACCAGATTTTAACATTTCCCGTTTCGCCACTTGCAATACCTTTTTAAATCGCCTGTAGCTCCATAACTATACATCGTAATGATATCTAAATTTACATGAGGAAAGAAGAAAATTGAAATTTTACTGTGGTGTTTTCAATTCGAAAATATCTCTTATAGTTTATGAGTAATTAACTCGTGAATACAGCCAATTTTCCAACTTTGCAAAATGCTAATGTACCCCCCTAGCAGTTTTTTTAGGCGAAAAAGTGAGTTTTTGATTTTTGAATGTTTCTATAGCTCAATAGAAGCAGAATTAAATTTGGAGTCAAGGGGTGCTAATGAAATTTCAAAATTTTTAATATTTTTTTCATTTTTATCTATTTTTTATAAACATTTCAACATTTATCAATAACAATGATATGCACATCAATAGATGCAGAATTGAAAGGAGAATAAACCCTGAAAAAATCACTTTGACATCTCAAATGGTTTAAGAGTTATTGCATGTTATACGTTAATAAAAATACCAGATTTTAACATTTCCCGTTTTGCCACTTGCAATACCTTTTTAAATCGCCTGTAGCTCCATAACTATACATCGTAATGATATCTAAATTTACATGAGGAAAGAAGAAAATTGAAATTTTACTGTGGTGTTTTCAATTCGAAAATATCTCTTATAGTTTATGAGTAATTAACTCGTGAAAACAGCCAATTTTCCAACTTTGCAAAATGCTAAGGTACCCCTAGCAGTTTTTTTAGGCGAAAAAGTGAGTTTTTGATTTTTGAATGTTTCTATAGCTCAATAGAAGCAGAATTAAATTTGGAGTCAAGGGGTGCTAATGAAATTTCAAAATTTTTAATATTTTTTTCATTTTTATCTATTTTTTATAAACATTTCAACATTTATCAATAACAATGATATGCACATCAATAGATGCAGAATTGAAAGGAGAATAAACCCTGAAAAAATCACTTTGACATCTCAAATGGTTTAAGAGTTATTGCATGTTATACGTTAATAAAAATACCAGATTTTAACATTTCCCGTTTTGCCACTTGCAATACCTTTTTAAATCGCCTGTAGCTCCATAACTATACATCGTAATGATATCTAAATTTACATGAGGAAAGAAGAAAATTGAAATTTTACTGTGGTGTTTTCAATTCGAAAATATCTCTTATAGTTTATGAGTAATTAACTCGTGAAAACAGCCAATTTTCCAACTTTGCAAAATGCTAAGGTACCCCTAGCAGTTTTTTTAGGCGAAAAAGTGAGTTTTTGATTTTTGAATGTTTCTATAGCTCAATAGAAGCAGAATTAAATTTGGAGTCAAGGGGTGCTAATGAAATTTCAAAATTTTTAATATTTTTTTCATTTTTATCTATTTTTTATAAACATTTCAACATTTATCAATAACAATGATATGCACATCAATAGATGCAGAATTGAAAGGAGAATAAACCCTGAAAAATTCACTTTGACATCTCAAATGGTTTAGGAGTTATTGCAATTTATACGTTAATAAAAATACCAGATTTTAACATTTCCCGTTTCGCCACTTGCAATACCTTTTTAAATCGCCTGTAGCTCCATAACTATACATCGTAATGATATCTAAATTTACATGAGGAAAGAAGAAAATTGAAATTTTACTGTGGTGTTTTCAATTCGAAAATATCTCTTATAGTTTATGAGTAATTAACTCGTGAAAACAGCCAATTTTCCAACTTTGCAAAATGCTAAGGTACCCCCCTAGCAGTTTTTTTAGGCGAAAAAGTGAGTTTTTGATTTTTGAATGTTTCTATAGCTCAATAGAAGCAGAATTAAATTTGGAGTCAAGGGGTGCTAATGAAATTTCAAAATTTTTAATATTTTTTTCATTTTTATCTATTTTTTATAAACATTTCAACATTTATCAATAACAATGATATGCACATCAATAGATGCAGAATTGAAAGGAGAATAAACCCTGAAAAAATCACTTTGACATCTCAAATGGTTTAAGAGTTATTGCATGTTATACGTTAATAAAAATACCAGATTTTAACATTTCCCGTTTTGCCACTTGCAATACCTTTTTAAATCGCCTGTAGCTCCATAACTATACATCGTAATGATATCTAAATTTACATGAGGAAAGAAGAAAATTGAAATTTTACTGTGGTGTTTTCAATTCGAAAATATCTCTTATAGTTTATGAGTAATTAACTCGTGAAAACAGCCAATTTTCCAACTTTGCAAAATGCTAAGGTACCCCCCTTGCAGTTTTTTTAGGCGAAAAAGTGAGTTTTTGATTTTTGAATGTTTCTATAGCTCAATAGAAGCAGAATTAAATTTGGAGTCGAAGGGTGCTAATGAAATTTCAAAAATTTTAATATTTTTTTCATTTTTATCTGTTTTTTGTAAAAATTTCAACATTTATCAATAACAATGATATTCACATCAATAGATGCAGAATTGAAAGGAGAATAAACCCTGAAAAAATCACTTTGACATCTCAAATGGTTTACGAGTAAATGCAGTTTAAAAGTTTTTCAAAAAAGATCAAAATTGTTGTAAACCAACAATATGGGTATTAAAAGATGCAGAATTGAAGGGAGAATAAACCCTGAAAAAATCACTTTGACATCTCAAATGGTTTAAGAGTTATTGCATTTTATACGTTAATAAAAATACCAGATTTTAACATTTCCCGTTTCGCCACTTGCAATACCTTTTTAAATCGCCTGTAGCTCCATAACTATACATCGTAATGATATCTAAATTTACATGAGGAAAGAAGAAAATTGAAATTTTACTGTGGTGTTTTCAATTCGAAAATATCTCTTATAGTTTATGAGTAATTAACTCGTGAATACAGCCAATTTTCCAACTTTGCAAAATGCTAATGTACCCCCCCTGCAGTTTTTTTAGGCGAAAAAGTGAGTTTTTGATTTTTGAATGTTTCTATAGCTTAATAGAAGCAGAATTAAATTTGGAGTCAAGGGGTGCTAATGAAATTTCAAAATTTTTAATATTTTTTTTCATTTTTATCTATTTTTTGTAAACATTTCAACATTTATCAATAACAATGATATGCACATCAATAGATGCAGAATTGAAAGGAGAATAAACCCTGAAAAAATCACTTTGACATCTCAAATGGTTTACGAGTAAATGCAGTTTAAAAGTTTTTCAAAAAGATCAAAATTGTTTTAAACCAATGATATGGGTATCAAAAGATGCAGAATTAAAAGGAGAATAATTCCTGAAAAAATCATTTCGACATCTCAAATGGTTTAGGAGTTATTGCAATTTATACGTTAATAAAAATACCAGATTTTAACATTTCCCGTTTCGCCACTTGCAATACCTTTTTAAATCGCCTGTAGCTCCATAACTATACATCGTAATGATATCTAAATTTACATGAGGAAAGAAGAAAATTGAAATTTTACTGTGGTGTTTTCAATTCGAAAATATCTCTTATAGTTTATGAGTAATTAACTCGTGAAAACAGCCAATTTTCCAACTTTGCAAAATGCTAAGGTACCCCCCTAGCAGTTTTTTTAGGCGAAAAAGTGAGTTTTTGATTTTTGAATGTTTCTATAGCTCAATAGAAGCAGAATTAAATTTGGAGTCAAGGGGTGCTAATGAAATTTCAAAATTTTTAATATTTTTTTCATTTTTATCTATTTTTTATAAACATTTCAACATTTATCAATAACAATGATATGCACATCAATAGATGCAGAATTGAAAGGAGAATAAACCCTGAAAAAATCACTTTGACATCTCAAATGGTTTAAGAGTTATTGCATGTTATACGTTAATAAAAATACCAGATTTTAACATTTCCCGTTTTGCCACTTGCAATACCTTTTTAAATCGCCTGTAGCTCCATAACTATACATCGTAATGATATCTAAATTTACATGAGGAAAGAAGAAAATTGAAATTTTACTGTGGTGTTTTCAATTCGAAAATATCTCTTATAGTTTATGAGTAATTAACTCGTGAAAACAGCCAATTTTCCAACTTTGCAAAATGCTAAGGTACCCCCCTTGCAGTTTTTTTAGGCGAAAAAGTGAGTTTTTGATTTTTGAATGTTTCTATAGCTCAATAGAAGCAGAATTAAATTTGGAGTCGAAGGGTGCTAATGAAATTTCAAAAATTTTAATATTTTTTTCATTTTTATCTGTTTTTTGTAAAAATTTCAACATTTATCAATAACAATGATATTCACATCAATAGATGCAGAATTGAAAGGAGAATAAACCCTGAAAAAATCACTTTGACATCTCAAATGGTTTACGAGTAAATGCAGTTTAAAATTTTTTCAAAAAAGATCAAAATTGTTTTAAACCAATGATATGGGTATCAAAAGATGCAGAATTGAAAGGAGAATAAACCCTGAAAAAATCACTTTGACATCTCAAATGGTTTAGGAGTTATTGCAATTTATACGTTAATAAAAATACCAGATTTTAACATTTCCCGTTTCGCCACTTGCAATACCTTTTTAAATCGCCTGTAGCTCCATAACTATACGTCGTAATGATATCTAAATTTACATGAGCAAAGAAGAAAATTGAAATTTTACTGTGGAGTTTTCAATTCGAAAATATCTCTTATAGTTTATGAGTAATTAACTCGTGAAAACAGCCAATTTTCCAACTTTGCAAAATGCTAAGGTACCCCCCTTGCAGTTTTTTTAGGCGAAAAAGTGAGTTTTTGATTTTTGAATGTTTCTATAGCTCAATAGAAGCAGAATTAAATTTGGAGTCGAAGGGTGCTAATGAAATTTCAAAAATTTTAATATTTTTTTCATTTTTATCTATTTTTTGTAAAAATTTCAACATTTATCAATAACAATGATATTCACATCAATAGATGCAGAATTGAAAGGAGAATAAACCCTGAAAAATTCACTTTGACATCTCAAATGGTTTAGGAGTTATTGCAATTTATACGTTAATAAAAATACCAGATTTTAACATTTCCCGTTTCGCCACTTGCAATACCTTTTTAAATCGCCTGTAGCTCCATAACTATACATCGTAATGATATCTAAATTTACATGAGGAAAGAAGAAAATTGAAATTTTACTGTGGTGTTTTCAATTCGAAAATATCTCTTATAGTTTATGAGTAATTAACTCGTGAAAACAGCCAATTTTCCAACTTTGCAAAATGCTAAGGTACCCCCCTAGCAGTTTTTTTAGGCGAAAAAGTGAGTTTTTGATTTTTGAATGTTTCTATAGCTCAATAGAAGCAGAATTAAATTTGGAGTCAAGGGGTGCTAATGAAATTTCAAAATTTTTAATATTTTTTTCATTTTTATCTATTTTTTATAAACATTTCAACATTTATCAATAACAATGATATGCACATCAATAGATGCAGAATTGAAAGGAGAATAAACCCTGAAAAAATCACTTTGACATCTCAAATGGTTTAAGAGTTATTGCATGTTATACGTTAATAAAAATACCAGATTTTAACATTTCCCGTTTTGCCACTTGCAATACCTTTTTAAATCGCCTGTAGCTCCATAACTATACATCGTAATGATATCTAAATTTACATGAGGAAAGAAGAAAATTGAAATTTTACTGTGGTGTTTTCAATTCGAAAATATCTCTTATAGTTTATGAGTAATTAACTCGTGAAAACAGCCAATTTTCCAACTTTGCAAAATGCTAAGGTACCCCCCTTGCAGTTTTTTTAGGCGAAAAAGTGAGTTTTTGATTTTTGAATGTTTCTATAGCTCAATAGAAGCAGAATTAAATTTGGAGTCGAAGGGTGCTAATGAAATTTCAAAAATTTTAATATTTTTTTCATTTTTATCTGTTTTTTGTAAAAATTTCAACATTTATCAATAACAATGATATTCACATCAATAGATGCAGAATTGAAAGGAGAATAAACCCTGAAAAAATCACTTTGACATCTCAAATGGTTTACGAGTAAATGCAGTTTAAAATTTTTTCAAAAAAGATCAAAATTGTTTTAAACCAATGATATGGGTATCAAAAGATGCAGAATTGAAAGGAGAATAAACCCTGAAAAAATCACTTTGACATCTCAAATGGTTTAGGAGTTATTGCAATTTATACGTTAATAAAAATACCAGATTTTAACATTTCCCGTTTCGCCACTTGCAATACCTTTTTAAATCGCCTGTAGCTCCATAACTATACGTCGTAATGATATCTAAATTTACATGAGCAAAGAAGAAAATTGAAATTTTACTGTGGAGTTTTCAATTCGAAAATATCTCTTATAGTTTATGAGTAATTAACTCGTGAAAACAGCCAATTTTCCAACTTTGCAAAATGCTAAGGTACCCCCCTTGCAGTTTTTTTAGGCGAAAAAGTGAGTTTTTGATTTTTGAATGTTTCTATAGCTCAATAGAAGCAGAATTAAATTTGGAGTCGAAGGGTGCTAATGAAATTTCAAAAATTTTAATATTTTTTTCATTTTTATCTATTTTTTGTAAAAATTTCAACATTTATCAATAACAATGATATTCACATCAATAGATGCAGAATTGAAAGGAGAATAAACCCTGAAAAATTCACTTTGACATCTCAAATGGTTTAGGAGTTATTGCAATTTATACGTTAATAAAAATACCAGATTTTAACATTTCCCGTTTCGCCACTTGCAATACCTTTTTAAATCGCCTGTAGCTCCATAACTATACATCGTAATGATATCTAAATTTACATGAGGAAAGAAGAAAATTGAAATTTTACTGTGGTGTTTTCAATTCGAAAATATCTCTTATAGTTTATGAGTAATTAACTCGTGAAAACATCCAATTTTCCAACTTTGCAAAATGCTAAGGTCCCCACCTCCCTTGCAGTTTTTTTAGGCGAAAAAGTGAGTTTTTGATTTTTGAATGTTTCTATAGCTTAATAGAAGCAGAATTAAATTTGGAGTCAAGGGGTGCTAATGAATTATCAAAATTTTTATTATTTTTTTCATTTTTATCTATTTTTTGTAAACATTTCAACATTTATCAATAACAATGATATGCACATCAATAGATGCAGAATTGAAAGGAGAATAAACCCTGAAAAAATCACTTTGACATCTCAAATGGTTTACGAGTAAATGCAGTTTAAAAGTTTTTCAAAAAAGATCAAAATTGTTGTAAACCAACAATATGGGTATTAAAAGATGCAGAATTGAAGGGAGAATAAACCCTGAAAAAATCACTTTGACATCTCAAATGGTTTAAGAGTTATTGCATTTTATACGTTAATAAAAATACCAGATTTTAACATTTCCCGTTTCGCCACTTGCAATACCTTTTTAAATCGCCTGTAGCTCCATAACTATACATCGTAATGATATCTAAATTTACATGAGGAAAGAAGAAAATTGAAATTTTACTGTGGTGTTTTCAATTCGAAAATATCTCTTATAGTTTATGAGTAATTAACTCGTGAATACAGCCAATTTTCCAACTTTGCAAAATGCTAATGTACCCCCCCCTGCAGTTTTTTTAGGCGAAAAAGTGAGTTTTTGATTTTTGAATGTTTCTATAGCTCAATAGAAGCAGAATTAAATTTGGAGTCGAAGGGTGCTAATGAAATTTCAAAAATTTTAATATTTTTTTCATTTTTATCTATTTTTTGTAAAAATTTCAACATTTATCAATAACAATGATATTCACATCAATAGATGCAGAATTGAAAGGAGAATAAACCCTGAAAAATTCACTTTGACATCTCAAATGGTTTAGGAGTTATTGCAATTTATACGTTAATAAAAATACCAGATTTTAACATTTCCCGTTTCGCCACTTGCAATACCTTTTTAAATCGCCTGTAGCTCCATAACTATACATCGTAATGATATCTAAATTTACATGAGGAAAGAAGAAAATTGAAATTTTACTGTGGTGTTTTCAATTCGAAAATATCTCTTATAGTTTATGAGTAATTAACTCGTGAAAACAGCCAATTTTCCAACTTTGCAAAATGCTAAGGTACCCCCCTAGCAGTTTTTTTAGGCGAAAAAGTGAGTTTTTGATTTTTGAATGTTTCTATAGCTCAATAGAAGCAGAATTAAATTTGGAGTCAAGGGGTGCTAATGAAATTTCAAAATTTTTAATATTTTTTTCATTTTTATCTATTTTTTATAAACATTTCAACATTTATCAATAACAATGATATGCACATCAATAGATGCAGAATTGAAAGGAGAATAAACCCTGAAAAAATCACTTTGACATCTCAAATGGTTTAAGAGTTATTGCATGTTATACGTTAATAAAAATACCAGATTTTAACATTTCCCGTTTTGCCACTTGCAATACCTTTTTAAATCGCCTGTAGCTCCATAACTATACATCGTAATGATATCTAAATTTACATGAGGAAAGAAGAAAATTGAAATTTTACTGTGGTGTTTTCAATTCGAAAATATCTCTTATAGTTTATGAGTAATTAACTCGTGAAAACAGCCAATTTTCCAACTTTGCAAAATGCTAAGGTACCCCCCTTGCAGTTTTTTTAGGCGAAAAAGTGAGTTTTTGATTTTTGAATGTTTCTATAGCTCAATAGAAGCAGAATTAAATTTGGAGTCGAAGGGTGCTAATGAAATTTCAAAAATTTTAATATTTTTTTCATTTTTATCTGTTTTTTGTAAAAATTTCAACATTTATCAATAACAATGATATTCACATCAATAGATGCAGAATTGAAAGGAGAATAAACCCTGAAAAAATCACTTTGACATCTCAAATGGTTTACGAGTAAATGCAGTTTAAAATTTTTTCAAAAAAGATCAAAATTGTTTTAAACCAATGATATGGGTATCAAAAGATGCAGAATTGAAAGGAGAATAAACCCTGAAAAAATCACTTTGACATCTCAAATGGTTTAGGAGTTATTGCAATTTATACGTTAATAAAAATACCAGATTTTAACATTTCCCGTTTCGCCACTTGCAATACCTTTTTAAATCGCCTGTAGCTCCATAACTATACGTCGTAATGATATCTAAATTTACATGAGCAAAGAAGAAAATTGAAATTTTACTGTGGAGTTTTCAATTCGAAAATATCTCTTATAGTTTATGAGTAATTAACTCGTGAAAACAGCCAATTTTCCAACTTTGCAAAATGCTAAGGTACCCCCCTTGCAGTTTTTTTAGGCGAAAAAGTGAGTTTTTGATTTTTGAATGTTTCTATAGCTCAATAGAAGCAGAATTAAATTTGGAGTCGAAGGGTGCTAATGAAATTTCAAAAATTTTAATATTTTTTTCATTTTTATCTATTTTTTGTAAAAATTTCAACATTTATCAATAACAATGATATTCACATCAATAGATGCAGAATTGAAAGGAGAATAAACCCTGAAAAATTCACTTTGACATCTCAAATGGTTTAGGAGTTATTGCAATTTATACGTTAATAAAAATACCAGATTTTAACATTTCCCGTTTCGCCACTTGCAATACCTTTTTAAATCGCCTGTAGCTCCATAACTATACATCGTAATGATATCTAAATTTACATGAGGAAAGAAGAAAATTGAAATTTTACTGTGGTGTTTTCAATTCGAAAATATCTCTTATAGTTTATGAGTAATTAACTCGTGAAAACATCCAATTTTCCAACTTTGCAAAATGCTAAGGTCCCCACCTCCCTTGCAGTTTTTTTAGGCGAAAAAGTGAGTTTTTGATTTTTGAATGTTTCTATAGCTTAATAGAAGCAGAATTAAATTTGGAGTCAAGGGGTGCTAATGAATTATCAAAATTTTTATTATTTTTTTCATTTTTATCTATTTTTTGTAAACATTTCAACATTTATCAATAACAATGATATGCACATCAATAGATGCAGAATTGAAAGGAGAATAAACCCTGAAAAAATCACTTTGACATCTCAAATGGTTTACGAGTAAATGCAGTTTAAAAGTTTTTCAAAAAAGATCAAAATTGTTGTAAACCAACAATATGGGTATTAAAAGATGCAGAATTGAAGGGAGAATAAACCCTGAAAAAATCACTTTGACATCTCAAATGGTTTAAGAGTTATTGCATTTTATACGTTAATAAAAATACCAGATTTTAACATTTCCCGTTTCGCCACTTGCAATACCTTTTTAAATCGCCTGTAGCTCCATAACTATACATCGTAATGATATCTAAATTTACATGAGGAAAGAAGAAAATTGAAATTTTACTGTGGTGTTTTCAATTCGAAAATATCTCTTATAGTTTATGAGTAATTAACTCGTGAATACAGCCAATTTTCCAACTTTGCAAAATGCTAATGTACCCCCCTGCAGTTTTTTTAGGCGAAAAAGTGAGTTTTTGATTTTTGAATGTTTCTATAGCTTAATAGAAGCAGAATTAAATTTGGAGTCAAGGGGTGCTAATGAAATTTCAAAATTTTTAATATTTTTTTTCATTTTTATCTATTTTTTGTAAACATTTCAACATTTATCAATAACAATGATATGCACATCAATAGATGCAGAATTGAAAGGAGAATAAACCCTGAAAAAATCACTTTGACATCTCAAATGGTTTACGAGTAAATGCAGTTTAAAAGTTTTTCAAAAAGATCAAAATTGTTTTAAACCAATGATATGGGTATCAAAAGATGCAGAATTAAAAGGAGAATAATTCCTGAAAAAATCATTTCGACATCTCAAATGGTTTAGGAGTTATTGCAATTGATACGTTAATAAAAATACCAGATTTTAACATTTCCCGTTTCGCCACTTGCAATACCTTTTTAAATCGCCTGTAGCTCCATAACTATACATCGTAATGATATCTAAATTTACATGAGGAAAGAAGAAAATTGAAATTTTACTGTGGTGTTTTCAATTCGAAAATATCTCTTATAGTTTATGAGTAATTAACTCGTGAAAACAGCCAATTTTCCAACTTTGCAAAATGCTAATGTACCCCCCCTTGCAGTTTTTTTAGGCGAAAAAGTGAGTTTTTGATTTTTGAATGTTTCTATAGCTTAATAGAACCAGAATTAAATTTGGAGTCAAGGGGTGCTAATGAAATTTCAAAATTTTTAATATTTTTTTTCATTTTTATCTATTTTTTGTAAACATTTCAACATTTATCAATAACAATGATATGCACATCAATAGATGCAGAATTGAAAGGAGAATAAACCCTGAAAAAATCACTTTGACATCTCAAATGGTTTACGAGTAAATGCAGTTTAAAAGTTTTTCAAAAAGATCAAAATTGTTTTAAACCAATGATATGGGTATCAAAAGATGCAGAATTAAAAGGAGAATAAACCCTGAAAAATCACTTCGACATCTCAAATGGTTTAGGAGTTATTGCAATTTATACGTTAATAAAAATACCAGATTTTAACATTTCCCGTTTCGCCACTTGCAATACCTTTTTAAATCGCCTGTAGCTCCATAACTATACATCGTAATGATATCTAAATTTACATGAGGAAAGAAGAAAATTGAAATTTTACTGTGGTGTTTTCAATTCGAAAATATCTCTTATAGTTTATGAGTAATTAACTCGTGAAAACAGCCAATTTTCCAACTTTGCAAAATGCTAAGGTACCCCCCTTGCAGTTTTTTTAGGCGAAAAAGTGAGTTTTTGATTTTTGAATGTTTCTATAGCTCAATAGAAGCAGAATTAAATTTGGAGTCGAAGGGTGCTAATGAAATTTAAAAATTTTTAATATTTTTTTTCATTTTTATCTATTTTTTTGTAAACATTTCAACATTTATCAATAACAATGATATGCACATCAATAGATGCAGAATTGGAAGGAGAGTAAACCCTGAAAAAGACACTTTAAAATCTCAAAGGGTTTACGAGTAAATGCAGTTTAAAAGTTTTTCAAAAAAGATCAAAATTGTTTTAAACCAATGATATGGGTATCAAAAGATGCAGAATTAAAAGGAGAATAAACCCTGAAAAAATCACTTCGACATCTCAAATGGTTTAAGAGTTATTGCAATTTATACGTTAATAAAAATACCAGATTTTAACATTTCCCGTTTCGCCACTTGCAATACCTTTTTAAATCGCCTGTAGCTCCATAACTATACATCGTAATGATATCTAAATTTACATGAGGAAAGAAGAAAATTGAAATTTTACTGAGTTTCAATTCGAAAATATCTCTTATAGTTTATGAGTAATTAACTCGTGAAAACATCCAATTTTCCAACTTTGCAAAATGCTAAGGTCCCCACCTCCCTTGCAGTTTTTTTAGGCGAAAAAGTGAGTTTTTGATTTTTGAATGTTTCTATAGCTTAATAGAAGCAGAATTAAATTTGGAGTCAAGGGGTGCTAATGAAATTTCAAAATTTTTATTATTTTTTTAATTTTTATCTATTTTTTGTAAACATTTCAACATTTATCAATAACAATGATATGCACATCAATAGATGCAGAATTGAAAGGAGAATAAACCCTGAAAAAATCACTTTGACATCTCAAATGGTTTAAGAGTTATTGCATTTTATACGTTAATAAAAATACCAGATTTTAACATTTCCCGTTTCGCCACTTGCAATACCTTTTTAAATCGCCTGTAGCTCCATAACTATACACCATAATGATATCTAAATTTACATGAGGAAAGAAGAAAATTGAAGTTTATTTTTTGTCAGTTTGTTATTGTTGTTGTTTACACTTTTGTCGGTATGTTTTGTTGTTGTTTACATTTTGTCAGTCTGTTATTGTTTTTGTTTACATTTTGTCGATTTGTTATTGATGTTGTTTACAGTTAGTCGGTATGCTTTTGTTGTTGTTTACATTTTGTCTGCTCGTTTTTGTTTTCATTTTGTCACTTTGTTTTTGTTGTTGTTTATATTTTGAAGGTTTGTAATTGTTGTTGTTTACATTTGTCGGATTGTTTTTGTTGTTGTTTACAGTTATTCCTTTTGTTTTTGTTGTTGTTTACAGTCGTCAGTTTGTTATTGTTGTTATTTATATTTTGATGGTTTGTTATTGTTGTTGTTTATATTTTGACGGTTTGTTATAGTTGTTGTTTACATTTGTCGGTTTGTTTTTGTTGTTGTTTACAGTTATTTCTTTTGTTTTTGTTGTTGTTGAAATTTGGTGAGTTTGTTTTAGTTGTTGTTTACAGTTACTAGTGACATTCACCTCCTTTAAGATTATTTTCTCCTGATACTACGGTAAAATGACAAAATCCTGTTATCAGGTGAATATGATTTGATAGGAGGTCTACCTGAAATAAAAACGGAATCGCAGTTGACATCTACCACCTTTAACATTATATTCTCCTGATACTGTGATTTTGTTTACAGTTACTCGGTTTGTTTTTGTTGTTGTATACAGTTAGTCGGTTTGTTTTTGTTATTGTTTTCAGACTTTTGGTTTGTTTTTGTTATTGTTTACCGTTGGTGGGTTTGTTTTTGTTATTGTTTACAGATTTTTGGTTTGTTTTTGTTATTGTTTACAGATTTATGGTTTGTTTTTGTTATTGTTTACAGATTTTTGGTTTATTTTTGTTGTTGTTTATATTTTGTCAGTTTGTTATTGTTGTTGTTTACATTTTGTCGGTTTGTTATTGTTGTTGTTTACACTTTTGTCGGTTTGTTTTGTTGTTGTTTACATTTTGTCAGTCTGTTATTGTTTTTGTTTACATTTTGTCGATTTGTTATTGATGTTGTTTACAGTTAGTCGGTATGATTTTGTTGTTGTTTACATTTTGTCTGCGTGTTTATGTTTTCATTTTGTCAATTTGTTTTTGTTGTTGTTTATATTTTGACAGTTTGTTATTGATGTAGTTTATATTTTGACGGTTTGTTATTGTTTTTGTTGTCATTTACAGTTATTCCTTTTGTTTTTGTTGTTGTTAGCAGTCGTCGGTTTGTTATTGTTGTTGTTTACATTTTGTGAGTTTGTTTTTCTTGTTGTTTACAGTTACTAGTGACATTCACCTCCTCTAAGATTATATTCTCCTAATACTGCGGTAAAATGACAAAATCCTGTTATCAGGTGAATATGATTTGATAGGAGGTCTACCTGAAATAAAAACGGAATCGCAATTGACATCTACCACCTTTAACATTATATTCTCCTGATACTGTGTTTTTGTTTACAGTTACTCGGTTTGTTTTTGTTGTTGTATACAGTTAGTCGGTTGGTTTTTGTTATTGTTTTCAGATTTTTGGTTTGTTTTTGTTATTGTTTACAGTTGGTGGGTTTGTTTTTGTTATTGTTTACAGATTTTTGGTTTGTTTTTGTTATTGTTTACAGATTTTTGGTTTGTTTTTGTTATTGTTTACAGATTTTTGGTTTGTTTTTGTTGTTGTTTATATTTTGTCAGTTTGTTATTGTTGTTGTTTACATTTTGTCGGTTTGTTATTGTTGTTGTTTACACTTTTGTCGGTTTGTTTTGTTGTTGTTTACATTTTGTCAGTCTGTTATTGTTTTTGTTTACATTTTGTCGATTTGTTATTGATGTTGTTTACAGTTAGTCGGTATGATTTTGTTGTTGTTTACATTTTGTCTGCTTGTTTATGTTTTCATTTTGTTGGTTTGTTTTTGTTGTTGTTTATATTTTGACAGTTTGTTATTGATGTAGTTTATATTTTGATGGTTTGTTATATTTTTTGTTGTCGTTTACAGTTATTCCTCTTGTTTTTGTTGTTGTTAGCAGCCGTCGGTTTGTTATTGTTGTTGTTTACATTTTGTAAGTTTGTTTTTCTTGTTGTTTACAGTTACTAGTGACATTCACCTCCCTTAAGATTATATTCTACTAATACTGCGGTAAAATGACAAAATCCTGTTATCAGGTGAATATGATTTGATAGGAGGTCTACCTGAAATAAAAACGGAATCGTAGTTGACATCTACCACCTTTAACATTATATTCTCCTGATACTGTGTTTTTGTTTACAGTTACTCGGTTTGTTTTTGTTGTTGTTTACAGTTTGTCGGTTTGTTTTTGTTGTTGTTTACATTTTGTCAGTTCGTTATTGTTTTTGTTTACATTTTGTCGGTTTGTTATTGTTGTTGTTTACAGTTAGTCGGTTTGCTTTTGTTGTTGTTCACAGTTTGTCTGTTTTTTGTCATTTTGTCAGTTTGTTTTTGATGTTGTTTGCATTTTGACGGTTTGTTATTGTTATTGTTTACAGTTGGTCGGTTTGTTTTTATTATTGTTTTCAGATTTTTGATTTGTTTTTATTATTGTTTAAAGTTGGTGGGTTTGTTTTTGTTATTGTTTACAGATTTTTGGTTTGTTTTTGTTATTGTTTACAGATTTTTGGTTTGTTTTTGTTATTGTTTACAGATTTTTGGTTTGTTTTTATTTTGTCAGTTTGTTGTTGTTGTTGTTACATTTTGTCAGTTTGTTATTGTTGTTGTTTACATTTTGTCGGTTTGTTTTGTTGTTGTTTACATTTTGTCAGTCTGTTATTGTTTTTGTTTACATTTTGTTGATTTGTTATTGATATTGTTTACAGTTAGTCGATATGGTTTTGTTGTTGTTTACATTTTGTCTGCTTGTTTTTGTTTCATTTTGTCACTTTGTTTTTGTTGTTGTTTATATTTTGACGGTTTGTTATTGTTGTTGTTTACATTTGTCGGTTTGTTTTTGTTGTTGTTTAAAGTTATTCCTTTTGTTTTTGTTGTTGTTTACAGTCGTCAGTTTGTTATTGTTGTTATTTATATTTTGATGGTTTGTTATTGTTGTTGCTTATATTTTGACGGTTTGTTATTGTTGTTGTTTACATTGGTCGGTTTGTTTTTGTTGTTGTTTACAGTTATTTCTTTTGTTTTTGTTGTTGATGACATTTGGTGAGTTTGTTTTAGTTGTTGTTTACAGTTACTAGTGACATTCACCTCCTTTAAGATTATATTCTCCTGATACTGCGGTAAAATGACAAAATCCTGTTATCAGGTGAATATGTTTTGATAGAAGGTCTATCTGAATTGAAAACGGAATCGCATTTGACATCTATCTCTTTTAACATTTTATCCTCCTGATACTGTTTTGTTATTTACAGTTAGTCGCTTTGTTTTTGTTGTAGTTTACACTTTGTCGGTTTGTTTTTGTTGTTGTTGGGTTATGTCTCCATGGCTTATAACACGGCGAGGGGTGCTATTAAAATTTCTGTGAGAATTTACAAAAGAAAAATTGTGTTTTATTTGTCCTTTCTAAATCTTTCAGCTTTAAGAGAGTCTATGATTTCTTATTCAAGTGTTAATTGCTATACATTGAAGCGTCGAGAGCTACTAAACTGGAATCCATGAAAGATTGCAGCTAACATACAGTCAGTGAAATCACAGCATTGTGATGTCACTTGCAAAACAGTAAACTTTGATTACAGTGAGAAGTACTTGGTAATCCTATAGATACCTCACTGGTTGGTTCCTTCAATGTCACTCCATCTGCAAACACTGATGGTTCCTACTGTATTCTGGCATCTTATTAACTTATATTATTTATAAGAGTAGAATGGAGGTTAAGCTTGCTTGATTGCACCTTAGCCACATTGGTCTTTTTGTTCTGAAACCTTTAGCATACAGGGGAAAAAAGAAAAGCAGAACATAAACTCAGAGGAAATTACAATCAAAGAATAAAAATCCTCCTTTTTTATGATTCATTTAATTTACATTCCTATAATTAGAATATGGTGAGATGACTCCTGACCCCATGGCATGTTCCTCACAGAAAACTGGCATCTACTAAATTTCTTATTGTGAGTGAATCATCATTTTCAAATTCTTAAGCCACATCTTCTACATGTTTGATACAAATAAATTATCCTTCTTAAAGTTATGTCATCTAATCAAAGAAACCTACTCTTGCCGTCAGTTAAACATAAATAAAAATATTATGGAAAAAATACTGCAATATTGTCTTCTTATTTACATTCCCATTACACTTTTCCTTGTCACTGTAACCATTATTTTTTCATAAATAAATAATATATGCTCAACATTATTTAAAATTTTAATATAGAACAGAATTTGCCTACTAACATTTGACAATTACTTCTGGTTGTTGAATAAATTTATAATAGTTCAACTTAATTAATTCAATTTGAATTGTTAATTTAAAATAATTTATTACACTTTCCATATATTCTTTTAATGTTATGTGTTAACTTTGTAAACTATTGTGCATCTGTTTGCTCAACCCCTTAAGATCCCCATATACCTATGTGTATCCAAGGAGGCTCTAAAAATTCATCCAATTAATAGATTGAAAAACCAATTCTCTGTTGTTAAAAACACCCAATTTTCAGTTCTTCTTATTTATTATATGAAATATAAAATATACTACAAATAACTCACCTTAATTTATCCAAGAAGTCTGTTTAGATAATTTCAATAAAACAAAATTTTATATTGAAAGCTTCTCATTTCCTAACATCTCTATGTGAACTTTGTTTTCATTTTAATTGGAATTTTTTCCCTTTTCATTATTAAATTTTACTTTCATTATCATATTCATCAAAATCATTTACAATAAAACTATCATCAAGGGATAAAAAAATACAATGTTGAAGGTAAACAGTTAGACTTCTTTTTTGTGGAAATATCTTTTGTCTCTCTAATTTTAAGCTTTTTCAACTTCTATAAAAAAAAGTAGAATTTGTTCGGCTTATTAAATAAGAACCATTTCATATACAATTAATGAGAGTAAAACTAATTGGTACTTACATATTATACAGACCAGCGAAATAGATTAGGTTAGGCCAGGTTATTATAGTTAAATAGCTAATGCTGCACAGTATTATTGTTGTTCACCTGATAGTGTGACTATGGTGAAATAAAAAACATTGCTGCACTACTCAACATCATCTTGATATATATTTGTTTTAATTTATGTTGCAGTCGGCGGTGAGAGCACAGGGCAGTGATAATTTTGAGACGCTACTGGGTGACATCGCAAAATTCATGCCGCTGACAAAACCATCATCCTTTTTAAAGTTTGTCTAATCGTTATACTAAAATTGTCACTTATGTATTAAAATAGCTACTTTTAACTATAATAACCTTGGTTTAACTTAATCTATTTCACTGGTCTGTTTAGTAAGTAAGTACCAACTAATCAGACATCAATTACAATAATCTTGATTTAAATTTTTTTTAAATAAAGAAACATAAACATGTTATTTTCCAATGGAACCAATCTTACATACAAAACAGAAATACTATGTACAATCTCCATAAACAAAGTATATCCTATAAGAAAACACATCACTAATAATGTCATTAATATGGTATGTTATAATAATTACTTTTTCTACTGTAAACATAACTAATGCAAAAGGACAACGTTACAAACAATAATATGGCCAAAAAGCTAACACATGTGAACAAATATTGACAGGTTGCCCCCCCCCTCTCTCTCTCTCTCTCTCTTTCTTACACCTCTCTTGTTCTTTAGTTAATACTATTCCACAGTGTAGGCCTATATGCTTACAATAGGCGAAGAGTCTCTGAAATTTTTACACATTTAAAATTTAAAATAGACTTTATAATAATAATAGTGTTAATATAATTATTTGTCGAGTTTTTTGGGGAAACATCCGTTTTGATGAACTCTCAGTCTAAAAACATAATTTTGTGAGAATGTGTTTGCTCGTTTATTTTGTTTTTAACTGTTCCAATGGAAATGCCACCACTGGACAGAAGAATCAAAGTTATTGCCTATATTAAGTGGTTGGGAAAGTTTCCGTCATACAACAGTTTATTTTCAATTAGATAATTTTCTAACAAGAAAGTTAGAGGAATAAAATAATAAACATCTACCATATTTAAAGTCATTCTCTTTTTAATTCTCTTATGAAATCTAAATCCTTAACCTAATGAGTTTACAATTAACTACAAATTGCTTTTCATCATCGGGCAGTAGTTGTAGTTTCGTTTACTAAAGTGTAATTTGATTTTTAAAGTATTACATAACTTATTACATTTTATACAAAAAGTTAATGCTTTATAAAACCACTTCCTAAGTTTAGTCGTGAAAAATTAAGAAAATATAAAACAATCTCCAGAACAAAAATGAAGTTAGTGGTCGAGGACGGAGAATATATTGTTATATATTACTATGTCATACTTTACACTGTACAACGTTCAAACTATACAAAGAATTAATAATATCATAATATCCTACAAGCATTCTTCAACATATTACGTTTCTTTCTTCCCTTCAACTTCCCAGACCTGAGTACAATGGTTCCATTACTGTGATGGTTTTTGTGGTTCGGAGATGAAGGACCAAAGGCACCTGAAAAACCAATTCATATTAAAAATAATATACAATACATCGCTTATTACAACATATCGGTTTTATTGACTAAATCTGAAGGTCCCGATCGAACTCCACAAAAGACCTGTACTTAAAAAGCTGCTTATAACGACATATCGATTTTTGCAACTAAATTTGAAGGTCCTAGTCGAATTCAATATAAGACTTGTACTTGAAAAGCTGCTTACAACAACATATTGCTTTTAGGTACACATTTTTATTGATTTGTTATAAAATTGGTTTGGATATAACAACATAATATAAAATAACACTTTTTATATTAATGTGTTTCTTTCTCACATTTCATTTCTTTCTTTCATACATTCTTCCCCAGCCCTTTTTCAATGTAACCTGTAACTTTGTCTGTCTTCTAACGCAGTTATTCGTCTTCTACAGTAAAGTACAGTAGTGTCTTCAAAATTTCATAAAGAAAGAGGAAAGTGTTAATATTGAAGAAAAGGTTCACCAAATATGGAGATTGGAAAATGGAGAAACTTAAACTATTGAGGAGTTTTTAAATTGGTTATAAAAAATACAGATTATACTGTACATAAATTCGTAGAGGACTTGTTAAATGTGAGTAATTTTAGAAAAAACAAATGAATAACACAAATTATTTGTACAGTATCTTAATAATAAAGTGTTTCTTTCAGTTCCCTGTACTACAGTATTTATTCTAAAATGTATACCTATATATTATGCAGTTGTTTTTGAAAATAGGCCTACTGTGTGTTCTCTTATTGTTTACAACAACCAAAACTACAAACAGTCTCTTGTACACCATTATAAACAATTAAACACTGTAGTGTAAAACATTTAAAAAACTGATATAACAAAGATAGGGAAGGCAGATATAAATAAGAGGAAGCTATTTTTTTTATGTAACAGGCATTATAATCAATTGTAGGTGGGATGAAGTAAGGCTATGGACTCCCTCTAACATAAACACAGACTTGGGATCCATAAGTATGAAAAATTATACAGATATTTTATACCAGAGAGCATTAGATGTATTGGATTTATATTCTAGAACCATCAATTGATACAGTATAAACACTGAAATTTTTACAATATACTCAGCTATTTAACATTGTGAAGAATTGAAGGAGGACAGTATATTAATCTTTATTGTCATTAAAATATGCAAAAAACACAATGCATAGATTTAGTTTAATATTAGTCATACATGGATTTTATATTAATATCACTAAACTCAAACACACTATACAGTAGTTTATTAATAAATCATTTATACAATTTATAAAAATATTCATCCTGACTGATTCGAAAACATCATTTTATGCACTTATAAAATACATGTCATCATTTCATTTTCTATGCATTCAGGAAATACAACAACCAGTGCCGGATTAAGAACCTTGGGGCCCCAAAGCGAGATAGGCAAGGAGGCCCCCCAACCTCGACCACCCCCCTCAATTAACCCGACCAGCCCAACCCGGATAGTATAATATATTATACTATTTTAATATATTTTTTTTAATCCCTTGGGGGCCCCCTTCGGGGCCGGGGCCCCAAAGCGGCCGCTTTGTCTGCTTAGTGCTTAATCCGGCACTGACAACAACATCTTTCAGTAACACCAGGTGACAGTGACATAATGGACAACTAAAGATTGAAAAAATAACAATGTTTGTAGTGAAAACTATATCTGGTGGTTATGGCGAATGTTTTAGGAAAAGGATTGAGGATGTGAGATTAAGTGGCTGAACTCCTGGAAGAACAGCTTAACAAATAGGAAACTCTATGATATATAACAGGAACCAAGAGGTGGAAACATTGCAGCATATTCTATTCAACTGCAAGAAATGATAGGATTTAAAACATGACAGAAATTTAAGAGTTATGTTGCTAGTATCCAAGTCACTATTGTTTTAACTAACAATTAAATTAACTTACTGAACGACCAACTAAACTTCTCTTCCAACACAATATATGATACGACAATTAAAGTCCAAGATAATAATCTTAAATAAACAAGCAGTAAATACGAGACGTTAGTTGTCCTAGGACATCGATATGATGAGCATACCAAGTGTCGCGTTACGATAAGTGATGTATAAATTAATAAATATATATATATGTAAATGTCCGTGTGTTTTTATATTTTATTTTAATGTGTTAACAATCTCAACTGAGTGAAAAGAACTCTGAAGATGGAGCAGATGCTTTGAAACGCGTTATTGTTTAAAAAGGAAGTCACCTGGCGGAAACCATATAAAGTAATTTAATTGTTAGTTATGACAGAAATATTGAAGTACATATATGTTGGTCATAGCTGATTAACTGTACCAGATACGTCATATAATTGGCATCAGTTGAAACTGGTAATTGTCGTTTCACTGCAGGTCCACTTTAGTTTCACAAGAGTTAAATTATTATTTTCATAGCTAGTAATGGACTTGCGACATGGGCTAACAGAGGCTTAAGGGCGTCTTTGTATGGCTACAAAATTCCCCTCACTAGATGAACATTCACAAAAAAAAAAGGCATATACAATGATTTAACAACAGCCAAATATTTAAAAATTGTCTCAATTTTAGAGCAATGTCTTCGGCAATTCAAAATGAACTAGCTAGTTTAATGATGATAAAATCAAATAAGAAATTTCACATTCCAGATTTGTTGTAATATTACTTGATATAACAAATAAAAGCCAGTTGTCAACAATTACACACTTTGTTGACAATGGGAGGAAGTTTTATATTTAACTGATGTAAGTTCAGACGGAACAGCACAAAGGTTGTTTAGGTATATTACCAAAGTGGTAGAAGATTATCTAAGCAAACTTTTGATATTACTGCTTTAAAGGCCAGCCATGTATCTGAACTACAGACAGTAAAACGTAAGTATCTAACAGAAATCTTCATCCATTGCTACAGTCACGGATTAAATTTATTTCTGTAAAAATCTACAAGTTTCATAACTGAATGTAAAAAATTCTTCATTCTTTATTTCACACTCTATGGCCCACACTACTGCTCTAACAAAATATACGAGGCAGAACTACCATGAGTAGCTCTGAAAAGATGGTATTTTACATCAAGGCTTGTAAATACCTTCAAAGAACATCGAAATATTCTTATAAATTTCTTTCTCTCATCAATAATTGAAGATGAACCTGATGACCGGACAAGTAAAAGTCAATTATGCTTCAGGATTACACAATATTTCTTCTTCTCACATTTAACAAAAAAATTTCACTTTCCGATATTCTGACGTATTACAAAATAAATGTATGTTTCTTACTACACTGAAAAAGTCAATGAGTCAATGAATTTTATAATGTTTTACAAAAAATTAGAGACGATAATTTTAATCACATAAGGGAGAAGCTACAAACTAGCTTACAAAAGTAACTAATGCACTTGTAAATTATTTAAACAATTTTGATTTGTAAATTACAAGAATTATGTGTATTTTATTGTAGAACAACACTAAAAACTAAATGAGATAGCCTGCACATTGAACTCACAATATACCACTGCTAATTCAGGGCTGGTAACAGTTTATGGGGTAAAAAAAAGTGAAAAAAATGACTAAATTTTATAAAAAAGTGAAAAAAAAGTGACTAATTTTTTTAAAGTGAGTATGTGATTAAATTAAATTTGCTTAGAACTATAAAGTAATAAAAAATGAAGACTGTTATATATTTAATTAAGTAGAAGGGTATAAATATACAGGAAAATAATGTCTACAAATTACCCAATTTCAATAAACAAAACAAAGAAAAAAATCGTCCTCAACTGCCCCTTATTTTTTCTCTGTTTTGTTCATTTTTTTATAATTTATTTACTAAACGAATTACAGCATAAAAATTCAAATAAAGACCACTAATAAAGCATACATGTAAAACGTAAACAAAAACAAAGTATTTGGTAATAATAGGAGTTAACAAATTGTTATCAAATTTAGTAAAAACAATTACTTTTTCTTGAAAAAGTCTGAAATTAGGCTTGTTTTTCGTTTTTCTAAATTAACTTGTAAATTCTGAACACTGCGTCTTTTCTCTGTTGCCGCTTCCTGTACTTTAGTGACACCTTCCAGCATAGCTTGTGCCAAAAATGCATTACTAAAATCCTTTTCTTTCAAAGCTTTCTTTAATCTTTCATTTGCTTCAAACAGTAGTTTGGCTGCACTTTCACTTTGCTCCTCTTCTTCTTTTCGTAATTTTTTTAACTTTTCTTCGTCATCAGCAATGTTTTTCCTTTTTTTGTCAAGATGTTTCTTATTTTCTTCTTCAGCTATTTTCCTGTCTTGTTCAGCCTTCTCAGCTTCATCTTTAAGTCGTTTCTTTTCTCTTTCTCTCTCCAAGAAGGTATTATATTCTTTATAAGCCATACGTCCCATGGAAAGGAGCTCTTCAGTTATAGGAATAAGGTAAGGTTTATTATCAAACTTTTTAAGGGCACTTTTAACAGTGATTAAAGCATTTAAGGTTCTTTCAGACATTGATGCTCTATCGTTTGTAAGAGTCCTGTCTGAAGTCGAAAATCCTCTTTCCACATCAGCATTTCCATGTGACAAGGATAATGAAGCTTTGATAACTTTTTCAACTGTTGGAAATCTAGCACTCTTTCCAGTGGAATCAGATTTGATAAAAAACTGAGACCAATAAAGATCAATGGATTTTTCTTTGGATTTTGGTTCATCTTTTTCTAATTGAAGAAGTTTCCACTCATCCACAAGAATATCTGTTTGGACTTGCCATGGCATGGCCCTAGCAATTTCAACTATACTTTGACAACTCTCTTTGGACAGCCTTTCATTGGGATCTAAACATGACAATCTCTTTAGAAAAGGATTTGTAACAGATGATTTGTTCACAATATGCTTAATAGCTACAGAAAAATGTTTTTGAACTTGATGGCAGAAAAAAGTCCTATCTTTCTCGCCAACAGTTTTCAAGTTTGTTGATATTTCATCCGAAAATGTGAGATCTTTTAAAGGAAGTAGATTTTCAGTATTAAAAAAATCATCATTAATATTTCCAAGATCAAGATCTTTGAGAACTTCTAATTTGCAAATCCTCCCTAACATTTTCATGACTAACTCCGACAGCATATAATGTAACAGATGAATTAGCGGTTCTTCTTTTTGGAAGAAGCCTGTGATGCTAGTAAAGATTTGAGAACTAGATATAACAAAATGAAGTTCTGATTTCATTGTAGATTTCTTGAGCAGCCTTACAATTTTTAGATACCCGGGCCTTTTCATTAAATTTGGCCTATGCTTTGGCACATATGTTAAAAAATACTTCTCTGTAGCTTTCCATTGTTCTAAAAGTCTTTCAGCACTGCTCTGTATAGTAAGCCACCGACTTGGACAATGTTTTATAAACTTATGGTTTACAGTGCCAGTTTGTCTTTGAATTTCACTGTAATCTTCCCATCTGGCCGGCCATTTATGGAAGAAATTATGAACATCAAAAATAAGTTCCGAAGCATCTTCACCAAGTTCCTCTAAACCTTTGAGAAAAGCATTGTGGATGGTATGAATATCGCAGAATCCTAAATTTAAAAGTCCTTTTTTTCTAACTAAGAGTACTTGTTCGTTAAATATTCTTTTTACTGATTTGTTCACGTTTGGGCTATCTGATTCTAACATAAGAATGTTTTTTGCCGGAACTGATGCATTGTTAAGAGCACTATTGAGTTTTTCCACAAGAATAGGAGCTGTGGCAGTGCCTAGAAAAAAAGTCTCTAAATGATTATATACAATCCGATTCTGACTTGGAGACCAGTACCTAACACCTACTTGTAATTCCTTTTTCCCTGCAGCATTTGTAGTTTCGTCAAACAAAAGAGTAACATATGACTCTTCTATGTCTTTCATGATTATTTTTTTAAAATAGGGTGCAAGTGCATCTGTAATTAAATAGTGAGCTTTATTACGTCCTAAACTAAAGTCTTGAGGAACTGCATCTCCAAACATCACCTACAAAAAAACAAATACAAAAAAATTTAATAAAATTTACAGAATTTAAAAGTAAAAATACAAGTAACTTAGCATAAACGAAAGTCATTATAGTACATTATTATGTATTATTGTATTTAATACTTACTGACACTAATCAAATTTGTATTATAAATTATTTTACCATGCATTTTTAATACTATCGTATTGCTTTAACGTTTTTATGGTTATGAGCAAAGAACTTACCAGAAAAGTTTCACGAAGTTCACTGCAAGAGGCAAAACTATAGTCTGCGGCAACACACTTCATACACCACATTATTTCTGCTGCAGTAGTTTTATCTCGAACATTATATAAATTGACAGTTTTAGTAAACAAAGGCAATGGTGTCAGTTTTTCTTCCTCATGATTTGAATCTTCTACACTTGAATTAGTTGGAAGTGGTACGTTCACTGACAACAATCTAAGTTGATTTGTGTTTAACTTTACTTTGCACTGATTAATATGAATTGTTTTATTAGAATGTTGAATGATGGCCTGAAAGCCATTTGAACTTATATTGATAATTTTATCACAGATTTTACACAAAAGTTCACTGTTTGAATGTTTTTTCCCCCAATCACTTATTTTGTACCCTTGGGGATCATTTTTATCCAACCATAAGTTCTGAAACTTGCACCTTCCCATAGTTTTATACACTTTATTGCACAGTTTATTTAATAATTAGAAGTGAAACCTGAAACCATTGAAAACAACCTGTAATTTTGTAAACAAAATACTTTCAAATATGCACAAAAAAATATGTAGTACTGTAGGCGAATAGTACATAAGGTATACAATAATTCAATGAATTATTGTATATCTGAAATACTACGCAGTTGTCTGCTGCATCAACCTGAAAAAAAATGCTTACAACAATCTGGGTTACAACAGATTGGAGCATGAAGTACCCCTCAGTTTGGGAAAATTTTGTTCCACCTTCATTGGGGTAGAACATAAAAGAATCTAAGTAATAAAAAAAAACAATTAAAACTCATTTTTTTTCTAAATTAGTAAAAAAAGTGAAGAAAAGTGAATAATTTTGTAAAAAGTGACTTTAAATGACTATATCCAAAAAAGTGGAAAAAAAGTGAAAAAAGTGAACTGTTACCAGCCCTGCTAATTAGATATGTTGGTTTCTCAAGAGACTGTTGAGGTCCACCATAATCAGCTGTTTTGTTTGTAAGTGAAGAACAGTAAAGGTTACAAAGGGACATAACTGTTACCTCTCATGAGTAGTTATAGTGTTGGTTTCATTGATCTTATTAACCAATCACAAACATGATGTTGAAACTTGTTTATTGGATATTTTTATCTTATTATCCTACACAAACATCACAGTTACTTCTGTTACAATACCGAGGATCTTAGGTAAATATAGTTTCATCAAATGCCTTTTGGCAGCTACCAATGAACAAATAAATAATTGTGGCATACAGATTTAATGTTTTATGCATATCAAGTGTTATAGTATGATTTGAAAAATATTTTAAGAATGCACCAGAGCTCTTCTCCACCACACCAAATTAAAAGTGAGTATCTGACAGAGTGTATTTATTCCTCACCACCCTCTTCAGAAAATTTTTGATCAAAATTTTCATATCTCTAAATAGGGATTATATGGGGGCTTTTTTAAAGTTATTGAAACACATACGAAACCCTAGATTTTAATGAATTTGGCAAAACGATAATTCCTCAAAACATCCTTGTCAAGAAAACTCTATGGCTTGTAGAGCTTATAGGTCATCCGGAGGAAATCATCTTGGGAGCCCAATAAGCCCTTGTGACTGACGTGCTGCAGGGTCAGACCCCCAAAAGAAGAAGAAGAAAGTTACTGAATAATGATGGCTTGTTAATATTATTGATATAGCTCAATCAGAAATTTGCAATCATTGTACGGAGTTGACCACTGTACGTTCTCATGTCAGCATGGTGTCTGGCATGCCTTGTATCTAGTCTTAGTTATTTTGACTTCACAGGTCTAGCTTTAGTCCTGGAATCCTTTATTACTACAGTAGATTCTCGCAAGCTCGGCACTCGATAACCCGGCAGTCCGAATTACTCGGCGACCCCGACGGGAAAAAAATATATATTTCTAAAAACAGCGATGTTCATAAACGTTAGGCAGATCCCAAAGCGGGCATTAACTTCGATCACTCGAATCGTTGATGGTACTTTTCCCACGTTAAACTCGTCACAAAGCTTTTTTACAGATTCCCCTCTGTCAAGTCTTTTTAAAACATTTAACCGCTTCTCAAACGAAACCAACACACGCTTCCGTTTTCGTAACTCGCTCATTTTTATTTACTGTGCGTACCTGTCAAAGAAAACTGAAAAGAAATGTTATATTTTCCATAATGTATACTAAATTGATTCGTGGAAAAAAAGCGGCCCATCAAACGTTTTTGCAGGTGTATGTCTGCTTTATCGACGGATGCCAATGCCACGGTGTTATTATGCCGCCAACAATGGGATATCGCTATCGACAAAGTTGTTTGATATCACCGCCGCTTTGGTGCCATGGTGTTTTTACGTCGCCGACAATGGGATACCGCTATCGACAAAGTCGTTTGATATCGCCGCCGCTTTGTTGCCCCGGTGTTTATCGGCACACTTTCAGTCCATATTACGCTGAGTTTGCGGGACTCTACTGTATTAAAATGTTAATAAATTCCATATTGCCTTATGAATGCTTTAAAATAAGTTTATTACTAAATTACTTACGTCTTAGCAATTTTGTGTTTAGTATTTATTTATTAATATTTCATTACAGCTGTTTCGGTATAACATATACCATCATCAGATGAAACAACATGTTTACACAACACACTGATACACATTTCACAAAAATAAATAAACATAAAATGTTTGGTACTGCAGTTTGTTTATTTATTTTTGTGAAATGTGTATCAGTGTGTTGTGTAAACGTATTGTTTCATCTGATGATGGTATATGTTATACCGAAACAGCTGTAATGAAATATTAATAAATAAATACTAAACACAAGATTGCTAAGTCGTAAGTAATTTAGTAATAAAAAAAAATTTAATTTTAATTTCCAACAAATCCAGGTGGTTAGAAAATGTGTTAAGATTTAGGTTTTTAAAAAAACATGTAATTTTTAACATAAACGTTATTTTATTACTGATTTTGGTTATCACTACTCCAAGTATTGATATAACTTAATATAATGCCAACTTATCGTCGTTGATAGTCTATTACGTCTTCGATGTAAATAACAGCTGTTTTGATTATTCAGCCATTATCAACTTTAAGTTGGAGATTTCTTCACCATTCAATCACAACAGAATAAAATCATAAAGACATGAAGGATTTTGATTTTACATCAAGTCTAGTAAGACAACCGTCTTGAACTGTACTGCAACTTGCCAATCCGTTGAAAAGATAGGAAAACTAGTTTATTATCAATGTACATATCTGTTATTATTGTGTCATATAATGCATTAGAATGAAAATGTAATTTTATATTAAATAGTATGTTAGAATTTTCATTGAACATTTTATATATTTTGAATTGTTCTAATGCATTCATGAGTTTTCATTTTTTTATAGTGATATAAAATGTTTAAGGAACGGAGTAAATCAATAGATTACGGAGTAGTTGTGGTTATTAATAATAAAGCAGTAAATGAATTTGGGTTAAATATTTTTGGAAAATCCCAATAATTTTTTTTTTTAAATCACACACAGTCAAATAAAATAATACTGATAAAAAATTGCTGCAAAGTTGTAAACGTTGAGCCAAAATCTTCTGCTCAAAATTAAAATCCAGACCTGTTATATAATTATTTATCACTAATAAAGAATAACATTAAATAATTAAATAAACAACTTACTTATGGTAAGAGGATGGATACCATTATTGGTAAGGGCGTAATCATCTTCTTGTTCTCTAAGTTCTGCAAGACATCTTGATGCCAAGTGTCTGAACACTGCGTTTACATTAACGTCTTCCTTAACTGATGTACGTAACAATCTACAGCCTAATGCGCGAGCTAACAGTTCTGCTTCTTCTCTGAAAACAAAAATTGATAAGTCAAGAAAGGTATTTTAATATGTAACATTATGTTTGAAATATAAATACTGATTTAACAACTGAGTTTTTATTCCGGGTGGTATGAGGTCTTTTTTGTTGGTTGTATAAAAAAATAAAAATTCTGTTCAATCGTTCTGTACAGAGTGATCAACAAGTCATTTAAGGCCACTTTATTTTTTAACAGTTTGAAATACAACATTAAAACTCATAGAAATGTGTTGGGACAATAACAATAGCTATGGAATTATAAATTGCCTCCTTTAGTGAAGAAATTTATACATATATAATTAATAGGTCTAAATCAATTTTTTTTTTGTTCTGACAATGTCAGACATAACCTCTCCTAAACTTTTATCATGCTAATAACTTCAATATCACCATTTACAATGGAAATCTGCTAAAAACCTTGATGGATTCAGTGTTGAGGTATACATATTTAATATGCTCGTCAAGATTTAATCTGACAAGCAAAAAGATTTGATCTGATTTAGTATTACAAAAAGACATAATTACATGTCACATTGAAAAACAGGTAATTATTACATATTATCAGTTTTAGTTATAATCACTTCCTACAACCAGTAGAATACTGATGACTTTAAACATATACAAGACATGTCCAAAAAATAAGTAGCAGAATTTTGTTTTAATTTATGTTATTTTTACAAGAAAGGGCTTAAAATATATATTTTTTAAATAATTGCTACCATTATTAAGACACTTGTCATCTCAGATAATCAGCTTTTTTTATAACCTTTCTTATAGAATAATAACATCTGTGATGATAACCATTCATGCACTTTTGACATGTCATCATCGTTATAGCACTGGCTGGCTAAGGATCGCTTTATATGTAGAAACAAGAGATAGTCACTTAGGGCCAAGTCTGGATATTTCCTATTGTTTTTAGCCAAACTGTGTAATTAGGTCTTGTGTGGAATGAAAAACATGCGGTCAAGCATTCCCACCTTCTGTTTTGAATAGCACAACACAGTTTTCCAAGAGTCCAGAATACCTTTCAATATTTATTGTTTTACCTATTCACAAAAAATCAAGCAGCAACACTCCTTCCCAATCGTAGAACATAATACACATGATTTTTCGTGTTGAAATTGTGGTCTAGAACTTGTGTTTTTTCGAAGACCTCGTGTGCCTCCATTTCACAGACTCTGCTTGGATTCTCGCCGCTGGTCATTGGTTTAAAACAACACCTTAATCATTGTATCGGATAAAAAATTGTAAAAACCTTGCAAGTCGTTTAGTTTTGTGCAAATGAGACAGAATTTTTGGCATCCAATATGAGCATAGTTTCCGATAACCCAAACGGTATGTCACAATTTCATTAAAAACATTATTAAAAAGTAAGAAAATCATAAATCGTCGATCCTGAAGAATTTTCTTGTCCACAAATGTATTTAATGACAATGCTGCAGATAAAGAGAAACAGCTAAAGATAAATAGAGACAGCTATTTATAAGAGCTAAAGATTGCACAAAGTTTTATTAATGATTAAAAGTTGGATTAAGTCTTTACTTACGGATCCACAACGCTTTGATCCATTAAGTCTATTTTATTTTGCACCAATACTGTTGGGATCTCTCCACATTCATCTTCAACCTGGAAACAATAAAGCACATTTATTGTTATTTAAAACATTAATAATAATTTAACACAAATCAGTAATTAAAACTACAAATTACTTTAAATTAAGTTTTCGTTATTGTCAGTAATAGATTCATATAAAAGAAAAATATACCAATTATATTGTATGGGAATACTTGTATTTTATTACGTTGGTGATTTATTGATCTATATCACAGTGATTACTATCATTAATAAATGGACTAATAGTTGATAACAACTAATCGTTAATTTCATTGTTCTATCTGATCCTAATTGTGACTATTATTTATAAGATTCCGGTCGTCTGTTTAATATTTGACACATTTGTAAGGCGTCATACTGGCTAACTTATCTATCTATTATTAAGGACATTAAGTGGATATAATTAATAAAGAACAATCAATCAGATAATTGTGTTTTATTAAGTTCCAGTGATTGTGGTTAGGGGCAAATTCAAATTATTATTATCTATTATTTATCTGTGCTGCTGTAGAATTTTGAATAAAACTACAATAATGTTTTGAAAATATTTAACTACAAACTATATAATCATCTAAATCAATGTAATTGATCATATAAATCACTGTTACTGTATTGATAATACCTTGAATTAATAGATTCAATAAATCACTCATTATGGACCAGTGTTTGACAGAAGTCAATGGAGGAATTTTAACAAACAGAAATAAATGTATAAGTGGTAAGTAAAGGATATTATACGCTTTGTAAATATAAGAAAAACTAGTTAGGGAATGTGAACAAAATACGTCTGGAAAAATTGCCAAATCAAATGCTTGTGTAAAAAGTGAGAGGTACAAGAAATAAGAGGGAAACCTAAGTAGTGATGAATCCACGATGTGGAAGGTGACCCGAAGAGTATGGGCATACGGTTAGATTAGTGCATGTGGAAAGAATGCTTGGGGAAAACTGTCAAATTAAATGCTTGTACAAAATATAAGAGGTACAAGAAATGAGAGCTACATGGGAAGCCTAAGTGGTGCTGGATTCATGACGTGGAAGAAGACTGGAAGAGTATGGGGATAAAGTTAGGTTAGATTAGGGCGTGTGGAGAGAATGCTTGGGGAAAACTGTCAAATTAAATGCTTGTGCAAAATATAAGAGGTACAAGAAATGAGAGCTACATGGGAAGCCTAAGTGGTGCTGGATTCACGATGTGGAAGAAGAGTGGAAGAGTATGGGGATAAAGTTAGGTTAGATTAGGGCGTGTGGAGAGAATGCTTGGGGAAAACTGTCAAATTAAATATTGTATAAGAAATTAGAGACACAAGTAGGGAAGGGGCAACTCTAGGAGAGACTGGATTTACAATGTGGAAAGAGACTTGAAGAGTATGGGGATATGGAACTGTAGAGGACAAGAATGGAAGTGGGATAATGTAGGAAACCACAGGTCACAACTTTGCCTGTAAAGCTTCAAAAGTAAGTAGGTAATCTTTCATGAAAAACACAATGTGTCTAATGCACTAATTTATAGGTATAATATTCATAGACAAAGAAGTAACAATAAATAATTTCACATCTTTTGTACATTTGAACACCAAACATAGGGGGGGGGGGGTTGTTTACTCCTAGAATTGTTATTAACCATTGGGAATATAGAGGTAGTAAACATTATTGTACTGTGTGCTCACCAATAAACTTTAGAATGGTGTCTGCCTTAACTGAACAACAATCTTTACCCCCTCAACTCTTGTCCCTTTCAGTCTGGTGACCAATTCATTGGAAGCAAAAAAAGAACCTACTCTAATGTTAAAATTTTATTAATTCACATTTTATACATAGACCTATAGACAAGTTACAAATATATAAATTGTTAGAGGAAATTTGAAAACATCAAAAAAGTAAAGCATTTGCAAGTTTTTAATATTTTGCTTAGGTGAGGAAAAATTCTAAGAGATAAAATTAATTTGTTTATTATATTATCTGGTATCAGTTTATGGACTGTCCTGTCTTAAATCTTCAGAACACATTTTCCCACTTTGGTCTTTTAATTGTGTCTGATGTCTACAACATGATTGCAAGAAGATTAGATCCACAAATAATTTCTGTAGGATTAGCATGCAGACTTTACAATATCTTTTGTTTTCTTCCAAAATGGTGGACATCCAGATAGTCGAAATTTCTATCTTCCATGCATAACAGGGAAAATTTAATTTTTAATTTAAAATTTCTTTTGTACGACTGTTTGCTATGTATTGTTTACATTATTAGATTTAATAATTTGAACTGTACATTGTATTCCTAATCGAAGCACTCATATCCATTCCTTGGAACTGTGCAATAATTGTTTTCAGTGGCCACCATTTCAACACAGAAAATCCTTGTACATAAATCGGCCTAATTACAAAACCTTTTATTATTAAATTTCATAACAATTGAACGCTTTTGACAGTAACTGTTTACCATTAAACAATCATACAGACGAAATGCTACTAAATGGTTAAGTTAAAACAGAACCTCACTACACTCAATCAAAAATCACCTTCAGCACTAGGCCTATATTTTAATATTCACTTCCATTTAAATTTTAATCACTAATATATCATTTCAGAGCAACCATTACACATTAGTTCTATTTATATATTTTATACAAGACAATTTGTATTTTCTAAATGTTAACACAGTTTTTCTTTGCACAACTTGTACCAGAAACACTTTTAAAAATGTATACACTTCTTGTCAGTGTAATATAGATCTTCCAATCACTCAAACTTTGTGGAACAATGAAACCAATCCAATCAATAATCAATTCTGAAGCTTGAAAGTACAAAGCATACCACTACTTGAAACTTTACTTCCTGATATGACTAAGCACTTGGAAATTATAATCAGAACATAGATTCTATCAAAAATAATCTGGACTGTGAATTGGGAGGAGAGAAATCTCACCTCACTCAAAATTTAGTGCTCCAATGAATAAATACCACATTCTACAATTTAAAATAAATTTATAAAATAGTTAGAATCTTGTTGAGCACTGTGGTGAAATTCACAATAATGATTTGAATTTGCCCCTAACCGCAAATTCGAATCATTATTATAAAATAGTGTCAATCGAAAAGTTTATTGTAAAATTACGAAAATAATTAAATATACTAAGAATGTCCAATTGTTAATAAATATGTTATATGAAATCCTTTTGATATTTTTTATGTACAACTCATTTAAACCACAAATTCTGTTCAGCAACGTCAAAACTCAATTCTATATACTTTTTGTCCTGTTGTTTAAAGGAAAAAAACCTGTCGGGCAACATCACAAAAAAGTAAAAACAGAACAAAAATTAAAGCTCCTAGCTCTCAAATACTCTCCCACACCTGTACTCAATGTAAGTGAACCTCAGAGTGGTTTTCTACATTATATTATAGAAACTAATAGATTCCTTTTCTAATTTTGATATTTTTTGTCCAAATTAAAACATTTGAAATGACAATTTGGTGATGTTTCATTACAATCAGTATGGTAGTTTTCTTTGAACGGAGTTAACTACATAACAGTAATGTAACCCATTCTGGAATAAATACCAAAAAACAATAATAAACTTTGAATGCTATTATTAAAAGCTATTAATCAAATACGATTTACTGTGAGGATTTCTTTATGGCTTGAATCAAGTTTAGGCACAATTAAAATATCTAAATATTTTGTTCAAATACAGCGTCCACTTTTCATTTTTTGGCTGATAACTCCTAAACTGACATTAATTGTGAAGATTAGTTTTTATTTCATTTTTGGTACGAGTGACTGCGTTATTTTTGCACCATTTTTTAAAATATTATCGTAGCATAGTAAAGTAAACAAAAACATATATTGAACATTTGAGTAATTATTTTTAAATGATACAAGATGTTCAAAAACAATTATATATAATGTTTGGTTACACGAGTAACTGTAGCAATACAATTTACATTTAAGTCTAATCCTGATTTTGTAACAGTCTATGTCCAAGATATGAACAAATGTCTTCATTAGATTGCTATAAGTGATTTAGTAGGAATTATTCTATATATCAAAACCATAGCCTGTAATACACTGAAGATACTTTACAGTATACAGTGAAGCAATACAAATTCCAAACAACTACTAAAATATGTAGAATCATACTTGTATACATTTTATTTCAGGTGTATGAATCTCTTGAGTTAGAGCTCAACAGCTACATTCTAGAATTTCTCATTAGAAATTTATTTAAAAACAGTGATTACACCAAGATGCGTTCATTGTATTAAAACAATAAATTGATTGGAAAGCATAAGATAATTGCTAACAAGAGTAAAGAACTTCTCAGGCCGTTGGTTCTGAGTGAAAGTATAGACTCATTAACAAAACAAAGTATGCAAGCAGTGTAACTTGTGTGTAATTAGGGAGAAATGCAAGAACTTTGACTGCATTGTTATACTGGTGGTGTAGGCCTACAACTTTCTATACTACCAGTGTTATCAATTACTGCAATGCTAGGCCTTTCTAGACAACTAGACATAGTTAAGTTTGGTTAAGTTTGGTAAAAATGAAAGTAATCATGTGTATAGAAAACTGGTTCTAGTACATACCTATAAAGGAATCAATAAACTGTAATTCCCAGACAAACTGCAATAGGCCTATTAGACATTTAATGGTTTAAACTTGAACAGTTTTAAATTCTTGCTTCCTAGTTTTATCACAAAATAATTGTTTTCAATAGACCGACTCCATTTATTAGAGAAAAACCAACTCTGTTACTGTCAGGGAGTCGAGTACAACTGTATCCAAGGAAATGATCATTCTTAGGTTTAATATTGTTTACACTGATGACCGACGGTACTTGATAGAATTCCATTTTAACAAATAAAACACAATTTTTCTTTTGTAAATTCTATAGTTTATTTGGTCTAGCCGACCATGGTTTCGCCAGTTACGGCATTGACGAGGCTCTTACAAGACTAAATACAAAGCACACCATAACTATTATAAAAGGTTGAGAAAGGCAGGAAAAGCAGAAAAGGCAGAGAAATTTTCCTGCCTTTCTCAACCTTTTATAATAGTTATGGTGTGCTTTGTATTTAGTCTTGTAAGAGCCTCGTCAATGCCGTAACTGGCGAAACCATGGTCGGCTAGACCAAATAAACTATAGAATTTACAAAAGAAAAATTGTGTTTTATTTGTCTTAGTTTAAATTACTCCAAAGAATTATCTAGAGGCCATAAGGCTTCATTTTCTCAAGGGAAAATAGAGTCTTATTTCTGTATCAGACTTTGTTTCACCAACAAAGACTTAAAAGTGAGTAGGTGTTGTTTATCCCATTCTTCCACTAATTCTTTTTTAGCATCATTTTGTTTAAAATGAAAACTCCATTCATTAGTTTGTTTCTAGGTAAAATTATACTTAAAATAATTGTACATTTTTTACAGAGGTTAGAGTTCTATTGGTTTTACTGTGAAAGATGGCTTGAATGCTAGCGTTAGGCATGTGCGATCTACTGCTGGTATACTACAGCCGAGCCGCTGGTTCTTTGCACTTGGATTTTTGATGACGTACCGGATAGACAGAGGAAAAGGAAAAGTTGTTATCTCGCAATGCCCCTCTACTGCCACATATCTTAGCATCACAAACAAACTGTGTGCATATTATTACAAACAACAAAACTGTTACGTATTGTTCAGTTTGTCTTTCGCTTCGTTCCATTAGGTGACTGAGTGAAACCTTTAAACTGTATATGTAATAATTTCATTTAATCTAAGCGATTAAAAAATCTAAAGTTTTTGGTGAATAAATAAATACTACATTTTACTATTAACATATTATGTGATTCAAACAATCTGTAGCACACTCTATGGTTTATTACAGTGTGTATAAAATTATATTATTTGATATACAGAAATAATTTTGCTCAAATAATAACTCGAAAACCGATACTTTATTGTTAGACTACTTCTTGGAATGGAGCCAACGAAGCAACGTTGTCAACGAAACACCGTTCTTAGATTGTGATACTTGCAAGTGCAAAGAACGAACGGCTGAAGTATAGTTTAACCTCATCCCAGACATCAGTTCACTATTTACATTACTTTGTATTGGCATGATTGAGTCAATTGAAGGGAAAACATTTAAGTAAGTACCATTGTAGGTAACCAGACTACATAGGTACCACAGATCCAGAATTATTAATGAAAGAGTTTGTAAATGGTAGAACCACTTCAAAACAGTGCTTTTTAAAACTTTCATTAACCATATTTAGTCATAAATGTTACCCCAAAGCTCATTAAATTACCCTCTTGATCCCTTAAACAAAAGTTGTATGATAATAAACTATAACAGATGTGCATTTAAATTCTGCACATACTAATTCCAACAATTTATGACAATATAGCAATGACCATAACTAATAATCAAAATTCTAATGTCAGCTCTATTGATTTCAATCAATTTTTTCGACATGTAAAATTTATATATGTGCCAAAACGAAAATGCAACCAACGCTGTTTCTAGATTACTTACAAACCATATTGTTTAAAAATTATACTTGCGATTTAGGATATTAAGTACAGTTATTAATTATAACCTGTTCGATTTTTTATACTAATTATTTGCTCTGATGTTGCAGTATTCAAACTTTCATTACTAAGCCCATGGATGATATCCTTTTTAGTAAAATATTCCAGAATTGCCATTTTTGGAAATTTACGAGAGTTTAAGAAATAGGGTGTTTAGTAATTGTAATATTATTTTATTTTCAAACAACAGATTACCTTCATCTTCCAGGAATGAGCAGCTTCAAAGGAGTCTCTATCTGTAGTTGAGAAAGCGAGGACACAAGCTTGAGCACCTCTATAATATGCCTTCGTGATCGCATCAAACTCTTCCTGTCCCGCAGTGTCCCATAACATAAGTCTTACATCCTCTCCATCGCACCTGACACACAAACAAATTTCAATTGTCGACCATAAAAACCACATCTTCATTTTACAATAATACACTTAAATACTACCACAAATAATAAAAAAAACAATTAACCTGAACTAAACAAGCACAATAAACAATAACCATCTGTACAATGATACATAACATTCAGACTACTAAACTAGCTGCTTGGAAAATCACAGCTGATAAAACTTCAAGTCACTGCCCACCAAATTAGAGTTGTCTTCGAGTACTATACAACATATTTTACGAATAAATTAGGTATTCCTGAATATTTCAATATAAATATCAAGTAGCTTTTAGAATAATTTACTTATTAAAAAACATAATTTTGAAACGTCCGAACGTTGGGTTAAATTCCTCCTGAAAAATAAATAAAAGATTCAAAAACGTTACACAAACTTTCCCACTGATCATAAAACCAAATGAAAAAGAACCAAAAAAAATCGCCACTAAAAAATATCAGTTCAGTAGTTGTCAATCATGCTGTCTGTAAAAATATATTTAAATAAAGGCCTAAACTTGCCTCAGCATAAATCACATTTGATTAAATTGAGATTCTAATGGCCGTTAAATTTTGTTTTTGGCCAATTATTCTTGGACCGTAAATAGAGTGTGGGACAGTTCAGATCAAGATTGTAGTGGGGGTAGGGGGTGTAGTGGGGAGAGTGATGGGTGATGGGTGATGGGTGTGGTGGGCATGGTTACCCTTCTCCTTGTGTGATCATGGAGGTTTGACCACCTGTGAAATGTTTGTACATTTCGTTAAACGACGAGGCTGGACACGTACCCCTTAATGTAAGACCCTTACCGTAATAAGGGGAAGGGTAAGCACGCCCACCACACCCATCACCCTCCCCACTACACCCCCACCTACCCCCACTATAATCTTGATCTGAACTGTCCCACACTCTACTACAGAATTTACAATTTTTCCACATGGGTTTGTCATCCTTATTCACATTACGTGAAATTACGTATCTTTTAACAACCCCATGGTCAATTTTTTCCCAATAACTCAAATAAGACGTTAAACTTAGGTCTATTCTAAATCGTTAAAGCAGATTTTGAGAAAATCGTAATTTTATGTATTTTTTATGTAGTATAAATTTAGAGTTTTAGAAAAAATGATAAAAATATTCCGAGTTATGAAAAAAATATGTCCACATAATAATTTCTATTAACTAGTGTCCATTTTTTATTATTATACATTTTTCGGACATTTGCCATCATTTGTGTGTTAAAAATTCAAAACACGACGTTTCGGGAATAAGAATCAATTCCCGTTATCAAGTGACTAAAAACTAAAGAAACATGAAACTAAAAACTAAGCCTATGTGAGAAGTAAAATTAAATAAGAATACCACCAACCTTAATATCTAAGTATGCATCTCAGAGCTGAAACTGAGAAATCAAAAAACACAATCACGGTAACACACAACTAACGGCAAATACTTGTATTAAAGATACAGCAACAAATGAAGTGGTCCAGAAGGCGTGACAAACTATTAGGGGAGTAGCCTATTGTTAGTTGTATTAAGCTTCCTAGCCGGCAAATGATGGCAAATGTCCGAAAAATGTATAATAATAAAATTGAACTTCCATCATTAACATATAACTTCAAACAGAGAACTAGTGACCAGTCGTGAGAACTGCACAGCGATTGACATAATTTCAAATATCACTTTTATGGTTTAAAAACGGATATAGCTGCAATAAAATCCAAAATCACATAACTTTCTCAGTGTATTGTTTTCTTGTTGTAAACCTCTCGGCCATTATCACTTTATTAAATAATAATAATATAACATCGGATCTTGTAACGTGAAATACTCTAAATTAGAAAATAGATTTTCTCCCTACATTTATAAACCTATCAAAATGTGTGAATGGTAATTGAAATGCTGTCGACGTTAACGTACCGTCAAAGAAGTTAATCCAAACTAAACCAGTGTAATAAATCCTAAGTCAAAGAAAATTACTGTGGGAGTAATAAACCCTGATAGTTGTTATTAAAAATTCGATTCCAATCAAATTACCATTAGCTAGGGCTATGCTGAGTTTCCGAGACGAGTAAAACAAGAGAGTTTATTAGCGACTGATACAGGATGTCTCAGGATACTTTACAGGTGTATAAACAAAGGCACAGAATCACTTCGTTTTCCGTCAATACGACATTTTGTATTCAAATTTAACAAACTAATTTATTATGCAACTTTTTACAAATGTAACACAAACTTTATTTTATAAATTTTAAAAATGGCGGCCGGTTTACATTTTTTTTAAAGTAAAATGGCCGACAGACGGATACCATAGCGTTTCGGAACCTATGTTTATCTCAACTTTATTGCATTATTTGGGTCCATGAAATACACCTGTGAAATATGTCAGTTTCCTTCTTGGACACTCTGTATAGAAAGTATTATTATAAAGGGAAAAAACGTAATCTTCACATTTCACTAAAATTTGAACAAAATTGCCAGAGTCAATTTTGAGAAATTATATCTTTTATAAGCTCAATGGTAGATTTCGTTTGTCTTTGATCAATATCGTATAAACTGTCATCTTTTGAAAGTTGCCGAACAAAACGTTTTATTAATAAACTTGGGGAAAATTTGAACTTTTTGAAATTCGTAATTTTGTGTTATTTCTTATAGCAGATACCTTATATTTTTAGTTATCAAAAATTGGGGGGAATCTCAAGATATGGCTAAAATATTCCCACATCCTCCCATTTAGCCTGTAGATCACTTCACAAATAGAGTACTTTAATATATACATTTTTTTAACGTACATTTTTCTATTATGTAGACTATACATTATGCTCACAGCTTACAATGTTAACGTTATTTTTTATTACTTGTGGTGAAATAGCGAATTGGGGATAAAAAGCCAAATATAATCCGCATTACATAATTCTAAGTCAATAAAATGAATTTTCCCCTTGGGGGTTCACCGTATCCGTATTACATAATTCTAAGTCAATAAAATGAATTTTCCCCTTGGGGGTTCACCGTATCTGTATTACATAATTCTAAGTCAATAAAATGAATTTCCCCCTTGGGGGTTCACCGTATCCGTATTACATAATTCTAAGTCAATAAAATGAATTTCCCCCTTGGGGGTTCACCGTATCTGTATTACATAATTCTAAGTCAATAAAATGAATTTCCCCCTTGGGGGTCCACCGTATCCGTATTACATAATTCTAAGTCAATAAAATGAATTTCCCCCTTGGGGGTTCACCGTATCCGTATTACATAATTCTAAGTCAATAAAATGAATTTCCCCCTTGGGGGTTCACCGTATCCGTATTACATAATTCTAAGTCAATAAAATGAATTTTCCCCTTGGGGGTTCACCGTATCCGTATTACATAATTCTAAGTCAATAAAATGAATTTTCCCCTTGGGGGTTCACCGTATCCGTATTACATAATTCTAAGTCAATAAAATGAATTTTTCCCTTGGGGGTTCACCGTATCCGTATTACATAATTCTAAGTCAATAAAATGAATTTTCCCCTTGGGGGTTCACCGTATCCGTATTACATAATTCTAAGTCAATAAAATGAATTTTCCCCTTGGGGGTTCACCGTATCCGTATTACATAATTCTAAGTCAATAAAATGAATTTTCCCCTTGGGGGTTCACCGTATCCGTATTACATAATTCTAAGTCAATAAAATGAATTTCCCCCTTGGGGGTTCACCGTATCCGTATTACATAATTCTAAGTCAATAAAATGAATTTTCCCCTTGGGGGTTCACCGTATCCGTATTACATAATTCTAAGTCAATAAAATGAATTTTCCCCTTGGGGGTTCACCGTATCCGTATTACATAATTCTAAGTCAATAAAATGAATTTTCCCCTTGGGGGTTCACCGTATCCGTATTACATAATTCTAAGTCAATAAAATGAATTTTCCCCTTGGGGGTTCACCGTATCCGTATTACATAATTCTAAGTCAATAAAATGAATTTTCCCCTTGGGGGTTCACCGTATCCGTATTACATAATTCTAAGTCAATAAAATGAATTTTCCCCTTGGGGGTTCACCGTATCCGTATTACACAATTCTAAGTCAATAAAATGAATTTTCCCCTTGGGGGTTCACCGTATCCGTATTACACAATTCTAAGTCAATAAAATGAATTTTCCCCTTGGGGGTTCACCGTAGTTTAGCAATCCCGAGGCACCCTTTATTTCCGTCTCTTTCACCTTCCCTACCATCGCTCTCTTGATCAAATCTTGTTTTCTCCCGACCTAACGCTATTACAGCAGTCAAGGTCTAGGGGGACTTTATTTTAAGGTTTTTCGTCTTTTTTTTTATAAGGCAATGATGACCTAGAGGTTTTTGCCTTTAAAAAGGATAAAAAATTAACTTTTCTTAAGAGCTAAAGACCAGGTTGATACAAAACAGGCGAGATATATAACCCTACTGTTTCCTGTCATCTGAAACTCTCCAATACAAAGTAACCAATAAAAACAAACCTTGCCAACTAGATGATTGTCTGAGTTATGGCAGTTGGCGGGTTTACTACTTTTTATGTTTGTATCCCAACTCAGTTAATCGTAAAACAGCTCGTAGTGGATAAGCGACAGTTGATACAGTCATATCGATATTTTGCTGCTCAATAGATCGATTTTTTAGATATATGTGTGTCTGTATGAAACAAAACTTTTCATAACCAGTTGTAGGCCAGTAGAGATTTGTTAGATTCCTATTTATGTGAATTCGTATGGAAATTAGGATGAAGATCTTTTTTACACCATCAGGAAGGACATCAATTTATATTGTGCTCCAGAACAGTGTGTATTCATATATTATGTATAAAGTTGGTTAGGTTAGGTTAGGAAACTTCTTCGAGAAGACTCTGTATTATAAAAAATTTGTGTGCTTTATATAAAATTATTTTAATGCGTGTCGTTTGTATCTGCATTGCTCACCCCAAAATAGTCGACAAAATTTGATACAATTTGATATCTAGGCATATTTTTCACACACACCGAGAAGTTTTTTCGTTAAAACTTGAGGGTCGTAGCTATAAGACCAAATTAAAAAAAAAATTCAGATTAAAAAATTCCTCAGGAAAGGACATCATTTGGGCTACAGATAAATACAGTGTGTATTCATAAAGTTGCTTAGGTTAGGGAAACCTTCTGGATGCCACTGTTTGAATGGAGGTTCTCTTTTTAACAATCCCCTGACGGGAAGCAAATAAGGGCAAAAACATTGCACAAACTTTCTCACTCAAATACTCCTAAAACTAAATAAGAGAAACCTAATCGTCAAAAACATATTTATTTTGTAGGTTAAATAATGAGCCATGGACGTGTAACAAATACAAAATATATATTTAAATACAGGTTTAAACTTGTTTTGCTTTGCCGGAAACAGGTCCTCAGCGGAAGTCTTATTTCATTCAAATCAAACTTTTGAGGTCAGCCAAGGTTCACTTTTGTTTTAGGCAATTGAATTTTTTTTTTTATATTTTTTTTTTAGTTCCGATTTTAGGTTAGTAACCTTCACATTTTAATAAAATTTGAACGAAATATATAGAGCCGGTTTTAAAAAAATTAATATTTTATAACACCAAAATGGCCGATTTATTGTTTTTACAGACAACTCACGAACCGGTATTTTTGAAAAGATGGCGACCAGTTCGTTTTGTTTGGGTCCTTAAAGGCTACACTTGACCAAAAGTTTATCAAAATTGTTGGACCCGATTTCGAGAAAATCTAAATTTTGTTTTGTTTCTTATGATCACCAAATCTTGACTTATAAAAAAAAGGAAATAATATACGGCCAAAATAAGCCCGCAAACTAAATCGGTCCACGCGTTTGCGCTGTAGAGTACTGCACATACGACAAACTGACATTATTCCAAAAAACCACTTTTTTGGACTCAGGGAACCTCAAAAATCAACTTCCCTTGAAAGCCTATAGACGGTTTTTCAGTAAATCAGTCGCATATTGAAATTCCTGCAGTCATTGTTGTACCTTTCTCAACCAGAGATCACTATTATAGCATTCCAATTGTCTTGTGAAGTAAGAACGCAAAACACAAGTCCAACTGGGAACTCAACCCCATAACCTCAAAATAACACAATCTATGGCCCTGTTCTATTTACATCCGTTATCCACCATCAATTATACCAGTAAAGTATTTCTCCATATATAGGCAGCGCTGTGTGTAAGACCCATTCATCTTGAATCTAAGCAATCATTAACCTTAATTACTAAATAGTCCTAGCCTTAAGTGTAAGTCGTTGTAATCTATAAAATAACTCTACGAATACCTCAATCCCAGCTTAGACCGCCTACATGAGTTGAATTTGTGACTAATGCGTCGATAACCAGTGTTACCACTCTCAACAAGATATAACAACAAATCGGTTTGCAAAACAAGTTTCTCATTAGGCACGCCTTTAGTTCATCTGTCACCCGCAAATTTTATTTCATCGTCAGCGAGAAATATAGTTCTGCATGTAAAGTACATTACGTGAAGCATGGGATGCAATTAATCATTTCTTAGTATATAATTAAATTCTTATGTTTATGGGGACGTTAATTGGTTTACTGAACGTGTGGCCTGTAACCAAATACTGTAGAGAAATGTACTTAAGATCATATAAACGGTAGAAAATTAAACACTTTCTGACTTTTTAAACTGGCATACTATTTTCCCTCAGTTTTTAACAACTTTTTAAAAATTCACAAAAATTAGTAATAATATCCAAGCCCAAATTATTATGTATAATTTTTCTTGAAAGGTTTATAGAATTCATTTATGAAATGAAAAAAATCATTCCGAAATTAAAATTTGGATTTAGTAGGTAAGGAATAAAAAGCTGTAGAGTAAAAAAGTGGAAATTCAAAAAAAAGCGCCCATGACCACCATACAACCAAATTTTTCTTTTTTTTTATTTATAAAATATCAAATAATATACAAAAGTTATAAATAAATTAATGATTTTTGAAAAGTTACGTTTGAAAATCAATTTTTATGGAAAAAGTCAAATGTAGGTGAAAAGTAGGTTTATTTTGAAAACAATACCATAAATAGTAATATTATTCAAAACGCATCATGTTATATAAGCTAATATTTTTCTTAGAACGATACGTACATCTGTGTAATTGTGGAGTTAGTATGTTTGGAATAAAATAATCAGCAGTAATCGAAGCCAAAACGTCACAAAAACGCAAACATATCACGCAAATATTTAGTGATGTAGTTGTGAATAAAAGTTGGTAAAATATTATATCAATTTTAAAAATAGCTCAAAAGTTGGAATAATCTTTTGCCCATAACCAAAAAACACTAAAAATAATAACTTTCACTCGAATAATAATCACGTGAAACAATAACTAACTTATTATGAATTGCCTAAGCGAAACACAATACATAAATAATAATAAAAACCACAAAACTATTTCACAACCGCGCTACGACACTATTGTTATAGAATAAAAATGGTCAAGTTGTGGGTAAAGTGAAGAAGTATTTAATTTTGAAAGAACAAAATATTTCTCCACTAATATGTTTCAGGTACCAATAAAAAGCTCTAATCTTATTCTTTCCAATGATGTATAGTTCGTACTGATCGATATTTGATATAGAGTACCTTTGTCGCAAACTAATAGATTTGGTCATGATATTTTAAAATGTCTGTATATCACTATGAGAGCGACGATAATTGGGAAGGGAGCGACCATTCGAAAGAGAAAGAAAAGTACTATAAAATATGTAGCTTTGGAGACATTTGGAGTAGTTGGACAGAAATGTGGACTAGTGACAAACAGACAAATAAATATGACGACGATAATTTGGAAGGCACCATTCCAAAGAGAAAGAAAAGTACTATAAAATGTGTAGCTTTGGAGTAATTGGACAGAAATGTGGACTAGTGACAAACAGACAAATAAATATGACGTAATTTTTGTCTTCTGCTTTGACTTCCGTTGTAGCTAGTAAAATACAGTAACTAGCGAATTATTATATTATTTTTCTTACTATTTATGTACTTTTGTTGTAATAAATTATTGCGTTGGGACGATTTTTAGTGGGTAAAATGTTGATTTGTAAAAAAAAAAAAAAAAAAAAAAAAAAAAAAAAAAAAAAAAAAAAAAAAAAAAAAAAAAAAAATAAATAAAAAAAAAAGAAGATATTTTTGTAAAAAGTAATATCAAACTGGTTTGCTTCTTTTCCAACACAGTACATGCAATTCACTACCCGTCTTGTATGGACCACTATTCCCGGTCAAAGTTCCAAGACAAGTCCCGTGTGGAGTTCCTCCATTTTGGTCCACCTAGACAATAAATAAACTCCAAATTGTAACGGCATACCAAGGTTTTCGTTTGGTCAACATCGACAACTGGTTGTGTAGCAGGTGGTTGGCCGAGACACAACTTGTCGAGTTCAACAGAAACCTTCCGCGCTACTTCATTGGAATTTTAACACGCAATACTTGGATGGAATTTTAAACTAGATTATCCTTCTGATAATTCTGTTCCTTAACTATCCTTTGGTTAATGAGAGAATAATAATGTCAGAAATTACTTAAAGGATTTCCAGGAGTAAGATTCCAGGTGTAAGTTAACATTAGCGAGTTCTTTTTTAAAACAAAAATATTATCATAAATTAATTGTAAAGACTTTCCAATGTAATTGATTAATAATAAAATTTAATTATTATGTAGAAACAATATTAGATTTTCTTCTAAAACTAATAATTATGTGCTATTTCTGAAACATATCGTATTTGATTAAAATCAAGCTTTCAACCCAAGAATACATTTAAAAAGTGTAAATCCAGCAAGATATCTCGGGATCGCTAAGCCCGTACTTACTATTGTGAGCCCTGAAGGTGAAATGACGTTTTGTTTGATTTTTTAGAGGTTATTTCAGTAAAATTTATTAAAAATCCATGAAAATTGTTAGAGACCATAGAAAGATGTCATAAGAACGGATCTATCCTCAATAATTCAACATTGAGTTTTTGACCCCTTATATAAGTCTCTCTACAGATTTTTTTTTTTTTTTTTTTTTTTTTTTTTTTTTTTGTTAGGACCACAAGCACCTCTCTATACTAAATAAATCTGTAAGTGGTCTTGTTTGTCCTCTCAGCTCTTGATAACTATTAAACCGATTTCAACGAGAATTGGTTACAAAATAAATTGGTAAATAAATCTCGTAAAGGTCAATCTTTGTTCGCGGTAATCACAGCATCTATTGGACCGATCTCAATGAAACTTTACATGTTTATAATAGTATTTTTGAAGAAGGTTTTGGACTATGTTTTATATTCATATCTTAAAAAAAAACTGAGGTATTACAAAAAATATAATTCTGCAGCAGTCAATGTTCGCGCATGCGTAGTAAATACATCATGAATCGGTAGGCAACTAGTCTATGAATCTGTGTTTGATCAAACCTAATATTTGCCAAAGAAAATTTTTATCTTTAATGCAAATTTTTAAACAGTTGGTAATTATTAATTTTATAATAATAAATCTGTAGGCCTGTTTCTTGTTGGTAGTAGGGGCCTATTCACTTGTTGATTAGGTTCATTAGTTTTAATAATTAAACACAAAGTTAGGTTAGTCTAGACCAGTGTGAAACATTTTGGAAAGTGTTTTAAACTTAATTTTATTTTTCATACAATTTAGTTACCATAGCAAACAATATAATAACACACTTAAAACAGCTGATTAGTTCTATCAGCTAAAATTAAACACAAAATAGATTAGGCTTAGTCTACCAGTGTGAAACATTTTGGAAAGTGTTTTAAGCTTAATTTTATTTTCTCAAGCAAATTTAGTTACCATAGCAACTTATATAATAATACACATTTAAAACAGCTGATTAGGGCTATCGGCTATAATTTATAATTCAACACAAAGCTAAATTACGCCTAGCCTAGGCCAAGTGTTGTTAACTTGATTTTTGCCAAAGTGTGATGATATTACGTTATATAACGATTATCAAAAACTATAATTTCGAGCTAATTTCGATTCCCATTGGTAGCTAATTTAACAATCAATGTTGAATGATTTATCGATGCATTAAAACATTCGAAGAGCCAAGATTTATTTCACTACTAGGCCATGTGTATGTGGGAAAGTTAATGCAAGATTTGTGGCAGTATAAATAAGTGGAATGAAGAAAGCAAAACACAATTTGTTGAGCAGGAAATTGTCAACCATACAAATGCAATCGCCAATCTCTCTTATGTAAAGGAAATATTCCTTATACAGACTTTCATATACGTGTGAACTCGACTAGAAAGCTCATATAATCTAGTTTCCAATTAGGGCGCATTGCACATGTTTATTTTTTTTATTGTATTTCCTATTTAGATACGACTTTTACATATACGTAAATGTCAACGCCTTTATGTTCTAGTTTTTTAAAAAGAATTTCCACACCTCCCACCAAAAATAAACTGTGCAAATACGTTGCATTAGTGTTCACACGTTTCTATCAACAACCCCCACCCCCACTTCAAATCGTTAAGATCTCACCGAAAATATATCTACTTATGGGGGATATTTTGGAGATACATTGATTTACACCCCCCCCCCCATTATCACACAATGTCACCATCGATTGTGTGACTAGCTAACGAAGCCCACCAATGAATGGTATCCACCTTCTTTCATGTTTATCCTGTGTTAAATCCTCTCTTTTATCAGTTCTCTCGTTATGTTCTGATCCTGACGAGAGCAAGGGATCTTTATTTTATGTCCTTTTGTACAAGGCACTGATGGCCGAGAGGTTTTTAATCTTTAAACAACAATGGATAAACAGATAGTTTCCAGACTTCTCTACCACTCTGTATAAATAAATATAATGTAGTGAGAGTGTTGTATATCGAATGAATGACGTCAAGTTACGTACATTCTATGTACAACGTCTACACGAGAAAAAACTGACTTGCTCATAATGAAGTCGTGAATCATGTATACGTCAGCCAATAAAATTTAGATTTAGCTTTTCCTTTTGCACTGCAATATTATAGAAGATCACTTGCCAAATTGAATTTGCTACTATTACATCCAGTTATTATTAGGCATACTATTATTGTTCCTTGTTATTTTATCTCAATATATATTTCCTTAAAATTATATAATTTTAGTTCATGATCTGCTTGTCCTCGCGCTGCTTGACGTTTTGGAGTTACCAATATAAGCTGGATTTTTATCTTTTTCATGTAGTCATTGTGTTTATATATCTTATGGCAGATAACATTGACTAGACTTCCAACTAGTTCTGACTAGACTTTAGATAGACTTCTGACTACACTTTAGACTAGACTGCCGATTAGATTTTCGACTAGGCTTCTGACTAGATTTCTGACCAGACTTTAGACTAGACTTCCGATTAGATTGTCAACTAGACTTCAGATTAGACTTTTTACTAGATTTCCGACTAGACTTCTAACTAGACTTACGATTAGACATCCGTCTAGACGTCTAACTTAGTTTCTTAATAGATTTCCGACTAGTCTTCTGACTAGACTTCTAATCAGACTTTAGACTAGACTTCCGATTAGATTGCCAACTAGACTTTAGACTAGCCTTCCGATTAGACTTTTGACCTAATTTTAGAATATAGTTCCGACTATTCTATTGACTAGACTTCAGATTAGACTTTTTACTAGATTTCTGACTAGTCTTCTGACTAGACTTCTAACTAGACTTACAATTAGACATCCGACTAGACGTCTAACTTAGTTTTCTTAATAGATTTCCGACTAGTCTTCTGACTAGACTTCTGACCAGACTAGAGACTAGACTTCCGATTAGATTGCCAACTAGACTTTAGACTAGCCTTCCGATTAGATTTTAAACCTGATTTTAGATTAGAGTTCCGACTATTCTATTGACTAGACTTCAGATTAGACTTTTTACTAGATTTCTGACTAGTCTTCTGACTAGACTTCTGACCAGACTTGAGACTAGCCTTCCGATTAGATTTTTGACCTGATTTTAGATTAGAGTTTCGACTATTCTATCGACTAGACTTCAGATTAGACTTTTTACTAGATTTCTGACTAGTCTTCTGACTAGACTTCTAATTAGACTTACAATTAAACATCCGACTAGACGTCTAACTTAGTTTTCTTATAGATTTCCGATTACACTTGCAAATAGACTTCAGACTAGCCTTTTAAACAGAAATCTAAATAGACTTCCAACTAGATATTATACCGTAAGCCACTTTTTTTAACTCCGACAATCTGAAAACGTAAATTTCTGCGATCAACTGAACACCAGTTTGACAACCCATCATATAACTTAATTAATACTACGTATATGTGGGGGAAATGAACATTAACCGAGATTTTGGGAAGAAACAATTGTATTTATTTCTCTAATTTGATTAAAATCGTAATGTTTGTTTTTTTTTAAGTTTAAATATATTTCAATCATAAATTTTAATTACGGTAATGAACATTTAAAATTTTTTAAATAAAATAATTTTACTAAAAAATTTAATAATTTAGCTCGGTTATATATAAAAGTAATTTGTTAATCTAATTAAAACCCTTTCATCATCTTTGTTCTCAAGACTACAGACATCTTGGATGCTCACCTCAGGTTTCATTAAACCTATAATTTAAAGTGTCGAATTGTCGTTTTACACTGGCCAGTCCCGTTCAGTCGTAATTGTAACAATAGAGACAAATCTTCCTCGGTATTGTTACTTCAACATTCATTTACAGTAACAACAGGACACGTTTCAAAACTTTATTGTCCGAGTGGAGGTGAATTACTGTGAAAATATCTATGTACGTTTCACTACATTACAACTCAAATAGAGACAGAAAATAGTAGCCTACTGTATCCCGCAAAAACTGGACGCTGGCAAATTTATAAAGGATGTTTAACCTTTGCATTAAATAGTCATTTTCGTTCCATTGTTTAATTAAACATTTCTCGGTCACTAGCATCGCCTTTAAAAATAAGGAAGGAAACAACCCCTAGCCCTCAAATACTTTAAAATAGGGTGTGTTAAAAGAGACTTGATAAGAAAGATGAAAGAGTGGCAGCTAACCCAAGGACCAGGGTTTATAAAATTTAATATCAGTTGCACAAGGTCCGAATTATATAAACAATAAATAACGTTGTTTTGGTTTTTTTTTTATTTCTGCTCATGCGCAGTAGCATATTTGAAGTATTTCCGCAGAATTATTAGAATCAGACGTGGACGAAGCGTGCGCACTAGATTGATTTGCTCGACTCACTGGTCCTTCGAGCCGAATTGTCGGGACTTTATAAAGAAAGAAATCACCCTGACAAATCGTAAGTAAATAGATAAATGATTGAATCTTTCCGCCTCAACAGTTTCTGTGCCATTATAGTAGGGCCCTTGACAATACTGAAGAGAAGACATCCGCTGGTTTATGAAGAAGCAAACCGATCCATTTGTAAAGAGAAGCAGTTTAGAAAAGAATAAATGATGAAAATAATAACATAGACGAAAATACACATTTATTATAATTTTTATTAAATGAAAGAAATTAATTTCAATCAGAATACTGCAAGAACGAACCAAACAACGAGAAAAAGGGAAATTCGAGGATATTGTCTGTTTGAAGTTATTTGTTAATGATGGAAGTTCAATTTTATTATTATACATTTTTCGGACATTTGCCATCATTTGTGTGTTAAAAATCAAAACACGACGTTTCTGGAATAAGAATCAATTCCCGTTATCAAGTGACTAAAAATTAAAGAAACATGAAAGTAGAAACTAAGCCTATGTAAGAAGTAAAATTAAATAAGAATACCACCAACCTTAATATCTAAGAATGCATCACAGAGCTAAATCATAGAAGTCAAAAAATTTAACGTTAGTTGTGTGTTATCGTGAGTGTGTTTTTTGACTTCTCAGTTTTAGCTCTGAGATGCATGCTTAGATATTAGGGTTGGTGGTATTCTTATTTAATTTTACTTCTTACATAGGCTTAGTTTCTAGTTTCATGTTTCTTTAATTTTTAGTCACTTGATAACGGGAATTTATTCTTATTCCCGAAATGTCGTGTTTTGATTTTTAACACACAAATGAAGGCAAAATGTCCGAAAAATGTATAATAATAAAATTCGAGGATAGATCTGATGCTGTTAAAAACTCGTTTGAAATTAATATTTGACATGCAGTCCGTTGTAAGTAAACATGACAGCGGCCACAAAGTAGGATGATAAAGCTCATATAGAACCTTATTGAAATTAAAAAAAAAATGAATTGAAAATGCAAAATGGCGACAATTTAAAACACTTTTTGGGTATATCCTGCGCGTTATTCAACATATAACACACTACTATGGTGTCAACCTAAGATGACAAATAGGGAAATGATTGTTAAAAATCTAATTTGGAACCGCGATTTCACAAGGAAATGTGATATTTGAATAATTCCGACAGGGCCGAGTAACCGAAGGCTTCTTATTCCAGGTCCATCACGACCGAGACACTGACACGAGCGAAGCGAGTCGAGACTTTTGAATATAGACACATGTATGACGTCAAGAAAGTAGTGATACCGAGGTTAAGAAAACCTGTGTAACAACTGTCTTATATCTGGTGCTGGAATAGTACCATCGACCTTGGAACGGTGGACATGGCATCAAGTTCTAGCTAGCTATCATTATGACGACGCCTGCTCAGTTATATTTTCAATATAAAATTATAATAAAATCGTGGATCGGTTACACCACAACCTGTTACCACAGAAATGTAAATGAACTTCTGCCCAATATGAACGTTTTACTACCTTGTTATTCAACCAGGGAGTTGACAGAAGAGAACAATTTATAAAGACTTGATTACGGTTTTACGACCTGTTTTGGGATTGGTTGTTCTCAAATTACGTGATACTTTAGGATGGTTTTTATATTCAAATTTATTTTTGACTGCCGGTTAGAAGATGTTTCTCTGATTGGATGACATAACTTTAAGAAGGATCGTTTGTATTGAAGATTTAGAAGATGCGGTTTCTTAATTTAAAAATAATAATTCACTGACAATAAGATATTTAATGAAGTGGAGTGAAATGTGCTGCGACTGCTAGAGATCATCTAAGACTCCAGCCTCTTCATCTCCAACGCCTTTAGCACGTCAACCTGGTAACCTTCCAGACACCTAGCTCTTCTGTGCATTCGACTAATAGATGGTGTGGGGGTCTCTTACTCCTCTTGTCCTATTCTTGCAAGTGTATTTCCTCTACGTCAACCTGGTAACCTTCCAGACACCTAGCTCTTCTGTGCATTCGACTAATAGATGGTGTGCGATCTTCTACTCCTCTTGTCCTAGTCTTGCAAGTGTATTTCCTCTACGTCAACCTGGTAACCTTCCACACACCTAGCTCTTCTGTGCATTCGACTAATAGATGGTGTGGGGTCTTCTACTCCTCTTGTCCTAGTCTTACAAGTGTATTTCCTCTACGTCAACCTGGTAACCTTCCAGACACCTAGCTCTTCTGTGCATTCGACTAATAGATGGTGTGGGGTCTCCTACTCCTCTTGTCATATTCTTGCAAGTGTATTTCCTCTACGTCAACCTGGTAACCTTCCAGACACCTAGCTCTTCTGTGCATTCGACTAATAGATGGCGTGGGGGTCTCTTACTCCTCTTGTCCTATTCTTGCAAGTTTATTTCCTATCCATCAACCTGGTAACCTTCCAGACACCTAGCTCTTCTGTGCATTCGACTAATAGATGGTGTGGGGGTCTCTTACTCCTCTTGTCCTATTCTTGCAAGTGTATTTCCTCTACGTCAACCTGGTAACCTTCCAGACACCTAGCTCTTCAGTGCATTCGACTAATAGATGGTGTGTGGTCTCCTACTCCTCTTGTCCTATTCTTGCAAGTGTATTTCCTCTATGTCAACCTGGTAACCTTCCAGACACCTAGCTCTTCTGTGCATTCGACTAATAGTTGGTGTGCGATCTTCTACTCCTCTTGTCCTATTCTTGCAAGTGTATTTCCTCTATGTCAACCTGGTAACCTTCCAGACACCTAGCTCTTCAGTGCATTCGACTAATAGATGGTGTGTGGTCTCCTACTCCTCTTGTCCTAGTCTTACAAGTGTATTACCTCTACGTCAACCTTGTAACCTTCCAGACACCTAGCTCTTCTGTGCATTCGACTAATAGATGGTGTGGGGTCTTCTACTCCTCTTGTCCTAGTCTTACAAGTGTATTACCTCTACGTCAACCTTGTAACCTTCCAGACACCTAGCTCTTCTGTGCATTCGACTAATAGATGGTGTGGGGTCTTCTACTCCTCTTGTCCTAGTCTTACAAGTGTATTACCTCTACGTCAACCTTGTAACCTTCCAGACCTGTAGCTCTTCTGTGCATTCGACTAATAGATGGTGTGGGGTCTTCTACTCCTCTTGTCATATTCTTGCAAGTGTATTTCCTCTACGTCAAACTGGTAACCTTCCAGACACCTAGCTCTTCTGTGCATTCGACTAATAGATGGTGTGGGGGTCTCTTACTCCTCTTGTCCTATTCTTGCAAGTGTATTTCCTCTACATCAACCTGGTAACATTCCAGACACCTAGCTCTTCTGTGCATTCGACTAACAGATGGTGTGCGATCTTCTACTTCTCTTGTCCTATTCTTGCAAGTGTATTTCCTCTACGTCAACCTGGTAACCTTCCAGACACCTAGCTCTTCTGTGCATTCGACTAATAGATGGTGTGCGATCTCCTACTCCTCTTGTTCTATTCTTGCAAGTGTATTTCCTCTACGTCAACCTGGTAACCTTCCAGACACCTAGCTCTTCTGTGCATTCGACTAATAGATGGTGTGCGATCTTCTACTCATCTTGTCCTATTCTTGTAAGGTGTTCCTTGAGTCTACAATGTCCCATGTTCTCTTGTGACTTATTTCGTTGCAATACATTTTCCCTGATAACTGTACTCTCAGTTTGTACCATTTTGCGCTTGTTCCATTCAGGCCTCTTCTATCCTGCCAGGTTGTCCTAATGGCATGTTCCTTTCTCGGTTGTATTACCCTTTTCTATCAGGTGTGCAATTTCTCCTGTGTGGCCTGTTTCGTCTTCCCCTACTAGATTTATTATCTCGCGTCGACGAAGCTGAAGACTGATTTTGATAATCATCAGAGGGGGGCGTCGTGCTCTACGTTGAGTTCCAGTTAGAGAAAGGATGATCCACCACGGGTTCCGAACTCTACATTTATTGTTAACCCCATCAGCTCGGCTCGCTTTACACTTTAGAGGTGAGCTAAAAATAGAAGAAAAACAATGAGGGTTGAAGATATAGTAGGAGGGGGTGAAGGTGAAAAAAAAGCTGACAAATATATCAAGAAAGATAAATCTCCTCGATAATAAGTGGTTAAACTTCAAAACAACATTGGGAACTTAGGAGGTTGTTTGCCAACCCGTACGTCAAAATTAAAAATGTAACAAAATCTACTTTTTTCGAACTTCAAAATGTCTTTAAACTTTCAGGTTTTAGAAGGTGAAATTGTAAAAATAATTTTATATATATATAATTTTAACGAAGATGAAGTCAATATAACACAGCTGATTAACTAATCGCACAACTACTGCAAAAACTGACGTACCTCTGGGCGTAAAAATTAAAAAACTCATTAAAAGGTAAATTCATCCCTACTCCAAATTAAGGTTTTGGGTGCAATTCAAAATTTTCAAACGAAAAGCCTTATCGATTGGCTTAAAGGTCTTTTTAATAGAAAATAAATGTCCAAATTCGAGGTCGTTAATTTACTCCAATCCACAATGGCGGCCGGTCAAATATTGAATAATCCAATTTATTTCAGAATCTATAAATGAAAATAATATGGAGGCTAAATGATCAAAAGGGGAACCTTTTTTGTTTTATTTGGTGGACGTTATCAAGGAAGTTCTTCCAATCCCAGAATGCTTGAACCTTGTACATTCCAATGAACCAAGGCAAGTATGAAGACAATACACATCGGATAGACTAGACAAAGACCAGTAAATTGTAGCGTGTAACTGAGTCAGTCTATATTGTTGTACAATTTGTAAAGACATTGTTGCGACACGATGGCGATGTCGTTGCCGGTGTTAATACTTTATCCTGCAAACCGGAATTGAACAGAGATCATGGTATTTTGTTTTGCGAAACAGCGCCAATAACGGAATTTAATCGCTATGTCATACAGCCAAATGGATGTAACAGTACATGGGCTCCATCTGGTGGGAATGCAGGCGGATTATATAACTTACTTAATGTCAGGACACTTTCCATATCTCGTTTTGTTTTATAAGGTGATGGATCGCATAGGGTAAATTATATTATAATGGTACTTCCTACTATAAAATGTATAACGTAATAAACAATTTGATAGGGGCCTCATGGTACTTACCCAGCCCTATCATACAATATAATACGAGCTGTTACAAAAATAAAATAGGAACATGAAATTTGTTATAATGTGCTAATGTGTTCATAAAATACAAACAAACTAATTCAAAATGGCGGTCGTTTTTAAACAACGTTTGTTCATATTTTCGTGTTATTCAACTTATCACTCTAAATTAGATAAAAATTTACTGATTTGAATTTTTAATGTAATGGTATCAACGATGACAAATAGCGAAGTTATTGTCAAAAATGTAATTTCGAATTCCGAGCTAAAAATGTATATTGGTGTACTTACGAGATTACGTACAGCTTTGAGGGACGCCAGGGACGAGATACTGACACGAGCTAAGCAAAACACCTAATCACAATTACCAACTTTAGAAAACCTGTGATACAACTGTTTTAAATAAACTTACTCTACTGGGTAAAACCTTTTAATTTAACATTTCCAACAAAAAGCTAACTTAGAGAATCTGTTTGTATTACATTTTACGTTCGGGCTGGGTGAGTATTAAGATTGCCATTTTAATTTGAACGCCTGTGTAGAAATGATGTTCGATTCTTATCCTCATTTATTGTCGTACGATATATTAAATAATTTTAAACATTATTTAAATTTTAATGACAATCGAATTCCAATTTTTCAAATCTGTATTTAATCTTTGGTTCCAGCTCTAAGAAATGTTGATCAAAATTTTCAGTCGTGTATAGTGTTAAACGGGTAAAATATGATTAATCGGTCGAATTGATTCATGACACTGAACTAGACAATTTTTGTCACAGTATTCAAAAATTTCATTATCACTTCTTAAACTATACAACAACTGCCCCCCTCCCCACCCCAATAAATAGGTCTTGTAGTAAGGTTTTCATGGTTTGTAACATGATGCCACTATGCTTAATATTTAACATATTTTTATAAAAATCTATTATTACCTAGGATTATTTTGTCACTGTATTCAAAAATTTCATTCTCACTTTTTAAACTGTACAAAAACTGCCCCCCCCCCAAATAAATAGGTCTTATAGTAAGGTTTTCATGGTTTGTAACATGATGCCACTATGTTTAATATTTAACAATTTTTATAAAAATCTATTATTACCTAGGACTATGAAAAACGGGAATATAACATGTCTATACAGTAAATTCTTTTACCATTTTTGGACTTTAAATTTTATTCGCGAAAGTTACACCCCCAATACATTTTACCCTTTCCTCAAGGGCCACCGCCTCCAACCTAATCTTGAGGGTTTATAAATGAATCTACACCTTTTTCTATATAGTCTTGGATTAGATACCTTTCCTATTAGATTTTTCTTGACCAAATCTTGTTCTTTTCCGACCTTGACGATTTAGAGTATTTGAGAACTAGGGGTCTTTATTTTACGTTCCTTTAACCTTTTCACCTTCAAACAACAAAGAAAACATTTTAACTCTTATTTTTGAACGCTTCGGCAGTTCTCCAGATTTCGTAACAAATGTTTCAGAGGATGGTTACGATGTCGTGAAACGCGTTTCCTTTAATAAACTTGTTTCCGTAGAATTATGTTTATATAAAGAAGTTATTCCTCTCTCAAAACAAGTATATTAATAATTTATAGTATGTGCGCATGCGCATACTAAAGTGGTCATTCGTGAAGGGCGACGAACTTCAACATTATTTAGCATTTCATGGTCAGAAGTATAACAATTTAATGATAGGGAGCCACTTTAACATTGGAAGGATCTATTAGTCACAGACTATCTTTAGTTTATACACTAAAATATTGTATTCTCTTTACTTTCTTACATGTTCGTAGTTTAGGGAAAGTTGTGATTCGACAAAATATCGATGTCGAGTTTTTGGCGGATTTAGAGGTCATCTGAGCCTTTTAAAAATTTTTTTGTGGCGTGTGATAAGACTTTAATAAAATTTTGGGGTAAGCTCCCTCTGACTATTTTGGTAAAATGTACCTCCTAAGGTTCCGAACAAAATCTAGTGGTGTGAAATCGACCATGAGGCTGTTATAAGATACGTGATTTTTTTTTCAAAACCTGCTACACAGATTTCGTTGAAATTTTAGTTTAATGTGAACATTAATGACCCAAACCCGTGTGAAAAATTACAAACATAAAAAAAAAATTAAAAAAATCAGGGATAATTTACGAAAAACAAAAATGAAAGCTGTCATTGAAAGCTCAATTTGAATCAAATAAGATTTACGCTACAGTATAACAAACACACAGAACACAATTCTCAAAAAAAATACGCCTAAGTATCAGACGCGTTATGGTTTGGTTGGTGTAGCTGGTGTATCACTGAAGAGGACGACCTTGTCGTTGAAACGCATCTGATACTTAGGCGTATTTTTTTTTTTATGAGAATTGTGTTCTGTGTGTTTGTTATACTGTATAGTTTTTCTCATAAGTCAAGCGCAACATTTAATAAAGATTTATGCTAGTTAGGTAACCTAACCTAACATAGCCTAACCTAACCAAACCTAACCTAGCCTAGCCTAATCTAACCTAACCTAACATAACATAACTTAACATAACATAACATAACATAACATAACATAACATAACATAACATAACATAACATAACATAACATAACATAACATAACATAACATAACATAACATAACATAACATAACACAACCTAACCTAACCTAACCTAACCTAACCTAGAGACACTCATCCTTCTAGGTAATTACGCAAATTAAGCGTAATAATGCTTAAGCGAAGCAAGTTTAGACTCTTAATATTTTTTTTTTCCCGTAAACAATTTTTGGCGTTCACAGTTCATTTTCAATTTTTGATTGACAACACCCGAACTGATATTTTTGGTAACAATTTGTTTTTGGAGATGGGTAAGTGAGAAAGTTTGTGCAATACTTTTGCACCGTTTATTTGAGTTATTTAAACCGCCTGTTTTTAAATAATTAGTGAACGGTTTTGGCCTAAATGTAATCAATCAACATCATTATCAAACTTGAACAGAAACAATGTCATAAACTATAGGTGGTCAAACTTGAAGTCTCGTGCAGTTCAATAGGAAACCGTTTGGACGAATATGCTTATTAGCTTTGTTTTTCAAGTCCTCAGTAAAAAGTCCTCTTTCATTAAACAGCCTACACTATTTACGCAGATTTCCCTCTTTTATAACTTCTTCCCCATACATTTCCACAAGTTGTCGATGAATTCAAGACGAATTGTCGTTCAACTATCTCTAGGTACACGTCCCTATCATCAGGATTGGTGATCGGCATAATGTAACGGAACAAAGAAGACTGACGACATTATGGGGGACATGTAGAGAGCGACTATTGCATGGTTAGGATAGGTCAGACTTTCATGTTTGAACGAGTCTCAGCAGTTTTCTCAACACTACGGCATCTTTACATGATTGAAATTTTCCAAAGAGATCTCCCCAGTCTCTTGCAATCCAGAATAATGCGCTTGGTAATGTCTTGGACTGTTTGCATAATCATCCTCGATTATTACAAATTTAAGCAGGTGGTTTCTGGGCGTGTCTTGCCTCAAATTCACCAGCCAACCTTGGTGCTCTCACAAGTCTTTGGACTAATATTTGTCCTACCACTGACGACAACGTTCCTCTGAGAATCATTTTGTAGTTACACTGTAGACAGTTGAGCCGATAATACCACGTCAGTAAACGGATGCAACCTTTCTGGTCAGCTTGTCTGCACACTCGACACCTTTATGTCTTGGGATTCAACCAAGGCGCACGTTGAGACAGGCAAGTGTGGCGAGGTTTCGAAAATCATCCCCACACAAGCATTGAAGAGATTTAAGTTGCATCAGGGCCTTGAGGGCGGCCTGGCTATCTTATCTTCTTGAAGGCAGTTTAGATGCGCGAACAGTTCTTACTTCAAAAATCTCTTGTGTAATGACTGTAATAATTCAAAACTTCAAGATACCTCACAAGACCAAAACATAAAAAGTTGATTTTTTCAAAATCCACTGTAACTCTTTCGAACATCATCCTCCCAAATAGGTCAATCAGGGAGTAATGGAAGCTAAATGTGTTTCTGATTCCGTAAATACATGCATATCGGTGATGTATTTGGGTCCTACAGAACTCTGAGCTCTTCCAGTACCTCCACTCTCTGTTATCTTCTGCCACTGGTCTTCATCTCAGGACACTCATTTCTCTCTGGTCCTACTCAAGGTCATCCACCCGCATTTTCTCTCAAGTTTTCTACCTTCCGGTTGTTCTTCGAATATATTCTTTACTATTCTTTCTTCTGGTATCCTTTGGAAATGACCTGATCATCTTAGCATTGCCTGGACCTCATTGTCTTGTCTTATTCTCTAAATTCAATCCCCCCCCTAATAACTCCGTACATCTTCCTCTTTGCACCAGTTCTTCCACTTTATTTGTCAATGTCCACGCTTCCGCACCATAGATGACGTCTGCGAGTAATATAGTTTTATAAATTATTTTGTAACCTTGTCACTGTCATAGTTTGAACACATGTTATAGTGCAAAATAGACTCTATTGCCTGCCACTATTCTTCTTTTGATTTCTTCAGGCATGGAACTTCTCTTCGTTAATGCAAAGCCAGATACTGAAATTTGTCACTCTTCCAATCTGGACTGTTGTCTAGTTTAGTTTTTTTCGGCATTGATTTCAAGACTCTGTGCAGTCACTTCCAATCTTCCCTCCAGATCTCTTCTGTTCCTTGCTACGATCATATCATCGTTCGTGTTAGCTAGGTACTGGTAGGATTTAATGTAAAGAATTCCTCTGACTCCGTACATCTGAAACGTTTGTGCAATGTTTGTACAGTTTAATGTGACTGACCTCTCTAGAAAATCCAGATCAAAGTCTCTTCGCCCAATACACATTGTCAACTTATACAATGACTTCAACCGGTGACATACTGTAAATTGATGATGTCGCTTTCGTGTAGAAACACTTCACGAGTGTTTAGTTTATTCTAATGCAAATAATTACCAATGACACTAAAGGCGGCTTCATTTATTAGCTTTACAATAAACTCGTTTGATGTTGTTCAACATAAATAATTTGTTTGACGACATGGATCGCGTGAGAAGTAAAGCCACATAAATATTCACTTAGCCTGTCTGTGTTAATAATCGATTTTATTTAAGTGCAATTTTTACTTTCTCAATGTCGAAAGAAGGAATTGTGAGGGGGAATATCGATACTGAAATTATTTTAGTGTATATATCCTCCAGGGTCCTCCTGGGCTGATGGAGTGATGTGTTTTTGATTAAAAATTGATTAAAACATACAAATTTGAGAAAAAAAGGGAAAACAAAAATGAAAGCAGCAAACACTTTAAAATAACTACAACTTTCAACATTTTGTTTTTAATATTATTTTATTTTATAATTGTTTCAAATTCTAAAATCTACCCCCTTTCTTTCAAGCTAAATTCTTCATATAATTAAAACTATCAAAACTTTTTGCAAACATATATTTTGTTTTTTTTATTGCTTTTAAATTATATAGTTAGTTAAAATTTTGTTTTTTATTTCCCTGAACAGTAAATTCTGTGATCAGGGACGATCTGCTGTATTTCCAAGCCTGTCTCATATATTTCACAAAACCTTTATGTTTGTATGTAAGATACAGATAAGTAGAACAATTTGTAAGAGACACTCAGTCTGTAATAGTCTCAAGAAACAATAGTGAAGCATGAAATGTTTTACACAAAACCTTTATGTGTGTATGTAAGATACAAATAAGTAGAACAATTTGTAAGAGACACTCAGTCTGTAATAGTCTCAAGAAACAATAGTGAAGCATGAAATGTTTTACACAAAACCTTTATGTTTGTATGTAAGATACAAATAAGTAGAACAATTTGTAAGAGACACTCAGTCTTTAATAGTCTCAGGAAACAATAGTGAAGCATGAAACGTTTTACACAAAATCTTTATGTTTGTATGTAAGATACAAATAAGTAGAACAATTTGTAAGAGACACTCAGTCTGTAATAGCAATGACCACATAAATAGTATTTATGTAGTCATTGGTAATAGTCTCAAGAAACAATAGTGAAGCATGAAATGTTTTACACAAAATCTTTATGTTTGTATGTAAGATACAAATAAGTAGAACAATTTGTAAGAGACACTCAGTCTGTAATAGTCTCAAGAAATAATAGTGAAGCATGAAATATTTTACACAAAACCTTTGTTTGTATGTAAGATACAAATAAGTAGAACAATTTGTAAGAGACACTCAGTCTGTAATAGTCTCAAGAAACAATAGTGAAGCATGAAATGTTTTACACAAAACCTTTGTTTGTATGTAAGATACAAATAAGTAGAACAATTTGTAAGAGACACTCAGTCTGTAATAGTCTCAAGAAACAATAGTGAAGCATGAAATGTTTTACACAAAACCTTTGTTTGTATGTAAGATACAAATAAGTAGAACAATTTGTAAGAGACACTCAGTCTGTAATAGTCTCAAGAAACAATAGTGAAGCATGAAATGTTTTACACAAAACCTTTGTTTGTATGTAAGATACAAATAAGTAGAACAATTTGTAAGACACACTCAGTCTGTAATAGTCTCAAGAAACAATAGTGAAGCATGAAATGTTTTACACAAAACCTTTGTTTGTATGTAAGATACAAATAAGTAGAACAATTTGTAAGAGACACTCAGTCTGTAATAGTCTCAAGAAACAATAGTGAAGCATGAAATGTTTTACACAAAACCTTTGTTTGTATGTAAGATACAAATAAGTAGAACAATTTGTAAGAGACACTCAATCTGTAATAGTCTCAAGAAACAATAGTGAAGCATGAAATGTTTTACACAAAACCTTTGTTTGTATGTAAGATACAAATAAGTAGAACAATTTGTAAGAGACACTCAATCTGTAATAGTCTCAAGAAACAATAGTGAAGCATGAAATGTTTTACACAAAACCTTTGTTTGTATGTAAGATACAAATAAGTAGAACAATTTGTAAGAGACACTCAGTCTGTAATAGTCTCAAGAAACAATAGTGAAGCATGAAATGTTTTACACAAAACCTTTGTTTGTATGTAAGATACAAATAAGTAGAACAATTTGTAAGAGACACTCAATCTGTAATAGTCTCAAGAAACAATAGTGAAGCATGAAATGTTTTACACAAAACCTTTGTTTGTATGTAAGATACAAATAAGTAGAACAATTTGTAAGAGACACTCAGTCTGTAATAGTCTCAAGAAACAATAGTGAAGCATGAAATGTTTTACACAAAACCTTTGTTTGTATGTAAGATACAAATAAGTAGAACAATTTGTAAGAGACACTCAATCTGTAATAGTCTCAAGAAACAATAGTGAAGCATGAAATGTTTTACACAAAACCTTTGTTTGTATGTAAGATACAAATAAGTAGAACAATTTGTAAGAGACACTCAGTCTGTAATAGTCTCAAGAAACAATAGTGAAGCATGAAATGTTTTACACAAAACCTTTGTTTGTATGTAAGATACAAATAAGTAGAACAATTTGTAAGAGACACTCAATCTGTAATAGTCTCAAGAAACAATAGTGAAGCATGAAATGTTTTACACAAAACCTTTGTTTGTATGTAAGATACAAATAAGTAGAACAATTTGTAAGAGACACTCAATCTGTAATAGTCTCAAGAAACAATAGTGAAGCATGAAATGTTTTACACAAAACCTTTGTTTGTATGTAAGATACAAATAAGTAGAACAATTTGTAAGAGACACTCAATCTGTAATAGTCTCAAGAAACAATAGTGAAGCATGAAATGTTTTACACAAAACCTTTGTTTGTATGTAAGATACAAATAAGTAGAACAATTTGTAAGAGACACTCAGTCTGTAATAGTCTCAAGAAACAATAGTGAAGCATGAAATGTTTTACACAAAACCTTTGTTTGTATGTAAGATACAAATAAGTAGAACAATTTGTAAGAGACACTCAATCTGTAATAGTCTCAAGAAACAATAGTGAAGCATGAAATGTTTTACACAAACCTTTGTTTGTATGTAAGATACAAATAAGTAGAACAATTTGTAAGAGACACTCAGTCTGTAATAGTCTCAAGAAACAATAGTGAAGCATGAAATGTTTTACACAAAACCTTTGTTTGTATGTAAGATACAAATAAGTAGAACAATTTGTAAGAGACACTCAATCTGTAATAGTCTCAAGAAACAATAGTGAAGCATGAAATGTTTTACACAAAACCTTTGTTTGTATGTAAGATACAAATAAGTAGAACAATTTGTAAGAGACACTCAGTCTGTAATAGTCTCAAGAAACAATAGTGAAGCATGAAATGTTTTACACAAAACCATTGTTTGTATGTAAGATACAAATAAGTAGAACAATTTGTAAGAGACACTCAATCTGTAATAGTCTCAAGAAACAATAGTGAAGCATGAAATGTTTTACACAAAACCTTTGTTTGTATGTAAGATACAAATAAGTAGAACAATTTGTAAGAGACACTCAGTCTGTAATAGTCTCAAGAAACAATAGTGAAGCATGAAATGTTTTACACAAAACCTTTGTTTGTATGTAAGATACAAATAAGTAGAACAATTTGTAAGAGACACTCAATCTGTAATAGTCTCAAGAAACAATAGTGAAGCATGAAATGTTTTACACAAAACCTTTGTTTGTATGTAAGATACAAATAAGTAGAACAATTTGTAAGAGACACTCAGTCTGTAATAGTCTCAAGAAACAATAGTGAAGCATGAAATGTTTTACACAAAACCTTTGTTTGTATGTAAGATACAAATAAGTAGAACAATTTGTAAGAGACACTCAATCTGTAATAGTCTCAAGAAACAATAGTGAAGCATGAAATGTTTTACACAAAACCTTTGTTTGTATGTAAGATACAAATAAGTAGAACAATTTGTAAGAGACACTCAATCTGTAATAGTCTCAAGAAACAATAGTGAAGCATGAAATGTTTTACACAAAACCTTTGTTTGTATGTAAGATACAAATAAGTAGAACAATTTGTAAGAGACACTCAGTCTCTAATAGTCTCAAGAAACAATAGTGAAGCATGAAATGTTTTACACAAAACCTTTGTTTGTATGTAAGATACAAATAAGTAGAACAATTTGTAAGAGACACTCAATCTGTAATAGTCTCAAGAAACAATAGTGAAGCACGAAATGTTTTACACAAAACCTTTGTTTGTATGTAAGATACAAATAAGTAGAACAATTTGTAAGAGACACTCAGTCTGTAATAGTCTCAAGAAACAATAGTGAAGCATGAATTGTTTTACACAAAATCTTTATGTTTGTATGTAAGATACAAATAAGTAGAACAATTTGTAAGAGACACTCAGTCTGTAATAGTCTCAAGAAACAATAGTGAAGCATGAAATGTTTTACACAAAACCTTTGTTTGTATGTAAGATACAAATAAGTAGAACAATTTGTAAGAGACACTCAATCTGTAATAGTCTCAAGAAACAATAGTGAAGCATGAAATGTTTTAAACAAAACCTTTATGTTTGTATGTAAGATACAAATAAGTAGAACAATTTGTAAGAGACACTCAGTCTGTAATAGTCTCAAGAAACAATAGTGAAGCATGAAATGTTTTAAACAAAACCTTTATGTTTGTTTGTAAGATACAAATAAGTAGAACAATTTGTAAGAGACACTCAGTCTGTAATAGTCTCAAGAAACAATAGTGAAGCATGAAATGTTTTAAACAAAACCTTTATGTTTGTATGTAAGATACAAATAAGTAGAACAATTTGTAAGAGACACTCAATCTGTAATAGTCTCAAGAAACAATAGTGAAGCATGAAATGTTTTACACAAAACCTTTGTTTGTATGTAAGATACAAATAAGTAGAACAATTTGTAAGAGACACTCAATCTGTAATAGTCTCAAGAAACAATAGTGAAGCATGAAATGTTTTACACAAAACCTTTGTTTGTATGTAAGATACAAATAAGTAGAACAATTTGTAAGAGACACTCAGTCTGTAATAGTCTCAAGAAACAATAGTGAAGCATGAAATGTTTTACACAAAACCTTTGTTTGTATGTAAGATACAAATAAGTAGAACAATTTGTAAGAGACACTCAATCTGTAATAGTCTCAAGAAACAATAGTGAAGCACGAAATGTTTTACACAAAACCTTTGTTTGTATGTAAGATACAAATAAATAGAACAATTTGTAAGAGACACTCAGTCTGTAATAGTCTCAAGAAACAATAGTGAAGCATGAATTGTTTTACACAAAATCTTTATGTTTGTATGTAAGATACAAATAAGTAGAACAATTTGTAAGAGACACTCAGTCTGTAATAGTCTCAAGAAACAATAGTGAAGCATGAAATGTTTTACACAAAACCTTTGTTTGTATGTAAGATACAAATAAGTAGAACAATTTGTAAGAGACACTCAATCTGTAATAGTCTCAAGAAACAATAGTGAAGCATGAAATGTTTTAAACAAAACCTTTATGTTTGTATGTAAGATACAAATAAGTAGAACAATTTGTAAGAGACACTCAGTCTGTAATAGTCTCAAGAAACAATAGTGAAGCATGAAATGTTTTAAACAAAACCTTTATGTTTGTTTGTAAGATACAAATAAGTAGAACAATTTGTAAGAGACACTCAGTCTGTAATAGTCTCAAGAAACAATAGTGAAGCATGAAATGTTTTAAACAAAACCTTTATGTTTGTATGTAAGATACAAATAAGTAGAACAATTTGTAAGAGACACTCAGTCTGTAATAGTCTCAAGAAACAATAGTGAAGCATGAAATGTTTTAAACAAAACCTTTATGTTTGTATGTAAGATACAAATAAGTAGAACAATTTGTAACAGACACTCAGTCTGTAATAGTCTCAAGAAACAATAGTGAAGCATGAAATGTTTTACACAAAACCTTTGTTTGTATGTAAGATACAAATAAGTAGAACAATTTGTAAGAGACACTCAGTCTGTAATAGTCTCAAGAAACAATAGTGAAGCATGAAATGTTTTACACAAAACCATTGTAATCGTAGTCACGACTTGGTGCTCTGGGAGTTGTTATAATCATTTTATTGTAATGTTGGCAAACTGTTATTGGGGAGGGGGAGGGGCACGAAAGATTCAATATTTTAGATGTTTCTTGACGTTTTTAGTAACTAGGAACACAATCTGTTTATTTTCGGAACGATTTTCTGTAATACTTTCCTCACACAGGTGGATTGAATAAAATTACAAAATAGTAAAACAGTAGTCTGTCAATATGAGGTGAATAAGAATTTTCTAGTAACTATTACTGTTATTTGGAAAAACTAGTAACAACTTGACCCTAGTAGACTGGCAACCTAAACAATAGAATTTACGGCTTCGGTACAAAAATTGCTGAAAAATTACCTCACTCTGTATCATTACCCCTCTTCAAAAAATTACAAAACATGTTGAAATAATTCCCAAATATCCTCTCACTGCTTCAACTAAATAAAGAAAGAACAGCTAAAACTAGAAAAAATCAACCAAAACCAAAACAACTATGACAAATATAAAGTAAGCAAAATCAAAGTTCCACATCTTACATTGATGTGGACGATGTCTAATCTTTGAACAATAAAAAAAAAAATTAATAAACACATTTTATCCAGTCAATTGTAGTCCTTATTATTACCCTTAGCTACATGTTTCGCTGCACACAGGCAGCATCTTCAGGCTAGTCAATTATGAACAAAACATCACACATTACAAATCCCACAACACTAAAACACAATTATTGTTCGCTTTATAACTTTTGTTTACTATACCGGTTGTCCCAAGAAGAGGTCGCTGTTTTTTAAATTAATATGCGGAAGATTCTACAAACTTGACAGTTTACAGTTATGTTACATGTAATGAGTACACTCGAGTTTCATTTTTGTTTGGTCAATCAAAACAAAATGGCGGATTAACAAAAAGAACATTAATCTTCTGGATAGAACCCACTTCCTCAAATTTTGAGAGAAACTTAAAGACAAAAAACTTTTCGGTTATCTCAGCTTTATAAAAAAAAGAAGGAAAATACATAAAATAAGATCCCTAGCTCTCGAATAGGATACTATAATAACGTCAGGATCCAGAAGAAACAAAATTTGGTCAAGAAAGACCCGATAAGAAAGGGATCTAACCCAAGATTGCAGACAAAAGTGTAGATCCAGCTAGGTTACTCGCTATAACGAATCTCTTAACATCCGCTGCCTTTGTTGTTATAATTTCATCTTGTACAACCAAAACAGATCTGACAAGCGAAACTGGTTGAAATGCACAGAATAGATTTAGTGGGAAGTGAAATGACAGAATTATTTCGTGACTAAATGTAATGAGATCCGTGAGAGCTCTCTCACCGTGACTCAGAGTGTTAAATATTCACGATTTGAGTTCGCTCGTGTCTGTTTGTGGGTCAAGATCGGCGACGAGCAAAACATTGAAAAGTCTACATTCACTGAGAACTGTTGGCAATACGTGTCAAACTAGTTGAGTTTCAGAGATGATATTTTAGTTTTTTACTCACTTTTCTTTCACGTCTGTATGTCATCAAATCTGGGAACCTCTATTTGAAACACTTCTTATTGATACTAATTTTGAAGCATTGTTGATCTCAGATACAATAATTCATTGTTTATGCTGGAGAAAACGCATGCGCAGTAGGTATCTTTGTGTAGTATACATATGCAGCAGGTTATCATCTTTCAAATGAGAACCAAGAAGAACGCGAAGCGCGTTTACAATTTGATCGTCAACACAAATCGCAATGTCGTGCTGTGGAAACCCTTGAAGAACTTGGAACGTGATTGACAAAAGCTGCAAGAGCGAAATGCTAGTCTGGCAGCGTTCGAAAAGACGATCAACAAATGTGACAAAATCTGTGAAACTTGTACGTTGCAATGTTTTCACAGTCAAGTTGCAAAGTTGAGATTTGCCGGAACAAAGTCATCCTATTTGCTGGACGAATTCCAAGATTTAAAAAAATTGTTTATAACTAAAATGTAGAAAATAAATTTTCTAACCCCACTTTTCTAAAAAATAAATAAAGATTAAAAAAAACGAAAGTACTAATTCAAATTTAAATTACTAACTACAGTGTGAGCGTTTAGAATTTAAAATTATAATTATGGATTTTAGAAGCGCCCACGCTTAATTTAAAATTGAATTAGTACTTTGTACTAAAAATGTTTTTTTCCCTTTATTTCTTTCTATTTTTAGAAAAGTGGGATTAATTTTTAATATATAGACCATATCCGCCTTGGTGTATACAGGGTGTTTGCAACAGCTGTGACCGCTGTTTTATACGATAAATACAAAAGTTCCAAACATATTTTAAAAGGTAACCCCAGGATTTTTTAAGTTAAAACTAGATGTATTTGTTTTTTTCATATCACCCGACATTTTTCCAATATGGCGCCAACCACTAAATTTTCTTTTAGGAATTTTTATGGCCGATTTTGAGAAAAAGCCGATTATATAACAGCCGTATATCCTATTTTTATTTTATTTTACCAATCCACCGGTATTTTTGGAGAGACCAATACGTTATGTTTGGGTTCTTAGAAGCTTTGGATCAAAAATTAAAACAATAAAGTCCCGAGTTATTCGCAAATACGAATTTGATTAATATCATTAGCCTACATACATTTAGGCTGTAAATCACGAGAGACGACTCGGGTAGCTTAAAAAAGAATATATCAGCAAAATACTTGACATCGATTGGCAGCTATTACTCTTATAGGACACAAGTCTTTAACTTAATCAATAACCAGCTATAGAGAGAGTCGATTGCAAATTTACTATTTTTGATAAACTGAACATTTGTACAAAATATTGTAGTAAATCAGATTGTCTTAACGTTTCAAACCCGTTAAAACAATTTTACGCTTCAGGTAAGTTATAATTAGCAAAAATAGTTATAAACCTAGACCCCCGTTATTAAAACTTCGATCCACCCTCAGGGGTTTGGCAATCCGAGGGAACCTAGCAGGATCTTCACATTTTTATCATGGAATCTTACATTATACAAGCCACCACGACTAAATCCGTTGAGAGAGGCGCCAGTAGACAACATGACCTTGAAGAAACCAATAGGTACCGTGCGGGTTTCCCAACTCGTTTCCCCGCTGTGCCAGCGCTTGGTACTTCGATTTTTCAGCATTTGTGTTCATTTAAGACTCTCGGAAAAATCAAAGATACTAAGTTTAATTTGTCATCACAGGTGAGGATGTATTTATGGGTCAAGAGAAGCAAGTCCTCACCTATTAATTTTTTTTTTTCAAAAATGCCGTCCACTTTTTACTTTTTGATTGACATATTTGGTGAGAATTAGTTTTGGTTCGATTTTGGGGATGAATGAGTTGGAAAGTTTGTGCAATGTTTTTATGAGTTAGAATAAAAACAGCTATTATTTAGCCAAGAGTGATTTTGTCTGCGTCCGAGGAGATTTTTGTAAACAATTCAATTTGCATTTTCCTTTTATGTATTTGTTACCAGCCTGAATTTAATATTATTAACAAATATCTAGAAAATCCAATGTAAAAATAAAATTATTCAATACAACAGAGAAAGTCTGCCATTGTTACTTGCAAAACTTTTAAAACACAAATTCAATTTATAACAGTTCAGTTTCTTGTAAAAAACGATAGAGCGTTCTAATGACACCATTTCTTAGACAGATTGTGTCCTTTAAAAGGCCACTTATGCCGTCAATACATGAAATGACATCTTCTAGAAGTGAAAGAACAACTGTTATGTGACAATGGATTTCTTCAACTATGAAAAACACTGTTTAGTTAGTTGACCGACATCATAGGATTCGGCTGACATGTTTCTTTTTTTTACAACTTTTCCACACAATATGGCGTTGAGCTTTAGGAACAATTAAAATACGGCGACCGTTTAAAATATTTAATATTGAATATCTCAAAAATTATTAACTTTATAAAACAAATCACAAGAGACAAAAAGTTTCCTTATTAATGACAAAAAAAGGTTTTTTTAAATATTTTTTCTGTAGGTTAAAGGATAACAAAGTTATTGACAAAAAAACATAATTTCTTCAAGGATAAAATAAAGCAAAAGCTTAAAGTTTCAAATATTTAATAGTATAAATGAGCTACAATTGTTTCGCCTTGCGGCATCGACGGGCTACTGATAATTTACAGGTATAGACAACTATTCAAACATAAGTACAGGAAACTGAAATACAATAGAGAAATCGGGAAAAAGGTAGGGGGATGACCTGGCAGGTAGAAAAAGGTTAATGAACTATGGTACGGATGGGTTTTAGAAGAGGTGACGAATTTAATACAATTTGGTCATTTAAGTTGAGAATAGGCCTAAGTGAAATAGATCTATTTATTTCTAAACATTCTAAATTATTTAATCTATTGCTTTTATTTTCTATATGTAAGAGTTTAACATTCCATTTCGAACTGAACTGAACTGAAATGAACTGAATGTCGTTAAACAAATTGCTGTTAATAATAAGTATGAGGTTAGTTTAATAGATAATATTTTAAGAAAAAAGTTAAAGCGTAGAGCTGAAAATTTAGTCCACTCTTCCCATAACGAGAACATTGAAATAGTTAGATATTGTAAATTATCTTATATCAACAGAACTAGTTATAAAATCAGTAACCTTATGTCTACTAAATGTAATCGTAAAGTTGCCTTTTACTGTACAAAAAATCTAGGGAAAATGTTGGTTAATAATAAAGATAAAAAAGAAATGTTAGAAAATAGTGGAGTTTATAAAATATCTTGTCAAGATTGTGACTCTGAGTACATAGGTCAAACAGGTAGATCTATAAAAGTTAGAATTAAAGAACATGTAAATAGCTGGAAACATGGCTATAGAAACTCTAACTTTGCTAACCACCTTTTGGACTCGGGTCATAGTTTTGATCCGAAATTGAATGTTAAACTCTTACATATAGAAAATAAAAGCAATAGATTAAATAATTTAGAATGTTTAGAAATAAATAGATCTATTTCACTTAGGCCTATTCTCAACTTAAATGACCAAATTGTATTAAATTCGTCACCTCTTCTAAAACCCATCCGTAACATAGTTCATCAACCTTTATCTACCTGCTAGGTCCATCCCCCTACCTTTCCCGATTTCTCTATTGTATTTCAGTTTCCTGTACTTATGTTTGAATAGTTGTCTATACTTGTAAATTATCAGTAGCCCGTCGATGCCGCAAGGCGAAACAATTGTAGCTCATTTATACTATTAAATATTTGAAACTTTAAGCTTTTGCTTTATTTTATCCTTGAATATGGAGTTTCAACAAGAAATATCTGCTATTACATTAAAGTTTACATAATTTCTTGGTAGTTGTCTACAACACCCAAGATTGATCTAGAACCAAATATTTTTGAAATCTAATACGTCTAATAAAATCCATTACTCTGAATTTCATAATAAATTCAAATGTGACTTAACTATTTAAAAATGGCGTCTATTTTTTTTCCAAAGGGGTTGAGCTCTCCATTTCCTTTCGGAAGCACTAATTTTTATGGGGATTTTTATTATTTTAAGACTTTTTTTTAAGAGGCCCAATTTTCCGTATCTTTCAAAAGCGACGTTTTGTGTTTCAGTCACGTGGCAGGGCTAAAAAATGACAACATTTTTGAGAAATTAATGCTGGATAAAAATAACGTTTGCAATATCAGGTAATAGGCTAACTCTTTATTCCCTGAAACAGTTTCGAATAATTATGTTGACATGGTCAAAACAGTATAGCCAACTTGGAGAAAATAAAAAAATATAATTTTATGAGTTAATAGAAAGACACAAAAAGTCTGGAAATATGTTTGTGAATAGATCTACCCAACTTTAACATGTATATCTGTTGAATTCCAACTTATCGGCTGTTCCTCCAAGGACACCATCTCACCTTGACTCGACTCGTCTGATACATCCGGTTGTTGATGGTACCGGAAGTCAGCCAGTGTTCTGTGTAAGCAATTTAAGTACCCGGGCCTTGGTTATTTAGATAAAACCGAATCTGAACCTCCAGTACACTATAAGTAGAAACCATTCTTCTTGCCTTTGTTACAACTTTAGGCAACTAAATTAATTGTGTATAAAACTAATAATCTGTATATAAACATTGCACAAATTTTCTCACGCAAAAAAATTCTCAAAAGTAAATACACCCCAACCTAACCTAACCTAAAATAATTTATTTAGCATCAAAAATGTCATTCAGGTAGTCAGTTAAAAAAATATTGAAATAAATATTTAATAATGACTATAATATAAGCTATATGTTTAAACTGGTTCGCTTGTCCCATTAACAAAACCACAGAGCAAATCGTATTAATGATTCATATTTGTGTTTTCGCCAATTATTACAAAACCGTAGGCCTAATAGATATTTATTTATTTACTATTTTGAACACTGATTTGGATCACTTATTGTCACATTACACTAAAACTTAAACAAAATCGGTGCAGCACAATTTTATCAATTCCAATTTAAGATGAGGACACATTGATGAGACAAACAAAGCATGTTAAGTTCCAAATATAAATATTTCTTTAAAAGACCCTGTCCATGGTTCACATTTTTGACAACCTACCTAACGATTGTTTTTAGAGTGTGTAACAAAGTTTGTGCAATGTTTCTATTATGATGATTGTAACCGTGAAGATATATTTACAAAAACTGTATCCTTGTTTTATTTCCTCTTTATACAAGAGTATGTAATTTTTACTCACTCTGTATATGATCGTAACCGTCAAAAATGAGATTTCATGGCATCGAGAAACCAAAAAAGATACTTTCAACATGCCGTTTTGTACAGAAGTATGATAATGGCCGCAAAAATTAAAATAAGGAAATGAAATTTTCTAGAGGATTAGAGTGCGTTCAAATAATACCCTATTGAAATTCAGAAAAATCGAATTAAAAATGACAAAATGGCGGCCATTTAAAACAGTTTTGTATTCATATCTCGTGTGTTATTAAACTTATAACACACTAAATTAGATAAAAATTTGTAGATTTTAACTAAGTAATGGTGTTAACCCCTCATCCCTGCGATTACAATTAACAAAACCATTGTCACCGACATGAGCGTAGAGAGTAGTGGCTACTTCACACATGACAAGAATTGAGGCCTATTAGGGCAGACACTGACACGAGCGTAGCGAGTGAACAAACCCAAGAAACTAACTTTTGTTGATTATATTTAGTGGATCTGATTGTATTACAGAGTTGGGTAAGGGTGAAATACCACGCCGTCCACCAACTTGTTTCAATATGTAAAACTATAGAGCACATGTATAATGTCATCTATTGTCAGAGACCTGATGAAAGTTTCATACAGAGAAAAATGCTAAAAACTATAAAATTTTAAAGTCACTATGGTAAGAGAAAGTTTTTATTGACACTTTGTTAGGTTACAGAATCAAGTTGAATAAACATTGCACAAGCTTTCTCATTCACCCATCAGCAAAAGTAGTCATCAACAGTGTCGGTAATTGTCAATCAATAAATGAAAACGAACATACTCAGTTTTTGGAGAGAAAAGAAATAAAGTAGGCCTACATAGCCTATTTAAATAAAAGGTTCATTTTGCTTCCCTCGTTCCTCGGCGTAGTAAATCAGTGAGGGTCTATTTTCTCTTTTGTTGATTTTGACAATTATTTCTGAACTGTATTTTTTTTTTTTTTTGCAATTTTCCAATTTGAGTCGTTAATCTTCATATTTCACCCAAATTTGACCTGAATCGGTTGAGAAAATTAAGAAAATTAATTATTTTATAATAAACCCACGCCTATATTTTTATTTAAATCAAGAAACGTGTACTTTTGGCGTAATGGGAACTAACATGTTTACTTTGACTCCAGTTAAGACAAATTTGATCAAAATCGTTGGATCAGATTATGAGAAAATACAATGTTTTTGTCAAAATTTGAATTATTAAAAAAAATATTTGGTCAAAATGTATTTACATACCAAATTTGATTGGAATCGATCCACGCGTTTGCGCTGTAGAACACTACAGAAATCATTGGAAAATTCATTTTTTCTGAAGTCCGGAGACGCCAAAGATTCTATTTTTGTACTCGCATAACGTTCTCTACTTTTCATATAAACGGCAACAGAAAAGAAAAAGTATAAATAACGCAACTAATTCGCATTAAACATTTCCTAGCAATTATCTTAATTATGCATACATTATCTGGAATATTAGTTACTTCCGCTAAGATTGAGGTTTACAGTATGAATAATTAACTGAACATGCGCTGTAAGGAGGCGAAGCGAACCCTTGCATAGGTTTTCTGAATCTTATAATTAATTGTGTAATTCAGTGTTCTTGTAGCGGATATTAGATTGTGTTTTAACCTCCCATACCATCACATTGGTGAGTACGGGCAAAGCAATCACGAGGTAATAAAGCTGAATTTACATCTTTACTGGGTTAGATTGCTTTCATGCTTCCTATCAGTTCTCTCTTGACCAAGTTTTTCTCTCTTCCGACCATGACGAGGATTAGGTGTTCTTTTTTTTGATGTCAAAATTATAATTACAGGACAATTTATCATCACACTAGAACGTAGATTGGTATGTTGAATTAAAACTCGCAAATATTCCCTAAATTTACTGTGTTACAAGTTGTAACCTACTACCATAGGGTTACACAAATATTGCACAAACTTTCCCACTCCACAAAACCAAATAAAAACCTTAACTAATCGTCAACAAAAATATTAGTTTGGTGGTTGCCAATCAAAAAGCGAAACAGAACTAATATAACTAAAAGTAAAAACAAATATAATTCAACGGTTGTGCCATAAAAACCTTCACACCGTAAATCGTAAAATCGAGCTTTTAATAATAATATACCAGCTGTTTTTGCGATTTTCCACACTGATTTAGTTCATTAATCTTCATTTTAAATAAAATTTGAATGAAACTGGTACAGCCGATTTTGAGAAATTTTGACTATTAACAGCTTCATGGCTGATTTTTGGATTTTATCGATAATTCAGAAATTTTTCGAAGATGACTAAGTATTATTTAGGTCATTTAGGGCTATTTTAATCGTAATTGTCTCCTTTTTTTCTTATGGGCGTTACTTCCAAATTCTGAGTTTAAAAAAATGGGGGGGGATTCAGATACATGGCTAAAATATGCCTACAGACCACCAAATTTAATTAAAAATCGGTCTACGTGACTAGTCAATAGAGCACCGCACAATAAGACAGAAAGACAGAAATAAACAATGTTTAAAAATATCGTCTTTTTTTTTAATCGAGGGATCTCAAAATTCACACAAAACTCTACAACGTTATTTGAGAAAGTAATATATTGAAAGAACTTGCATTAAAATCGATTATTTGCGCGTTTCGGAGAATCGTCTTTATTCAAATCTACATGTACTCTGAACAAAACAGGACATGGTTTTAAGTACAGTATATAAAATTAGTTAGCGAGTATACCCTACATATAAGAAATTGCACATCTCCTTGCTACACCTTGAAGCACAGAAATTATAAGCTCTAGTGCTGCCATATGAGGTATTGCATGCTCCCACAATAGCGCACTCTAAACCTGAACCCACAAAACTACACCTCTTCAACCCACATATATAATTATTACAGTCTACTCACTCAATCTGCCTTTCAAGGAAGTCGACACCTATAGTCTTTTTGTAATCTTTGGTAAAGGTGCCTTTACAATAACGCTGGATCATGCTGGACTTGCCCACAGCGCCATTGCCAACGATCACCACCTGCAAAGATCAAACATAAAGCATAAGTTAATTTAATGGTACAGCCATTAAAGAGAGAACAAGGAAGCTGGAAACAGCTTTCAGATTCTGTCAAAATGTTTGCAAGTTAAATTTAAGCAACCAGAACGCAGGAGAAACGATTTAGACAAAAAAAATAGAAGAGATAGAAAGGAAAGAGAAATATACTATAACATCAGGAGAATCAGACGTCTACAAACTGAGAAGAAACCAAGAGTGAAACGTGAAAACGTAGTAGCGATCCTGCGGAAGGAAAGACTTATCTAATAATGGACATATCCGAAGCATTCACAGAGACAGATTAGCGAAAACACTCTACCAAGAAAACAAAAAAGTACAGATCTCATGGATCTGTAGTACAAAAAGACCTGGAAAAGGAGGAGTATGGAGAAATGGAAATAGAAAATCGGGGTTCATTCAGATTGAAAGATTTTGCGGTGAAGGATCGCACGACGGAAAAAACAATGCAGAGAAGAATCTCGCAAGAAGAATGAAAAAATGTGAGAGTAGGTTTATACTCCGGTGTCTTTCGAGTGGACTTACGATATTTAACTGTTGTCCGGTATCTGTTATATTCTAAATTAACCCACAAATCCTAACAATAGGTTTAAGAGCATTCTGGCTTCCGTAAGAGCCGTATGATAAGATATATGTAAAAATAAAAAAGTGTTAGGACCACAAAGTTTTTATTTATTTTGAATATACACTCTTTTTCTAGTTCCTTATACAAGGTTTTTTATTTTACTGAAAAACTAAATTTTTATCAAATGTAATTTTTTTTCTTTAGAAATTTTAGGAAAATAATTATAATTTGGGCTGTGTTAATTTATTTTTTTTTTAAACCTTATGGTAATTAGCGGAATAAAGTTGGTTTACATATCCTTTATAGTTTTGAAGATATGTGTTCTAGAATCCAAAATTTAGTAAATTTCGGGAAAATGAGATAAATACGAGAAATATTGCCGCTTTTTCATATCTAGTGCATAGCGACAGTGATGAACCTTTTAGGGGTTATAAATGAAACTAAGGGGTAGAGTAGGCAATCTGACATCACTCAAGTGTTGTTGTAACATATATAGCTGGATTTACACGGTTTTTATTAACACACGCACGCACGCACAGAGAGAGAGAGAGAGAGAGAGAGAGAGAGAGAGAGAGAGAGAGAGAGAGAGAGAGAGAGAGAGAGAGAGAGAGAGAGAGAGAGAGAGAGAGAGAGAGAGAGAGAGAGAGAGAGAGAGAGAGAGAGAGAGAGAGAGAGAGAGAGAGAGAGAGAGAGCTCGTATAGTACTTGTTTATGCATAATTACTTGTAACACACATACACACACACATTTATAAGGTAAATAAAACATTATAATAACCATCGTATGTCAGAACTAAAGGTCTCCATAGATATGAATAGATCATTTAAATAAGGTATTTTTCAGTAACAAGATTTTGAAAGGGACTAAAACTATAAAATAATTTATCCTATAAAAATAATATTCATATTCCCATATACTAATAATTGTCCTTAAACTTCGTGTTGGTGAATTAAAAAAAATCAAAATGCTTGTAAAAATGAAAACAAAAAACGTTAATTGTTGCATGATGCAACAGTAAGGATTATAGGTAGTAGGCCTAACTAAAAATCAAATGATAGTTCAAATAAATGCATTACAATATAATTACTGGTAAATATTTCATAAATTATCTATTGCATGCGCCCCACGTTGTTTGTTTTGATTTTTACATTTTTTTTATTTTTTTTTTTATTTCTTTTAAAATTCACCAACACCAAGTTTAAGGACAATTAGTATATAGGATAATGAATATTAATTTTTAAATGAGAAATTATTTTATACTTTTTAGTTTCTTTTAAAAACGTGTTTAAACAAAAATTATTTAAATATTATTCAAGTGATCTCGGGTTAGATCTCTCTCGTCGTTTCCATCAGGTCTCTTTTGATCCGGCCCTGACACTATTCGAGTGCCACAAGTGTTTATTTTATATTCTTTTCTTTTTTTTATGATGACAAAGGATTTTCACGTTTAGACAATAAGGAAACAAAAAATGAAATATAAACAATCTTTTAGTGAAATTGTGAATTTACGATGTGGCCATATTTTTAACATATCTCACTACATTTAAAATTTTTTTTTATTTACTCAATATTTACGCAGAAAAAACAATTTTCTCAAAATCTGTTTTAAGGATTTTGATCAAATTTCGCCTCTAAACAAAATGGACTGATCGCAATATCTCCAAAAATACCGGTAGGGAAGTTATTGTTAAAAACATCGGATAATCAGCTGTTCATAAAATCATTACTTTCCCAAACTGTGCTCCACCGATTGCGTTCAAACTTTAGTGAAATGTCAACACAAATAGGTGTGTATAATCACAAGTCAAACTATATTAAAGTTCAAGAATAAATAACAAAAAAAAAAAAGAAAGAATCTTGACAAGCGTCATTAAAAGCTTTATACGACATAGTTGTTACTTATGACACAAGCAAACTATGTAAGTCAACGTCGACGCTTAATTTTTATTTTTTTATTGAGAACTACCAAACTGTCATTTTCAGTGACAATTAGTTTTTATTTGATTTTGGTGAGTAGAAAGTTTGTGCAATCTATAATACTGTAATGAATCCAGAGATTAGCAAAACCGATTTTGATAATATAACAAGAGACCGACATTATATTGCGACTATGACAGACTGGAAACATCTTTTCAGATTACTTCGGGTATAAAACCAACCTATTTACTATATCCTCCGACACTTGGAAAGCCGAAAGATCTTCAATGTGTTGGACGACGACAAGTTCCGGCCTTGTAAGCAATTTTCCGCCGTCATGTAACGTCAAATTGGTTCCACAGGCGATTCCCGTTCTCTGTCTAAACTTCCAAATATTCTAAATTAGGCAGTTCTATCCACTTTTTTTCACGCAAGCAAGAATGTCTTTCAAGAATTACTAGCGGTTATATGCACGTTTGAAGTGATGGCGACCTACAGGTTTCTTTCAGATCCTGAGAGACACACTAGAGTAGAACTTGTTCAGAATCTTTAGAACTGATTTTGGAGTACTCATTAAATTTTATAAATGTGTCCACGCGCACATACGACAAGAACAAATCTTTCCAAAAACCATTACGTCAAAACGGATGTATTAGCAAAAAACTTGTATCGATTTTTGACTCATCATTTAACTTTATTACGTAACCTCAGAAGTTCATTTATAGTGAGTACAAGTTTGCTAGCCCGAGGGGTTTAGCTGGATTTACATACTTCTTCATGTAGTCATCAGAGCCTTTCATCTTTCCTGTTTGTAAAATTTGTAAAAAGTCCTATTTGCGGTCAAGTGTAGTTTTATGAGGGGACGATCAAGGTCCTGGGGGTGGAAGGATTTCCAGTTTGCGGTCACGTCTTGAGATGTAGTTAATTTCAACCCGTACTTTGCATACCTAGCCACTAAATACATAACAGAATGATTTGACTCTAATCACAAATCATGTCTAGTTATATAGGTTAGGTTAGTCTCGCTCTCCTCTCTCTCCCTCCCTCACCCCCCCTCTCTCTCTCTCTCTCTCTCTCTCTATATATATATATATATATATATATATATATATATATATATATATATATATATATATGACCGCAAATTGGAAAAATATATATAGGGTAGCCCAAGATATTTTTGGGGTGACCGCAAACTGGACGATTTTACCCTCGACCGCTAATAGGACTGACCGCAAATGGGACACAACCGGCGGCCGGGGCTTGGTTCACTTTATTACAAAATCTTTTCTTTTTTTTTTTACCGTGAAAGTTAGGTTAGGTTATTTTGTCTTCTAAAGAAATGATTACACTGCTATCATCAACATGCATCAACCTCGTTAATAAACTGTTGTATTTGCCATTGCACAAACTCCAGTCCACATTATGTCCCATTCGTACGTGTGTTTATAATGTAGGCTACATGTGTTTATTCGTACACAACTTATAGTGTTTTTGTATTTTAATTTTTAAAAATCAAGAAAATCATATTCTATATTGAACTAGTAAAAAAGTTATGGCACTCAAAAATCAAGAAAATCTGTCCGAAAAGAGAATAAGTTGTTACATACTTAATCACTGTATGATGGTTGATATTATGTTGGAGTTTCTTGCGGAATCATGTAGTACACTGAGTGAAATAATTAAATTATACTTTTATAACTGATAATTCATGTTATAACTTAAATTTGTATTAATATATACTAGATTATATATCATTGGAATTGTTAAAGAAAATATTTTACAACAATAATATTGTTATTAAGTTGTTTCATTAATAATTATAATAATGATTTAGTATAGATAAAAATATACATGTTGTGACAGGGAGGATTCCTGTAGTGTAATCATTATTACTTTTGTATGATAGTTTATTATTTGGTAAGTTTTATATTTTATATTTTAGTGTAGTGCTTATATTGTGATTTTATATTAAATTTAAGTTGTGAATAATAAAATACAGTAGTGATATTTTCGTAAAATGGATGATTATATGAACTGTTTTGTTAGAAAATATTTAAATGAAAATTGTCACCAAAATATTTATTCAGACAGTTGTATTTGTATTAAAAGAGTTTGCACTAATTAGGCAGCTTGTCTAGGGTAGGACGTGAGTGTACATCCTTGAGTCAACCTTCCTTGTTCGTTTTACAAACTAAAGGTCTCTCTTGATCAATTATTGTTCTTTTCCGAGGCTGACGCTATTAGTTTTCGAGGACTAGTGATCATTTTATGTTCTTTTCTTGATTATTTTTTTTAAATATAAGGCGATGATGAAAGTTTCGCCTTTAAACAACAAGAATTCTCGTAAATTTGAAAAATAAAAAATCTTCACAGATAGCAGCTATTAGTTTCCGGCATCTGTAAATCCCAACTACTTCAAGAAAACTTCTATTGTTAATTGTACTATATTTATATCTTCTATAAAATCCTATTTACAATTAGAGATGACTGAAATGATCGGGAAGATAAGTAGCCTACCAGTTTCAGTTTTATAGATGTGAGAGAGTGCTTTGTCATGCTGGCAAATGATCTCAGAAAGTTATGGTCCAGTCAAGTTTGTTCACCTGAGTTGACATTTACTTGCATTTTGATGGTTCAAGGCCAAAACACTTCTCTCGGGACGTGACTTCTAAACTATACTCACTTCCGAAAGGAGTTTTAAGGGATGGAAGAGAGCAATTTGTCAATGTTTCTGATACTTTTGGATGTGAGCGTTTCGCTAATTCAACACATAAATGTAACAATGATTTACATCGTTAATAGGTTATAGTTTTGTTATTGTAGCTCGTGTATCACTGAGGATGGCGACTTTGTCGTTGAAATGCGTTTGATTAAATAAACGTAATTTTGTGAGATCTTGTGTTCGAGTTTTTATATATAGTCAATTACATTTATTGAAAGTTTAAAATTTTATTAATTTATAATTAATTTTTTTAATTTATAGTAAAAGTTTGCACTTCTGTCTACCGTCCTGCGATGGTAACATTTTTTATCTACTCCCTCCCCATTGTACAAATAACCTAAATACTTCATAGTATTTCCACTTAACTTGAGAACGTACTATTTGACGATTATTCGAAAAAAGTGAAATCTATATTTCTCAAATAAAGTAGAAAAGTTTCAATTCCGTAACTTTATAAATTAATAAACTTTTCACTTTAATTATAATTCTTGGGTAATATCAAGTGGGCAGTGGGTAGGCTACCTGTATTGGCAGTTAATGCAAATGATCGGGATCAACGCACTTAGTTCTATCTATTGATTATCTGTTCCACCTACTGTGTTTTCCTCTTCCTTGGTAGACCTACTCCATTATTAATAGGAAATAAACACACAAATATTGAGTTAGGTAACGCCTTTCATAGCGACGTCAGAGGCTTTTCATTTCTCTTTTCATACATTTCCTTTGACAGAATATAATGGATAGGAATACATTTCTTTGGGTTATCCTAGTAAGTACCCAGCCATGAAATGAAAAATGATCAATTCTCATTTTGATTGAAAGTAGAAAAGAGTATAAAATTAACAACCTCCTAGCTATTGAATATTTTGGAAGAGAACAACAGTCGGTTCAAGATGAAAGGGATCTAACCCAAGGCTTCTGAAAAATGTGTAGATCCCTCGGGATTATAAAGTCCTTAATAAAATGAGCTTCTGAGGGTTTTAAATGTTGTAAGTGTTGTACTCAGTTGTCTTGTGGTTGATTAGAAAGATTTTTTATGATTTCAGATTTTCATACGAGGGACTTCGCAAATTTTTTCGGACACTTTACTGTTCATACGAGGTTGTGTTACTTGGTTTTATATCATTTGCTTTTTTTGAAAATAAATAAACAATTCGGTTGCTGTATTAAGTTGTGCCTTGTTTTATTATTCAGTTTCAATAACTGCAAACTGTAATTAGTATATAAATAAATATTGAGCTTGACTTGTGAGATAATATTAAATAGAATAAAACTTGAACACAAGTTCTCACAAAAATTACGTTTACTTAATCAAACGCGTTTCAACGACAAAGTCGCCATCCTCAGAGATACATGAGCTACAATAACTGAACTATAACTATATTCCTTGCTTGTAATTTTTTTGTACATACGAATATATTACTGTTTGTAATGTTTTGTACAAATTTTATTCGGATATATTCCTTGTTTGTAATGATTTGTACTTATTGCATACGGATATATTCGTCTTTGTAATGTTTTGTGCATATTGTATACGGATATATTCCTTGTTTGTAATGTTATATACATATTGTTTATGGATATATTACTGTTTGTAATGTTTTGTACATATTGCATACGGATTTATTCCTTGTTTGTAATGTTTTATACATATTGTTTATGGATATATTCCTTGTTTGTAATGTTTTATACATATTGTTTATGGATATATTACTGTTTGTAATGTTTTGTACATATTGCATACGGATATATTCCTTGTTTGTAATGTTTTATACATATTGTTTATGGATATATTCCTTGTTTGTAATGTTTTATACATATTGTTTATGGATATATTACTGTTTGTAATGTTTTGTACATATTGCATACGGATATATTCCTTGTTTGTAATGTTTTGTACATATTGCATACGGATATATTCCTTGTTTGTAATGTTTTGTACATATTGCATACGGATATATTCCTTGTTTGTAATGTTGTTTACATATTGTATACGGATATATTAGTTGTTTGTAATGTTGTTTACATATTGCATACGGATATATTACTGTTTGTAATGTTTGTACATATTGTATACGGATATATTCCTTGTTTGTAATGTTTTATACATATTGTTTATGGATATATTCCTTGTTTGTAATGTTTTGTACAGGTTGTATACGGATATATTCCTTGTTTGTAATGTTGTTTACATATTGCATACGAATATAATACTGTTTGTAATGTTTGTACATATTGTATACGGATATATTCCTTGTATGTAATGTTTTATACATATTGTTTATGGATATATTCCTTGTTTGTAATGTTTTGTACAGGTTGTATACGGATATATTCCTTGTTTGTAATGTTGTTTACATATTGCATACGAATATATTACTGAACTTGTAATGTTTGTACATATTGTATACGGATATATTACTTCTTTGTAATGTTTTATACATATTGTTTATGGATATATTCCTTGTTTGTAATGTTGTTTACATATAGCATACGAATATATTACTGTTTGTAATGTTTGTACATATTGTATACGGATATATTACTTGTTTGTAATGTTTCATACATATTGTTTATGGATATATTCCTTGTTTGTAATGTTGTTTACATATTGCATACGAATATTATTACTGTTTGTAATGTTTATACATATTGTATACGGATATATTCCTTGTTTGTAATGTTTTATACATATTGTTTATGGATATATTCCTTGTTTGTAATGTTTTGTACAGGTTGTATACGGATATATTCCTTGTTTGTAATGTTGTTTACATATTGCATACGAATATATTACTGTTTGTAATGTTTGTACATATTGTATACGGATATATTCCTTGTTTGTAATGTTTTATACATATTGTTTATGGGTATATTCCTTGTTTGTAATGTTTTGTACAGGTTGTATACGGATATATTCCTTGTTTGTAATGTTGTTTACATGTTGCATACGAATATATTACTCTTTGTAATGTTTTGTACATATTGCATACGGATATATTCCTTGTATGTAATGTTTCATACATATTGCATACGGATATATTCCTTGTTTGTAATGTTTTATACATATTGTTTATGGATATATTCCTTGTTTGTAATGTTTTATACATATTGTTTATGGATATATTACTGTTTGTAATGTTTTGTACATATTGCATACGGATATATTCCTTGTTTGTAATGTTTTGTACATATTGCATACGGATATATTCCTTGTTTGTAATGTTGTTTACATATTGCATACGGATATATTCCTTGTTTGTAATGTTGTTTACATATTGCATACGAATATATTACTGTTTGTAATGTTTGTACATATTGTATACGGATATATTCCTTGTTTGTAATGTTGTTTACATATTGCATACGAATATATTACTGTTTGTAATGTTTGTACATATTGTATACGGATATATTCCTTGTTTGTAATGTTTTATACATATTGTTTATGGATATATTACTGTTTGTAATGTTTGTACATATTGTATACGGATATATTCCTTGTTTGTAATGTTTTATACATATTGTTTATGGATATATTACTGTTTGTAATGTTTTGTACATATTGCATACGGATATATTCCTTGTTTGTAATGTTTTGTACATATTGCATACGGATATATTCCTTGTTTGTAATGTTTTGTACATATTGCATACGGATATATTCCTTGTTTGTAATGTTGTTTACATATTGTATACGGATATATTAGTTGTTTGTAATGTTGTTTACATATTGCATACGGATATATTACTGTTTGTAATGTTTGTACATATTGTATACGGATATATTCCTTGTTTGTAATGTTTTATACATATTGTTTATGGATATATTCCTTGTTTGTAATGTTTTGTACAGGTTGTATACGGATATATTCCTTGTTTGTAATGTTGTTTACATATTGCATACGAATATAATACTGTTTGTAATGTTTGTACATATTGTATACGGATATATTCCTTGTATGTAATGTTTTATACATATTGTTTATGGATATATTCCTTGTTTGTAATGTTTTGTACAGGTTGTATACGGATATATTCCTTGTTTGTAATGTTGTTTACATATTGCATACGAATATATTACTGAACTTGTAATGTTTGTACATATTGTATACGGATATATTACTTCTTTGTAATGTTTTATACATATTGTTTATGGATATATTCCTTGTTTGTAATGTTGTTTACATATAGCATACGAATATATTACTGTTTGTAATGTTTGTACATATTGTATACGGATATATTACTTGTTTGTAATGTTTCATACATATTGTTTATGGATATATTCCTTGTTTGTAATGTTGTTTACATATTGCATACGAATATTATTACTGTTTGTAATGTTTATACATATTGTATACGGATATATTCCTTGTTTGTAATGTTTTATACATATTGTTTATGGATATATTCCTTGTTTGTAATGTTTTGTACAGGTTGTATACGGATATATTCCTTGTTTGTAATGTTGTTTACATATTGCATACGAATATATTACTGTTTGTAATGTTTGTACATATTGTATACGGATATATTCCTTGTTTGTAATGTTTTATACATATTGTTTATGGGTATATTCCTTGTTTGTAATGTTTTGTACAGGTTGTATACGGATATATTCCTTGTTTGTAATGTTGTTTACATGTTGCATACGAATATATTACTCTTTGTAATGTTTTGTACATATTGCATACGGATATATTCCTTGTATGTAATGTTTCATACATATTGCATACGGATATATTCCTTGTTTGTAATGTTTTATACATATTGTTTATGGATATATTCCTTGTTTGTAATGTTTTATACATATTGTTTATGGATATATTACTGTTTGTAATGTTTTGTACATATTGCATACGGATATATTCCTTGTTTGTAATGTTTTGTACATATTGCATACGGATATATTCCTTGTTTGTAATGTTGTTTACATATTGCATACGGATATATTCCTTGTTTGTAATGTTGTTTACATATTGCATACGAATATATTACTGTTTGTAATGTTTGTACATATTGTATACGGATATATTCCTTGTTTGTAATGTTGTTTACATATTGCATACGAATATATTACTGTTTGTAATGTTTGTACATATTGTATACGGATATATTCCTTGTTTGTAATGTTTTATACATATTGTTTATGGATATATTACTGTTTGTAATGTTTGTACATATTGTATACGGATATATTCCTTGTTTGTAATGTTTTATACATATTGTTTATGGATATATTCCTTGTTTGTAATGTTTTGTACAGGTTGTATACGGATATATTCCTTGTTTGTAATGTTGTTTACATATTGCATACGAATATATTACTGTTTGTAATGTTTTGTACATATTGCATACGGATATATTCTTTGTATGTAATGTTTCATACATATTGTTTACGGATATATTACTTGTTTGTAATGTTTTATACATAGGTCTATTGTTTACGGATATATTCCTTGTTTGTAATGTTTTATACATATTGTTTACGGATATATTCCTTGTTTGTAATGTTTTATAGTTAGGTCTATTGTTTACGGATATATTCTTTGTTTGCAATGTTTTGTACATTTTGTTTACGGATATATTCCTTGTTTGTATTGTTTTGTACATAGGTCTATTGTTTACGGATATATTCCTTGTTTGCACAGTTTTGTACATTTTGTTTACGGATATATTCCTTGTTTGTAATGTTTTATACATAGGTCTATTGTTTACGGAAATATTCCTTGTTTGCAATGTTTTATACATATTGTTTACGGATATATTCCTTGTTTATAATGTTTTATACATATTGTTTACGGATATATTCCTTGTTTGTAATGTTTTGTACATATTGTTTACGGATATATTCCTAGTTTGTAATGTTTTGTACATATTGTTTACGGATATATTCCTTGTTTGTAATGTTTTGTACATATTTTATACGGATATATTCCTCGTTTGTAATGTTTTATACATATTGTTTACGGATATATTCCTCGTTTATAATGTTTTATACATATTGTTTACGGATATATTCCTCGTTTGTAATGTTTTATACATATTGTTTACGGATATATTCCTTGTTTGTAATGTTTTATACATATTGTTTACGGATATATTCCTTGTTTGTATTGTTTTGTACATATTGTTTACGGATATATTCCTTGTTTGTAATGTTTTATACATATTGTTTACGGATATATTCCTTGTTTGTATTGTTTTGTACATATTGTTTACGGATATATTCCTTGTTTGTAATGTTTTATACATATTGTTTACGGATATATTCCTTGTTTGTAATGTTTTGTACATATTTTATACGGATATATTCCAGGTTTGTAATCTTTAATACATACTGTATATGGGTATTAAGTACAAAATAAAATGATTTTATGTTTATTTTTGGGATCTTTTATTTTAATAAAAACCCTTTTTATAAAGTTTGTATTTAATTTATATAAACTCTAAATTATGCTATTCAGAATTACATAAAATATTGTAGAATTCAGAAAAAAAAAGCGTTCTAGGCAATACTAGACAACTACCAAGAAATTTCCTTTTCAGTTGTTTTTTTGTCGATAACTCGATTATTCCTAAATGTACAGAAAAATAGAAAAACATTTTATTTGTCGATATAAAAGGAAACTATTTTTGTAAAATTAACAGTTTTGATGTTAAACATTTAAGACATCACAAATAGGATGCGAGAGAAAAAACTCGACATCGATTTTTTTTACCGATCACATGACTCTCTCTATACTAACTATATGTGAAAAAATAAGCAATATTTCATAATCATCAAAGATCGCATTTCTCAAATCGGCTCTAACAATTTCAATAAATTTAAGTGAAATTCGGAGATCAATAATCAAAACAGCGTGTAGAGATAATCGCATTGTTACGGAATAAAACTGTTAACGGTATTCAAACTAAACACTTTCTTATCTAATTAATAAATAAATTTTAATGTTCAAATAATTTGTGAAAAGCATAACTAATACTGTAATACCAGTAATTATAAAGACTTTACGGTTGGTAAATACGCAGTTTAATGGGGAAATTAATGTCTTGAGATTGCAATTGGTTTTACACTTCAAACAACATTCCCTTGAATCTTCAATTAGGCTTAAGTAATACTTACTTTTAATGAGATTAATTTTTAAACTGCCTATATCAAATTGAGTACTCGTTTTGACTACATGTTCTACTATTCAATACTATGTATATTGGGAACTTCATGATCTCTAATTTAACATTTCCTTCAAGGTTAAAGAGACACACTTTGCACATTTAGAGATCCTGCTTTTTTTAGATTGTATGATAGAACTGGGTTAGTACGATGATGACGCCAATCAAGTCGTTTTCAAATAGTTGCTACAAAAATAACCTTCAAACGTTCACATAGTTTTTCCTGAACTCTGCCAATTATAGCAATAACAGCTGGTAGATGAAGACAACATTGTTATTCAACATTCCACTTTCACATCGTCTAATTACTTTTTTTCTATCCAAGAGTTCTTCATTTTCCGGTAACATATATTGCACGCAAAGTATTTGTATGAATGAACCCAACCTAACCTTGATCAATGTCATGATTTTCAAATAGACTTCTAAGATCAAACAAGATTTTTGTTGTTGTTTAAAGGCGAAAAACCTCCACGGTCATCATTGTCTTATATAAAAAGAATATAAAATAAATATTCCTAGTCCTCGAATACTGTAGTCAGGGTCGAAAAAGAACAAGAATTGGTCAAGAGAGACCTACATAGGGAAGATGAAAGAGAAGGATCTAACCCAAACCTAACCCAAGACAATATGAATAAAAGTAAAGATCCAGCTTTGTCACTCGGAATTGGCAAATCCGTACGCACTAAATTAAGCCCCTGAGGGTCGAATACTCAAAGAGCGTCAGGTTCAGATATAAACTGGAATTGGTCAAGAGATATTTGATAGGAAAAATGAAGGAGATAGATATAATCTAAGACTAGACGGAAAAGCGTACATCCAGCTAGAGAGTCGGGATTGCCAAACTCGTACTAACTAAAGTAAGCTCCTGAGGGTCGAATACTCTAATAGTGTCAAGGTCAGAAGTGAACTAGAATTAGTCAAGAGTGACCCAATATGGAAAATGAAGGAGTGTGTTCTAATCTAAGACTAGACGAAAAAGTGTACATCCAGCTAGGAAGCCTCAGGATTGCCAATCTCGTAGTCATTAAAGTAAGATCGCTGAGGGGAATATCCAGCATGATTACAAACATTTACGGTTAACAAAAAAAATCGTTCAAATTTTAAACAGAAAAAAAACCACGGTAAAAACAATGTACAAACCATCACTCTAAATAAAGGTTGATGGGGCCATCATAGTACTTACCTAGCCCCATGTGTAAGTACTAGATTCCTCGGCTAGTATGTGTATTTCAAACTGATTCGCTTCGCTCGTGTCAGTTCTTCGTATGTGTCGGTGATTCGTATCTCGTAACTATACGCTACCAATATCACAAACCTAACCTAAAACCACACATACTATGACAAAATGTGTAGATCCAGCTAGGGTCCTTGAGTATGCCAGAGTGAGTCTATGAGTTTCATAAGAATAATAACAAGAATTGTAAACTTTGATTAAATATAGTGTTTGAGTTTCATATTTTAATTAATTTGTGACTTCATAATTCTGTAAGAAACTGTTGAAGTAATAATCGTTCAACAATACAAAAGGATTAAACTTATATCATCATTAATTTAATTGACGACACTTGGCACTGTGTTATTGATACAAATCGAATGGCTAATCATTAGGTACGGAAGCACGCAATACATGTCTGTTCGTTTCACGTCATTACAATGTATGAATAATCAAAGAAATAAACGGTAGACTAATTTACACACTCATTCACAAAATATAAACAACTCAAAGTTATCGTTTAATATCTCTGAAAATTTCAAACGAATATAAGTTAAAAAGTGACAGTACTATGGATGCCTTAATTAAAAACTAAACTTTGTTGATAAAATTTTGAATAATTGTGTCATAAACCAACTTTTAGGTTCAATTCCCGTGAATTTACCAAAGATTTACGGAGATGACCCATGTTTGTGAGGAAAATTTGGAAGCTATAATTATTAGCAAACTCTGGCGACGGCGACGGAAATTTCGATGTGGTAACCACACACCCGTCTAGCAGACTGCAGCAGGACCACAACCCGTCTAGCAAACTGCAGCAGGACCACAACCCGTCTAGCAGACTGCAGCAGGACCACAACCCGTCTAGCAGACTGCAGCAGGACCACAACCCGTCTAGCAGACTGCAGCAGGACCACAACCCATCTAGCAGACTGCAGCAGGACCACAACCCGTCTATCAGACTGCAGCAGGACCACAACCCGTCTAGCAGACTGCAGCAGGACCACAACCCGTCTATCAGACTGCAGCAGGACCACAACCCGTCTATCAGACTGCAGCAGGACCACAACCCGTCTAGGAGACTGCAGCAGGACCACAACCCGTCTAGCAGACTGCAGCAGGACCACAACCCGTCTAGCAGACTGCAGCAGGACCACAACCCGTCTAGCAGACTGCAGCAGGACCACAACTCGTCTAGCAGACTGCAGCAGGACCACAACCCGTCTAGCAGACTGCAGCAGGACCACAACCCGTCTAGCAGACTGCAGCAGGACCACAACCCGTCTAGCAAGCTGCAGCAGGACCACAACCCGTCTAGCAGATTGCAGCAGGACCACAACCCGTCTATCAGACTGCAGCAGGACCACAACCCGTCTAGCAGACTGCAGCAGGACCACAACCCGTCTAGCAGACTGCAGCAGGACCACAACCCGTCTAGCAGACTGCAGCAGGACCACAACCCGTCTAGCAGACTGCAGCAGGACCACAACCCGTCTATCAGACTGCAGCAGGACCACAACCCGTCTAGCAGACTGCAGCAGGACCACAACCCGTCTAGCAGACTGCAGCAGGACCACAACCCGTCTAGCAGACTGCAGCAGGACCACAACCCGTCTAGCAGACTGCAGCAGGACCACAACCCGTCTAGCAGACTGCAGCAGGACCACAAGCCGTCTAGCAGACTGCAGCAGGACCACAACCCATCTAGCAGACTGCAGCAGGACCACAACCCGTCTAGCAGACTGCAGCAGGACCACAACCCGTCTATCAGATTGCAGCAGGACCACATTCCATATAGCAGACTGCCACAGGACCATAACTCGTCTAAGAGACTGCAGCAGGACCACATCCCAAGTAGCAGACTCGTCATGGGCTGTTTCGTCATGGAGTTCAGAACAGCATACATATGCCATTTTTAGTTCACACGTAATTTGAAAAAAATCTCCGGCCTGGCAATCTGGTTTAAACAAACTTACCCTATAAAACGTAACCTAGGTGGGACCATTGATTTACCAAGAGTAGAAGATTTTTAGGATTATATTTAGAGGATCTGCTTGTATTTCTATGTATGGTGTAACTGGGTAACCATTAGGCACTAATAAAATTTTTTATTTTAAATTTATAGTTTTTATTTATGTTTAGTTTAATTTCCCATAAACTAGTTTTCCCTAGATTGTTTTCATCATGAGGGATTATTCAATTACTTAATTTGTACACTAGGTACCCTCATTGAGGGAACCTACGGATTATATTAAATTTTATATTATGCGAATTTGAGAAAGTACAAGTAATAAAAAATATTCTTAATTGTATTATTTTTTAATATATATGAAAATAATAAACTTGAAGCATTTGGCACAAATAAGTGGTGGGGGAAAGGTCATGAATCTCTGGTAAGAGGAAACCGGATGACAGTTAACTACTACCCGTCTTACACGAATGTAACACGAATGGTCATAAGATATTATTTTTTGCATATATAAACATTAATTTACAAATATTTTTAAATTTTGTTTGTTTTTCTATTTTTTTAAATTTTTTTTATGAGTAAATAAACAATCTGCCCGCTGTTTGTAAGCTTTTGAATAAAAACTGATGTTCCGATTTCCATGTGCGTTTCTCTCCTGATTAGGTGTCAGTCTATGTTTGATTAAAATTTGTTCAGCAGTTCCTAAATTATAATAAGCTGGGCTTCCAAGTGGGCGAAACGCGGACACAATTATTTTGATAGATACTCTTATGATTTTTATCAATTAAGTATATTTTATTGGTTTATATTTTCTGGTTAGTAGATACCAGATACTTCCTTATCGTTACGACTTTTCGAGTGACACTGTAAACGTATGCCACACAGCTGTCAAACTGTCTTGCATGTACCCAAAGACATTTAAAATCTCCGCGTCCATTACTACTTCATGTCTAATATGTGTTTTGTTCTAGAGTTACTATTTGGCGAACACAAATAAATAAATAATTACCAACCTTCCGATACAGTTCGGTAATTAAATAAAGGAAGTTTATTAATTTAATTGTCTACATTTCCCAAAGTCAGATTAAGAGTTATGTTAATCGTAACGTGTAATAGAATCACGCGATATATGTCCACGCGTAGGCAGGCAGTACTTGTACGTAATTGTATTTTATTTTTTCAATACTGTGTTTATAAACTTAACTATAAATTAAATGTTGTATATTAATGTGTGTGTTTATTCAAGCCATTGCAAGCTTCCTTACGGGAACGCCGGCAACTGTGCCAATGCAATTAATACAGATTTTATCAGTTGGAATAATTTGACACAATTTTGGCGTCACCGTATACTATACCCAATGATTCGATAACAAAAAGAGGTTACGACGATTTAAAACCCCGTATGATATTGATTTTAAATTACGGGATTTTAATATTCTCCTTAACTAGCTCTTCATTTTATATGTTAGCAGAAGATTTAACTCCAAATAGATTTTGACTCTTGGCAGTAAGAGTCACACAGCCAAATTAACTATAGTATCTTACCAGTAAGAATCAAATCTTACGAAAGATTATTAGCCTCTTGTAGTGTGGCCAGATGTAATGCTATATTTGCTGATTTGAATTGTTTCATAGATGTATTGTTCTGGGATAACACCCCGTCATCTATAATGATGGCTGTGGTCTTATGAATAAGATCCTAATCTGGTTTCAATGTGTCCAAATATGTATGTATATAGTTCTCATTTTAAAGGGGAAATCCCTTTGGGTCTAAATCGTCTTATCAAAAAAGAAGATAAAATAAAAACTATCTTTAAATGCTATAAATACTTCAAGGAGGATACAGAACGAAGGGCGCATATGCTCTTCCAAGCCGAGGAAAGCATCGGTCTGTAATACCGGAAGTATAACTTGTTTGAGAAAACTGCACACTATACTAATACACAAATCGAATAAATTTATTATTTATGTCAAAAAAACTGAAATTGCACTTGTATGTTTACCCTGCGTGTACTTACTATCGATTACTTCAATGCACGAAGGCACTCTAACAATTCATGACACCATACTTGTAACAATTTGCATAGCTTAACCTTGTTTTTGAACTTGACATATTGAAAACTGTTGTTAGCTTATTTTCCAATTTTAAAAAAATATTAGCCTAATTTTTAAAATTAGTTAATAGTAAACTAAAAATATATTAAGAAGAAGTAAACACATTTAGTTGGCTGGAACATCCATGATATAATTAACAGGATTCACAGCTAGAAAGAGAAAATATAAAGATTTGTTCAACATATTAAAGATGTTCAATGTGGGGCTCCCGTTAATTCGATAATCGAGTTCAGTCCAAACTCTTTGAAGTCTATCCACATCTAAACTTCGTACTGCTGGTGTTAACCGTTGTCTTAACTCCAAGAGGTTTGAAAGTAGAGGAGGAACGAACAATTTACCCTTTATACAACAATAAATCAGAAGCGACCAATCCATCGTAGAGGAAGATAATCTCTCACGTGATTTAGCAAGTGTGTCGGCTGTCCATCTTAAACCCAAATGAAGTTGTCACTGTATTCATTTTTTAGATATGGCATCAGCCACTCACTCAACATTTCCAAGTAAGCTACTCATCGTATTATTTTGAAAATTAAAAGGGTCTACAACTTTGTAGCTGATGCAGCACAAAAAACGTTCAGCTTAGGAGAATTTCTCTCATGTTGTACGACTGCGCAAAGACATTCAGTTCCCCAAATACGTAGATTGTGCTTGTTGACTTTTCCGTTAACACGAAAAAATAACACATCCCCAAAAATGAATCGTTAAAAAAAAAAAAACATCTTCACTGTACTTCATTACAAAACTCAAAACGTTTAACTTTGTCGTCATCTCTTATATGTTGCGATAGTTGAAGATTATAGGAGATTATCTTAATCCTTTTTCCAAACTGTGATCAGCGGTAAGAGAGATAGTCGAACATGTTCAACTTGATCTGCAGACGTTGCTGGCCTCCCTATACTTTTCCCTTTACACAAACAGCCTGCATTTTGAACTTCTTGTAGCAGTCCTAGATTGACTTCCAAGTTGGTGGATGTTTATGATAACAAGTCCTAAAATTACGTTCCACAACTGTAAAAGATTGAGTTTTTCAAACTCAACCACACAAAAAGACTTCTCCGTTGGAATAATGGTCATTTTGTTGGTAAAAGGATAAGATCAGCTGTTCGCTACAATCAGCTGTTGGAATAAAACTTGAAGTCATTAGCTACCCATTGATACATGAATGACCAAGTCTGTTGAAGGAGAAATACAATTTGCAAATATCTCACTCCACTCGTGTTGAAGTATACATATTCAAAATTCTAGCAACATCCAGCTCTTTGCTGCCCATTGTTGTAATTGAACACTGCGTGAGGATCTGCACAATGCGTGACCTGCACTTCCTTTCAGCTCTACACGCATCGAGTTTAGCAGTTCCGGATATCGAACTTTCTAGTCAACAGCACACGCAGAGAAAGGTATTTTAAAATTCAAATGATTTTGTAAACAACCTTATAAAATATTAAAATTCCTACACTGTTGTGTTGGACTTCTTCACATATAAAGTTCTGTGATGAGTAAAAAAATTTTGATGTGAGGTTTTTTTAGATATCCATTTTGAAGTTTCCCAAACTCGAAAAATTCATTTTTAGAATGATGTCAGTCTGTAGTGTGTTGTATGTGCAATGTTTTACCGCTCAAACGCGTAGGTTTTATTTGTTTACTACTTAAAATTTGTAACTTCCAAATCAAAAAACACAACACTAACAACAACAAAAGTGATTTTTAGAATATCTGTCTGTCATCGGTTGTATGTCTACTACTCAACAGACCAAACCCGTGAGACCAACCAAAATTGTTAACTGTCAATCTGTTCTCTTGACAAGTGTTCAGGGTAAATCACATTTAATTGAAATCTAAGTTTATATGACAAAAGTCAAGGTTCATTTTAGTTCTTTGCTTTTACTTCAAAACCGTAATACTTTTCATTGGGGTTTGAGTCATGAATCTTCAATTTTTAACGAAATCAATTGAGGCGATTTTGAGGAACTGCGTTTTTAATGAAATCCAATGGCCACTTTGAGCAAAATTATATCAAAACCGTTAGAGCTTGAGATTATCAGAGTCCAAAAAGCTATTTTTACAATTATGCCTGTCCGTCATCTATACAGTGCTCCACAGGACAAACGCGTAAATATATTTCCAAAAATTTGAGTACTTGTACCCTCCCGTAAGTTCAAAACTCGAAACATCCTGTTGGGAATATTTTTAGATTCCGTTATCTGTCTACTGCCATAATAAACAAAAATAACAACTGGGATTTTCGTTCGTCCCATTGCAATCCTTTCATTCATTCGATCTAGACTGCGCCACTACGATGTCAGTACTGTTGCAACACTCTTACGAGAATCATTGTTTGTATTTAATAGCGGTTTGTGTTGTTATTAACTTGTGTTGGTTTTAAACTGAATAATTTCATAAGTGTATTTCAATATACAACATAACCTATTCGAGTACCCAAATTTGATGTGTTCACATTTTGGTTAACTTATATCCTGGAACTTTTGAAAATTTATTTGATAATTCAAAATTTGTGGGTCGTTGCCATAAGAAAATAAACTAAATTACGATTTTTTTCACAATTTACCATAACGATTTCGATCAAACTTTGCATAAGAGTCTAAAGATTCAAAGTTTAGTGATGACCATTTCTACAAAATTATCGGTTTTTGTATGATCGGTAAAAAACCGAAAAATCGGGAATTTGTCTGTTATAAAAAAACATAATTTCTCAAAATTAGATACAGATGCTACTGAAATGTGAAAATTACTCAGTTGTGTCCCCAAAACCATAGGTTCAGGAATAATTAATTGGCAAACAATTAATCTTGACAGCTATTATTTATAGCTTGATTAAATCAAACACTCTGAGGACGTGTTTATGACACAAACGAAGCAAGTTTAGGCTCTTATTTAAATATATAAATACTTCTTTTTGATAGACAGTCTATAATTCATTTCCACTTTTTGATTGACAACTTACTGAAATGATTACTGGATAGGAAAGTTTATGCAAATGTTTTCCACAGTTTATCTACTTTGCACATTTTAATCAGTTCACTTTCTGAAATTCCGACGATTTCCTTCGGAGATAATTCAGCGAAAATCACCTACTGTAGTTTTACATTTGCAACAGTATTTCAGTCTAGCATCGGAATATAACTTGGTTGTATTTATTGGTAGAATAACAATACAACAATCAACAATGCTACGTGGGAATGGTATAGATATTTCCTACACAATAGGCCTACAGTTTATGTTTCTCAGGAAATAGCCTTATACAGCGAGTTTAGGAAATCCTATCCCATCAGAAGATTATTTGCCGTGACAAAATATCAGTAAATTCGAACAGTCAGTGTTTATGTTTTCTCAATATACGTAGTATAAAGTTGTGTGTTGGGTCAAAATCTTTTTGAGATCGTTAAAACCCTTTAACGCTTCATTGAAGGGAAGTGGTTTTAAAATGTCCTGAACAGTTTTAGGTTCAACGTTTCGGCCATTAAAAATAATCCTATTGTCGAACTTACATATTCATATAACCAATAGGCCATAAACATAGATAATAATATGTAATAAATCGATAAAGTTAGTGTGTCTCGCCGCTAACGAATGTCAGCATTTGTTAAAGCAGACTACAAAATACGTAACTTTTGTCTATTTTTTTTCAAATCCACATCTATCAACTCCATATTAACACTAACGAGTATTTTTCTTCCTCTTTTGTTTCTAAGCCTTCTAAATTATTGTCACTCTTATAGTTTGCCGTCTACAGACTTTTTGCTAGACCATTAACGGCGACGAAACTCTTAAGTGCCGTTTCGACTTAATTTTGCCGATAACAAGACGTCAAATATCGATTAGTAACATTTCGACTTTGATAATATATCTTATATGGTTGGAAAGACGAAATTCATAACTTTCTTTAGGTGTATCGCAGTTTCACGGTGTTGCATTTTTTTTTTTTTTTTTTTTTTTTTGTAATGTACATCCGAAATTGAAATCTACATTTGTCCTCCTAGGCATTATGTCAGAATTTCTAATGAAAATTGTTCTAAATTGATATCTTTTGTACACTTTTATTCACAACCTACATTACAAAACTTTTGTATATCTTGAATAAATTAGAAACATTTTATTGTACGGTATACATATGGGATTTTGTGACGTATTGGCTTCAGATACTAAACATTTATTGATTCCTGACATACTAACTCCAACATTTTTACATCAAAGATGTACTTTCCTTTAAAAAATGGTATGTTACAAGTTGGGTTTTGGATAATGGATAAAAATCTGAGACCAGACTTCGCTGGAGGAAACTTTCAAAAGTTTTATGGGTCACTGATTCAACCGGATCAAAAACTCTGGTTCGTCGCTCCACAGAGCAAACGAAACCAAGGGAAAATCTTAAGCTTTGTGACAGAGACACGGGGCTTTTAAGAAACATCTGAAGGGATTAATCCAGAGTATCTTGAAATGCAGACTGTACAGTCAAAACTGCGGGAGACAATTCTGAAATCTGAAGCATTAGGAAATATAAGACTAGTGAATGGAACTCAAGAAAAAACAAGCGTTCTAGCTAGGTAAATTCTATAGGGGTATAGAACTAAACTAGATAGAAGAACGAGGGTTAGAAACAAATCTTGCAGGCTGGGGTTTCTAGAAGGTAAAAAACCCACTTACACAACTAATAATAATAAATGGGTTTTGGATAAAATAACTAATTAAAAAAAGACTTTTGCAAAATACACAAAATTTCCCATTCAGGGAAATCCAAGGACCAGTTTTAGTGTTAAGGCTCTGCTCCAACTCCGCCATATTTGATTCATCGCCCATAAGAATAATGTTAAACTTGAGAAGCTGTACTGAAGTCAATTTTCATCTCAGAATTATCGTTGAAGGATCACACGAACGCGGATGGTTCACCTTTTTATGCTTTGAACAAATTTAGAGGACTTGCTTTCAATTTAAATATTTTTCATGAGCCAAAGATAAATATTTTTTTAATGATAAAAGTAAAACATCCTGTGGTTTATTATCTATTACAATAAATGATGCCCCACTGTCTGTGTAATGTAGCCTACCCAGTGTACAAGGCTACATAAAACGTTGTAGTTTGCAAGCACAATATTTTAATTTGAGATTTATACAATGGCAAATATTATTTACAATATGCAAATTACCTAAACTCTATCAGCGTTAAATATTATTCAATTGTTTCTCATTAAGAAATATTTGAAGTTATAAATAACGAGTCACGCAAGGGTCAATGACGTCACTTCATTCGTATTCTAATGTATTCATTTCACTTGTACATTGTTCTCTGTAACACGAATACTTTGGCCATTACGCGAGGGGAGGGAGACATACCCTGTAATTATTGTAGGATAAGTTATGAACACGGAGTATCGGGATCGTGCAACCTAATCAGATGATCTTTGTCCCGATAATGGTCAAAACTTATTTTAAAGATTTGTATCTCTCAATGGAAGAGAAAGGAGGATTTATGCACGAGTTTAAACTAAAAAAACAGGCTGATAAATAATTGCCAAAGTTTCTTTACACGTAAGATCTTTGCAGTATTATCGTCTTTCTCACTACAGCTGTTTCTCCGATCAATGCGGCATCATCAGGTGAAAATTACAGAAAATTATACATTTTACCACCTGGTGATGCTGTATTCATCAGCGAAACAGTTGTAATGAGAAACATAATAAAATAATTGTAAATACAGACATTGGGTATTTTACGCGTATACAGGGTGTTTCAAGAAGAAATAGAAAGAATTCAGATGAAAATAACGGGAAAACTTCATATCAGCATAGGTCTGGATTTGACAACACTTTGGTTTCCTTCTGTCGGACAATTTGTGTTAAAAAAGAAATTAGTAAGATTATGAGTTTAAATTTGGTATGGACATTTTAAAACTATTTTTGATCAGTATACCAAAATCCAAAACTTTACTATGTAATTTCAAAATGGCGACCTTGAATGTTTTAAAAATCGAATATCTTGGAAACCGTAAATTAGACGAAAATTTTATAAGACAAAATTTTTATATGCTTCAATGACAAATAAAATAGAGTTTTTAATTTTTCTGTACCTTCAAAAATAATTACATTATCGTCAAAAAACCTAAAACGAAAAAATTGGTAATTGTCAAGAACACACAAAACAAATTATGATAGGCCTTCTAGTGTTATCTTATTATACAGTACTTGTAGGCTACTAAAAAGCAATATTTTTTATTATAACATACTCAAAAAGTATACTTTAACTTGTTTAAAACTTTCAAAATTTCTTTATTACAAACTTTTAATTACAATCGTATATTTCACTATTTAGGGCATCTGATTCCCAAAAAGTGTTTTCCGGAATGTTATCTGCTTGTCGAATGTACAGCTTAAACACGTGAATCGATTTTAATGAAATTGTCTGTGAGCCTATTTTGGCCATATTTCAGAATGTTTATGATTTTTTCAATAATTAAAAATTTAGAGGTAGAAAATTCAATACAAAATCGGCTCCAATTTTAACAAAGTGTAGCTCAAATGCTGCCTCTAAGGACCCAAACAAAACGTATTAGTAAATATTTCCACAAAAACGTCGATTCCTGGCACAAATTTACCCCAAAAACAAATAAACCCCAACCAAAACTATTTGTCACCAAAAATGTCATTTCGGTAACTTTTCATTAACACCATTTCAAAAAAAATCAAATTAGAGCCTAATCTAACATCACATGTGTCATCAGTGTATATCGTATTTTTTAAATTAAAATCAATCTTTTATCGACGGTAGTTAAAATTTATTTTTGTTTACCAACTTGTTCTGAACCGCTTGGTTTATTACTTGCAATTTTTCACATAGGTTTAGGCCATTAATTTTCACATTTCACTGGAATATTTAAAAAAATCCGAAGAGTGATTTTCAGGACTTACGTCACATGACCGATTTTATAACTTACGAACGAGTATTTATGGAGTGACGACAAACGGTAGGTTTTATTCGGCTCCTAAATAGCTACACTTGTTCACAATTCAATCAAAATCATTAGCAACGATATTGAGTCAATCGTTATTTTATTTTTTATTATGGCAGCTACCTTAAATTTTTGAGTTTTCGAAAAAATGTAAAAAAAAAAAAATAGCCTATTTGGCCGAAATATACTCGTACAAAATTTAACGTCCACGCGTATGGGTTTTGAATTTTGTATCTTCAGCTGAATTTATTTCTATTTCAAACAACAAAACTCATAAAAATAAATATTGGGCTCGACTTGTGAGATGGTATCTATAGAATAAAACATGAACGCAAATGCTCACAAGTATGTTTATTTATTCAAAGTGTTTCAATGACAAAGTCGCCATCTTCAGTGATGGACGAGCTATATTAACTAAACTATAACTCACAGTAAGTTATAATAGTGTATCACTGAAGATGACGACTTTGTCGTTGAAACGCGTTTGAAACTATAAATGTAATATTTGTGAGAAGTTATATTAAAATTTTATTCTGAACTTGTGTAATATACGGACCCCCCCCTCGTTTTTTGTAAGTTCATAACTCGAAATATCCTTCTGCGATTATTTTTAGATTCTGTTATCTGTCTACTGCCATAATAAACAAAAATAACATAACTGGGACGTTCGTTCGTCCCATTGCAAACCTTTCAAGTTCGGCCATTCATCTGGTCTAGAGGTCAGTGCTACTACAACACTCTTACGAGAATCATTGTTTGTATTTAATAGCGCTTTGTGTTGTTTGATTTATTAATTTATGTTGTTTATAAAATGAATAATTTCATAAGTCTATTTGGATATATAACATAATTTGGCCTAACCTAACCTATTCGAGTTTTTTAGTAAACAAAAATGTAGATCAAAGTTTTGGTAGGAAAAACATACAAATAGGTTAGGTTAGGTTATTATAGTATTAGAGTAATATTTTAATTAGGTACTGTTTGATGTAAAAAAAAGGGTGGGTTTGTATAAAACACAAGTACTTTTAATTCTATCAAAAATCAAGTCCATAACCATAACACAAGGTAACCTAAACAGTTATAAAATATTAAATTCACCTAGTCACCAATCCCCAAAACGTATATATTCTCAAAAAGTAGACATATTTTTTTTAAGCATCACACAACGTTCCCTACACAATTTATCCGCAACGTCTAACCTAACCTAACCTTACCAGTCCGTAATCGCCATGTAAGAACTGCAGACCGTAACGCGTTGTCTATATGTGAACATATCTTCTATTTTAAACATTGTAACGCCATTTCCACGTCCGGTTTCATCAATGTACTGTCTGTAAAGTTAACCTCAAAGTTTGGGTTCAAGACCGTCCATGTCCACGGTATGCGTGATACATGTCTTGTTACATTCACACGGCTTTTAACATTCCATTTTCTCATAAAATGCGCGTAAAGAAAAACTTTTAACAAGGAGACGCTTATGAAAAACGTACAGATATCTAATGAGGTAAATCTTACATCTTTTTACTAAAGTCAACATTTTAGTCTCGAGAAAATAAGTTGATTTTACCATCATGGTAATTACCCAGCCCAAAATACAAACGGATTCTCTAAATATAATGCTCGAAAGTTGGTTTTGTACAATTCTATGTTAAAGTGTATTGTTAGATCAAGTGGTTTTATCACTATTTTTTTAACGTCCTTTAGATCTTAACGAGTTTCTTAGATGTCTCTATATTAAAATGTCTCCACTCGCTTCGCTCGTATCAGTGACTCGGCTGTAGGATCCTGTAACTGTACGAATAGGCTTTACATTTTTTTAAAGGTAGTGACATGAAATTCGTATATAATAATAAATATTCTCATATAAAACACTATTGAAATTCAGAAAATCGAATTAAAAATGGCGGCCGTATTAAACAGTTTTTGGTTAATATCTTATGCTGTATAACACACTAAATTAAATAGAAATTTGCAGATTTCAGTTCCGTGTAATGGTAACCAGCTCTCTATGATGACAAATAGCGAAGTTGAATTTTGATCTCTCGAGAAAATGTGAAATTCGTATAGCCTAGTTGAAATTCGGGAGGGCTGAGTTATCGATAGGAGCGTAGCGAGGTTAGGAATTAGGTTAGGTTAGGTTAGGTTAGGTTTGGTTAGGTTAGATTAGGTTAGGTTAGATTAGGTTAGATTTCATTAACCTCTCCCCAAATCAAAAGAGGTTAATAAGACTTGGGGAGAAGTGAAGGCACTTGCTGGAGACAGGGACAGATGGAGAGCTCTTCTGGACGCCCTATGCTACAATAGGAGATAAAAGGAAATAAGTCAAGTAAGTCAAGTAGCGAGTATAAACTCCTTCACATATCATCTTAGAGGCTCGCTAGGGACAAGAGCGAAGCGAATCTTTTTAAGCTTAGGTTAGGTTAGGTTAGGTTAGATTAGGTTACGTTAGGTTAGGTTAGTTTAGGTTAGGTTTGGTTAGGTTAGGTTAGGTTATGTTAGATTAGGTTAGATTTGATTAACCTCTCCCCAAATCAAAAGAGGTTAATAAGACTTGGGGAGAAGTGAAGGCACTTGCTGGAGACAGGGACAGATGGAGAGCTCTTCTGGACGCCCTATGCTCCAATAGGAGATAAAAGGAAATAAGTCAAGTTAGTCAAGTAGCGAGTATAAACTCCTTCGCATATCATCTTAGAGGCTCGCTAGGGACAAGAGCGAAGCGAATCTTTTTAATGGGTTAGGTTAGGTTAGGTTAGATTTGATTAACCTCTCCCCAAATCAAAAGAGGTTAATAAGACTTGGGGAGAAGTGAAGGCACTTGCTGGAGACAGGGACAGATGGAGAGCTCTTCTGGACGCCCTATGCTCCAATAGGAGATAAAAGGAAATAAGTCAAGTAGCGAGTATAAACTCCTTCACATATCATCTTAGAGGCTAGCTAGGTACAAGAGCGAAGCGAATCTTTTTAATATACACAGATTAAAGTCCGTTTGGGCCTAGTCGTAGTGATAATATACAAATAAGAAGTTCAGAAACTTGTGTTACAACTGTCTTTCCTTTTATCTATCGACGCAATTTAACATTTCCTACAAGGTCCAAGAAACTAATTTTGGGGTGTTACATTCAGTGGATCTCCTTGTATCATATAGTATGATGGGGCTGGGTAAGTACCATGATGGTCCCCTATTTACCTGTTTTCTCTTCTAAGTTAATGTCTGAGGTTTGTCAGCTTAAACCTCAAAAATAATAAATGAATCAATAACATTCTAATTTTGTTAATATATCAACGTAAATCAATCGGTTACATCAACGTGTTGAAATTGGCGACATAACCATATCCAAAGTATCAGAAATATTTACAACTTTAAGGTATTACATTTAATGGATCTGCTTGTATTACATTGTATGACGGAGTTGGGAAAGTACCATGATGGCCCCCATTTACTTGTTTACATTGATATTTGTATTAACATGTGAATGTTTTAGATTTAAATTTGTGATCAGTTTAAACACTTCATTAGGGAATCTGTAAAACATTAGGTTTCACAACGTGCTTTAAAAGAAATCTTTTCGGTAAAAGTTTTCAAAACACTACTATTATATAAATCTTTGCACAGAAATGAATAAAGAGATTTTGCATGTCTTTTCAGTAGTGATCAATTACTAAAATAAAGTCAATTCTTAGCATGTTGAAGATAAATAGACCAATACAGACCTCTTCAACTCAAACCTAAGACTACAGTTTCACTTGATATCTTTACTGGCATGTTCGACAATATATATCGACTCCACACGACATTGATTTATCTGCCACTGAGAAAAAGAATGTATCTTGACAAGTTTGTATGAATAATATTTCCAATGAAACCAATTAGCAGGTCCTGACTGCCCTTCCCTCGACAGGTAAATGGCAAGGTGGCAGGTCGTCTCCAGTACGGCCTAATTGCAAATAACATGTTTCCAGCTAGACCTCACAAGCCCCGTGTCATTACAACGAATACTCGGTCAAAATCTACTCATCACGAAAAAAATCTTTAATAATGGTCGGTGTATCGGAGATCTGTAATTATCTCCAGTTATTGTAAAATCTACATTACGTCATTCTTATTTTTAAGACGAAACATTATCGCAGTCATCAATGAATTCTCAGAAAGAGGGCATACAATGCTGCTAGATAAATAGAATTACAGCGCTGTAAAGATGCAAAATGAATGTAAATATTTTAAATTTTAAGAATTTAAACATTCAGGTGAACAATACCCGATCAAGTCCCAAGCCTCTTTCTTACAAGTTAACTGATCTGTGGAGTGGGAGGGATTTTAGCTTTAATTCTTGTTATTGTAGTTTAGGTTTAGTTTTATTTCACAAGTAGAAATGTAAGTTTAGAAACAAGAACCTCTGATGATAACCATGTTATCGAAATGTACATTACGGCATTTAGAGGAATAAACTAAATAGAGTACAATAATTGTTTTATTTATTGTTCCTAGTGATTGTGGCTAGGGGCAAATTCAAACCATTATTGTGAATTCATCACAGTGCTCAAAAAGATTGTATCTTAAGATTAGTAGAGGTAATTTTGAGAATTTAAACATTTTATAAAAGCCGCCAATTTTTTTTTTTTTTTTTGTCGTTAATTCACAAATTTGATTTTTGAAAGAGATGGCGAACAATACGTTTTATTTGGGTCCCTAGTGGTTACACTTGAGCAAATATGTTGAGTTCTCATAAAATGAGAAAAGCAAAATTCCGAGGTAGAGACAAAATGTTTCCAACATTAAATTGCATTAAAAGCAGTCCACACGTTATTCTTTGCAAATATGACAACGAATGGTTTTTTAGGCTTCATTTCAAAAGCCAAATTTTTGGATTTAGGGAACCTCAAACCGCGAAACACTTGACATTGTTTTTTGACCTATTGCATAACTGTCTCTCTCCAATGTTTATGTGAGAAAATAAAATAGATGAGGTCTAGAAATCAAAACATCACATCTCCACAGGATGATGATTTAAGAATGACACCACCTTCAATATAACTAAAAGAATAAAGCCGTAAATAGCCGGTATTCAGCACTATATCCTGTTTGCAGAAGCAAATACTTGGGAAGAAAAGTAAACAGTACTCCTGATAAAACCAGAGGTATTCTATGGAAGTGAGGCTAAGGGAAATGAAAGGTGATTGAAAATTTAGAAGAGGAAAGTGTTGAGAATATTTGGGCCTGTGAAAGTAGATGAATAGAGGTAACGGATTAATGATGAGGTGGAATTCTTGGAAGAGTCGGACCTGTCGATAAGGATGAAAATAAATCGGGTGGCATGGGGTGGTTATGAGGAGACCTAGATAAGGCTCTGTTGGGAAAACTGGGAGGTAGAATATATAGAGGAACACTGAGAATGAGATGGGTGGATAGTCTGGAGGATGGTGGTGTGATGCCAAGAAGACTGGTAGAGGACCGAAGAGATTGGAGCACTGTGTTGAAGAGGTCAAAGTCCTGCAAGGGCTGTAGCGCCATGGAGGTAAAGTGCAGGGACAATCATATCTACAGGTAGAAGTCCTATCATCAACTATCAGAGAAGAACCTTATAGATATGTAGATAGCTAAAAGCTGAACAAAATTTTTTTTACTAAATAATTTATAGCCTATCTCTAAAACGGCTAAACCGATTGAGTTGAAATTTCGTACGATGGTCATCAATGTACAGCTAGTTATAACAAAATATTCAACTTGTTCAAATAATCCGTTTCAAAATAGTGGCCATTTAAAAATGTTAATGAATTATTTTCATTAAAAATATTAAATGGTCGCCATTTTGAAACGGTTTATTGTAACAAGTTGATTATTTTTTCCAAACTAGGTCCTTACATTGGTGAGTACTGTGCAATATTTCAACTCAATCTGTTAAACCGTTGTAGGGATATTAATTAATTAGTAAGAAAGAAAAAATGGCGGATACCTGGTAAAAGAACCATTTCCGAACCTAAGTTTATAGGATTTTCTTCTTTTATTTTGACCTACATAACCACCCCCTGAATTATCTCTGTACATTACAGAAACACCCTGTATATATATTTCTAGTATACGTCGTCCAAGATTTCACTTTTTGATTAACAACTACCAAAATGACATTTTTGATGATGATTAGAGTTTTGGTTAGGTTTTAGTGATGGGTGAGTAGGACAGTTTGTGCAATGTTTGTGCACGATTTATTTTCATCAAATTCCCTTCTTTTACAACTTTCAACCGATATAATGCGTCACAGCTGATTTAGTATGTTCCAACCACAGATAAGCCTACTCAAATAATATATCAGAATTGCTCCTTATTACTGCATAACCTGTTTTATTCCTATTTAATAAAATAATCAAGGTCAAATATAACTTGAATGTAATCCAATTAATTGTTATAACCCACTGAAGCTCTAAACCGGTTTCATGTAAAGTTTCTTTATGACAGCGTGGGTATAGTCACGTTACACTTTCTTGTAATACATAGGAAACCATATAGGGAACAATTATTGTGTGGTTCAAAACTGTAGGGCAATATTTCGGAGCGAAAAATAAGAAAAGAAGTTTATATAAACATAAATCCTGAAACTTTTGGTTTCCGTCTGTCGGCCATTTTGTGTTTTTATAAATAACATATTTTTTGGAAGTAGATAAGATACTGCTAAGAGTTGGTATACACATTATTTATGTAAGCTTTTACCAGTATACCAGAAAACCAAGACTTTATTTTGTATATTTTTAAATGGTGGACGTTTAAAATTTTCAACGTTGAATATCTGAAAAATATTTAACATTAGAAAATGCTTTATTATTATTATTATTATTATTAGGTTAAAAGATAAAAGACAATAAAATATTGAAGTTAATATTAAAACACCAAGCCATTTTCAAACTCTTAAGGGAAACCTTTTAATTTTTCGTAAATTTCTAAAGAAAGGATAATAATATTATTATTAACAATTATTATAATTCCATAACATTTTGGAATGGTTTAGGATAATCTTGAGTGTTGTAGAGAATTACCAAGAAATTACGTTTTTACTTGTTTTTATCGAAAACTCAGTTATCCTTTTATCTACAGAAAAAATTTGAAAAGCATTTGAATTTTATTAAAAGAGGAAAATCATTTGTTTCTAATTTTTTTTAATGTCCGCCATTTTGAAAATATACAAAATAAATGTTGGCTTTATGGTATACTGGTAAAAGGTTACATAAATAATACGCGTAGCAAATTTTCACTCAATATCTAAATTTACTCCAAAAGATTTTTTTTTGTAAAAACATAAAATGGCAAACAGACAGAAAACGAATAGTTTCCAAACAGTTTTTTTATACATTTTTACCTCTAAAATCAGCTCCCGAAATATTACAGTGCAATTTTGAAACACTCTGTATATGTAAATGTGTCACATTTTTGTGTATTCACATCTTAGAAAGTTTATTTCATTTGTTTGTATAAGTCAACATTTCTAGGTAGTTATAAGTTTGAGCGACACAAAATCGCAAATTAACATTATTACTGTACAGAAATAATTAGAACGAAACAAAAGTGAACCCTGACCGCCGTCAATAAAAGGCAGATTAGGTACATGTTACGGCACAAGCAAAACTAGTAACTTATTTTTTTCCAAGTCGATGGCCATTGTTCATTTTCGCTTTTTTACAGAAATGATATTTTGTTAAGGATTAGTTTAAGCACGTTTTAAAGAATGAATGAGAAAGTTAGTGCAATATTTTCCTAACAGAAGGTTCTCAGGTGGCTGACACATTTCTTGCCGGAATGTTTTAATTGGGCCTAGCTAAGGCTCGGAGCGGCAATCACACGTAATGACAGTAAAGGAAATACCGAAGGTTTTTTCTAAACGCTTTGTAGACTACTAGACAATCTATATCTATTAAAGAGTTTACTGTCGGCAAATCTAAATAAAAGAAACGGTGAAAAAACATCGAAATACAAACAAGGAAGTTGTCTGTAAAGAAATAATCCTAGGACAACGTTTTATATACTACAGATTATTTTTAATATGTACATCTCAAATAAGATCTTAATTCACTTGTTATAAACTAGTAACGGTTATGTCATATTATTTGAAAATGTATACACTTGTGTGTTATTAATCTTCACATTTCATCAAAATTTGTTGCGCCTATTTTGAGGAATAACGTCTTTTTGTAAACTCTCAGAAAATTTTTTTTATTAAAATCGGTTCACACGTTTAGAAACCAGTTTTTGAACTCAGAGGATATTTCCACACCTTTTTGTTATCCAACACATAACGCTTTTTATACTACCTACATAAGAAAGTAAAAGAATTAGAAATTTCTATTATAGGTACGATCAGTGCCCATTTCATAATAAAGTGTGTCGTCATTTTCATTTCACAGACCACAATAGTAAAATTGCTATAATCTAATATACCGATTTTTTTTTTAAATTGCATCTTAATTGATTAAAAAAACGAAAAAATGACATAATTTTGAAGTTTGAGGAAAACGTTAATACACCCATGGGGAACTAGTTGTTTGGAATCTAAGTCCACCCCACCCCCTTGTAATCCAAACTAAAAAAATTGTAAATGATTAAGTACTCCATGTGACACCTTTAATTAAAGAGTATATTTTTATATCTCTAGAACTGCTTAACCGATTAGGTTGAAATTTTATACTGTACTCATAAATGTAAAGAGCTAGTTTGAAGAAAAATTATTAACTTCTTCCAATAAACTGTTTTATAATGGTGTCCAATATTTTTTTTAAATTAACTCGTTTAAAATATTTAAATGGTCGCCATTTTGAAATGGATTATTGGAAAGAGTTTTTTTTTTTTTTTTTTTTTTTTTCAAACTAGGTTTTTACATTGATGAGTACCATACAAAATTTCATCTCAATTGGTTAAGCACTTCTAGAGATATAAATTATATAGTGAAAAACAAAATGGCGAATATCTAGTAAAAGAAGCGTATCAGGACATATGTTTCCTTTCTATATTTTGACCCATATAATCTCTCACTGAATTATCTCCGCGCATTACAGAAACACCCTGTATATTTCGAATGATCTTTGGTTTCTTTCCAGGAAGTATGTTGTAGTTTTTTTTAATCAAAGAACCTTGCAGGCTTTCTGCCAACACGGACTTGCTATAAATTATATCAGACCTACATCTTGCGTGGACTCCAGGAAGCCAACTATAACTGTTGACTGTTGAGAATTATGGTCGTTTTTTAACAGTAACCTGAGTTTAAGTGTAGCGGCATCAAAAGTGCCATTCTTGACAAGTTTCTTGTAGAAATCACACTTTGGTTTTATCGTAGATTGCCTTCTACGTTACTACCATGTATGGTTGCAGTCTTTTAACAGAAGTTCAAAGGAGTAACGTCCTTCATCTAGGACTGACTGGTAATCATGTTACATTTTGATACCATTGCAAAGTTACGAACTGGTTAGTTTTGTCGGAACAGGTTTCTTTATAGTCAAGACTCTAATGTTAGTTTGGTGAATTTATTTTAAAAAGATAACAGTTGTGACTACGGAACTAGTTTTGATTGTTGAAATTTAATTTGTATAAAAATACTGTTATTATAACTTGGGCAAAAATAATTTTTAGAGATGTATTACAAATAGAAATGGGCTTTACTTTCAGCCTGTAAGCCTTTTTGTGTACTTCTTAAATTTTCCTAACTAGCTTATGTCTATTCTCTTGGTTAGGGTCAGGATTGTTCTAGCTAGGTTGCATGTCGCTTCAAAGGTCGCATCTGTGCCGAAGATCAGTTGTCTTCTACGTCCTAATGCTTAGCTTTTTCGAATTATATGTTCTGCAGTTTCTAGGTGCTGATTACATAATCTGCATTTCAGTTTTCCTTGGAATAATCCCATTGTGTTTCTTTAAAGATGCTTCTTTAAAGCGCCAAGGTCTGATACGAAGCTTAAGATTTTCCTCAGATTTCGTTTACTTTGTGAAGTGGTAAATTTAGAGAGTTTCAGATCTGGTTGGACCAGTAATCCGTGTAGTTTTCCTGTGTCCATCGTTCCTCAATTTCTGAGCTAAGCCGTTGTTTTAGACTATCTTTAGCTACGGCTTTAATTATTCAGCACACAGGTTCTGTGCCAATGAAGGATATCTTTGTCCCATTTTTTGCCAGTTTCGTTTCATTCATAGCCTCTGTGACCTGGTATCCAGCTGAGTTTTACCTGGTTTTGGGTCGAAAGCTTAGTTAAGGTTCGGTGAGAATCCCACACTAGTGATGTGTTCATGTGTTCTTGTGAGGTTACAGACTTTATAGCAACCTGACAGTCCGACCTGATGATGATATTTTCATTGGTATATCCTTTAGCTAGGCACAATTGTATGTATTCAGTATTGCCACGACTTCTGCTTGGAATACAGTTGCATATTTTCCCAAAGCTATACTTATATATTCCTTGGTTGTTTTACCATATATTCCCGCAACTGCACCGAAGTAGTGCGAGACCTATTTGTATAGTATTCTGTATTGGAGACCAGTCTCTGTCAATATCCTTTCTCTCTTGGATGGTAACTTCAAATGGTATAATCCACAAGATTTCTTTTCTGGAGTAATCACTTCTTATAGTTAATAGGTAATTATACGATTTGTGTTTACAAATGGTGTCGTGTCTTTTTTGCCAACGGCTTCTTTATCACATTCTAGTCACTATTCTGTATGCCGCTGAACTTCTCTCAACTATTATACTGAGATCTAGTGGAGATATTCCTAACAGAACTTCTATTACTGCTGTAGATGTGCTGAGATACATAAGCAGGCCAACCTTTATAGACTAGTCAACCTACGTCTAGTGACATCTAGAAGTGTTTACTTTTAGAGATAGTTACGATGGGACAAAACCGGTGTAAAGTCTATCGTAAAAATAAGTCTTCCGAGTCCAAAAAGTGTTTTTTTCAATAGTTGTAAATGCTCTACGACAGATTCAAATCAAAATATTGTGGGGGGGGGGAATTTTGACCATATCTCGGAGAGTTTTTTTTTAATTCGACATTTGGGAGTATAAAATTACGATGTCTCTCACAACCGGCAATAACGATTTTGATCAAACCTTATAACTAAGTGTTCAAACAAAACGTATTGGTCGCCATATCTCCAAAAAAAACCTGTTCACACGGTCACATTCTATATAATACTATTGATCTCAGACCCTAAACTTTCCAATGAGACCATCCCCATCTCTATAGGTTGAATGAACGCGGAGAAGTTCTATAGGGAACATATTTAGGCTCTGCTGAATTACACATAAGATATTTTTTATATACACATCAATATTAAAATATATAATGATACATCGATATGTTTTACAGATTCAAAGCTAAGTATAAAAAGAAAATTATTTATTTTTCTACACACGCTGAGACGGTTTGGAAAAAGCCAAAAGTCTCAAGTCAATTTAAAACAGTTTAAATTCCCGCGATAAAGCCATGTAGATGGGGGACGAGGAGGAACGATGACGTCACGCCAACAGGTGCTAGACACTGCATGTTGATTCGTGAAAAGTCACTCGGCCTCGTTTCTTATTCTATTAAAATACTAAATTATTAAAATAAATTAATGTCCAGTAGAATCAACCGATAAATAATATCGAAAAATAAATTTAAAAGCAATTAAAACAAAAAAGTTATTCAAGTTTTTATAGGGGCTCAAAAACCTAAAATTTGGAAAAAACTTAAATTCAAAATTCAAAAAACGTAGAGTCATAACTCATAGGGGAACTAACAATAATCATAAATAAAAAATATGAATTAATAATAATAAACAGGTGAGAATGGACTTAGAAAGTCATTCTTGGGGAGTTTTTTGGAATTTTTGAGTTGAAGGGGGGATTATTTAAAAAATAATAATAAGTACTATTGAAGAGACCACAATAGGGCACAATAATATGTACTTAGAATCAAATTTGAAAATAAAATAAGGGAGATATAATAATTACAAAACAACGTAAAACTTTAAAGCCCAAAAGCGGTTAAATTTGAAGTTAAAGGGGAGAAATAACATAGTAATTATAGATATCTATTATGTAAAATTGTAAAACATCAAAGCAGAAATGATAATACATAATGGGGGGGTTTTTATGAACAAAAACTTATACGATAAAAACTTTGGGACTTCAAGGACGTATAACTCGAGAACAAAACGAGTTATGTGAAAAGTACAAACAGAGTTTTTCGTCATAGTAGAAGAGGAACAAGATTTCGTCAAAAGAATTTTGAGAAAGGACTTATCTCAAAATTTAAAAAGAAGAAAAACCAAATTTCGGGAAAAGGGCGATAACTCGCGAACGAAGCGCAGTAGAACGATGAATCAAGTTCCACAAGACCCACAAGATGGAGAGGAAGAAGAATCCGAAAGGAACTTTAAAATCGGTTCGAGCGTTCGAAAGTTATAGCGAGTTGAACGAAAAAACGACCAAAGTAGAAATTTTCATGCAAAAACCTGTAAAGTGGCGCGCGCACCCTCAGTAGGAATCTAAAGTCTGAAACATCATATTGCCAACTTGGATCACAGATAACGTTGAAGAATAAATACAATAAATTATTAATTAAAAGGTGTTTTAATTAATAATAAAGGAAGAAAACTATTCATTAGTCAAAAAATATGACTAATAAAATATATAGTGTAAATATTTCAGACCAAAAGGGCCTGAAAACACGTAATAAGAAGAAAATACCTTTTTCCCTAAAAGGGAGGAAAATTGGCTCCAGGAAGTGGATTAATTCCCACGGAAAGGGAGACCGTAATTTATCTTTCGAAAGAAGGATACTTTTGATTTGGAATCGACGCAAAGTGGACGTTTCTTCTGCAACCGACTCTGAGCTGAGAGGAAAATTCAACTGTCACTCTACTTAACTGGACTTAGAATAATTTCTACTCCTATCGAACTTCAAGGCAACTTAGAAGAATTCGAACTAATTCGAGACCAGCATTCAACTACATAGCAGCTTACAGACTCTGGATCGAAAATATCATATCAACATCAGCCTAATTATACAACAAATTCCAAATCCAACTAGAACTTCTAATAAAGTGTGAAGGTATCTTATACTTAAGGAATAATTCGCAAATATTAACTTCATTTCAAATATAACGTCATTAGGGGAATTATTAAAAATTAAATTCATTTTTATACTTCTGCTTTGGTGTTGTAAATAATTAACAATTAAATACGACTTTTTCAGTACAGGAAAAACTGTTTGTGGTTCTGTCTGAAAAGTCAAGCGTTTTTATTTTTGTTTAGAATATAGAAAATATTACATTGGTAAATTTTGTCAAATATATAAATAGTTGTGTTGTTGTTTAATCAAATTTTTGGTGTTATTAAAAAAGTTTATGAATTCAACATTTTTACTGTGCAAAAGAGAAAAGAATATATAAATAATTCATTTCTAAATTTTGTTGTGTTTTCAATATATATCCATTCTGTATATGCTATTAACCTTGTTTAAATATAAATCTTATATGTGTGCTCTGGTAATATAATTTGAAAATTTTAAAAGTTATCATCAGAACTTAAGAGCCGATTTCTCCCAAAAGGCACGACCTTGGAGAGAGAGAGTGTTAATCTTAAGAAAGAGTCAAATAATCGAGCATTGAGATAAAATTCAGGGAATTTTGCGTAAATTAAAAGTTAGTAAGTTTATGAGGACAAGCTCATACTTACTAGAGCCAAGAGTTGCAAAATCTTTGATTGAAAAAGGTAAAAGTGAGCATCTTGGCCTTGCCCGCGCTTGCTCTGAGCAGAAAGGTGGTTCGCCCAATCGGTGGTGATCGTACAGCGAGTTTAAGAGTTCGTGATAAATAGCGTTCCAAAAAAGGGAACAAAGAATCTTAAAATCGTGAGCGAAAGTAGGGTGGTAAGTGACGCTGCAACGCAAAGTTGGGGCACGGACCTTACGAACCCGAAAGGTAGGGAGCGGAGCGTGGCAACGCACTCATACCAACACGCACACATACAGGTCTAGGTCAGGCCTAACCTATCTTTGTGTTGAACTATTAAAACTTAACATAGGTTGCCATGGTAACGTAATTTGTTACAATAATTTTCTTCTTCTCACTTTCTAGGCGCTAAGAGATTTTACCAGTATAGAATTTTATACTCACCAACTATTTAAAAATCTGCTCAGTTTGTAATAGCGAAGAACTCGTGATAATCTATCATTGCATTTTAAAGATAAAATGTTTCTTAACACATATTAAGTTTGTTCAATCACAGACTCACAGACTAGTTACCGACTGATTACTGATTTACTGCGCATGCGCGAACGTTGACAGCTACAGATTTATAAATGTTTTTGGAATAATTCAATTTATTTTTAAGTTATCAATATGAATCAAAGTCTAAAACCTTCTTCAAAAATAGTACTATACTATTTAAGAAGCATCTTAATATAAAATATAATTATATATATATATATATATATATTATATATATATAGACTATATAATATATATATATATATATATATATATATATATAAGTATAAAAATATACAATATTTTATAGTATAATATATAAGATTGCAAAGTTTTATTGAGATCGGTTCAGTAGATAACCTAACCTAACCTAACCTAACCTGTGATTATGGCGAACAAAGACCTTCATGGCTGCCATTACCTTATGGGAAAATATGTACATAGGAAAACCTTTTTTATTGTAATAACTCAACTTCTAATTGATATCGAAATAACCAACGTTAAAACCTTCTTGTGAATGGAAACTACGATTTTAGTTTTGAGGATAACTTTGTGAAATGTATTTGAACCATTTATATAATAATATTTTAAATGTTTATAAGTGTAACAACGAACAATCACTTGAATAACTGTTAAACGCTCTATAAAATCACCGTGATTGGTCGGTAGCAATCACCATTAGTTCAAAACGTGTATTCTTGACCTGATTGAGGGTGAATTGTGGGTGGGATTAAGGAAAGTTTGAGGCACTGACCTTACTGCCTTAGTATTGACCTGCTAGAGGGAATACTAAATATTGGAAAGATTTAGGGTAGTGACCTTCTTACTACTTAGAATACTGACCCTACGTCTTGATGTTAGGCAATCACGCGATGCTTAGTGGGGTCAAATGAAATATTCATGGTAATTTCAAGAGTTATTATTTCATACAGTATGGAGGTATCGGAGTTTCCAACATACCTCTGAACGTAATTATATAGCAGAGTAGCCTCACTTCAAAATCAATTTTTATGAGTTTTATTCGTCAAATAAATGTTGGAAAAATATTTTATTATCGAAAAAAAGTGTCGGAAAGATGATTACATAATATAATTACACAAGTTGTTTTTTCGTAAAAAATTAACTCTGTGTTATCTTTCATACCTCATGACATTCACTTCAATAAACGTACGGAAGGTTTGGCCAGGTGGTTTATATATATATATATATATATATATATATATATATATATATATATATATATATATATATATATAGCAACCTGGCCAAACCTTTCGTGACATATAATAATACAGCCCTACATATTTACAGCAAAGAAAACATTATATTTATTCTTATGAAGTAAGGTATGTAGTAGAGGATAAAAAAAATAAAACAAGGAAAAATACGGCGCCACCTTAACCTCCTAAGACCCAGAAGTGAACTAGTTTATAGGCATATAATAGCCTGATGTACTTTTAAATCAACACAAATCATAGAAACCCAGAATAATTATTTGTCTTTAGTTTTATCGGCCTGAATAAAACCCATAAAAATTTATTTTGAAATGAGGCTACTCTGCTATATAATTACCCTCTGAACGAACCCTTCTGTTTATTGTAACTATTTAAAATTGTTTTATAGATTAGTTTAGGTTAGGCATAAATACTGAGACTCTCTCATTTGTTTCAATGGACTTTCACTAATAGTGAAAGAACCCGGTAGAATTAGATTTAGAAAAAGGTATTACGGGTACTTTGTTCAAGTGTACAGTAATTGTCACGCTATCTGTTGTTTCTTGGTTTATAGTAACTATTTAGAGCTAAATTTGAACTTTTTTTTTATAGATTAGGTTAGGTTAGGTTTCTGTACATAAATACGATCACTCTTCATTTGCTTCAAAAGTCTTTGACTTATAATGAAAAAGGTTAGGTTAGGTTAGGTTAGGTTAGGTTAGGTTAGGTTTCTGTACATAAATACGATCACTCTTCATTTGCTTCAAAAGTCTTTGACTTATAATGAAAAAGGTTAGGTTAGGTTAGGTTAGGTTAGGTTAGGTTAGACTTCTGTACATAAATACGATCACTCTTCATTTGCTTCAAAAGTCTTTGACTTATAATGAAAAAGGTTAGGTTAGGTTAGGTTAGGTTTCTGTACATAAATACGATCACTCTTCATTTGCTTCAAAAGTCTTTGACTTATAAATAATGAAAAAGCCTTAAGAATTGATTTAGAAAAGAGTATTTTGTTCAAGTGTACAGTAAGTAGGTGTAGTATCTGTTGTTCCTTGATCTATGAATATTGCACAATGCAAAGATCACCCCACCTATAAAGCAATTAATTTTAGTTATTCCTCTTTGTGATATGTTTTGTTCAAGTGTACAGTAACCACATTGGATTTACAAAACATTCGTACTGAATGTAGGATTATTAAAACTTACAAGGAGCGAGGTTTTCTATTAGCAAAACCACTTGGATAAAATAAATCCTGCATTATTAATCTTGGGAATGTTTTACGTACTCCAAGGCCAGCTTTGACGAGGCGGTAATCTAACCGAGACCGCAATAATGTCCTTAGAATTACAATTGCACTGTTGGAATCGATTCTATTCACGTTTTAAGGCCAGACTGATGACGACTCTTTGTTCTACACATCGTGATGTTACTATCAATATGGAGTCACTTCCAAGGAAACTATAGTCGGGAAGAGTTTTTTAACATAATTAGGTGGAACGTGTAGAGCATCAAGTAGTGAGGCTTCTTTATTGAGTAGAACCCATATATTGCAAGTTTATTTTAGTTTCAGAAAGAAACCATACACCATTATTCTTTTCTATTATATATCCAAGAAAAAGGGTGAATATAAGGGTGTTAGTATACAGTGTCTCCCGAAAAGGGTAAACTTGCTATTCATTTTCTGACTGTAAACATCAAAACGGACAAATAACATATAGTCGAATACTTCATTAACCCCGTCTATCCGCCATTTTGTTCTTTTACAAAAATAATTATAACTTCAGAAATATATAAGATATTGATATAAGCATTTTGTACGTTACGTTTTACAAGTGTTTTTTACCTAAATCTAAAATATATTATTGTAGAAAATTTATAAATGGACAGTCCAATTCTGTGTACCTTTCTGTAAATGATGATATATTATAAATTGGGTATTGAATAAAATAATCATTTTTAGTAATTTTTTCAAAAACTTTTGAGCTGTTTTTTTTAAAACAAACATTTTTTAAATTGATATATTTTTTACCAACTTTTATTCACAACTAAATTACAAAATTTTTGTACATCTTGAAAAAAAATTACAAAATAAATGTAAGGTATATACAAGTATGAGCGTTTTTGTGTGAAGTTTTGGTTTCGGTTACTGCACATTTTGCTATTCCTGAAGTACTCCAAAATATTTACTTCCAAAATTGTTTTTCATTACATAGATGAATTCCAACCTCCCGTCCGAGAAAACTAACATCTACAGTAGCCTCAGACTAGGATTGTGTCTGGTGTAAGGGGCGTGTCCTCCCTTCTACTTGCTACCCTAGCTTGACTTGACGGTACAACCCATTCCAAGAAAACTAACATGTACAGTAGCCTCAGACTAGGATTGTGTCTGGTGTAGGGGCGTGTCCTCCCTTCTACTTGCTTCCCTAGCCTGACTTGATGGTACAACCCATTCCAAGAAAACTAACATTTACAGTAGCCTCAGACTAGGATTGTGTCTGGTGTAAGGGGCGTGTCCTCCCTTCTACTTGCTACCCTAGCCTGACTTGACGGTACAACCCATTCCAAGAAAACTAACATGTACAGTAGCCTCAGACTAGGATTGTGTCTGGTGTAAGGTGCGTGTCCTTCCTTCTACTTGCTTCCCTAGCTTGACTTGATAGTACAACCCATTCCAAGAAAACTAACATGTACAGTAGCCTCAGACTAGGATTGTGTCTGGTGTAAGGTGCGTGTCCTCCCTTCTACTTGCTTCCCTAGCTTGACTTGATGGTACAACCCATTCCAAGAAAACTAGGTACACAAATTACTGCTTAGCTACATTTAATTCCTAAAGTTACAACTTCGTGACACACTTTTGTAAACGTTTTAATCTTATTTACACAGATAAAAGAAAAGAAAGTAGGGTACATGTTTAAACAGAAACTTTTGAGGTCTATATTTTATTTATTTATTGGGGTTGTACCGCTGAAAGTAAACGCAACAAAAAAGTGTGGGGCCCATCTTTTCCTCTCCACCCCAGACACATTCCTACCATGAGAATACTGTAAAAAGTTGTGTTTTGAATAACATTTTTTGGGGAAAAAATTCAAAATAAACCTATATTTTACCTTTATTTAAATTTTTTCGTAAAAATTTATGTTTCAAAAACTATTTTTTTACCAACTTTGTCACAAATAAATTAGAAAAATTTGGTATATCTTTAAAAAAATTAGAAAAAATTGGTTATATCGGCACATTTTAAAGTTTTCACTTTTATAACTACACATTTCTTTGATTCCTGACATACTAACTAGAAAATTTTACTTCTGTATGTTGTTTTTCAATTCATAGATGAATTCTATGCATCTTCCTGAGAAAAATAATATATAACAAGTTTGGTTTTGGATAATATTACTATTTTTGTGTGAATTATTAAATATTTCTAAAAAAAACTATTAAAAGATTAGCAAAACTGGCCTGCCACTATAGGAATTTCTAATGGCCAGTGTTAATGTTTAAAGATTTTCCCTAGAACACTCTGTATACAATAGAATTAAAGTAGGATTATGAAGCTTATAATTTATTTCAGAGTACCAATATTGTCTTGTTGTATCACAAAACAAGTCATCGTGGACTCACTTATATAGAGTATAGACGTGGCAATCCCGAGGTACCCTGCTGGATCTACACAGTTTTCATGTGACTAGGGTTAGATCACTCTCTATGAACTTTCCTATCAGGTCTCTCTTGACCAACTCTTGTTCTCTTCCGACCCTGACGCTATTAGAGTAATTGAGGATTCGGATGTTTTTTATTTACGTTCTTATTTTTTATATACAAAATACTTTTTCGCCTGTAAACAACAACAACAACAAAAGATTGTACTGTAGAGTTGAAACAAAACAAACAAAAAACATAAGTTTTAAACTGGATACAACATAAATGCCCAACTTTTGATAAGTCTGGCGGCAGTAACAAACCCGCCATACAACACTGGTAGTGATTAAACTTAACAAATTCAGGTTTATCGATTAATGAGGCGGAACACTAAAAGCCATAAAAGCTTACACTGCAATGTACCTGAGTATTGACTCATTCAAAAATACAGTTACCATGAGCTTCTCCATTCTGTAAGCTGTAAGTAGTTGACATCATTCCAAGGTATTGTTTTACTTCATTGCAAAGAGAAAATATTATTTTAGCAAACAAAATTGACAAAGATTTTTGCGAATAGATTTGCTATTTGATTCCCTGTCTCCAAACGGGTCGATAGATTTTGCTAATTTTCAGTATAGATTTCTTAGATAATTAACTTACTTCTTCGGCTAATAAGAGTTAACATTTTTGAAATGGTTGGTTAAGGACTAAGACGTACTGACTGCAATGGGAGTGTACCCATCGCAATACAGATTGTTCAGTTGTAGAATTGTGGTAAAATACTAAATTTAAAAAAATATATGAAGTATAGAGAAAGTTATGTAACAATTTTGAATTTTATATAACGATTTTTCTTATATTTTTCAAACAAATGTAAATAAATCAATTTTTTTAAAGACAGCGTCCATGTTTCATTTCAACTTTTTGTTTGACAACTACCGAAATTACATTATTGGTGTCGATATTTGCTTTGGTTTTGAGGACGAGTGAGTCAAACTCTGATTTTTTTCATATTTACTCCAAATTCAAGTTTTACAATTATTTAAAGACGACTATTTGTTTTTAAAAGGTTAAAACAAAGCTACCTATATTAGTTATTTTGGTTTTGATCTACATTCCAAAAAACGGATTGTAGAGAGTTGCACAACACCTCAATTCATTGTTATTTTGGTTTTAATCTATAAGTCAAAAAACGGATTGTAGAGAATTGCACAACACCTCAATTCATTGTTATTTTGGTTTTAATCTATAAGTCAAAAAAAAGGGATTGTAGAGAATTGCACAACACTTCAATTCATTGTTATTTTGGTTTTAATCTATAAGTCAAAAAACGGATTGTAGAGAATTGCACACCTCAATTCATTGTTATTTTGATTTTAATCTATAAGTCAAAAAAAAGGGATTGTAGAGAATTGCACAACACCTCAATTCATTGTTATTTTGGTTTTAATCTATAAGTCAAAAAACGGATTGTAGAGAATTGCACAACACCTCAATTCATTGTTATTTTGGTTTTAATCTATAAGTCAAAAAAAAAGGGATTGTAGAGAATTGCACAACACTTCAATTCATTGTTATTTTGGTTTTAATCTATAAGTCAAAAAACAGATTGTAGAGAATTGCACACCTCAATTCATTGTTATTTTGATTTTAATCTATAAGTCAAAAAACGGATTGTAGAGAATTGCACAACACCTCAATTCATTGTTACTTTGATTTTAATCTATAAGTCAAAAAACGGATTTTAGAGAATTGCACAACACCTCAATTCATTGTTATTTTGGTTTTAATCTATAAGTCAAAAAAACGGATTGTAGAGAATTGCACAACACCTCAATTCATTGTTATTTTGGTTTTAATCTATAAGTCAAAAAACGGATTTTAGAGAATTGCACAACACCTCAATTCATTGTTATTTTGATTTTAATCTATAAGTCAAAAAACGGATTGTAGAGAATTGCACAACACTTCAATTCATTGTTATTTTGGTTTTAATCTATAAGTCAAAAAACGGATTGTAGAGAATTGCACACCTCAATTCATTGTTATTTTGATTTTAATCTATAAGTCAAAAAACGGATTGTAGAGAATTGCACAACACCTCAATTCATTGTTACTTTGATTTTAATCTATAAGTCAAAAAACGGATTGTAGAGAATTGTACAACACCTCAATTCATTGTTACTTTGGTTTTAAACTATAAGTCAAAAAACGGATAATAGAGAATTGCACAACACCTCAATTCATTGTTATTTTGATTTTAATCTATAAGTCAAAAAACGGATTGTAGAGAATTGCACAACACCTCAATTCATTGTTACTTTGGTTTTAAACTATAAGTAAAAAAACGGATAATAGAGAATTGCACAACACCTCAATTCATTGTTACTTTGATTTTAATCTATAAGTCAAAAAACGGATTGTAGAGAATTGCACAACACCTCAATTCATTGTTATTTTGATTTTAATCTGTAAGTCGAAAAACGGATTGTAGAGAATTGTACAACACCTCAATTCATTGTTATTTTGATTTTAATCTGTAAGTCAAAAAACGGATTGTAGAGAATTGTACAACACCTCAAATCATTGTTACACGTGTCTGTCTATCGATTTGATCAACTAACTTATTAACGAAATCAGTTTTGAGCAAGTTATTACTCCACTTTATAAATGAGGTCTCATAAAAAGTATTTGGGTGCATAAACATAAATATAGTCTTATTTTAAATGTTTGTAATATTTTTTTCAACCCTTATTCAGCGTCAAATCGCCAAGTTGCGTGATAAACTTAGATATGAAGGAAATGAACTGGAAAAGCTTAAATGTTGAAGTTTCTAGCGACTAACAAACACATTTTAAAATACAGTAAGTTGATGTAATACCGTCGTTAAGCACAGTAAAACCATTACAGGAGGATCTCATTTTATAAATTTTACTTTTTCTCGTATGTACGTAGTATACAGAAAGTTATGATGGGTCAAAAAATTGGGAATCAGTTTTGAGTTTTAAAAAGTGGTTTTTGAAACGATCTACAGGTTGTATTGTATCATGGGGACCTCGAAAACTACTGATACTATGTAATGTTTTAAACGAGAGACTTTCGTTGCAATTAAAAAAAAAAAAATGTTGTTTCGAGTTTAAAATTTAATTAGGCATAGCTTATAAAATGTAAATACAAAAATTACAATAACTACAATAGATAAAAACTAATATAAATCTACTGTAATTATAAGGATATGACAGGACTTTGGAATTTTAGCACAAAACTTCAAATTTTCGAAGTAACTCACGAGTAGGTTTGTCGAAATTAATAGTTTTAAAATTTTGTGTAAAATCAAATCCTAAAACAACATATAAAATGGACGATTCCGTAAGGAATTTTAAATATAGCTGCCATATTGGAACGGCAGTCATTTTTTATCTATTTTAAAAGGAGTTTTAAAATTCCATGAAAAGTAACAAAATTCCCCTGTTTAGGATAGATAGGAATGGAGATAGGATCAATAGTGCCTACTATAAAATGATCATTATGTGTACACACAGTGTCCCGAAAAAGTGAACTGGCTATTTATTTTTATATTATATACATCAAAAACAACCAAAATAACATATAGTCGAATTCCGCTTCATTATCCGACCATCCGCCATTTTGTTCTTGTACAAAAAAACATAACTCCAGAAATAGATAAGATAGTGAGTTCAGATTTGGTATGTTACGTTTCACAAGTGTAACAAACACAAAGACGTCTTTTTTTATAATTTACAAAATGACGGCCGTTTGAAACTTTTAACGTTGAATATCTCCAAAATCGTTAATTTAAAACCAAAATTTAAAAGGAAGCCATTTTGAAAATTATAAATAAAGTTTTTGTGTTTGGTACACTTAATTTATTAAAATAATGCAACTTATTTTATACAGAGTATTCCAGGAAAATTTTTAAACATTAAAAGTGAACATTCGAAAACCTATAGTGGTAGTCGAGTTTTGTTATTTTTTAAAGTTTTTTTTTACAAATTTTAACAAATTTTCAAAAAATGGTAACATTATTCAAAACCCAACTTGTTATATATTGTTTTTCTCAGAAAGGTGCATAGAATCATTTAGTAGTAAAATTTTGGTCAGGAATCAAAAATGTCTAATACTAAAAGTGAACATTTCAAAAAGTATTTAATGTAACAGCAGATATTTCTTGTTGAAACTCCATATTCACGGATTAAATAAACCAATAAAGTTTCAAAAATATTTTAATAATATAAGTGAGTTACAATTGTTTCGCCTTGCGGCATCATCGGGCAACTCAGTTATATTAAAATAATTTTGAAACTTTAGCTTTATTTAATCCTTGATTTTAAAAAAGTGCCAAATTTTTTCTATTTTTTTAAGATAAACAAAAGTTTTGGAATTTATTTGTGAGTAAAAATTGTAAAACAAATCCTATTATTTTTGATAAGTTACATTTTGAAAAATCAATTTTTTAGACAAAATTTAAATGCAGTGAAATTTAAACAATTTAACAAAAATATTAATATTAACCAAAACCCAACTTGGTATATGTTTTTTCTCAAACGGGAAGATAGAATTCATCTATGTAATGAAAACAATTTTGGAATTAAAAATTCTGAAGTTAGTACGTCAGGAATAAAAAAAATATTCTGTAAAGGAAGCCTAAACGTCACAAAAACGCAATACTCGAATACACCATAAAAACATCTTGTAAAACTTTCCACATGTACAAACATTTTGTGATGTAGTTGTGAATAAAAAGTTGGTAAAAAAAAGGTTTATTTAAAAAAATGTTTATTTAAAAAAAAAACTGCTCAAATGTTAGGCCTATTTTAAAAATTCACGTTACTATTTTAGCCAATATCCAATATATAATATACCATTATTTACAGAAAGGTTCATAGAATTGTAATGTCAATTTATAAATAATTTTATAGAATAATACATTTTAAATTTAAGTAAAACTTGTAAAACGTAACATATATATTTCTAAATTTATAATTGTATTTTTGTAAAATAACAAAATGGCGGATAGACGGATATTGAAGCGGAATTACACTATAGGCTACGTTATTTGACATTTGTTGTTCGTTTTCCTGTTACAATCCGAAAATGATTATCCAGTTCACTTTTTATCGGGACATCCTGTGGGACACTATTACTATTGGCAAATTATTGGATATTTTGGGTTCTCTTTCTACGCTTCAAATTGTATATAATCGCAAGTAATGGATTGCATGTATAGATAGCCTATATCGTGCTGGAGTAACTTACACGCAATCTTCCACTTCCCTATGCCTTACACTTCTTCAGATAAATTACTGAAACTCAAGTCTTAAACCTTTGTCTATAGTATGACCTGGTTGGCGTTACCTCTGTACTGTGTTTAAGGAAATCAGAACGCACTCACAACGCACTCTCTGACAAATAACAAAATGTGAGTTTAAACTGGCGCTAACCGAACAAATTTCTAGATATATTTTTCAAATTAACTTTCAAGATTTTGAAGAAAATGAAAAACAGATTTAAATATTTTTTTGTCTACGACAGCTCTCCTACCATTCTGCCTTGAACATTATTAGATACATTTTATAACTTTGGTGTTATCATGATACTTAACCAAAGGTTTCTTTGATCGTGTAGACATGGTCTAGGCCCTAACCGGTCTCGTAGATATATCTCCTATCGCTTCGCTCGTACATGAAGCGCCTCGTAGCTGTACATATGTGAAAGACTTTAAACTCGCGCTATCCCATTTCCTAACTATACAAAAATCACATTTCTTCGGAAGTCACAATTTTAACAATAACTTCGTTATTTGTCGTCGTAGGGTTGATACCATCACGTACAGAATTGAAATTTGTATCTAATTTTGTATATTAAAACAACAAACTGGTTTTGACATATATTTCTTAGATGGGGCAGGGCAAAGTCACCGAGACGAGCGTAGCGAGTGGAGACTCCTTCACAGCTTCAAGGAGAAGACAATGACGTGAGCAAAGCGAGTGGAGACGTTTTAGTATATTACACGTCTACGAGGCTCACTAGCTCAAAAAAGTAATGATATAAACAATTAATTATAAATTACAAAAAATCTGGGTAACCATTTTTTTAATGAATTAACTCCTTGATCTACCAATACAATTTAACATTTCTAAAAAACAAATTTTGGAAAGTCCATTTAGAAGATCTGCTTGTATTACATTGTATGATGAGGCTGGGTAAGTACCATGACGCTTCTAAAGCTTTTAAACAACAAAGAAACTGGGAGGGGGTGTATCTCCGTAATAATTCATTGAGTGAACGAAACAACCCTTCTATTGACCCACATTCTTCGGATGATTTGAAGAAAGACATCCAATAATACTGCTTTAATTGCTTATCTTTGCTTCTGTTACTCATTTTCTACATTTTATCCTTTAGCGTCAGCTATATTTTTATCCTCAGTCCTGTTTGTTGCAAAAGTAGTTTTCCTTTTGATACATCTTTTCCATAATTGTTTTTAATACTGAATGGATTTGTTTTTTACAGATTGGATATAAATTTGGGAAATAGTAAAATACTGAAATTATAAAGAAAGTGTCAATGGAAGGAAATGTTATGGAAAAAGTAGAATAGTTTAATTATCAAGTAAGGTAAATGAGGAGATAGGACAAAAGATAAAGAAAAGTGGTCAGTTTTACAACTACATTCGGCGAAGTTTCTATTCATCCCCTGACGCTCAAGCCAGATAGGCTTACTTCTACTTAGCATAAGATAGGCTTTAACAACTAGTTTTAATATGCGAGTCATATGGATATGGACCAAGAAAGGCTGAGCAGGCTGCAGGCTGTTGATTTTTTTTATAGTAATTATCACCTTGAAAAAGAAGAAGAAGAAGAAGAAGAAGAAGGAGGAGGAGGAGGAGGAGGAGGAGGAGAAGAAGAAGAAGAAGAAGAAGAAGAAGAAGAAGAAGAAGAAGAAGAAGAAGAAGGAGGAGGAGGAGGAGGAGGAGGAGGAGGAGGAGGAGGAGGAGGAGAAGAAGAAGAAGAAGAAAATGAAATAATAAAACCTTAGCCTTTGAATACTCTAAGCGTCAAGGTAGGAAGAGAACAACAGTTGGTCAAGAGAAGTCTGATAGGTGAGGATAAAGAGAGAGAGATCTAACTTGGAAAAAGGTGTAGTTCCAGCAAGGCTCCCTCGGAATTGCCAAGTCTTTACTGATTAAAGTGAACCCTTAAGAGCAAAAATGTTACTAGAATAATTAATGAAAACTTTCGGGACATAAGGTTGAATTGCTATTGAAAAATTTGAATGAAATCGGTAGAGCCGATATTTAGAAATTAAGTATTTTCTAACAGTCCAGATTACTTGTGTGTTTACTGATAACTCACAAACTGGGTTTTTTTGGAGAGATAGCAATACGTTTTGTTTGGGTTCTTAGAGACTACATAGAACAAAATTTTATCAAAATCGCTAACTCCAATTTTGAAAAAAATACCGGTGGTTAAATTCTATTTTGTAAAATCGATTTTTTAAGGAAGGTACCTTCAAATTTTGAATTATGAAAAAAATAATAAATCTGTTCCAAGATTTAGCCAAAATATATGCCCATATACCAATTTGATTAAAATCGGTCCAACTGTTTAGGCGGTAGAGCACTGGGCGGACATACGACAGAGACATCAGACGGTCTATACTACGTTAGAAACTAAAATATTTCCATTCACCAATTAAATAAAATACTGTCATTGATTTGGAACTGCCACCAAAGTAAAATTGGTGACGACAATCTGTTTTAGACGATATAATGATAGAAATAAAATCTGTCTCGACCTTGGTGAAGAGGGACGGATAATAACTACCTGCACGCGATGCTAGGGATAACTGACCGTTTATCCCAACAAAATGATTGAACTGCCTTCGCTTGCCAGTTGCCAGTTGTTGATAGTTTGTGCAACAGTTGGCACCTGTGGAGGAAGCCGCCATCTTTGTTCCCACAATATTATAATTACATTTTATGTAAGGCTATTCAAGAATTGGCAACACGTACGAATCTTTCTCCTTTATAAAATAAATGATGCAAAACAAATTCCAAACTTTTTCAATTAGAAGTTTTTTGCCTTTAAACAACAACAAAAAAAGTATATTTTGTTTCTATACGTAGAGACTACACTTGAGCAAAATTTTATCAAAATTGTTACAATCGATTTTGATAAAATCTTAATTCTGAAAAAAAATTTATGCTTTCTAATTACTCTTTAAATTACCCTCAGGAATTAACTTTCGTGAGTACAGGATTGGAAGCCCGATATAACCTAGTTGATTCTATACCTTTTCATGTAGTCTTGGGTTAGATCCCTCTCTTTCATTCTTCATATCTGGTTTCTCTTGACCAAATCTTGTTCTTTTCCGACCCTGACCCTATTAGAGTATTCTAGAGCTAGTGGTATTTATTTTATGGTATTTTCTTAACTTTTCTTAAGGTAAAAATGACCGAAAAGTTTTTGTCTTTAATGAAGAAGAAAAAATGGAAAAACTGTATTCACCTGTCAACTGAGATATAGTTTAAACACTTCGAACGATTTTAGTCAGTGTCGATGATAGTGCTTATGTTACTCGTATTTTCGCAAGTTCCCCCCTCCCTCAAAATCTAAACTACTTCCTAAAAGATCAACATACAAAATAAACTTTTTCTAAAAATCGGTATTTATTTATTTAAACTAAAATATAATTTTTAAGTTACTCAATACCAGATCGAAACGATCCGTTCACCAATCTGGAACTTTGTTAAAGAAATGTCAAAACAGACTGAAACATCCAAAGTATTACAATAATTATATCTGATAGGATCTACATAATTAGTTTCAGTACAATCTTCTGCCAATCCTAGCATTTTCTTATTATTTAATTTTGTTGACGCGTTTCGGAGTTTCTCCATCTTCGAGAACTAATTTAGTACTGGTTTCGTCCATAAAGTACACATTAAGGCCTCTGCCACGAACCCTAACCACAGATTACGAAAAATATTTTAACAGCAACAATTAATATGTTGTTGCTTTAAAAAAAGATTCAATTTGTAAATGCTAAATGTCTTTAAAGGTCACGTGATATAAATTATTTCATTTTTAATTATCAGTATTATCAGTTCCAGAAAGTAACTACTACAGTAACTATGATTGGTAAAGCTGACAAACAGACAACAAAATGGTAGGTAAGATCATAAACACTATGTAATTATTCCAAGTTTATTTTACGAAAAAGTTTCAAAAGTAAAGTAAGTAAATACATATTATTCAAATATCTACAATGGCACTTGGCCACAATAAATTATTTACATTTTTTTTTTTTTACATTGGTTGTAATATTTCCAAATTTCCCAATTCTTTGAGACGTAAACAACTTTTTAAAATTCAATTCATACCAATAGCGTCAGAAAATTTTAAAACAGTAGTAGGTATGGCAGAAAATGACGTAATGATAGTCTAGTTCCATATTTCCTTCATATTTATAATAACGGCTTATTTTAAATGTTCATATTCTATTTGAATCTCTTCATGTCTTCTATTCAACAAATCAACACACTGACAGCAAAGAATTTAAATTTATTCCATAAATTAAACTGCAATTGAAATATTCAATCAATTATAGGACCGTTTTAAACTGAATATAACGGTAGAATGTGGAATAGTTCAGCTGAAGGAAAGAGTTTTTTTCTAGGAAATAGATAAATCTATAAATGGTAATCATTATCCAAAGCTGCCAACGTAATGTCAAGGGGCGTTAACATCTTGAAACCAACACTTTAAATGGTGAGTGATTATTGTCTTTACATCCTTAAATAGGATTGGCTGAAGGATGTATTTATAAAATAGTTGGCTTTCTTTGTAGAATCTTTAAAGGAGTTCAACATGTCTTTTTTTGCGTTCTTTGCTCAAAGTGCTTGATGCATGAACACAAGGAAAGTCTAGGTGGTATCTCAGGTATTTATGGACCGATTTTGATTAATTTAATACACAGAACTTATAATCAATATTGATAATAGTTTATCAAATTTGAGGAAAATTTGGAGGTTCTCCTAAAGGGAAAAATTTCTCATTTTTAATTTATACGATAATGATAGATTGTTCATTTGATTCATATAGTTTAATCGATTTGCCATCATTTGTGTGTGTGTATATATATATATATATATATATATATATATATATATATATATATATATATATTAAAAATAATACACGACGTATCTAGAGTAAAAATCAACTTCCGTTATCAAGTGATAAAACTAGAATTGTGGTTTTCTGATGACGTTTGCATGCAGTCTGTTATAGTGACGATTCAGGAACCCAGTTGGCTAGTTTTAGTTTTAGCTGTAGATTATGTTGGCGGTTTTCACTTGATTTTATCACTTGAAAACGGGAGTTGATTTATAATCCCGAAACTTCATGTATTATATTTTATATACATAAATGATGTCAAATGTCCTATATATCAATAATATTAAAATCGTAACGAGTCCAAAATACAGTAAAAATATATGTTGCACTTTCATAATCTAAATAAATAATCATAGTTGGTGTTCCGATCAGCTGTTCAGTGCCATCCTAATTCCGTGCTGTTGGCAATCCGGTCTGTGATCGCGGTTAAGCTTTGCAACCAAGATTACATTGGTAAGTCAACAACCGGAATGCCAACCTCGATGACTCGGAAACCGTCCCAAGATATGGTCTTTAATATGTCTACAAATTAAATTTAATTAAAATCCGTTTAAGCGTTTTGATTAAAGAACACTGCTCAGACACACGTGATTCCAAAACAACTTTGACGTACCCCTAAATTGATACACCCTCAAAAAACTCGACATCAATTTTTGACCCATCACGTAACTCTCTCTACGCTACCTAACGTAAAGAGCCTAAACGTACTCATAAAACCCTAGACATATTTCTATCAAATTTTAGGTAAATAAAAACTAACATCAATCTGCGACTCAGTAGTAACTGATAGAAAACTTAAAAGAACCTAAAACAGATGCAATGTCAATGAACACTAGAACGGGACACAAATTGAATACTATAAAATGGCCTAATCGTTTTCAATCATGTTAGGAACAGTAGATAGGCTATTGTTATAGATCCTCTGTTGGTAGACGAAAACAATTTGAGCAACAATTTTAAATTTGACATAAATAAGTCGCTGAACCAACTACATTAAGAAGTAATTCAACTTTCTCTGCAATTTTGATAGTTGGGAATAGAAAGTGGTTAAAATTGCTTTGCTATTAGAGTTATGCAGACCATCTTGTCTGCAGTATGTTTGTAGTGTAGTCCAAAATCTTCGAAAAATTTGATCATTTATGGTGTATCGTTTTAATTTTAATTTTTAAAAATAATGCTTGTTATAAGATTGAACCATAAAATTTCAAGTTTCTAAAAATCGGACAGAAAATGAACATGAGTTTACTAAATGTTCAAGAATCTTAAAACCGATTCGGACTATTTCGAGCAAATTTTGGTGAAACGGAAAATGCCCAAACCATTCAATTTATAAAAACGATGAAGTCCCATAACATAGGACAATGTGAGCTACAATATGTGGGTTGAACAGTTGTTTTGTGGGTTCAACTTCAGACTACGCTAGTGTAGGTAAGAGACCCCAATGAAACATTAAACTGTTCCTTTACACTAACCTAACCTAACCTAACCTTTACTTAGGTCCGTATTTCTAAACTTTACTGAGGGGTTCTTTAAGAGACCCTAAGGAAACATTAAACTGTTCCTTTACACTAACCTAACCTAACCGACTTCACATTTTAAGAACACTCCTTGACATTTCTATTCCTTTACACAATTCTATTTTATAAAGGAGCGATTAAAGGAACTACGTCATAAATATTAATAACATTCGATAGATTCAATAACATCCAATGTCATCAATAACAACCAACGAGAGTTCAGTAATCACTACAGCTGATTGTTCGTCAAACACTAAACAGCTGTTATTTACCGTGTGTTGGCACGTTTTGATTTATTTGTTTGACGATGAATTCACAATCACAAGAAGAAAGATCGGAGAAGGTTCCCAGCATTTTCTAATCTAACAAAATATTTGGTTAACATATAAAATATAAACTGAGAATAAAAGCACAGGCAGTTCAGTGTTGAAGAAAAATGACGTGTAGGTCGAATACCTTGTACGCATGTTGCTGTAATTGTATACAATACACCAAGACAGTTCTAATTTCAGTAATTTCGTTTTGCATCATGTAACATTATTTAATACTGTCCACAATGTCTCTATTTTCTGCTACATTTATATCAAGGAACTTTAAACCATCTGTTTATTTTATTTCAGACATTTTATCGAAATAACGGGAGCATACAATAAGGGGAAAATAAGATGTCGGTATTAAGCTAGAACCTTTTACACATTTGATCTTCATTGTAAAAATCAAATGTCTTTCCATCATCTTCTCGTTACAACACATTTACATACATAAATAATTGTATAAACCCGTCTTGATTCTTCATCATATTCACAATATTTAATAACAAACTAGGCAGGCCTACCGTTAAGGGAAGTTTGAAGTAGATCTTGACCAACCTTAGTGCTAATGAAGGATAAAAGGTTTAATCGTTAAGGAAATCCTTAGGAGTTACTCTTCCTTAATAAAGGTAAGATCGTTAAGGGAGGCTTAAGGAGACCTTAAATAAAAGAAATCTTTAAGGAACGTTTATACCTGCGTTTAACATTTTAACATCTAATTTTACAGTCTTGCTTTTACTGTATTTTGTAAGCCCAACATCTTGTCAAATCACCCCTATGTATGATTATGTGGTATTTCATAGACTCGACTTTCGCAAAAGAGATTTCTATAATTCTAAAAACAAGTTAATAAACATTTTGTATATCTTAATTTAGTATTTGCAACAACACCTGACAAACAACATGTGTTTACAAACATTTGCATTTGAACATGGACTTGTAATCTGCAAACTAGTTGTACTGCACTGTATATGGCAATTTGGTGCTGTAAACTTATGAAGAATGTCAATCAGGGTCTACTTTCCCTCCGCCATGCCGTTACGTAACCTCCTTGGTATTAATACACTCGATATCCATCAATATCATTGGTAGCTAAGACGGGTTTCTTTCTAGACTTTCTATTTACTTGGAACTGTTGTGACGTACTCAATAGGTGTTTTGTCTTATAAATTGTCAAATGCAGTTTACGACCTCCATTTTGTAAATCCATAAGGCAAAATTTCGATTATTGGTAAAACGTTGCGATTCAAATGTGTATACCAAATTTCAAATCGAAATCTTAGTAATTTTGTTAATTATCATTAATTTTAAAAAAATAACACAAAATGGTCTACAGGCGGATAAAGAAGTGTTTTACTCAGATGAGGCATGGATCCATAAGTTGGTATGTCAACAATAAAAGTCTTTACTCAGATGAGGTATGGATCCATAAGTTGGTATGTCAACAATAAAAGGCTTCACTCAGATGAGGCATGGATCCATAAGTTGGTATGTCAACAATAAAAGTCTTTACTCAGATGAGGCATGGATCCATAAGTTGGTATGTCAACAATAAAAGGCTTCACTCAGATGAGGCATGGATCCATAAGTTGTTAAGTCTACCTTAAAAGGCTTTACTTAGATGAAGCATGGATCCATAAGTTGGTATGTCAACAATAAAAGGCTTTACTCAGATGAGGCATGGATCCATAAGTTGGTATGTCAACAATAAAAGTCTTTACTCAGATGAGGCATGGATCCATAAGTTGGTATGTCAACAATAAAAGGCTTCACTCAGATGAGGCATGGATCCATAAGTTGGTATGTCTACCTTAAAAGGCTTTACTTAGATGAAGCATGGGTCCATAAGTTGGTATGTCAACAATAAAAGGCTTTATTCAGATGAGGCATGGATCCATAAGTTGTTAAGTCTACCTTAAAAGGCTTTACTTAGATGAAGCATGGATCCATAAGTTGGTATGTCAACAATAAAAGGCTTTACTCAGATGAGGCATGGATCCATAAGTTGGTATGTCAACAATAAAAGGCTTTACTCAGATGAGGTATGGATCCATATGTTGGTATGTCAACAATAAAAGGCTTTACTCAGATGAGGCATGGATCAATAAGTTGGTATGTCAGCAATAAAAGGCTTTACTCAGATGAGGCATGGATCCATATGTTGGTATGTCAACAATAAAAGGCTTTACTCAGATGAGGCATGGATCCATATGTTGGTATGTCAGCAATAAAAGACTTTACTCAGATGAGGCATGGATCCATAATATGTTGGTATGTCAACAATAAAAGGCTTCACTCAGATGAGGCATGGGTCCATAAGTTGGTATGTCAACAATAAAAGGCTTTACTCAGATGAGGCATGGATCCATAAGTTTCTATATCAACAATAAAAGGCTTTACTCAGATGAGGCATGAATCCATAAGTTTCTATATCAACAATAAAAGGCTTTACTCAGATGAGGCATGGATCCATAAGTTTCTATATCAACAATAAAAGGCTTTACTCAGATGAGGCATGGATCCATAAGTTTCTATATCAACAATAAAAGGCTTTACTCAGATGAGGCATGGATCCATAAGTTTCTATATCAACAATAAAAGGCTTTACTTAGATGAGCATGGTTCCATACTGATAAAAGATTACATAAATAATGTGTATACCATATCATCACTCAATATCTTATATACTTCCAAAGGTATAATTTTATCGTAAAAACATAAAATGGTTGACAGACGAAAAACGAAGCATTTTCTGACGGTATACACACTTTTTTTTTTTTAACTCTAGAATCAGCTCCCGAATTATTGAATCACCCTGTATAGTCTATGCTACACGTGATCCCAACCGTAAACTACGAAGAATGAACGTTTTAAATTGAAATCTCAGAGGACATGTGACGTGAACACCGTCACGTAATCACTAGTTGACACGTTCGACAAGTTTCACGCACGGAGTTCACAAGTTTCACGCGAAATTACAGTATTTACTCGCAGAGCAACAAAGATTTATAGTGCACAATCAAATATTTAGTACCATTTACCTTCACTAGAGTGCACTGCCGTGCGCTCGGTAAAGTCCGTAACAGTTTGCTAACAAATAATCACCGGAGACACGAGTCCTCACGCTGACTTTGATGAGGACTCCTACCCACGCTTTCATCTCTGGAGAATAAGTATTCACCTTCATACACGCTTTAGGGGATACTTGCCCCCAAGATACCCAACGTGTGCTTTAAACTAGGATGGTTACCGCCTCCTAACACTCCTAACAGCATCAATGTTCGCTCTAATCTCTGAGTGACCGTGACTATTCATGCTTTCATCTTTGAAGACCTACATAGAGGACATGAGCTAACATGACGCGATGTTTGCTTTAATTTCAGGAGGACATGATCCCCTAAAATCCACATACCAGTTTTCCTCTTCGAGGATAAGTATAATCGCATAGCATTTTCCGGAACACGATCCTCCAGAACTCCACTCATTCGATTTCTGGTGTACACGTCCCTAAGGTCCCATAACCTGCAGAAGACACGAGTCCCCAGACCTCGCATTTACTCTTTCATCCTTAGGGGAAAAGTGTTCCAAACCTCTACGCTTGCTTTAATCTCAAAATGAAACTAACCCATATACTCGAGAAAAAGTGCTAAAACCCCCATTTCTACATTAATGTTGGGGGGAACTCAAGAACCCTCTCCCCGCGGCTTTAAACAAACTGGATAAGACTCCTTCATCTACCAATATAAATTAAAATTATCTACAAGGCCCAAGAGGCCAAATCTTGGGCGTTACCTTTAGAGGATCTGTTTATATAACATTAGGGCCTATATGACGGGTCTGGCTAAGAAGTTCCAACTTGTTTTATATTTTGCTTGTAAACACACACACACACACACACACACACACACACACACCACAAAATTCTTAATTTTACCATAAATTATTTTTATTTAGCTTTTTCATCGTGAGAGATTTTCAATTACATTTACCATATACTACAACCACACTATAACCACATTACATTTACCATAGGCTACTATAACCACATTACATTTACCATACTATAACCACACTATATTTACTACACCATAACCACATTACATTTACCATAGGCTACTATAATCACATTACATTTACCATACTATAATCACATTACATTTACCATAGGCTACTATAACCACATTAGATTTACCATACTATAACCACACTATATTTACTACACCATAACCACATTACATTTACCATAGGCTACTATAACCACATTACATTCCCATACTATAACCACACTATATTTACCACACTATAACCACATTACATTTACCATAGGCTACTATAACCACATTACATTTACCATACTATAACCACACTATATTTACTATACTATAACCACATTACATTTATCATAGGCTTCTATAACCAAATTACATTTACCTTACTATAACCACACTATATTTACTACACTATAACCCCATTACATTTACCATAGGCTACTATAACCAATTTACATTTACTATAACCCCACTATATTTACTTCACTATAACCGCATTACATTTACCATAGGCTACTATAACCACATTACATTTACCATACTATAACCACACTATAACCAAATTACATTGACCATATTATAACCACACTACATTTACCATACTATAACCACACAATATTTAATATAAATTCTTTTTATTTAGCTTATTTTCATGGTGAGATATTTTCAATTACCTTTACCACACTATATAACCACACCAGATTAACCATACTATAGCTTAAGGATCCGATGTAAATTTACCAATTTAAAAGCTAATAAATAGGAGAACACAGTTTTTAATCAAAGAAATTGACTCCATCGTTAAAGTTAAAGGCGTTCCATGATACTAAACACACCTGATTACAAACTATTTCCCCGGCATAGAAGTTCTCTCACCAGAATTTATTCTTATACAATAGTATCCGGTTCACAGAACTGCAAGATCACAGGTTAAAGCACAGTTAGTTGTGAAATCTTTCATTAAATTGCTGCTTACACTTATATTATAAACTGCATTGTTGTAGTGTTCTTCATTCAGGGAATGGAATAGTGTCATGGGAATTGTTTTATTTCTCGATAAATCAGTTTATTATTATTTGCTTCCATTTTTAGCCTTAACGAACTGCTGTTAATTAATTAATCAACATAACGTTTTTATATCCTTCGACAAAAGTAGTTCTATTTTATAATTGCTACTGCGGTTTCGCCTCAATATGAGGCATCATCAGGCGTAGCACGGGATTATTTCATAAAGTATTTCAATATTAAACATTTTAAACGGCTTCCAGTTTGAAAATAATAAAAATACAGTCTTTATTTTATTCCACACTTGTAAAACATTACATAAAGAAAGGTTTACTTCAAAACTGAACTAAATATCTTAACTAATTAAAAAACTATGTTTTTTTTTGTAAAATTACAAAATGGCCGATTGTCTGAAAAAGTAGCGGTTTCGGACAATTATTTATGTAAGATATCCGCTCCCGTAGCTTGTCAAAGTATTTTAGGAACATCCTGTACAATCAATGGATTATAAAATAACAATTTATGTTTTTTGCCATACCGCCTATTGTTATAAATTAATATAATATAGGAAACTTACCGTCACCAATAGTCAAGACTAGCGTTATTTAAACGATGGCCGTTTCGGCTATTCTGCCATTATCAAGTTTCCAGGAGGAGTCACTCTTAATCAATAACAACCACAACTATTCTACGATCAATGATGACTTAAAAATACTACATCGATGTGAAAAAGGAAAATTACTAAATGCGTAAGAACAGTACGAAATTTACAAGATGTTCAAAACCACACCTAACCTGATACTTAATGAGAAATTAGCTTTTGATTCCAACGTATTGTTTGACACGGTAATATAGGAGACGGACAGACAAGAATCGAAATAGATCACCCCCCTCCAAAACTTTAACCAATATCAAGATTATGTTATCAGTGAACAGACCAGTACAGCGCTAGACAGTAGGCATACCGGATATGCGATCGTTTTAATGTGTGACGTAATATATGTATTTATTTTAGATGCATGTGAAACTATGTGTTTAAGTGTTAAGTGTTCATGACAACGGAGTGACTCCTCCTGAAAACTTGATAATGGCAGAATAGCCGAAACGGCCGTCGTTTAAATAACGTTAATCTGGACTATTGGTGACGTTAAGTTTCCTATTATATTAATTATAAAATAACCCCAAAGAGCAAATGTTGATAGATAAACTATGCAGAACACAAATCCAATGTGGCCACAACCCTAAACAAAAAATTTCAAATTTGTTTGATTTGTAATTAATACAATAATAAATTGTAAACATGTGTGTAAAATTTAGTGTAACGCCTGATGATGACTCATATTGAGGCGAAACAGCAGTAGCAGTTACAAAACAGAACTAATTTTCACGAAGTATATAAAAAGTTGACTAATTTATCATTATTATTTATAGATTCTTAGAGGCCTACACAGAAGTTATCACATTTTAAAAATAGAAAGAGTCTAAAGATTTTACAGTAACAATTTTAAAAACTATTACGTAGTGTAGAAATCATAAAGTAAAATTGATAATCGTCAAAAATGTCACCCTCCGTTTTTTTGACACATCTTCACGTTTCATGGATGACGTGACGTCCATCCGTCGTATGCCCCCCCCCCAAAAAAGAATTGAAAATGTCAAAATAACCATTTAAGCAGTTTTTGGTTCATATTTTTTATATCACACTATATTACAGATTTCAATTCTGCATGTAATGATATAACCCCACCTCTCTATAGGTCTAGTTACAAGATCTGACAGGAACGAGCAAAGCTAGTTGTTTTAATATAAAACCTCATCTCATTTCAAAGGTCTTGTTTAATAGAAAATGAGTGTACAAACTGTCGCTATCTTATTTCAAACCAAAATGGCGGTTGATTTAATACTAAAAAATCCAATTGATTTCAGAATCTACCCTAAGGAAACAAAATCTTCACAGTAAAAATTTTAATCAAGTTTTTGACCAGAAAATTGTTACCCTAAAATTTTAATCCCAACATTTATTTTTTTAGAGCTAAAATATTAATTTTCCTCCAGTAGTGATATAGCCAATGAGGTTCAGAAAACCTGTGTAACAACTGATTTAAACAAACTTACTCTACTGGAGAAAACCCTTCAATCTAAAAAATAAAATATAATATTTCATACAAGGCCCAAAAAACAACTTTTGTTGTACCTGATTGTACTACATTGCACGATGGGGGTGGGTAAGTACCATGATGGCCTTGACAAGTTTTAACGATTAGTAAAGCTTTCCTCTATCATTTTGTTAAAAGTCAACAGACTGGGACCGAAGCAATCAACCTAACATCTCTCGACTATGAAACTGTTCACAGATTGTATTAATTTATACAAATCTGTAAATGTACAGATTGTTTATGAACTCTTGTTGGATTATTCCCGAAGTTGTAATAAGTACAGAACGAACTTTTTTTTTTCTTTTTTTCTTTTTTTTTCCCTTTTTTCTTTTTTTTTTTTTTAAAGCTTAGTTGTCCGCCATTTTGTGTTTTGTACAAAAAAACATTAAGTTTTTGGAAATAAATTAGATATAAAGTCCCAATTTGGTATAGACCTACATAATTTGTATGTGGCCTTTTATCCAAAAACCACGACATATTTTATATTTTTCAAAATGGCGGACGTTTAAAATATGTCAAATATCTCGAAAACCGTTAATACAAAATTTACAAGAGGCAATGTTTTCTTTTTGAACGACAAACAAAATGATTTTTGTATTTTTACAGTAGCTCGATTTGATAAATGAGTTTTTTTTCTTTAAAAAACTGAAAACATAATTTCTTGGTCATTATCTACAACATCCAAAATTATCCTAAAACCAAAATATTTTTAAATTATGATGTTGAACCAATGTATTTCTTCAAAAATATTTTGATTGGAAGCTAATTTTAGGTACTGTAGGCAATTTTCAAGAAATTGTGTTTTCAATTTTGTGACAATAAAGTAACTTGTTTATCCTTCCAGCTACAGAAAAAATACAAAAACTGTTTCGTCTGTCATTGGCAAAGTTGTTGTCATTTTAAAATCTACTTATTTTAAATGTTAAATTTATTTTATTAAAATAGTTAAACAGAATATTTATTTGTCGTGTTTTTTTTTATCTGTCGATGCCTCAATGGAGTTGTGTGTTAATTCGTTGTCCTATTATTGTAAACAATAAATGTCGTACAGTACATAGCAGGAACTGAACACATAAAAGCTACGAGAGAGATATCAAAAACTAATTTTCCACAGAAAGTCTACAATAAAAACACTTATCAAGTAGGCCTGCTGTATACTTTACTCTCAAACTTCAAATACATACACAGCTGTTTTTGAAGGTCACAGCTGACAAGTAATTTATTAGCGACGAGTTCCTGTAAGGATCCAACCAAACCGGAAAGTTAAAGAGAAAGGAGGAATGGCAGCAGGTTATACGTTTAATATATTCAATTGACAGTCACCACAATATTGTAATGGCTTCTCTATAAACTGCGGTCGATAAATGTTTTGAAAATACTTATAAACAAAGTGGAAACATTATATAAGTATATACAATTTTAAATAAAGATTACGGTAATTTTTTTTAAAAAGATTGGTAACATTGATGTACAGAGAAACTAAGCAGCATAAAAACAGAAAATAAACGAGAGTCAAAAACATAGAACTGTTGAAAAATTACCCCCTGAAAAATTTATAGGTTAGGTTATTATTGTATTAAATCAAGACGTTTTTAAATACCTCAACATGGTCATCAAATCCAGTATAAATGATACAATCTAATATCTAAGTAAAAATATTCATAAGCATTTTGGATTTTAGTTATAACATCATAAATAACTACTTTAAAAACTTTTAGTTTAATAGTAACTGAATTCTTTATGTTATTATAATATATACAGGGTGTTTCCAAGCTTCAGGATATTGTTCGTTGAATCAAAATAAGTAAAAACGCCCCTATGAACATATGTCATAAAATGCTCACTTTTCCGTCTGTCAGTTATTTTGTGTTTTCACAAAAAACATATTTTTGGAAATTTGAATTGAGTCCAAATTCTGTATATATTTATTAAGCGACCTTTTAACAATGTACCAAAAACCAGGACTTTGTTTTGCATGTTTTCAAACCGTTAAAAATTGTTAACGTTCAATATCCTCCAAACTATTCTCTTTACAAAAATATCTACTATTTCCAAAGATAAATATTAAATGTTAAATACACAAAATGGCGGATAGACAAACACAAACAGTTTGCTTCAAACAAATGAATGCCTGTTCTGTGTTTACCTCAGGAAGAATCCCCTAAAATATCCGACTAGAGTTCCGAAACACTCTTTATATTGAATCAAAAACAATTTACTTAAGAAAAACATTTACACAGCCTACAATAGCCTTCGTACAAGGCTCAAGAAACCAACTTGAACATTTCATTAGTAAGATCTGCTTGTATGATGACGCCATCAACTTGTTTGTACAAGGTTTCAACAGTCATGGGAATAGTGTTATTAAAAAAAAGGTGACCTAAATTTAACTTCCTACAAAAAACCACAAAACAAAATTGATTTTAATTGTAATATGAAACGTGTTACAGCTCCAAAGATGACCCACTCTGGTCGTCAAAAATTATCCAAATATTCCGGTTTTGAGAGTAACCTCCGATTAGACTTCCTTAGGCGATAGGACATGTTGACCTAGTGTACTTAATACAGGATGTTTTGGGTTGCAAGTCATCGGGACTTTCTAATGCATTTCCTGGAGTGTAGGTCAAGCCACCTTGCACTGGGAACAACGGTCAACTTTGACCCTGATTCTGCGTATCTGCCCACTCATCCATCCAACAAGACGAGCTTTCTATAATCAAGTGTTTAGTATTATTGTTGCCGGTGGAGAGAGGAAGCTTTTAACCTAACCTGTCCTACACAACAATATGATATTTACAATAAATTATTATCTTCAACAAAAAAATGTCAAAATCTAATTCTTATTACAAATTACGGCTTTGTTACTGTGTCAATAAGATTGACGTTTTATATCCCAGTAACCATAAATTTAACACCCAGAACAGGTTAGGTTAGATTAACATTAAGTTTTTATGCAATATAATAAAGTGCCTAAAACATTGCACAAACTTTCCCACTCACCCATCATCAAAAACAAATAAAAACCAACTAAAACCTAACCTAATCCCGTATTATATATCCATTCTATGAAGTCAAATTAAACACAGTACAAGCATCTAATGTCTTTGTAAACGATGGAATCAGCAACATTAATTTCTCTTATTTTTTTCGTTATTTGGTTAAACGCATTTCTCTGAATAATTTTCAATTGAAAACATCATTTTATGACAAATCAGAAATTCGATTTAAAAAAATTGGGTATTGAAATACCAAGTAACGTTATTATACTATGCAATAATGTGGTTTTTGGAAAAATTTGAATGTCTAATTTGCCAACTAAAAGGTTCTACAGGATAGTTGCTTCCCTAGACTAATGAAGACAAGCATTAGTGAGTGAATGAAGGACAAAGTGACAAATGCAATATACCGTGAAGACATTGAATAATCCATTCTCATGCACACACACGTTCAGTTATGTCGTAAATGGGAAATGCAACCGTTTAAGATAGATAAATTGACAGTCTTCCCGAGCCTGCGATACGATGTCATTGCGATGAGCGACTTTTATCTTAAGATAATTTTACGGCACACCGAAGCGATAAGATCTGTTGTGAAAAATATATTTATATAAGGACCAAAAACAAGTCCTCAGTGTAAAATCGAGTTTTTAATAACAGCTGTTTTCCCTCCAATTATTTCTAAACATTATATCTTTTTACTAGCGACTTTGCACACAGTTTTGGGTCAGTACTATTTTATAACAGCCCCATGGTCGATTTGTTTATTTTTACTGCGATAACTCAAAAACCGACACTTTTGGAGAGATGGCGACCAAATCATTTATTTAGTTTCTTAGAGGTTATATTTCAGCAAAATTTGATTAAAATATTTCGAATCGATTTTGAGAAGATCGTAATTTTGTGTTTTTCTTATGGTAGCTACCCCAAAAAATTTTAAACCAGAAAAAAAATCAAAGATTTTGTAAAAATACACCCACATACTAAATTCAAATAAAATCGGTCGCGCATTTGGACAAATGTAGAGACAGGCAAATGAAGACAGACATTATTGTACCCTAGCGACTTAAAGACGGACATATCAAGAACTCTTTTAGATTATTTGACCCTTGTATAATATAAGGAGGTAAAACGACAAACAATATTCTCCAAACGCTAATAAATACTTTTTACTGGATTAGACACACCCCGGGGGGCTCACAATCTCGAGATAGCCTAGCTGGATCTACACTTTTCATCATGTAGTATCAAGTTCTCTTTCCTCTTGTATCTTAGCACCAATTCTTGTTTCTCCCGACTTTGACGCTATTAGAGTATTGGAGGGCTAAGGGTTTATATTTTAATGGCGATGATGAAGACATTTTATCAACATATATAGGATCGGTGCACATATCCTAATATCGGAGTTTACAAGAACAGATTATAACAGCTGGAATTATAATTTCATAATTTCGCCACTATGCTTATACTATGCACCACAAATCAAGTCCGTTGGGTAATAGCCAATAAGAGACCAAGAGTTGCGAGCGGTTGTCAATTCGAACAGCACCCTGTACGAGGCTAACCCCCGTGCAAGGCTACCGACGTCTTGCAATGCTAAGAGTGCGAGAGTTTTTATAGAGTTAAACGATAGTCTTTTTGTTTTAATAATTTAAACATGTTTAACCTAACTGATACGTAAGAGGTACTGACATATTTATTTTTTAACGTTTTTTTGCTTTAACGGTAAAATTATTTCCTCTGTAATAATAGTAATAACCCAGTGTAGAAATAAATATTAATTTTTAATTTAAGTTTCTTGCAAGTTAAGGGAAAATATTTCTATTAAATTTATTGACTTAGTCGGGAAAATATTTTTTTCGTTAAGAAATTTCTGATGATTTGTTTACAAGGAAGGATGTATTTTGTTAAATTATGCTCTTATTAAATTGTGATACAAAATTAAATACAGTATCTATGATTTTTCCGAGCGTTAAATGATCGTAACTGGAGAACAATCGCGATACTAAGCGCTGTCACAGGGAGAAAACCCGCACGGTACCTATTGGTTTCTTCAAGGTTAGGCTTGACACGTGGCGGCTTGCATGCGAGAGATACAAAGTGTTATTACCTTGATGGCGATCTCCAGATCTTCCTCTCTCATGGCAGGTTATTTATGTACTATAACCATGAAACGCACTCCATAGTACACTCCTAGAAAACAAAGATAACAACATTGTATAAAAAAACAATAATTATAATAAAAAGGTGTACAAACTCTTACACACCAGTTACATTTTGTAACACAGAGGGGCCCATAAGGGTAGGAGGGGTGGTTTAGTTATCACATCTGAGTCGCGTGGAGGGGTATATGTTTTTTTATGAACAATCCTTGTTTTTTTCCTTATTTCAATACATGACGCATTTCGAATTAGACTATATAATTATATAAAATTCTACAAAACTATCTTTGTTTTGAGCTAATTTCAATTCCCATCATAATAAGTATTATGTAGCTACAGTAAGCCTCAGAGTAGGATTGTGTCTGGTGTAAGGGGCGTGTCCTCCCTTTAACTTGCTTCCCTAGCTTGACTTGACGGTACAACCCATTCCAAGAAAACTAGGTACACAAATTAGCTACATTTAATTCCTAAAGTTACAACTTCGTGACAGACTTTTGTAAACGTTTTATTCTTATTTCCACCAATAAAAGAAACGAAAGTAGGGTAATCGTTTACACAGAAGCATTTGAGGTCTATATTTTTGTATTGGGGTTGTACCGCTGAAAGTAAACGCAACAAACTAAGTGTGGGTGCCCCTCTTTTCCTCTCCACCTCAGTCACATTCCTACCTTGAGGATACTGTAATTCAATGAATGTTGTATGTTAAACTTTCGCGTGCGAAGCCGTGGGTAGCAGCTAGTTATAACAGACTATATTTAAATCTGAAATCCAGAAACGATATTTGACAAAATGAATGCCTGATAGAGGGATACCGGCTGCATGTCGATATGCAAACCTGTCAGGGAATTTAAAATGCATTTCATTGAATTTCTGTCAGTCGGAAATAGTTCCTCCATTCAACACACTATCGCTAGTAGTGTTCTCATTGTACCGCTCTAGTAAATGCATACTGATCCCTATAATAAACGGTGCAAAAAATTGTAGCACTAACTTTATCACAAATCGAATTACGACTACTAACAAAACTATCCTTCAAGAAAAATATCATTTAAAGTAGTTGTTAGTCAAAAAGTAATCATGGACGCTATTTATGAAAAATATTTAAATTGAGGCCTAAACTCGTTTAATTTGCGCCATACACAAGTCTTCCGTACACTTAATATCTCAAAATCAGTTCAACCGATTTGTTTCAAATTTAAATTTAACGAAGATTAATTGCAAAAAAAAAATATTATGGAATAATTGGCAAAAACCGTGTTATGGCACAACTTAATTAAGGAAGTTTGGCCCTATTTCAATCTAGAAATATTTTTTCCAAATATAGTGTCATTGTTTTAATTTTCAATTAATAACTATCGGAATGAAATGTTTTTGATAATGATTAGCCTATTTCTAGTATTTAAAAAAAATTATTTTGTGGATAGTGAGATAATTAGTCCCATGTTTTTGGACCATTTATTATTATACAGTATATAAATTTGTCAATTTAATTGTTAAGGCGTTATATTTAGTTGTTGCCCTCAGTGACACCTAACCTAACCTAACCTAACCTAACCTAACCTAACCTAGGCTACAAGCATGCCAATCCCGAAGTACCTAGCTGGATCTACACATTTTCTCGTCTAGTCTTGGATTAGATACGCCTCTTAAATCCCTCCTATCAGGTCACCTTTCAGTTAGCCGAACCTTCGAGTTCTCCGACCCTATGGTATTAAGTTATTCATGGGCTAGGGGTCTTTATTTTATATCTTGATTTTACTAACCCAGTAAACGAAGTATAGGGCAAGTTTGGTAATCGTTCAAAAATTTTGACCTCCGTTTTTGACCAATATTTGTTTCGTGACCTCAGGGAAACGCCGTCCGTCAGTCTTTGTCTACACGACCAATTATAAGCAATAGCTGCCAACTTGACCAACTTAACAAGTTCGATAGCTGCGCCAGAAAAGTTAAGGTAGAAACATGAAATATGATACAGGGAATTATAACGTGCTCATAAAGAACCTATTGAAATACTAAAAAAAAATCTGATTTAAAATAACAAAATGGCGGCTATTTTAAAAATTCTTTTGTTCATATCTCGAATTTTATTCAACTGAATGAGGTACAAATTTATAGATGTCAATTCGGCATGTAATAGTACCAAACCCTCCCACTACGATGACAAATAGCGAAGTTATTGCGAAAAATGTAATTTCAAACTTTCACCCCCCCCCCCCAGGGCTAGGCGAAGTCAAGAAAGTAGTAATATACACAATTACGATGATCGGTCAATATATATAACTTAACATTTCCTTCAAAGACTAAGAAACCAAAGGATCTGCTTCGATTATATTGTATGTTAGGGGTGGGTAAAAGAGGAAGATATTTTAAGATCAATGATGCAAATAACCTTTAAATATGTATTTCCATCGTAACTATACAAACACTCAAATTGACTCAGTAGAGAGTGAAACATAAATAATTAAGCCTACTCTAGTTAGCATAAGGCGTGTGTGGGTGTTTGATCGATGCGTATCTTCACTACGCCATCTCTCGGCCATTATACACGACAGTCACTGGCCATAGTAAGGAACACCACAAAGTTGGTATTATATTCTTGACGAAAATCATTTCAAGACAAATCACGCTCTCAAGTTGCTATGAAATTATGGTAAGGACGAGTATTGTAGTCTTGAGGCTGTTGTCAACAAGTTCATCAAAATTATTAACGCGTTTTCCCTCATCCTTAACCCCCCCCCCCAGGGGGGGCCTAGCGGTGAGTTGGAGATTTTTCCGTATTGAAGTGTTACCAGGGGACTTAAATTTAATAAAGGCGGAACTAAAATGGTAACGATGTTTGAAAAGAAAAAATAAAAAAAGACAAAGACAAGTTTAATAATTAACAAGGCTCAAGTTTATTGAAAACAGAAAGAAATTTCGACGGTTCAGACTTTGTCATTTACAACAAAAGACATCCTGACACAAATCATCAGTAAAAAAAAAAAACTTATGATTAACAAGATCATAAATTGTAAAAGTTATAAGCCCTTAATTGTAACATATAATAATTTAGATAAAAAAAAAATTAATCAACAGATTCTAAACATTTATCCCCCCCCTTTTAGTATATATATATATGTTTATAGTTACAAAAATTTAACAATAAAAAAAGACAATGAGCACAGCTTAATAATTCACAGAATTATAATTAATCAAAAAAAAAGATTATACGCCCTTAAAGTAAAAGTATAATAATTTAAAAAAAAAAATTAATCAAGATTTTCAAAAAAAAAAAAACTTATCCCCCCCCTTTTTAGTTTAGTTTATAAGATGATAGTTTCCTTTTAAACAGTAACAGAAATTAACAAAATATAAAAGAGCTTGATATTTTAAGTTCAAGAAAGATCATATCTATAGTTAACATGTTTATCACTAAACTAAAGTAACATAATATAATTGGTTTGAAAATTTCTTAAAAAAAAAAAGAAACTGTATTGGCCAATAAATTTATATTTAAATAAAAAAAAAAAAGGAAAAATAATTTAGAATTTTGAAATTTTGTTAATTGACGTCAATTATTTTAATTTAGAAACTAACCTCTTGGAGGTTGTTAGGACCGAAAATTGCATGCAGGCTCCACCCAATAAATTGTTATATAATTTATAAATAATTACAAAAGTCTACATCTAGAAAATAGTTTGAAGGAACACATATTTGCGGAAGTAAATTTAGGCACATAAATCATATGAGTTAGTTAAAGTTCAGTAAAGTCAGCTGTAAAAAAAAAGGACATCACTTTTATGCACTTGAAAATCTGAAGTTATGTGATGCAAAAACGTGTTTTGCCAACAGGACGAAACTTGCTAGGATGATTCGCTGGTTTGCGCAATATGAGACAAGAATTTCTCTATTTCTCCTACCAGCATATTGGCTGTGGCAAACAAAAAACACGTTTCTTTTAGCGTCTGTGCAAGATCAGACATGTTGTAGCATTAATGTTCTTTATTGAAGAAAATATCTGGTTATTTGTCAAAATTAAAGTAAATTAATTGCATCACAGAAATTCGTTAAGATAGTAATTAAAAGCTTCTTAGATGATTATAAATTTATTTATATATATAGTTTTGTTTTAAAAGAAAGCTTGTATAAGACTTGTAAGATTCTTCAAAAGTCTATAAAACGAAATTTTCTGATTTAGAAGAAATTTCTCTAATTGTTTTATATTTGACATGTTCAATAGGATATTCTGATCATTTAATGTTCAACATTAGTCTGCACTTATTTCACAAAATTGTTCAAAACTTAAAATGTGCCTTTACAAGGTTTTGTAAATGATGTTTTAAGAAAAGAAAATTTTTATAATCATTTAGTTTCAAAAGAAAATAGAATATTAAATAAAACATGAAATACATATTTTAAAGAATACATGATAATTAACAAATTATTTTAAAATTTAACAAAATATATAATATGACAAAATCTGTAAGGTTGAAGTACCTGGTTAATCCTGTCGCAGTTCACGTGAGCATGTACCGAGAAAAATGATGGTTATTTTAACATTTTGAACTAGGTTATTTAAACTAAAACGCACGAACTGTAAATTAACATGATGTTGTATGAGACTTGTAAGGTTAGAGAAAAAAAAAACTTTTGTTAGATGAGTGATGCAGAATGTAGACCATGTTGTTATCACATCTAGACTGTGGACCGGGTATTAGAGAAGCTAGCTTGACCGGCGAATGGACTTTGTGTTCGGTATCAGGCGATGCTTGGTTTTGGAGCGGGCCGCCAGGTGCCAGCATCTGTCAAGGGACGGAAATTGGACGTGGAAGAGTGTTAATGAAGTTATATTGCGGATGTGCTTTTTGAATTTAAATGCTACAGCTCTCCCCCCCCGAAAGACGGAGTTGGGGTGGAGTCAGAAAAGAGGCCAGAAGGGCCTCCCACAAAATTTTGAAAAAGGGACAAGGGCCAGAAGGGCCTCCAAAAGGATTCTAAGGAAGGGGCCAGAAGGGCCTCCTACAAAATTTTGAAATCAGGGCACCTGATAGAAACAACGCTTCATAATGCTTTAATAATCACCACTCTAGGGTGTAGCCTCCTTCGGCAATTACTTATTAAATTTTGAAATTTCTAAAGCGTCTCAGCTCTTCCCACCTATCATTGGGACAAGCCCCCGACAGAAAGAGCTGAAGGGTGACGCAAAGGTCGACATTGCTGTGCATGAACTGACTTTGTACTCTAAGGTACGTGGGGAAAAGGGGTGGAGTGGCACCTCGGGAAACCAAGTGGAGGTGACCACTCCGGGGACCAGGGGAGGGAAAAGTGCATAGCACATGGCATTGCAGGAAAGGTCGGACTCAGACGGGGGGAGTATCCTCTGAGCCGACCTTAACATGAATTATAAAAATAAATAAAAATAAATGAAAAACTCCTGAAGCCAATTAGGTCAGATCATGCTCAGCGTCGTTATTTTTAAATTCCTCTTCTCCCATACGAAGAGAAATTTAAACTATTCACGGCTCTTAACAATTTCCGTGAGAAAAAAGAATTTTGAAGGGTCTAAACAAATAATCCATTTGAAAAATAAACAAAGAAGCAGTATGAAACGTTGGGGAGTCAAAAAATTTTCTGCTGCGCAAAGCAGGGCTTGTAATATTTGACTTAAGGTCTTATGTATGTGTAATCATGTGCCCCCAAAAAAAAAGGAATTTAATTTAATCAAAAAAATTGTGTAAAAAAAAAATTTCATCAAAATATTTAAGTGATTATAAAAAAAAGGTGTAAAAGAAGTGTAGCAAAAAAGGTGTGGCAAAAAGACAGTATAAAAAGGTGACCCACAATGTGAGAAAACCCAACTCCGGTTTTCTCAACCCTAAATAAAAAAACTAAATTAGGAAACAAACATGTTGACCTGCTAATAACAAACAACAAATAATTTAATGAAGACAAACAGGCCAACCATGTCGTCCTATATGCAAAAACTGGGCCCCTATAATTTGGAAAAGAGAAGAACAAAAAAAATTTAGCACACAATGATATATTATTAAAGGTGTTCAACATTTCAATTTACTATTAAACAGATGCCACCATCTGCATCAACCAGTCCACCGCCATCTTGCCTATTGCTCATGATGATAAAATTAAAAAAAAATAAATAAAAATAATTTTCTTTCAAGATGACGAAAACAAAAAAAATTCAAAAGCAAGCTCCGTGTTCTTCAACGAGTCCTCTAATCGCAGCAAATCCACTGCCATTTTAACTGTTGCTGATAATTATTAAAAAAAAATAAACCAAGTAATTTAATAAAAAATTTTCTTTTATTATGATGCAAAGATAAAAATGAAGTGAAAGAGCGAGAGAAAGACTCAAGAATTATATGTAGTGTACTTGTTGTGTATATGTGTGTGTGTAAGTATGAATTAATACAGACAACGAAAGAAAACTCGAGAAAATTTTTGAAGGAGATTTTGAATTTTTTTTGTTTTTTTTTTGTTTTTAACTATTTTTGGATTTTATTATTTATTTAAATTTTTTTTTGGATTCCCGAATGAGCCCGCTGTCTGGATCAAATTCAGTGAATGACTCGTGTGCAGTGTATGTAAATATATATATATATATATATATATATATATATAAAAATTTAAGCAGACAAAATAATAATAAAAAAAAATTTTATCGAAATTGGTTTAGAAGTTTTGTGTAAGTGTTTATAAAATAAATAAATAATAAAAAAGAGACTATAGATTTATAGAGATTTAAATATTTAAACTAAATAAAAAAATTTCATCAGCAACAGTTGTGCAGTATTTGAAAAAGCTGCAAAACATAAAAATGAGCCTTGTTTAACAAAGATAATTTTGAATTTAAATTTAGATAGTTCCAATGCAAAATTTTGAAAATTAACTAGGGTTCCAGAATTTAAAATTAACCACGCTCTGCTACCAAAAACATGTTACCAGGGGACTTAAATTTAATAAAGGCGGAACTAAAATGGTAACGATGTTTGAAAAGAAAAAATAAAAAAAGACAAAGACAAGTTTAATAATTAACAAGGCTCAAGTTTATTGAAAACAGAAAGAAATTTCGACGGTTCAGACTTTGTCATTTACAACAAAAGACATCCTGACACAAATCATCAGTAAAAAAAAAAAACTTATGATTAACAAGATCATAAATTGTAAAAGTTATAAGCCCTTAATTGTAACATATAATAATTTAGATAAAAAAAAAATTAATCAACAGATTCTAAACATTTATCCCCCCCCTTTTAGTATATATATATATGTTTATAGTTACAAAAATTTAACAATAAAAAAAGACAATGAGCACAGCTTAATAATTCACAGAATTATAATTAATCAAAAAAAAAGATTATACGCCCTTAAAGTAAAAGTATAATAATTTAAAAAAAAAAATTAATCAAGATTTTCAAAAAAAAAAAAACTTATCCCCCCCCTTTTTAGTTTAGTTTATAAGATGATAGTTTCCTTTTAAACAGTAACAGAAATTAACAAAATATAAAAGAGCTTGATATTTTAAGTTCAAGAAAGATCATATCTATAGTTAACATGTTTATCACTAAACTAAAGTAACATAATATAATTGGTTTGAAAATTTCTTAAAAAAAAAAAGAAACTGTATTGGCCAATAAATTTATATTTAAATAAAAAAAAAAAAGGAAAAATAATTTAGAATTTTGAAATTTTGTTAATTGACGTCAATTATTTTAATTTAGAAACTAACCTCTTGGAGGTTGTTAGGACCGAAAATTGCATGCAGGCTCCACCCAATAAATTGTTATATAATTTATAAATAATTACAAAAGTCTACATCTAGAAAATAGTTTGAAGGAACACATATTTGCGGAAGTAAATTTAGGCACATAAATCATATGAGTTAGTTAAAGTTCAGTAAAGTCAGCTGTAAAAAAAAAGGACATCACTTTTATGCACTTGAAAATCTGAAGTTATGTGATGCAAAAACGTGTTTTGCCAACAGGACGAAACTTGCTAGGATGATTCGCTGGTTTGCGCAATATGAGACAAGAATTTCTCTATTTCTCCTACCAGCATATTGGCTGTGGCAAACAAAAAACACGTTTCTTTTAGCGTCTGTGCAAGATCAGACATGTTGTAGCATTAATGTTCTTTATTGAAGAAAATATCTGGTTATTTGTCAAAATTAAAGTAAATTAATTGCATCACAGAAATTCGTTAAGATAGTAATTAAAAGCTTCTTAGATGATTATAAATTTATTTATATATATAGTTTTGTTTTAAAAGAAAGCTTGTATAAGACTTGTAAGATTCTTCAAAAGTCTATAAAACGAAATTTTCTGATTTAGAAGAAATTTCTCTAATTGTTTTATATTTGACATGTTCAATAGGATATTCTGATCATTTAATGTTCAACATTAGTCTGCACTTATTTCACAAAATTGTTCAAAACTTAAAATGTGCCTTTACAAGGTTTTGTAAATGATGTTTTAAGAAAAGAAAATTTTTATAATCATTTAGTTTCAAAAGAAAATAGAATATTAAATAAAACATGAAATACATATTTTAAAGAATACATGATAATTAACAAATTATTTTAAAATTTAACAAAATATATAATATGACAAAATCTGTAAGGTTGAAGTACCTGGTTAATCCTGTCGCAGTTCACGTGAGCATGTACCGAGAAAAATGATGGTTATTTTAACATTTTGAACTAGGTTATTTAAACTAAAACGCACGAACTGTAAATTAACATGATGTTGTATGAGACTTGTAAGGTTAGAGAAAAAAAAAACTTTTGTTAGATGAGTGATGCAGAATGTAGACCATGTTGTTATCACATCTAGACTGTGGACCGGGTATTAGAGAAGCTAGCTTGACCGGCGAATGGACTTTGTGTTCGGTATCAGGCGATGCTTGGTTTTGGAGCGGGCCGCCAGGTGCCAGCATCTGTCAAGGGACGGAAATTGGACGTGGAAGAGTGTTAATGAAGTTATATTGCGGATGTGCTTTTTGAATTTAAATGCTACAGCTCTCCCCCCCCGAAAGACGGAGTTGGGGTGGAGTCAGAAAAGAGGCCAGAAGGGCCTCCCACAAAATTTTGAAAAAGGGACAAGGGCCAGAAGGGCCTCCAAAAGGATTCTAAGGAAGGGGCCAGAAGGGCCTCCTACAAAATTTTGAAATCAGGGCACCTGATAGAAACAACGCTTCATAATGCTTTAATAATCACCACTCTAGGGTGTAGCCTCCTTCGGCAATTACTTATTAAATTTTGAAATTTCTAAAGCGTCTCAGCTCTTCCCACCTATCATTGGGACAAGCCCCCGACAGAAAGAGCTGAAGGGTGACGCAAAGGTCGACATTGCTGTGCATGAACTGACTTTGTACTCTAAGGTACGTGGGGAAAAGGGGTGGAGTGGCACCTCGGGAAACCAAGTGGAGGTGACCACTCCGGGGACCAGGGGAGGGAAAAGTGCATAGCACATGGCATTGCAGGAAAGGTCGGACTCAGACGGGGGGAGTATCCTCTGAGCCGACCTTAACATGAATTATAAAAATAAATAAAAATAAATGAAAAACTCCTGAAGCCAATTAGGTCAGATCATGCTCAGCGTCGTTATTTTTAAATTCCTCTTCTCCCATACGAAGAGAAATTTAAACTATTCACGGCTCTTAACAATTTCCGTGAGAAAAAAGAATTTTGAAGGGTCTAAACAAATAATCCATTTGAAAAATAAACAAAGAAGCAGTATGAAACGTTGGGGAGTCAAAAAATTTTCTGCTGCGCAAAGCAGGGCTTGTAATATTTGACTTAAGGTCTTATGTATGTGTAATCATGTGCCCCCAAAAAAAAAGGAATTTAATTTAATCAAAAAAATTGTGTAAAAAAAAAATTTCATCAAAATATTTAAGTGATTATAAAAAAAAGGTGTAAAAGAAGTGTAGCAAAAAAGGTGTGGCAAAAAGACAGTATAAAAAGGTGACCCACAATGTGAGAAAACCCAACTCCGGTTTTCTCAACCCTAAATAAAAAAACTAAATTAGGAAACAAACATGTTGACCTGCTAATAACAAACAACAAATAATTTAATGAAGACAAACAGGCCAACCATGTCGTCCTATATGCAAAAACTGGGCCCCTATAATTTGGAAAAGAGAAGAACAAAAAAAATTTAGCACACAATGATATATTATTAAAGGTGTTCAACATTTCAATTTACTATTAAACAGATGCCACCATCTGCATCAACCAGTCCACCGCCATCTTGCCTATTGCTCATGATGATAAAATTAAAAAAAAATAAATAAAAATAATTTTCTTTCAAGATGACGAAAACAAAAAAAATTCAAAAGCAAGCTCCGTGTTCTTCAACGAGTCCTCTAATCGCAGCAAATCCACTGCCATTTTAACTGTTGCTGATAATTATTAAAAAAAAATAAACCAAGTAATTTAATAAAAAATTTTCTTTTATTATGATGCAAAGATAAAAATGAAGTGAAAGAGCGAGAGAAAGACTCAAGAATTATATGTAGTGTACTTGTTGTGTATATGTGTGTGTGTAAGTATGAATTAATACAGACAACGAAAGAAAACTCGAGAAAATTTTTGAAGGAGATTTTGAATTTTTTTTGTTTTTTTTTTGTTTTTAACTATTTTTGGATTTTATTATTTATTTAAATTTTTTTTTGGATTCCCGAATGAGCCCGCTGTCTGGATCAAATTCAGTGAATGACTCGTGTGCAGTGTATGTAAATATATATATATATATATATATATATATATATAAAAATTTAAGCAGACAAAATAATAATAAAAAAAAATTTTATCGAAATTGGTTTAGAAGTTTTGTGTAAGTGTTTATAAAATAAATAAATAATAAAAAAGAGACTATAGATTTATAGAGATTTAAATATTTAAACTAAATAAAAAAATTTCATCAGCAACAGTTGTGCAGTATTTGAAAAAGCTGCAAAACATAAAAATGAGCCTTGTTTAACAAAGATAATTTTGAATTTAAATTTAGATAGTTCCAATGCAAAATTTTGAAAATTAACTAGGGTTCCAGAATTTAAAATTAACCACGCTCTGCTACCAAAAACATGTTACCAGGGGACTTAAATTTAATAAAGGCGGAACTAAAATGGTAACGATGTTTGAAAATAAAAAATAAAAAAAGACAAAGACAAGTTTAATAATTAACAAGGCTCAAGTTTATTGAAAACAGAAAGAAATTTCGACGGTTCAGACTTTGTCATTTACAACAAAAGACATCCTGACACAAATCATCAGTAAAAAAAAAAAACTTATGATTAACAAGATCATAAATTGTAAAAGTTATAAGCCCTTAATTGTAACATATAATAATTTAGATAAAAAAAAAATTAATCAACAGATTCTAAACATTTATCCCCCCCCTTTTAGTATATATATATATGTTTATAGTTACAAAAATTTAACAATAAAAAAAGACAATGAGCACAGCTTAATAATTCACAGAATTATAATTAATCAAAAAAAAAGATTATACGCCCTTAAAGTAAAAGTATAATAATTTAAAAAAAAAAATTAATCAAGATTTTCAAAAAAAAAAAAACTTATCCCCCCCCTTTTTAGTTTAGTTTATAAGATGATAGTTTCCTTTTAAACAGTAACAGAAATTAACAAAATATAAAAGAGCTTGATATTTTAAGTTCAAGAAAGATCATATCTATAGTTAACATGTTTATCACTAAACTAAAGTAACATAATATAATTGGTTTGAAAATTTCTTAAAAAAAAAAAAGAAACTGTATTGGCCAATAAATTTATATTTAAATAAAAAAAAAAAAGGAAAAATAATTTAGAATTTTGAAATTTTGTTAATTGACGTCAATTATTTTAATTTAGAAACTAACCTCTTGGAGGTTGTTAGGACCGAAAATTGCATGCAGGCTCCACCCAATAAATTGTTATATAATTTATAAATAATTACAAAAGTCTACATCTAGAAAATAGTTTGAAGGAACACATATTTGCGGAAGTAAATTTAGGCACATAAATCATATGAGTTAGTTAAAGTTCAGTAAAGTCAGCTGTAAAAAAAAAGGACATCACTTTTATGCACTTGAAAATCTGAAGTTATGTGATGCAAAAACGTGTTTTGCCAACAGGACGAAACTTGCTAGGATGATTCGCTGGTTTGCGCAATATGAGACAAGAATTTCTCTATTTCTCCTACCAGCATATTGGCTGTGGCAAACAAAAAACACGTTTCTTTTAGCGTCTGTGCAAGATCAGACATGTTGTAGCATTAATGTTCTTTATTGAAGAAAATATCTGGTTATTTGTCAAAATTAAAGTAAATTAATTGCATCACAGAAATTCGTTAAGATAGTAATTAAAAGCTTCTTAGATGATTATAAATTTATTTATATATATAGTTTTGTTTTAAAAGAAAGCTTGTATAAGACTTGTAAGATTCTTCAAAAGTCTATAAAACGAAATTTTCTGATTTAGAAGAAATTTCTCTAATTGTTTTATATTTGACATGTTCAATAGGATATTCTGATCATTTAATGTTCAACATTAGTCTGCACTTATTTCACAAAATTGTTCAAAACTTAAAATGTGCCTTTACAAGGTTTTGTAAATGATGTTTTAAGAAAAGAAAATTTTTATAATCATTTAGTTTCAAAAGAAAATAGAATATTAAATAAAACATGAAATACATATTTTAAAGAATACATGATAATTAACAAATTATTTTAAAATTTAACAAAATATATAATATGACAAAATCTGTAAGGTTGAAGTACCTGGTTAATCCTGTCGCAGTTCACGTGAGCATGTACCGAGAAAAATGATGGTTATTTTAACATTTTGAACTAGGTTATTTAAACTAAAACGCACGAACTGTAAATTAACATGATGTTGTATGAGACTTGTAAGGTTAGAGAAAAAAAAAACTTTTGTTAGATGAGTGATGCAGAATGTAGACCATGTTGTTATCACATCTAGACTGTGGACCGGGTATTAGAGAAGCTAGCTTGACCGGCGAATGGACTTTGTGTTCGGTATCAGGCGATGCTTGGTTTTGGAGCGGGCCGCCAGGTGCCAGCATCTGTCAAGGGACGGAAATTGGACGTGGAAGAGTGTTAATGAAGTTATATTGCGGATGTGCTTTTTGAATTTAAATGCTACAGAAGTAACCCCAAAATCTAACTTTCCACCAAATTTCGTGCCTGGAGGATTTTTCCCCCAGATTTTCACAAAGTCTGCTTTTATTCAGTGGTCTAGAAACTTATATTGGTTTTTTTAAATGAATAATTTCAGGAGTCTATTTGAATATAGGAAATAATCTAACGTAACTTATTAGAGGAGTTTTTGATACTTGGACTAACTGAACCTATTGGTGGAGTTTTGGGGTTGAATTCGCGGAATTACCACAAATAGGTTAGGTTAGCTGGTATATATATATATATATATATAATAATGCTAACTTAAGAAAAAAATTCATTCGGGAGGAGGATAACGGAAAAACCCTAATACGGAAATTATATCTTCAAAAGTAATGTGATGAGTAAAAAAAATATCGATGTAGACTTTTTACGGTTTTGTGATCCAAAAAAGTCGACTTGGGGAATGGATGCCTGTCGTCTGCATAATGCGCTACAGCCCAAAATTAAATTGTTCCTATAACTACAAATGTAAGGAAAAAACTGTTATAGCTGTTAAAATGGAAAAACATAATGATAACTTTTGAAATTAGTAATGTAACTAGTTTAAATGTTTTATAACTTACCCATTATTTATGGTATAACTTACCAAGATATAAAAATTTACTATGTAATATTCAAAATGGCGACCGTTTATAATTTTTAAAGTCAAATAGGTTTATCTGTTTAAACGTTAAATTTTACAAGAGACAAAATATTTATATTTTATAATGAAAACTAAAATGGGGTTTTATTAACTTTGTTTTTTATGTATATATATTTTAAGTTAGAACATAAATTTTGGACGTTTATACAAATTATTTAATACGGTTTTATGTATTACATGACAAATAATACGTTCTTTTTTTTACTATTCTTTTTTCCAAATTATTTCTCAGATTATTTCAACAGTGGTTTGTTTGGAGTCGTTTTCAATCAAACTATTCACATTCTGTAGCTATTACTTAAAAATTAAGAAGCTTTAAGAGAGTTATCTTTATATAAAAAGAGTTTGCAGTAGGTGAGAATTAGCTAGCTTGTCTGGAGCAGGACGTCCTGTGAGTGTGCGTGCGTGAGAGAAGGTTCTTCCAGGAGGAGTCGATTTCGTTCGTTTTATAAAGCAAGCTCTGACCTGATTCGCTGGGGAAATCTAAGTATTCATACATTAAAATTAATTTAGAATCACTGACTGATTTAAGGTGTGTGTTAACTGCTATGAGAACCCTTTGTTGGTGGGTTCGAGCATTAATTTTACATAAAATCACTTATATGGTAGGCGGCTACGGTTTGAAGGTCAGAAATCAGAGGTTCTAGTGCAGCCATCTAATAAGCTATTTCTGGTAAGTACTTTGAAGGGCAATCCCATATTAAACCAACAAAGATATTTGTAAAGTAATCCCATGCTTCAACTACACAACACCCCAATCGGAAATCTTGCATGATCTGTCCGTTCAGGGTTTTATCTCTCTCTTCACGCGGTTACATAAAGTTATGTTTGTTTTTCACATAATCTTCTCGACATATCCATGGGGAAAAGGTTTACCAACATCGAAGATGAAAAACCATTCTGAATCCTTGTCTTACGAGATAGGAGTACAAACAGGAAGGAAGGTGGTTTTTAGTTAGTGAATGTAGGACTATTAGGAAAATCTGATATATATCCTTTTTTGAAGATTTTAAAAGAACCTCTCCTACGAAATTTAAAAAAATAGATAAGCCATCTCCATTGTATGGTTTGAAGATCAGAAATTGGATGCTCTAATGCTGCTATCTAAAACCACTTGTAGTCAGGGCCGGATTTCCCAATAGGCCCGGGCCTATGGGCGCAAGCTCCCAGGGGGCGCACGGCCGAGATAAAATTTTTTTTTTAATATCTAGAAATAAAAATTAATAGCCATAACCTAACATATTTTTTGAATTGATTACAAAAAAAAAAAATCATTCTGATTTTGAAGTTCATTGTGAGAACAAATAATTGTTGGTAAACTTAAACTATTTTTCAACATTACGCATCAACTTCGTTACATCATTGATCTCAAACACGTGAGAACTGACTGTAGGGATGTCCAGAACCAAGTAAATTACTCAAAAACTTGCAATCGTAAAATTGCATCGTGGAGTGGTGTTTAAGCAATTAACATATAGGCCAGATATAATTTTTTAATAAACGTTTTTGGGGAAGTAACTTTAACCAGACTAGGGGGTGGAATAAATTATTGGGTCTAGGGGTGCCAAAATGCTAAATCCGGCTCTGCTTGTAGTGACACTACTGCACGCTCCAACTTCTCCCACACTAGCCCATTCTGAACCTGAACACAAAATTACAACCTTTCAATCCCACAAAGGAACCTTCACATTATCGCACTCTATTCTTAGATATCAATTCAATGGATTCGAGCCCTGATTAACTCTACCATTTTGACTCGATAATAGCGCGACATAGTTTTAACAAGATAAAGTATGAACAAACAAAATCAAATCGTAATGAGTTAGTGGATTTGTAAGTAGGAGGGGCTTTTAGTTTGCGGTTTGTGGTGAGCATTTCTTTCTACTCATTCTACGATGAATGGTAGGACATGTTATTATAAACCAGGACAGTTATGATTGTTATAGGCTAATACACCAATAGAATAACTTTTTCGTGTACATTCCAATATCCAAAACAGTTAAACATGTACTGAATTTATCCGTAGTTGTTATCTGGCTATTTCATTATAGATATTGTGTTTAAAAATAGCACACGAAAATCCCGTTATACGACCAAAATATGCCCACGCGTTTGCATTGCACAGGCGGACGACTTGCAGAAATCATTTAAAGAAAATAACCTTTTAGACTCGAGAGGTTCTTTTACCCGTCATAACCCTACTTACGTAAGAATGAAAACAAAAGTCGCCATTTTTAATTGCATTCGTTAATAGTATATTTTAAAATTGGTAATTATATAGCAGAGTAGCCTCACTTCAAAATCAATTTTTATGGGGTTTTTTCGTCAAATAAATGTCGGAAAAATATTTTATTATCGAAAAAAAATGTCGGAAAGATGATTACATAATATATTTACACAAGTTGTTTTTTCGTGAAAAAATTAACTCTGTGGTATCTTTCATACTCATGACATTCACTTCAATAAACGTACGGAAGGTTTGGCCAGGTGGTTTTATATATACATATAGCAACCTGGCCAAACCTTTCGTGACATATAATAATACAGCCCTACATATTTACAGCAAAGAAAACATTATTTATTCTTATGAAGTAAGGTATGTAGTAGAGGATAAAAAAATAAAACAAGGAAAATACGGCGCCACCTTAACCTCCTAAGACACTTTTGTATTATGTAATCATCTTTCCGACACTTTTTTTTCGATAATAAAATATTTTTCCAACATTTATTTGATGAATAAAACCCATAAAAATTGATTTTGAAGTGAGGCTACTCTGCTATATAATTACCTTAAAATTTTACTAATGAATTAATTTATAATTATAATTCAAGTTGTCCCCAAAAAACGGAAAAACAAAACACAATAACAAAGAATTTGTTAATGTACAATGATCCAGACAACCGGACGGAGATTGGGACATAAATATGTGTGTCGTTGCAAGCAGTCACCTGTTTGTAGGACATCACCATAACCAGTCGCCCTCAAAGGTCATTCACCTTAGCCGAAACAAACATTTAACTATTGCAGGTTGTTTGGTCAAACTACTTGCTTGCATGTGCTTTGAATATTGTAGGCCTGTTCCCGTACACGATGATTTACATTTCAGAGTTGGGATAAACTGCATTGCAGCACATAACCTCAATCGTATAGGCTAGTCTAGTACACTCTGACATAGCAAACTTTCTGATTTCAAAAGTTATTTGGTAAAAATTTGTATTAATCTAGCCTAGGACTTTTACTTACGGACAATACATAGCTTAGAGGAAGTTAAGTATTACACAAAATATCGATTTCGGGCTGTCATATGTGCAGCGCATTACAGCCAAAACGTATGAACCGATTGTAATCAATTTTACAACTTCTTTCCTATTTTTATGATAATTACAAATTCTGGGGTAGCTGCCATAAGAAAACACAAAATTACATTTTCTCAAAATCTCCTACAACGATTTTGATCAAATTTAACTGAAAGCTAGACTTAAAAGACCCAAACAAAACGTAATGTGCGCCATCAATCCAAAAATGCTGGTGAGGGGAAAAAATGTGAGTTATCGTCAAAAAAACAAATCAGCTCTGTGACGATTACAAAACACGAAATTTCTCAAAATCAGCTAAACGGATTTCGATAAAATTTTTATGAAATGTGAAGCTTTAACGACCCCCCAACTCATGTGCAATATCGCAAGTAATGAAATATTAGGTACAGTAATAATTGGTTTATGGCACAAGTGAAGCATGAAGCAAGTTTAGACCTTTTTATATAAATATATTGTTTCAAAGACAGCGTCAATTATTGTTCATTTTTATTTTTAATTGACAACTACCGAAATGACATTTTCAGTGTCTTAGGCCTAGTTGGGTGAGTTGGAAAGTTTGTGCAATATTTTTGGTGTGTATTAAAAAATTTATTTTTCTATTTTGTTTGTTACGTGAAGAGTTGCAATTTTGAGACATGCTAAATCACATCTATGAAATGGAAAGCAAAAAAATCTATCACATCTACTTCTCTAAAAGTGTAAAATAATCTAGTCAGGGATATCTTGTAAATGTATTGCAACACACGTGCGTACCTGTAGGTCTAATGTATTCATTATTTATTCTAAACACAACTAGGAGACTGGATGATATATTTTCCAGAAGAACTGAAATAAAATACAAAATCAGAGCACAAAGTTTCCTACTCACCCATCCTTTACGGTAGTGCAAATGTAACATGAATGCCGTCTATGAAAAAATATTTTATAATATTTAAATAAGAGCTTAGGCCTAAACTTGTTTCGCTTGCACCCTTAGCTTGAAACGTTTTGAATTAGGCCTAATAACAAACTTCAGTGATGGCTCAATATTACTTTTTTGACAATACAACAAACCATAATCTTCACACTTCACTAAAATTTCAACGAAATCGAACGAGTTGATTTTGAGAAATTTTGTATTTATAACTGCTTTTCATGATCAATTTTCTGATTGTTTACTTTAACTCAAAAACATTTTTGGAGATAAAACGATCAATACTTTTTATTTCGGCCCGTGAGGCCACATCAAAATGTTATGCCCTTGGGTAAAATGTTATCAAAATTATTAGAGCCAGTAGTTTTTTGGCTAATATATCCGTTAAGAGGGCCTCCTCCCTCCCACCCCACCCCCCAGATATTTGGAATGTTGTATATGCATCCTGAGCAAGTCAATTTTAATCAAATTTAGCATGTGGGTAGATTTTGGCCATACGTTGAGGGGGGGGGTCATGTTTTGAGTACTCAAAATTTAGCGTTTGCTGCAAAAGAAATCAAAACAAAAAATCACGATTTGGATCTATTTTTGCTCTTGTGAAACCCTTTAAAGACAAAAAAAAGTATGGTATGTTAAAAAGCCTCAGGGTTGTTATAAATATGAAGGCTAATTTATCCAAATCACCACTACAAATTTCGTTTAAAATTTAGCAAAATATGATGATTAATGACAAAGTCCTGTCTAAATCGCAATAAAACTACTAAGGTTCAGTAATAATTGACCAAAATGAACTTTATACACCATCATTACAAGCTGGATTTTTTTAATCAAATACGATTTAATCTGAAAACGTATTTATGACACAATAGAAATAAGTTTAGGCTCTTATTTATAATATACAGTATAAGAATTTGTCCAAAGACTGTTTTGGTTCAGTTAGGCCTACTCTTTTTGATGGACAACTAGCAATAACTTTATTTGACGTAGGTCTAAGTTATGGATGGATTTTTATTTGGTTTTAGCTTTTAGGAATAGGTGTGAGTGAAAAAGTTTGTGCAATACTTTTGCACCATTTATTGCTTAAAAATCCTAATCAATGAAATAATCACTTAAAATATTACTGTACATAAACAGTTTGAAATAGGTAGTACCTGAACAAATAGGCTACTCAATTTAACACTCAAAAGTGTTGTTTACATTTTTATTGGAATTTCACATCTGACTTGCTTCATAATTAATTACCACTTTATAACAAATTAATCAGAACTCTTTACACTTAGGCTTAGCAATTAATTACAAAGTTTATTAATCTTACCTCAAATTCAGAAGATACTTTTCAAACACCCAATGTACAAGGTCATTTTTCTTACAAAAATATTCCTACTACCATTTTGTATTCAAAACGATAAAAAAACAAACACCAGCACAACACTATTAACACCACTCACTTGTAGAAAATTTTCTTACAAAACAAGCTAACGCTTTCTATGAATTTAATATAAAAAAGACAAAGTTAAAACTAAACAAAAATCAAAAAAAGAATATTGTTTAACATGTTTACCGATATGACAGTTCAATTACGGTTAAAAACACTTATTTGACGACATGACATGTGCCTTCTACATCATGTTTACGGTCTAACTGCTCTGTTCACCTGAGCACAAAGAACTCGCGCACACAGTATTTGTAACTTGAATGAAAGTTTGTCTACTTAACCTCACATTCTACATCAACACTAAAGTTACGGTTATACTCGGTAGAGTGTAGCACTCGTTGATCTTAGACAGCCAAACAAATAAATACATAGTAGGTGTTTGTTTCATACAAAAATATAAGCTTATTATAAGTTACAGCTTAAAAATATATACTTATAATATATTTATAAGTATTTGGTAGTAAATTATTAGTTATATTTATTATTAATGTAACATATCGATCCTATACTATATTTCATAAGCATGAAAAACATATAAATCAAACTATAAATTTTGGAGTGTAAAATATAAGCCGGTTTGCACTCCACATAGATTTTTGTACTCTAAAGAAAGTTTTTTTATTTTTACAAAATGTTACAACTGAGCTTATCTCATCTAGCAACTTCCTATCTGACAAATTCACTATTTGATGGGTAACTTCCCAGTTGTTGTTCCCATATAAAGATTACTGAACTACATCAGATCCGCTGGTTTGGTTCTCTTGAGCCGTCGAAGTGAACAAGGTTCATCCACCATCCTTCGTGTTTCGGTGTTCGGATGTCCCTGGAGTCGCTGCTGGTGTCTTTCTGCGTGCTTTTATATTACTTCTTCAACCGTTTCAATCTTCAAGTCTCTGTGTATATCCGAGTTCCTGATGTACCAGGGTGCATTCACTATACCTCTGAGCACTTTGTTTTGAAAAATCTGAATTAGATTTCTGTTAGTGGGCTTGGTACATCCCCATAGCTGGATACCATATTCCCACATTGGCTTTAGGATTTCTTTATATAGGAGCACATTATTGTAAGTGCTCAGCCCTGCACTTCTTCCAAGTAGCCAGTGCATTTTTCTATATCTAATGTTTAGCTCGTCCTTCTTTATTTTAACATGCTCCTTCCAGCGCAATTTAGCATCTAGCGTAAGTCCCAGGTACTTAGCAGTATTGCTATAAGGGACAATGTCTTTATTTCTACTGGGAGATGTTGATATTTCAGATTAGTGAAGTTGATGTGTACTGACTTAGTTTCATTCCACTTGACCCTCCACTTTTTAGTCCAGTGATTTACTTCATTCAGAGCTCTCCGCAAGATGCTAGTTGACTCTGCTATAGAGTTTCCCACTGCCACCAATGCTGTATCATTAGCAAATGTTGCAATGTCCACTCCCTCCGACTTTGGTATGTCTCTAGTGTAGAGCAGGTAAAGTACTGGGCCAATTATGCTGCCTTGTGGTACACCAGCTCTAATTGGTTTTAATTCAGAGTACTCTCCCTCATATTTTACCCTGAAATATCGCTCAGTGATATATGATCTTAGGATTTTATAGAATTGTTTGGGGAGGTCTCTACGCATTTTATACTGTAGCCCCTGATGCCATACTCTGTCAAATGCCTGAGATACGTCCAGGAAAATGCTAGAACATATCTTTTTTTTCTCAAGTGCGTCTTATTTTAAGTTACAGCTTAAAAATATATACTTATAAAGTATTTATAAGTATTTGGCAGTAAATTATTAGTTATATTTATTATTAATGTAACATATCGATCCTATAGTATTTTTCATAAGCATGAAAAACATATAAATCAGACTATACATTTTGGAGTGTAAAATATAAGCGCCGGTTTGCACTCCACATAGATTTTTGTACTCTGCGAGAAAGTAAAAACTAAAATAGTTAACCTCTAAAAGTTCAAATAATCGGGATTCTATTCTAATTTAGCATGCAAATTAGGTTTGTTGAATATAATTGTAAACCTTGTCGCAAAATTTCAAATGACAGCCGTTTAATTTCAACCTTCTTATCGGTTCCTTAAAACTGGTGTCAGTATTTTCACCACTACCCAGACGCGAACTTGACCAAAATTCAAACATCCCGTCGATATTTATTCTGTATCAAGATTAGAATTTTACCCAAACTTCCTTACTTGCACAGAAACACAAAACAATAATTGTAAATAATATAGTTTGATACATGACAGAGCGGATATTTGTCGCGTTCCACAATCCACCCCCACTCGCTGAGCTCATGTACGCTACTTTCCGTTCTATGAAATTCGTTCAATGTTTTGACAATCGCTTATGACAGAACGGAGAACTGCTGCGTTTCTAAATCAATCTCCACCAATTGAGCTTGTGTAGGCCACGAAATTTCAGTTTATCCAAATTCGTTCAATATATTGACAGGAACACACGTTATGGCATATGAGAGAAGAGAGGAGGCGCGACTTTAATTAATTTTTTTTAATTGTGTTTTCATTGATTTGGTTATTTCAGTGAAATTTGAAGAAAAATGACCCAATCTCGTGTGAAAAATCTAATTAGCAAAGTAGCAAAAGTGAATAATTTGAAGAAAACAAATCTTGTTTGAGCTCTAGGGCAAGAAGTGTATATACATACCACCGACATCTACGGATGTACAGTCAAGCTTATACCATTCTAAGAACTACACATTTTGTGGACCTCAAGGTCTTATTTAAACAAACTCAGGGCATGGGTTTCGGAAAGAGTGGGCAATTTTTGAAGAGAAAACATTAAAAAATATTGAATGTATGCATTTATTTTAAAAATGTTTTATCTCGAAACATTTCCAGAACCCCGGCATGGGAAGTTTCAGCACAATGGCCAACAAGCCAAGGCTATGCAGATGCTGGTAGGGTCTTGAACGTATGAGTCATCTTCCCTTCTACGCCCGCCTCTCCGCTCGCAGGACTTATCAAAATAAAATATTTGCAACGAAAACACAAAAGTTTCATGGTTCCATAAATCAAAGTTGGGGAAAATATTCTCATTTAATTGAATTTTTGGAACAGTATGTAGGGCTATAATTATATGGTAGTAGTTTATGTTAAATCCAAGTCATAGGTCGTAGTTCACACAATAAATTTACTATTGCAAATTTTATAATATATTTTAAATTAAGATAGAAGTAACTGAATTTCGAGTTGAAGGCTTCCAAGCTGAATTGGCCAGTTTAGATATTATTGAGAAACCCATATGTCCACTTGTAAAACACTTTACACGTGCACCTATGTGCTATCCCCCACTAATAGGCTCTCATGGACCCAGATGATAAGATAAATCTATTTACAGACACCCTGCAACAAGTTTTCAACCAAATACTCAGACCTCTGACTCAGTTTTCACTGACACAGTTGAAAACAACACTCTACAATTCGCCTACTCTCCTCACCAACACTCTATACACAAAACAACCCTTGCAGAAATTAAGTGGGCGATTTCACACACAAAGGCCAAGAAAGCTCCTGATCCAGACACTATTGGAAATACAACACTTTATAACTTATCGGAGAAAACGCTCAGGTTCTTTACAAACATATGTAATGCAATTCTCCGCACTCAACATTTCCCTACTGCTTTGAAAGAAGCTAAAATATTAGTTTTTCCCAAGCTGGGGAAGGACAAGCATAGGCCCAAATCCTACAGACCTATTAGTTTGTTGAAAACAATGAGCAAGGTCTTTGAGAAGATCCTGCTCAAACGTATCAATAAACATATACACACACACAACATCTTGAAGCCGGAGCAATTAGGTTTCAGAAAAAACACTCCACAACACTTCAACTACTGAGAGTCATTGAATATGCTACCAGGGGTTTCAATGATATACTCAATCGACCGGGTCAGTCTTCCTTGACATTGAAAAAGCCTTTGATAGGGTTATGCAATACAACTTCCCAGATGGGCTGATACACTTCATAAGGTCTTAGATAGCAGACACTGCAAGTTCAGGGTTGCGTAGGATAAACAACATCCACACATTTGACAATACAAGCTGGCATTCCTCAAGGTTTGCTCATCGGGCCTGTATTTTTCAATATCTACATCAACGACATTCCATCACTTGATAACACCAATGTGGCAATATATGCAGACAACACCATGATATCCGCACAGTCATGGCAACCATGTATGATCTACAGTAGGATACAAACTTCACTAAACAATATAGACCCTGGAGAGGAAAGATAAATATGTCCAAGTGCCAGGCGCTTTTGCTTTCTAAAAGAAACTCACACACCATTATATGCCCTTACACTTATTCAACGAAGACATTCACTGGCAGATCAGATTAAGTACCTCGGGCTTATCCTAGATAGGAAACTGACTTGGTCTGCCCACATATCGGACACAATTAAAAGAGCAAACATGACACTGTCACAACTATATCCATTGTTCAATAAAACAAGTTCTCTTCAATTGAGAACAGCCACCTCGATCTATTTATCTGTACTTAGAAGCGTCATCACCTATGCTGCACCAGCGGGACACACACATGCGCAGACTACAGATATTCCAAATTTGAGAATAATCCATGACCAACCTTGATCTCTCATTTGGGCCCATAAAGCCATGTGCATAGCCTACTACATACCCAAATTTCACTTCTTTGCTTTCTAGCTCTGTTTCAGACCAAAGGGTGCACCGCAGCTGCATGAGCCAAGCTGTCACCACCAGGACGCAGTTACATGCAGTCTAATCTTGCATGCTTTTTAGTATCGAGTGGGCAGCAGAAGAAGATGTAGCTTGTAGCTCCTCCAATAAATTCTCTAACAAGATATTGTAAGGTAACTCCCACCCTTCACCTTGCATGCCACATATACCAAACCTGGGCTCCTACATGATCTGTCGCGAGGTGCCCATGGAAAGAGCTTCTCAGCTTGGTACATGGAAAAACCTTCCTGTTTCCTTGTCCTATGTGATAGGGGTACCAACAGGAAGAAAGGTGGTTTTTAGTGAGTAAGAATCTCACAATATTGGGAAGTGCGAATTTCTCCCTAAATTACTCTACTTACCTGCACACTAGCATTGTTTACATGAACTAAAAGATTGTGATTGTTATTTAAAAAATAATTAATAAATCTGTAATATTATTTATCGACTTTCCCTCAGTGAGACGGGACAATTTGACAAAATTTTTAGTAAATTGTTTCGCCTCACTGAGAAAAATATGTCGGTAATAAAATTGCAGATTTAATATTTCAAAACAAGAATGTATGTGAATAAAGTGCTGTTATCTGGCGTAACAGATTTGCATTATTTAGTACATTAATTCGACAAAAGTTTGTACTATTTAACATACTTCCATAAATTTTTTAATGAATGACTTTCTTTTCAAGATTCCATAAAAAGTGGTTATTTGAACAGACTCAGTAAAAGAATTAGCTGTGAAAGAATTATTGAACTAATCAAGAGAATGCGAACTTTTTTTGCAAAAGTGGTTAATAAGTGCTAAATCAAAGGAAAAGTTGCAGATAACAAACCTCCACACAGGTTGACTTTTCTAGATACTGTAAGTGGTTTGTTAATAAAGAGGCAAAGATGCCTTTTTTAGTAAAAAATTTAATAAATGTTCAGCAGTAAATTTCAAATAATAATATTTTGCCGATTTGTGAGAGAGACTCTTGCGGTGGGGACTAAATTAACATGCTTGTTGATCATTTGTTTGATTCAAATGTAAAAAGTGGGAGGTTGGAAATGAAAAAAAATTAAGGCTTCTGGTAATAGTTACAAAACTAATCATGGTTTGAAGATAATGCACCAAAATCCTCAGTTTGGTAAACAAAATTGATAATTTAAACTTATTTTGTCATAAACACTTACCGGTACTTGATGTTTTTGTAGTGACTGAGCATGCTTTTCCAGATTATCCAGTTGATTGTTTTTGCATTGAGGTTTTACTCTATTGTAAACAATTTTAATAATGCTATTAAAAAGGGGGTGGGAGTGGAATTTTTACAAGAAATTGTGTTCTTGGATAGCCTTTCAATGCTTTTGAGTCTCTTTCTCTTGAGTTACATTTTGAGCTGCTGGAGTGTAGAGTTGCACTGAGAGGGGAATTTTTGATTACTTTAGGAATATACAGATCTCCAAGTGGAGACATTGGAGTTTTCTTTAGAAACCTGATTGATGTTTCACAGTTCTGTTTTTTTTATTAAAAAAAAAAAAAAAAAAATTATAAAAATGTTGATTTTGTCTTGTGTGTGGATAGTAACATTAACGTTTTAGGAAATAAAAAAAGCAAATACGAATTTACAAGATATTTTTAATGTTTTTGGATTGAAATGGTTGGTGTGCTCGCCTACTCGGGTGATGGGATCCTCTGCTATCTGTAGTGATAATGTCATTTCAAATATACCTCAGAACATGATTATTCTAAATGTTGTTCAATCACTTCTGATCGTTTTGCACAGGTGATTAGTCTCAGAGAAGTGTTCCCTGTAAGTTTTGAATCATAAAATGGGATGGTTAGGGAATTAAGAACATAAAATATTAGAGAATTGAAATTTTCAATAAACAAAAATAAAGATGTAAATTCAAATTTTGAAATATGCTGGCATTGAGTGTTATATCAATAAACCTTTAAATTGCTATTTAGATTATTTTTTGTTATGTTTAACAAAAGTTGATAGCACTGTCTTTTTGTTGATCATCAATGTTGTCATAAAAGTATGCACACGATTTTTGTTCTCAGTCTTCTTTGTGTAAAGCTCGTTGTAATTTATTGCTGGTGTTAACTAAAACTATATTCAACACATTTGTTGCATTATTCCTTTTAAATCTATTTTGATTATGCGCCCAGAAGGAATGTGTCGAAAGTTTAAACGTAAAGTTGGTAACCTAGAAAAATGGCTGTTAACAAATTTAATAAATAAAATGGTGAGTCATGCTAACAATAAACATGGAATTGTTCTGTTTAATGGAGATCATTTTGATAACTGGAAATTTATATTACATTTGCATCTAAAGGCTATGGAGGTTATGGATTTGAATGATATATTAAAAACTGTGGAACCAATCAAATGATTGGCATTTGAAAAATAATAAAGTCTGTATGGTAATTATTCAATATGTAGCGATTCACATCTGGAATATGTAAAAGAAACCGAGGTAGCATTTGAAATGGTACAAAAATGGAGTCAATATTTAGCAAGAGAGGCACATGCTCCAAATTTTATTAACTAGAAGAACTTATGGTATTGAAATATCAATATGGGGTCAATTTACAAGACCATTTCTCTAAGTGTGGCAGAATTTTTAAAGAACTAAAAAGAGAATTTAGAGAATTTGGGAAGCAGTTTTGAAGTATAATGACATGTCATGCTTCTTATTATTATCTATATCCACAGAATTTGAAAACGTGGTCACAGCAATACGAACTTTGTCAGATAATGATCTAAAATTAGAGTTCGTCAATAGTAGACTTTTGGAGTTTTCAATAAATTAAAATTTGAAACAAATTCTTTAACTGTAAGAGATGTGCCTTCTTCATTTAATGTAGAACAAAAGGTAGTAAAGTACTTCAAGTGTGGTAAAATGGGATATAAAGCAAAGTAATGTTTTAGAAATAAAATTAATAAACAAGGAAATAAGGCTAATTATGTACAAGGAAATGATGGTGAGAAGTAGTTAGATGATCATGTCCAAGTGCTGATGTCCAATCAAGTAAAACAGAATGGTATACAGACTCAGATGCAACACATCACTATATCAATTTGTTGGTGAACAAACACAGATTCACAGAACCTAGGACATTACAGCTGGCTGAACAGAGCAAATTCATGGAGGCAGTATGTGTTGGAGACTTTGAGGCAGTGAGTAAATTAGGGAATAAAAGTGTGTCAATTAAAATTAAAAATGTCATGTGTATTCCAAGTTTGAGGGTAAATTCATTCCAATTTCTACAATAGAAAAGGTTGGTTTTAAAATTGTTTCTGCTGATGGCAAAATCATTATTAAAAAAGGGAAACGTATTTATGCTGAAGGCTTCAGACAAAATAATTTATATAAAATAATCTTTGAATGTAGAAAAAATGAATATGCAAACCTGGCAGCAAGAAATAAAGATAAGGAATTTTGGCAGCTCAGGTATGGACATAACTCATTATCAAAAATTGAGAATTTAAATTTAGTAAATGGAATGCAGTTTGCAAATTCTGAAATAACTATATGTGATGTGTGCGTAAGATGTAAACAGAAATGTTGGCCTATCAGACCAACGTCTCGAAATGACAATTGTCTATTGAATATTGACATTATGCTGGCATTGAGTGTTATGTGTACAAGCCTTTAAAATCCTAGTTAGGTTAATTTGTGTTACGTTTAAAAAAAAATTGATAGCAGTGTCTCTTTGTTGTTCATCAATGTTGTCATAAATGTATGTAAGCAATTTTTTTTCTTGGTCTTCTTTGTGTAAAGCTCATTGTAATTTATTACTGGTGTTAATTTATTAAAACTATACTCAACACATTTGTTGCATTATTCCTTTTAAATCTAACAATCTCCAATATATGTTGGATTTTCAGTTAACTGTATGCACTATTGGATTAGTTGATAAGTCTCTGCTGTTTACGACTTCTATTTATCAAAAACAGCTGAAAGATTTAAACCGTGTTTTATTTTATCTGCTATGGTGAGTCCACACTGAGCAAACATGTTTGCCGAAGAAGTTTGCTGAGCAATGTTAATTGTTCTGTCAGTATGGACGTGTCGCCAAATAAAACAAGATAACAGCTGGAGATGCAGTAGCCATATTGTTTTCTGTACAATGTTCACTCTATAAGCAAACTGTAATTAACTGACAATGGTTGTGGTGCAAGTTCATTTATGTCATAGTTGACATCGTTGAATGACTGTTTGTGTTGTGCAGTGTTTATAACAGTGACTGGGTATTGTTATTATAATAACATCCACACACTATGAGTGAAGAACAGCATTCAGGTGTAAGCCTAACAAATGTCTCTGGCAAAAACTTTTGGAGTACAGAAAAACTGTAATGTTAATACAGATATATGAAAGATACAGATTTTTATGGGATACAAAAGAAAAATTCCATCTCAATAGGTACAAATGGAACATACTTTGTACCCCCAAATTAATATTTTGATTAATTGTCAGATTTTGAGGAGACATAATATTTATGGTTTTTAGGTAATGAGTTAAAAATTATCACAAGTGGTACAAATAAAACAAATCATTCATAATACAGTATTTCAATTTATTATTATATGTTCCTACACAATTATAGGCTTACAGTAAGATTTAACAGAATAATACTGTAATTATATAAATTCAAATTTAACATAGTTTATCAATAACCACTTTAAAAACATTTAGGTTACATTTAGATGGATGTAAAAAATTTTAAATTATTACAATTTGTGTAATTTTCACCTATTTTAATAAAATGAAATTTACATTTCTTTCTACTTCTTTAATTTCAAATAAAATTCTGAAATTCTATTAAAAATTTATTTATCTTTACGAGTAGGTATTTTTAAACGGTATTTGACCTCATCTGCTGCAAGAGCTAATCTTCTTATATTACTTAAGCACCCAGCAGCAGCTTCTTGAAGTTCTTTATCTTCAGAACCAATGGCCTCTAGTAAAAACTGGAAAAAAAAACATATACAATATTATCACTGTCTATTACTGTACACCGCAATAGCTAAAGATGTTATTTTTATGCTTATCAAAGAGATCAAATAGTTTCCATAACTGTAAATACAATTACTATTGCAATTTTACCCTTTTTTACTCTAACTGATAATATTATAATTTTGGTAGCTCTTGGGTTAGGCTCTCCAAGACCTTTTCATTTTTTCTTTCTCTGTTATTTATGATTTCTTTTTTCATCTTTTTTTCGTAGCAATTGTTAAATTAAACTAGACACAATTATATGCCTAGAACAAAATGAGTTTCATTGTCCCCTAAAATAACTTAAATTATGGAATATTTTAATCTCAGTAATCTTGTAGATCCCGGACACATAAGAGTCCCGAGTTAGCGGAAATGAGGAGACAAACTCGTGGCTTTAAAGCAGGAGCTGAATGTCCCTTCATCTGCCCAGAACCTGTGGAATATAAAGAATACTTTGGCACATAGGTGTGATAATAATAATTATTATTATTATATTAATAATAATAATAATAATAATTATTATTATTATTATTTATTTATTGCCATCAAACAATTGCTTGTAGTAGACATTGTCAGCTTATATCTAATACACAAAAATCATAAAATACTTAATACAGTTTGAAATTTCATATAATTAACATCACTGTCCAATCCAGAATCTTCGTTATAGAAAGCTTTCTTTTTTAACCATTTATCAATTCCTAATTTAAACTTCATGCGTTGGTGTTCACAAGAACATCTCGTTGAAATTAAATTTAGAGAAACATACATCCTTGGTGCTATAGCATCTGTAGAGGTAGATCCATAGATCCATAGCAACTCAAAATGTGTACTACAGCCTCTGGGTTAATATAAACCATCCTACTTTCAACATCAAGTTCAAGATGTACACCAAATATCTTAAAGGATAGGAAGATTTCGTCCCGGTAGCTACAAGGTCACTATGGGCTACGAGGGGATGAAGAAACTGACAATAAAACCATGATAGCTAATAACTTGAACCCCGTTCTTCTTGCTAAACTACCCTTAAGTAACTGCTTACTTCTGTCACAGACTATTAAGAGGTAAGTGGACTGAATGAATGAACAACGAAACAAGTGGTTATTTCCACGCTATTTTGAAAATCCCAAATGATGTCAGTATCTAGTATGATGTACAACGTTCCATTCCAACTTCTTTGCTGCAAAAGCAAGAACCGGACGTATTGTTACCTGTCTCATCTGTTCCGTTTTGGTATTGTTCAGTCATCCTTGTGTTTGGTTTGTCAGGAACAAAAGCAAACCTTTCAGCATTTTTTCTCAAGTGTTTGGAACTAATTGAAGCTGATGGTACAACTGGACTATACACTGTATCAGATTCTTACCAACCCTGATCATTGCAAATTGGTTAGTTATATGAGAGACATCGTTAGGTTGGTATTACTTGATAGACTCCAAGAAGTAAAACATAAGTAAATACAAATTACAATAATATTAGACATAAATTTTAACAATTCTGTTGTTTACTTCAGAATTATGTCGTGTATTAAAAATGGTGCCTGGACTATTTGTTGGATGAATGTTATTTCATAATTTCAGACATTAGACATTCATTAAGGAAACTGAAAAATAGAATTTCAATAATACAGGGTGAAAACTAGAAATGAAGGTAGGTGAACTACAAATCTCTTTACAAAATAACTTCTATTGGTGTAGCTTAAAAATAATTAGAAAACAATTGTCAACTTTCTATTATAATATTGTTAAGTTATTAACGAGTTGGAGAGAGAACTAGTCAAAAGGAATTAGCATTGCAAAAATGGGATTGAATATAAATTTGAGAAAGAATAACGTCTTGAGATGGGCAGAAACAAAGAACCTATAAGGAAAGTGACAATGGGTGTATTAAATCTCAAAAGTGTACTGTAGATAATTCAATTATCTATGTAACAATGTCATCACCAATGGCAAGAGACAAATGAAAATTTATAACATTGTGATGGAACATAGGAGCCAAAACAATTATGTATGAAGTGAACTATTAGTTAGTGCCGGCACGTGATTAGGTTGCAAGGTTGCACAACCCCCATTACATATAATATCAAAATAATATTTAAAAAAATTTTAATCTAAACATTTTTTGAAAATATTAATACAATTTCAAGTTTTATCTACAACATTTTAAACAAAAAAGAGATAAAAAAGTACAGTGTAGAGCTGGTGATAACTAACAGAAGTGTGTGATTTTGAGCATTTTAAAATCCGACAAAGTTTCATTATCATCATGTATATGAACTGTCAAAACAAAAACTTTATGATGGCGCTTCAGCAATGTCTGGTGTTTCTAATGGTGTCAAGGCTGTAGTTCAGGAAACATATCCTGGTGCACAATACATTCACTGTCATGCACATCGAGCAGCGTCTGTAGATAGAGATGTTAGAATTTTCTTTGTGAATGTTCAGGGACTATAATGTACATTTTTTCCGACTAGCCCACAGAACATCAATCCTGGATGAAGTAGTTAACAAAAAAATGCCTAGATTGACTCAAAACAGATGGAATTTTCAATCAAGAAGTGTAACTATGATTCATGATCACAGACAGGATTTGATCAAATGTATGGAGACCATACTTAAATCAGATCATTTGAAAATGACAGTACTTTAGCTCAGGCATCAGGTCATCTAATAACCCTACAAAATTCTAACTTTATATTTTGGCTTTTATTTTTTCGCAAGATTATGCTATTTGTTGTCTAGTTTTTTGGAAATTTACAAAAAGTGGAAAATGATCCAACTGTTTACAAAGAGAGGTCTTGATATATTTGAAGAAAACATTTCAAAAATTAGAAACTCTATGAAAGAAGAGTCTGAAGATAAAAATCAAAAAGAAAGCTCTTCAAAGAGACGAAAGACTGACAAAAAAGAATTGAAAAGACAAGCGAAGGAAGGATGAGACAAGGGTGGTTTTAACCCAAACCAAAGACAGATTTCAATTTTCTGGACATCTTGCAGGAGCAACTTTGTTTATAGTTAATAAATTCCCTGACTTTGCCTTAGTGTTTCCAGAAAAAGCTTTAAGAACTGTTTGTGAGGATTATAAAAGTCTGCATTTAAAAAAGCTTAGAAACCATCTATAGTGTACAAGAGTTTAGGACAATGTCAGGTGTAGTTGTTTGTTTAGTTTCCTCAAGGAATCACATGACACTTAGAGTGAAGTGATTAAACTTTTAGAAATTTTAATCACTGTACCTATGAACAGTAAGTTTTTTTCAACTCTCAAAAGAATTAAGACTTTTCTAAGAAATAACATGGGTGAGGAGTGACTGTCAGCATTGTTAATAGAAAAGGATCTCATCATGGAAATCCATTATATCAATCAGAGAGTTATGGAAAAGTTCGCCCACCAGAAAGAAAGGCCAATGGACTTCCTTTTCAAATAATGTAATTTTAATAATTTATTCGAATTTTTATCCTTAATACAAATATATGTTTGAAATGATACTAAGTTTATGGTTTATGGGCTCCAAATCAAAAGTACATTCTACAATACAAATATAAATACACACACACACACACACACACACACACACATACACACACACTTATATATATATATATATATATATATATATATATATATATATATATATATATATATATATTGTTATTTAAAACACTTGCAATCCCCAAGTTTTTCAAGCACCAGCCACCACTGTTATTAGTCAATTAATATATGGGGCAGAGATATGGAGAAAGAAAGATTTGACCAGACTGCAGGCGAGAGAGGTGAGATTTTTGAGAGGTAGAAATAGTTACAAAAAGGGATGAAGAACTTTGGAATAAACTCAAAGTTTAATAGCTTTTAAGAAACAATTAAGGGGAAACATTTGGAACAGTTTTGTACACGTAATAAGCATGGAGGAAATTTAAATGTCTACAAGATAATGATCTTGTCTGTAGCCTTCCCTTTTCTATTCGAGGGAACGCTACGGACAAGATGGAATGTTATAACCCAAGGAAGTAGACTGAAGACGGGTAGGGGAATGAAAGGTGTTATGCCAGACGACCTGCCAATGATGATGATGATGATGACAATTAAGATATCCTATTAAATAAGTTTTAAATTCTGTTTATTAATTAAACTACCATACTTACAGGTACAACTCCACTTTGATGAAGTGTGATGCAGTTAAAAGGATCTGCAGAAAGATTGCATAAAGCAAAAGTAGTCTTTTGTTGTACAGCTTTGTTTGGGCACTCCATGTATTTTACTATGTGCGGAACTGCTCCTAGTCGACCCAACTCAAAGCAGTTATTGCCCCATTTACAACAATTAGCAATAGCTGAGGAAAGGTGCTCCTTTACAAATTCATCATCCTGTTTAGAAGATACGGAAATAAGTTTTTATACATTTAATTCTAACGTAACAAATTAGAATTACCTGTTGGTTTTTAATAAATTTGTCAAAAAAATAAAATAAATAAATAAAAATTCGATTCAATTAAAATTTTAACTTATGAAGCTGAGGACATAGAATTTCTAAAGGTATCAACATGATACTTTGTATCAAGTACATGTTTCTAACAGTCAAATTACTAAATCACATAGTACCTTTTTAAATACTAGATACTTTAGTCTATTTGCAGTTAGAGCGTTGTTTTATACTGAAGGTCTAGGTATATATCTAATTTCACAGCGCATCCAACAAATTTGAAAAGTAAACTGATTATCTAAGGACTTTGCAAACAATGGGGGGGCCCCTTCTAGTAGTGATGATCCCACATACACAAGTTACCCACTTCAGTTGAGTTATAGTCCTGAGTCAAAGAGAACTTAACAAATTGACATGTGCCATCATGGTAGTTACCCAGCCCCATCATACAATTAGAATTTTGTAGGAAATGTTAAATTGTATTAGTACATCAAGGGCGCTATCCAGTAGGATAAGTTTATTTAAAACAGTTGTTACACAGGTTTCCTGAATATCGTAATTGTGTATATCACTACTTTCTTGACATTGGCCAGGTGTTAACTGGTTCCATAGATGGTTATAGAGTTTAATTAACTATGAAATGCAGTGACTTGGAGAGCTCATTCTATATGTAAAAAAAAAAAAAAAATTGTATAAATATAGGTCCTAAAATTCTTAGTTTTCTGATTTATTTACAAAAGAAACATTATAACTATGGGAATAGATGAGATATTGGGTTCAAATTTGGTACACTCTGTTATTTATGTTAATTTTTACAAGTACACTAAAAATAAAAACTTTATTTTGTATTATTTTTAAAATGGCCACCGTTTAAAATATTTAATGTCAAATACTTCAAAAACCATTAATTTTACAAAAAAATATACAAAAAGTCAAAATATTTTTGTTTTTGGTAAATAAGGAGAGAAGTTGTCCGATCAATTTAAGTACAAAATCTCAGTAATTCCGCTTCAAAATAGTGTTTTTCAATAAAATAGAATTTAATGAACAAAGCTAATGGTTTTTTATCTCTAACAATTCATTATTTACTTAACAATCTATGAAACTGACAAATTCTAACATATTCATTAGGGTAGCCACATTGAATTCACTCATGGGGCACATCTGCACTACATTCACTATTATAAGTTGACATTACTACACTTCTATGACATAAGATTCCGGATGACTAGGTCTCTGAAACCCAGTCCTAGTAAAAGAACTATAGGTCAAGTAAGGTAAATATATATGCAGGTCTGGTAGTTCTTTAACTAGGTCTGGTTAGATAACCAAATATATAATATACCTTAAAATTTATAATATATATATATATATATATATATATATATATATATATATATATATTATAAATATATAATATACCTTGTTACACGGCATGATTGATACTGACATTTCTTAAAATGGAACTATTTTCCACGCGGAAGAAACAAACATTGATAGATTTTACTTAAAATGATGAAATATGTGTCGAAATCAACTCTAAATGCCATAAATAAGTCATTTTAAATCGCTGATTTAGGATACAAATAATGAATTGTGAAAGATAAAAAGTGGTAAGCGTATTTAATAAGTATCGAAATGATGAAAAAAATGCTATTTTAAAGAGGAATTGATGAGATTTGAAACTTAAATCGATTGGACAACTTTCCACCATATTTACCTTGTTTTTTAATAACTAACAAAATTTTATTTTTCTGCAGTTCTTCAAAAGGTAACCGAGTTGTTGACAAAAAACTAAAAACATAATTTCTTTGTAATTGTTTGCAACACCTACAACTTTATGATACCATTATAAATTGGGAAAGATGACAAAGGACCAAAATTGGTATTCAAAATAAATAGAAGAAGTTCCAAAATAAGTTATACAGTACAGTATGTTTAAAGCAGTATATTTAAGTTCTGTTAAAATATGATTTTTTTGGTTTGATTTGAATTAAAAATATGGAATAATTTATTTGGAGAAATTTTTATTTTATAATTTTGCAATACACTAATAATAGCCAGAAAATCCTTTCTTTTGCTTGGAGTTTTACACCCGATCGGCCACTCTACAAATACATTTTATTTACTGATGAGTTTTCCCCCCTAGTTGTTTAAAGAGGAATAACCTCACCCTCTTATAAAAAACGGGAAGAAAAGAACATAAAATATTGACAACTAGCTCTCAAACAAACACTCTAGTAGCATCAGGGTTTATTATTATTCTCTGTGTTCAAGTGTTAGTGAATGTGTGAACGATTGATCTTCCATTACAGAAATTGAAGAACACAATACAGTCAGACTGAAAAAGGTTTCTTCCTAAAAATGTATTGATCAAAGTACAATTTGTCTTGGCTAAATACTGTGTTGTTTCTTGACTTTGGCCTAAAGAACTACCAAACCACTTGAGAAATTTGGTAAACATTTTCCAACCTGTCAGCTGAGATTCCTGGATCATTCATCGAGCACTATGCCTCAAGATACTCAGTTCTAATGCTTTATCCCACTATGGGTAGAGTAGAGGACTCCTTTTTCTTTTCCAAGAGATTCTCCACTTATTTTCTCCTCAAATCTATCCCTTCAATTAATCTAAAGATAAGTTCATTTTTATGGATTCTTCCAACTCTTCTGGCAGATGCAATTTTTAGGGAGGCGAGTCTCATAGACTTTTATACCTTAGCACAATATCATTTTACATACCTTTACACTACAGTTATACTGGGATTCTTTTTTCAGACTTTTCGGCGACCTGTCTATTCTAAAAACAATTCAATATCTTATTAAGAATTTCTTATTTTATTTTATTATTAAGATACCACATCCATGGTATAAACACTACAAATGTCCAATAAATTATAACAAAGAAAACAATATTATAAACATCAAACCATAACCTAAAATATGTTCTTAAAACAATACTTACAAATACAATGAAATTAATACTAATAATAAAACTATGGAGAAACAATTAATGGTTATAAATAAAAAAAACTAATCAGGTAATAAAAGATCATATCCAACTATACCAAAACAATAAAATCATGGTGCAGGAATTCTTCAACAGAAATAGACAAAAGACTGTGCTATATTGAATAGCCTTTATACTATTTTTATAAAATTCTGCACCTGCTTTGGAAGGAACTTGAATGCAGGAATTTAATCTGTGATGTCTGGTATGATAATAAGCTTGTCTGGTTCCATTATTGTGAATATCCTTATTCACAAGATCATACTTAAATTTGAAATAAAGCAACACTTCAAGTAAATACATACAAGGTATTGTAAAAACTACAAGTTCCCTAAAAGTAATTTTATAAGTTGAAATGGTTTTAGTCCTGCTAAAACTCTAGTAGCTTTCTTTTTCGGAACAAGCACTCGGTTCATATTCTGAACTGGTTTTCAAAGAAGATTATCAAAGAAGAATCTCATAGTTTGTATAAGGATATACTAGGCTATAATAACCTGTTTAAATAATTAAGTATTATAACTCAGTTTTATATTCCTTGACTTATTTTACCACTATTATTGTTCATGTTCATCCCAGGTCTACTAATTATTAAAAAGAAGACAAAAATACTTTGCTGACAACATGTGTTTTATTGGAAGAGAAGAGGAACCCATACAGCCTTGGAACCTACATCGACTCTTTACTGTGATGATTAGGCCTTAACATGAAATGAACAGTAAGGCTAGTAAATCATTATTTCCATTTCAACTTTTACTTCTGTGGCATGTTATGAACGGCCATCAAAATATGCCTGGGTTCTTATTTAATAATTAAATATCAGATCAGTGGTTCAGTATTTTATTAGCTCTTATCTTTGACATTAAACTTATATCCATTTCCCTGATACTTTACTACAACACTTTACTACAAGACTTTAATACAATAATTTAAATACAAAACTTTAATACAATAATTTAACTACAAAACTTTAATACAATAATTTAAATACAAAACTTTGATACAATAATAGGAATTCAATTAAACTATAAAACAGAACAATATTATTTATTCAAAGCCCAGAAGTATTCCAACTTTTGTTATATTTTAAATGAAAGAAATTATAAATGTTTTTATTGGTGACTTTATGTATAGAAATGCTTGCTTACGGTTTGTTGCGTAGATTTCCTGGGCCATCTTCAACCACGGCTAGCCACACAGCCGTGTATCTTCCAAGCTCCAAAAAAGACAAGAGACCCCCTCCAGATCATGCTGACCGCTTATATACCTTTAGGAGTCTTGGCTGTCCTAGTTCAAATGCAAGACAAGCATTTCAACATTTTTTTTAACTGTTTCCCAATAGTTGGATTATTCTGAGCTTTGTGAATATGATTTCTTCCTAATCTAACCTAATATTAACTTATTCCTAACAGGCAACAAGTACAATGTAGATATCATTATTTTATCAATGACACTAAGTAAAATGAAGAACTTATTTTCTTTCGTTCACCAATCATAAGGCAAGCTATATTACACAGACCATAAAATTTCAGAGTTCAGAATAATTCGAATTCTACCCTTATTTTAAGCTTAAATGAATTAAATAGATGCTTACATACCGTATTCACCAAATTAACCAATAAAGGAATTACTCCAAGCTCTGTGACAACGGCCAAGTTTTCTCTGTCCAACGCCACCTTAGACAAAGCTGCACATATACAGCCAATAACTCTGGGGTTACTGGATTGAAGAAGCTTTAGTATTAATTCAATACCTCCCACAAAACTTCGCACCATCTCTCCGGAATCCTTTGACAGAGAAATCAAGATTTTATTTTTCAAATAAATTATTATAAAGATATTGTTTAGGCATATACAATAGGCTTGGGCCAATATTTATTTACATTTACTAATGTAATAAAAAAATTAAAACTTTTGTAACAATGATTTAAAAATTTTATTAAATACATATACCATTTTGAAAGTTAATAAGCTCATTTGATAAATCCGGACATTTTCCTTATGTCTTTGATAAAATGAATTAATTTTTCTTCTTGAAATTTTTTAAATGTTGTCTATAAACATTGAAAAGCAAGAAAATAATTATGATACTAGAATTTTTTAAAGTAAATATAAGCCTATACATCTAAAAATTTAAGCTCTGTAAAAATGTTAAAAGGGATAATGTTGATTGATCCTCAGCATTCTTTAAGTTTTATGTATCGTCTGAGTAGTGCTACATAATCAACAATGTCGCCAAATGCTTCCCAACTGGACTGTACTGGAAAGGAAGATCAAGGTGAGCGGTAGCTAAATTGAGCCATTTGAAACAACAACATATAATATTATTATTTACTACAATATGAGTTGTAAAAAACAAAATAAAACATACCGTTGCATTTTGTACACAAGGCACCAAAGCCCAGGCAGCGTTGGCTTGTACTCTGGTTGATGAATTTTTAAGAAGTGACCATATGAGTCTGACTGCGTCATGTTCTTCCATTTCTGCCATGCAAGATAAATCGTACGCACATTCACCTAACACTTGAGCAACATTAGCTAACAAACGTTGGTTAGTGTGGTAGTTGAGAAGCTGTATAATGGGTTGTATTCCGTCGCAACGCTGGATTAGTTGTCGATTATGATCTAGCTTAGCACATTCAGCTAATGCTCCAACTGCGTGTACTAATACCTGAACATGTAAAGTAAATCTTAAATTCATTATTGAAACTAATTATATATTAAAGAGTTTCTAGTATGCAATTACACTATTATGTGCAGATAATTTTTGAATTATTATCTGCCAAGATCTGAGTAGACAAATGAATCTCTTCTCTTCTCTGGGTGCCAGGAGATGGCTATCTTTTGGACAGCCAATCAGCCATCAGAGCGCTGACCTCTTGAATCATCAGTTCTAGGATAGTATGGGATTAGCAAGGAAAACTTAACAAACTAGCAAAAACAACATAGTATTCCTCATCTGGTTACCAGGACAGAGAGGAGAAGAGGGATATGAGAATGTACAGACAAACTTGCGAGAATACGGGTTAGCACTCACTTATAGGACCAGAACCAGTTTGTGGCCTTTGAGATGCTTATTTGAAGGTAGTCCTAAGGAAAGAAGAAAAATTATAGACAGCAAACTTAAAAGAACAAAATACCTGGCTTAATGCGAGGCCAACAACTCCTAGAAAATTATAACAGGAGAAGGTCAAGAGCATGTATAAGTTAAAAATATTGACAGTGTCCCGGTAGGGATATCAATAGAGTCAGATTAATATAGAGGGGATATCTACCCTTGACCCCTTTCATGTGTTGCACTTTCTAAAGGAGTTAGGGCTGGAGATGAGAATTCCTCAATTGAGTAGAAGTAAGGGGGTATTTATCAAGGTTGTAATGTAATTGATCTCTACATCACACCAATCCAAGTTATGTGTAACTCTGTTCTACAGATCTCGCCTATCGAAGGAAATGTCTCACCAGAGTCTTCTCGACTGAGCCCCCAATTGGTATTTTCAATGGGACTTTGAGGTAAGCTATAGGGTAGTATATTTAGGTAATTGAACATCAAAGTTTATGTTAGGTTACTGCTTTGGTTCTACAGTACTTTGCTCAGGGATTAGACCATATTTTCCTCAACTCATCTTCTTATATATATATATATATTTTTTTTTTGAAAGTTTGAGGACATTAATTCATTGTAGATTTCTTTAAAATAGTTGTTAAATCAACTTGGTGATGGAAAGAGAAATGAATTCTATATTTAACTGTAATCAATTTGGTTTGTGGTTACAGTTTTAAGCTTGTATTACTTTTACCAAGACAATACTTTTATAGTTTATACTGTGGTTTATTGTACTTATCTTAACCTGTAAAAACTACATAAAAACAGTTTAGTTTAGACTAATATTCAGTGTAAAATCCGTCAACATTTCATAAAAATTATTATTTTAAATGTACGATATAACTTCACAGATAAATTGTTTAGCTTAAATTTGTCGATTATTGAGAAACAATATTTGTTATTAGTCTTTGAAATGGAAGGCCTACCTTTCCGTTTTCATCGTAGAGAGAAATCAATTCATAGATTTTGCTTACACTCACACCACTCTCTCCATATTGCTGCTCCATTCTACTGATTTCTTCAGAATTGTGGGCATGAATAAATTTAAACAGAAGCACAAATAAGTTTAACAATACTTCTAATGAACAGATGATATATGAAGTATTGATATGATTTAGAACATTCATTATTGCGAGAAGTGATGGGAAAAGGTTTTTCGTTTTATTTTTTACTTTCCCTCTTCTATGAAACATACAAAACTAAAATTATTAACAAACTATGACTCAAACTTTCCTGTTCGTCCTCTTCTTCTTTTACCAGTTTTATTAGAACTGGAATAGTATTGAGTTCATCAAATCTTAAGACATTCTGTACACTTTGAGCACACTTCCAAATGGCTCCTGTCACGGCTGACAATAGTTCTTTATATTTTAATGTGCTTTCAGTTTTAATTAGTTGAACCAAAGGATCCAAGCCTCCATGAATTCTTACAAGATCTCGAGATACCTCATCTTGCGCATGCTGGAAGAAAAACTTTAATTAAATTTATGTGACTAAACTAACAGTTTCAATATTAATTTGAGTAAAATAATATTAACACCAACAAAGGAATGATGAGCGTATGTTGCATTTAAAGGTAACCAGATTTAATTAATATATTTTATTCTTCTATGGATCAGAATCTAGCCATTTTTAGTTAAGGCCACATTCAACAACTGGCAATATTGAATTCCTCCTTCAACTATGGTTTAGTATTTAGTTGTAAGAGTTCGTTTGTCCGCTTTTTCATTACATAAAAACTGGTTTTTATAATAGAGTGAGACAATGTTGAGATTTTTCATCAGGAATTGTCCTTTTTAGTTGCTTGAACAATTTTGATAATTAGTTGCTTGAATAATTAGATTTGTTTCTGTCTGTCTTTAACATTGCTTGTCTGTGGAAGATATGAAGATTTACATTTTTACTAATTCAAAATCAGCATTACAGGCAATGATTTGGTATAAATCTACTGACTATTATGTTAGAGTCAAAGAAATTATTCATCTGCTCCAACAGCTAAATAAAAACCTTCCAATAGATCTTGGCAATTTTTTTAATAAAACATCTAATGATATAGCTAGAGTGGAATTCAAATTTCGAGCCAAACCTCAAGTGAAAGAATCATTTCAAAGTTGATTGTTGAAAATTAAAACAAAAGTCAATTGATAGCAACTGGAATCAAGAGACTATAGGTTGTCATCTTTTCAATTTACAGAAACTACAGAATGACCTCTAAATATACAAACACATTAAATGATCAAGTCAGGTGTTTGGGGCAAGAATAAGAATTGTACTTTTAGACACACAGAATTATTTCACCTCAAATTTGTGTGTAAGTTTTGCAATGAAATATTGTGTGTAAGTTTCATGTGGAATATTGTTCGAGTTGAAACTGGAAATTATAATGTAAAACAAAATCATGATATAATTCTGCAAAAAGGTGCTGAGGTAATTGACCAACCTATGCATGTTGCAGAATGTTTTAACAAATTCTTTATACATGTCACAGAGGAACTGAACCTGAAGTTAAATGAGAGTGAGGCAATCTGTTTGTTAAAAAAAAGGAAATTGGAGTTCAAAACTCTTTGTTCATTCGCCCTACAAGCCCTTCAGAAATTTACAAAATTATACTAAGTTTAAAAAACAAGAAGTCTGTTGGCTGGGATAATATTCCAACATCAGTAATTAAAGCCAGTGCTCATGTTATCTCAAGGCCACTAGCCTTACTTATAAACATGTCTTTTGAAACTGGAATATTTTAAGTGTTCTGGAAATATTCCATTGTAAAACCTATTCATAAAAAGGGCGATATAAAAGAAATTACCAACTACCGTCCTATAACTATTGTCTCAGTTTTTTCTAAAATATTTGAAAAAGCAATGATGAAAAGAATTGTTTCTTTTCTTACTAAATACAATATATTGAACAAAAATCAGTTTGGTTTTCACAAGGGTCTATCAACTTCCTCAGCCATTTTTTCGGTAGTAAATACTGTGATAGACGCTATAGAGGGGAAACTCAAATCGCATCAGTCTTCTGTGACCTCTCAAAAGCTTTTGATTGTGTAGATCATTCGATCTTGTTACAAAAGCTTGAATATTATGGTATACGTGGGAAGGCAAGCAGTTGGATAAGCTCATATCTTTATAAGAGAAAACAGAGAGTTATCTATACTGACAGTGCTCTAAACTCTCACCATTCTAAATGGGAAGTAGTCCTGCGTGGTGTTCCTCAAGGGTCAATATTGGGACCATTGCTTTTCCTTATTTATGTAAATGATTTGCCTCAAAATGTTGGACAAACAGAGGCAGTGGTGGGCAAAGACCAAGCAGATTTGGCTGAGTCAGCAGAGTTAGCAATGTCCATGGCGGAAGATTGCAATATCAACTTTTGCAATATCCTGTCCACAGACTAAAATTTTTTGAACGTGGAATATATTACTCGGGTATTATATTGTTCAATGCACTACCGGAAAAAATTTAAAAAATGGATTCTATCCAGAGTTTCAAGAGTTCACTCAGAGGCTACCTTCTAGAAAATGCATTCTACTCTGTGGAAGAATATCTGGCCAGAAATACTCAAACCAATTCTGTTAATGTCGGGTATAACTTATGAATGAATTGATCCAGTATCTGCCCTGCATTTGTCTCAGTTATAGCCTTACTTGTTAAATATGTATTTGTGTGTATGTAATATATATATATATATATATATATATATATATATATATATATGTATATATTTGTTATATTGTATTGTGTAATTATATGTTTGTAAATATGTGATTGACTAATGCAGGAATGTAAACTGTATTTAAAAATACTTGTGAATTTCTTGTAATATAAGTTATTGTAATTATTACAAATTTAATTTAAATTTTTTTATGTGATTCTTGCTATGCGAATTATGTTTGTCAACAGCAACAGAAATAAATAATAATAATGAAGAGGAAGAATCCATCAAGATTCCACACCCTCTGGTACTGGTCAGTTTGAAAAAAAGACAAAGCTGAATTGGAGCATACAATAATGGAATGTTGTCCTTGAAGCTACCAAAAGTAGGGCATTAAATGGCAGCACTAGAGTCACTGAAAATGGTTTATCTATTTTGTATAGAAAATCTATGCTTACGGTGAGTACGAGTGTGCCAAACCCAAGGACCTAAGTTGGTCTTCATGTAGTCTTGGGTTGATCGCTCTCTTTCATCTTTTCTATTATATCTCTTTAGATTAACTCTTGTTCTCTTCCGACCCTGATAGTATTAGCGTACTCTAGGGTTCTATTGGATGCTTTTGTGTTCTTTTTTTAAAGATGATGATGACCAAGAGCTTTTTCACCTTTAAGCGAAAAGGAAAAAATACATTCTTCCAGACAATGTTATGATATCAAGACCTAAATCGTATTTCTTAAGGTATATTTTTTAAAACAAGCACAAATGGATTCTACACACTATTATCTGGTACTATGATTACAGAGGTGTAATGTTGTCAAGTTTCGCTAAATGTGGCCTTGTACTAGACATGGCTCTATATACAAACAGTGTAAGCTGCCAAAGTACAGAAGAGGGTTTTGTGATATACACAGTGATGTAAGGAATAGAGGAAAGTGTGAACTACATGTCATATGTTGCTGATAATACAGAATATTTGTAGGATTTTCTCGTTAAAGTTATAGTTTGTGTGTTTAACAACTTGAGTAATTATCAATTGTGTTAAATACATTTTATGTTAGTTAACTGGTATGTTTGATAATAAACATTTTCTTTCCTTGACTGTTTAGTTCTTTTTTGTACTACTGTGAACAATATCTAATGAATCTAAAGAATATACAGGGGGTTTCAAAAAGGACTTTACAACTTAAACATGCAGAAATTTATACAACTTACAGGATCAGTTGCAGATGTCATTTTAAAAGAAAATACCAAGTTGGATTCACATATTGTTATCAATGCTCTCACCAGAAGCGCCACCACCATTCCGGTTAAAAATGGTTACCTTGCATAGTGCTGAACATGCTCGTTATGTAATTTGGTTTCACAAAATAATTCCATGATGACAGTTCAACGCAAATTATGACCTAGGTATGGTAAAGATCCTCCAAAGTTGATTTACAATTTTTTATTGGCACCAAATGTTTTTTGAGAATTTGTTCTAACATGAAAAATTACCAAATCACTTGTGACGTCCAGCTCATTAGATAGAACATATTAGACAGAGTTTTGCCAATAGCACTAAGAAATCAACATGTTGTGTGTCTTGCGAGATTGGTATTAAACACATGATTGGTGTGTACTACGACAAAGTTTGCACTTGAAGCCATACAAACTTACCGATACAACAAATTACTGATGCAGATAAAGTTGTTCAAACTTTCACATCAGTAACAATGTGAATTCCCTCAACTGTAAAATCTGAGGTGCAAAAATCCATATGCATCTTGAATACATGTTTGCAATAGTCCAAAGTGCATGTTTTGTACATTCAGCAAATTTAAAGTATAGCTCCCGTTCTTAAGATAAAACCATACATTTTTTATATATATCCGAATATGATTGAAAATTTCTCATTCCACAGTTAGACGAAGATGTTAAGATGAACTTCTTCATTACCTATAAGCTCCATCCATCTCACTTTCACACAGACGTGTGGAAATTTTGTAATAAGCGAATCCCAGGTAGGTGGATTGGTTGTACAGGGCCAATTGCATGGCCGTACAAACTAGATTCATTAAATTTGACTCATCTCGATTTTTTCATATGAAGTTTCATTAGAGATTTAATGAATGTTCCACCTTTACCTTCTGATTACACTGAGTTGGGAAATTGTATTTAAGTTACGGGCTGCAGAAATGACAAATGATGTACTGGGTCTTGTTTGTCAAAATATTGACATCAGCTAGAAAATCTCCCATATTATATTTTATTCACATTCAAACAAATTACTGGTTAATGACAAACTTGATGTGTTTTGCTTTAAAAACTTCAACCGATTTTGAATGTATTTTACATCACCTAATCCTATGAATATATTTCTTATTAAAAGATGTTACATGTTATTCTTAATACCGGTTTCGGGTAATGCTATTATCAGTTATGTCTAAATAAAAAGATAGAGCACAATATAACAAACAAAAACAAAACACGCTTCACTCCGACTGTAGGTCATTTAAAGAACACGAAGCACAAAACAAGTACGATGGCGTGACTTGCACCTAATGGAGATTGGAGCAGCACTCTAATCCGTAGGCTAAATAGAGCTAAAACTTCAACCGATTGTGTAAATTTCTATATGATATTAAAGTTGTAAAGTTCTTTTTGAAACACTTTGTATTAAATATGCAAATTTTATTTTAGTGACAACACCCTATGAGTAATTTAATTTTGAAGATGGAACACATACTCCAAAACATGTCATAGTAAATGGATGAATGAAGTTACAAGATAACAATAGCTTACGAAAAACATACCTTAAACATTGCAAGGGCACACAGCCTTTTTAGTTCTACATTTTCATTTGAAAATAATCTGACGATATCACCTATCATATCCATTGTTTGTATTGCTACCTGAAATTTAGGCTGAAACAAGAAAATAGAAATACACTTTAATACTTAGATTAAGTTGTAGTCTATATGGTTGGCATTATATATCCTATATACAGTTCCCTTCTTTGTATAATATCAACCAATAGTTGTTACCAGTAATAAGCAAAAGTTTTAAAAACTTTTTGTGGAGCATCTTTTGAAATTTCAGAATAAAATACCTGTTCTGAGGAACAATATGATTTCAGCAAAGGAAAGTCAACTATTGAGGCAGTTATCCATTTAATAGAATTTGTTTTAAAACAATGGATAGATATAAAAAAGGCACTAAGTAATCTCTAGACCTATTTCAACTGTGATGACTACAAAGTATTGTTACATATTTTTCTCTTAAGTGGTTCAGGTCTCTGATGTACTATCAGATCTAAATTATGAACTTCCACAGGGATCTATTTTAGGCTCAGTGATGTTTATTCTGCATACACAAGATTTGAATGATGATGTTAAAGTCAGCATTATTGTTCAGTATCCTGATAACACTACTCTTAGCTTATCAGTTAAGTGGTTTGGAATTGATTGTATTTATACAAATTAACACTGCTTGTCTGTATTTTTTATAGTCAGAGTTAATTCTACAAAGACTAAATGTATTCTTAATTTAAAATCTGAATTTTTAAATAAATCATAATTAAGGTAAAGAAAACGTGAGGAAGTACCATCTTAGGGCTTAACATGGAGCGATCATATAAATTAGCTTTGTAAAAACTAAAACCAGTGGTCTTCATGCTAAGAGCATTGGCACAATACAATTCTAAAATAGCTTACTTTTGTCTGTTCTCATCATATCTTATGAGATCGCTTTGTGGGATAACTCTAATAAATAGATGAACCTAAGATTTTTATGTTTACAAAAGCAAGTAATTAGAATAATGGCTTACTTAAGCCATGGAGCTCCTTGGAAGATATATTAAAGAGAGTAGGTATTTTAACTTTTCTATATATGTACTATTTGGAAATTACTTTTTTAAAGAGCTTATTGGCTTGTAATACGAGTGTAATTACTTGTAATAAATATAATTTCACAGGTTGGTAGATTTTAAAGAATTGTTGTCTGAAGCTGGAGCCAAACTTTCTAAAGGATAAAGGAAGTTAAAACTCATTAACAAATTAAATCAGTTTCTGAAGTATAAACTATAAACTATTTTACACTGTTTATTAGTTTCTTGTAGCCAAGTTACAATGATTATTTATTGTAAAGATTGGTTCTCTGCAGTTTAAACTGTTGTTTTCTTGGTTATTGTTACTATTTTTGTTATTGTTTATAGTGAATGTTATTATTGTTATAACTATTGTTGATGATTTTTAACTGTATGTTTTCATCAATGTTGTTTTAAAAGTATAATTAGAAATATTTTATTATAACGCGGTAACACAATTGTTTTTGTCAAAATCAGGAGGAAATAATTATTTATAAAATCCAAATTCAGTGATTGAAGTTATCATAACAAGTTTAAAAAAATTGTTAAACGTATCCTTATAAGCCATAACATACTACTTCAGATTGTCACTAAAGAGAATTTTTAAATTTAGTCATATATATTAGTATTCAATAAATACTTACTAAACTACCACAGTTTTGTATAATTCCCATACTGTAAATAATAATCTCTTCATGAACGCATCTCAACAAACGTTGAAGAAGAGAGACAATTCCAGCTTTCTGCATGCACACTTTGTTATTGGTGGATAGAGACAGAGAAGCAAGAGCTTGGGCAGCACATTTGGCAACATTATATCTGTCCTTGTTGTCAGTATTCAGTTCTTCAAAAGGTGTCATCAATGTTTCTTTAGGGATATTTAAAAGATTAATCTAAAAATCAAAATGTATTTTTAAAGTAAATGCTGATATAATATTATTTTTTTTAAAGAATAATTCGGGTTTTTCAATTTCATAACATTCTCAATACCATGTGAAGTATTTAGGTTTCAGTTTGGATACTAGGCTGACACTCTGGAACCAGATACGGAGTGCAATTAGTAAGGTAACCAAAGTGATTACAGCACTGTCGGCTGATGGCAAATATAGGCCCCACAGTGAGTAGACGACATCTGATGATGGAACTTATAAATTCTTCTCTATGGGTATTGGTGGAAAACTTGAAGTGTGCATAAAAGATGGCTTCAGTATAAATTATAGGAGTAATGTATATCGCTAGCTCTTATAGAACTATTTTGGAACCAGCAGTTTATCCAATAGATCTCCTGGCTGTAAAGAGACAACATGTGTTCATGACAATCATGGGTGTAGAAGCAATGCAGGGGGAAGCTAGGGAGAAAACTATACACCACAGGCAGGATCCAGAGGAAGATGGACAAATAGGTTGGTTAGTGGCTTCAGTGAGTGGATCAGGAGAAGGCAGGGTGAGGGTGAATTACTTTGTAACTCGGAAGGAGTCACACACTTTCACCAAGTCTCATAACAGGATGAATAAATTTGTTATTTCGGCTTTAAAAGTACGGGGACTCTAATCAGGATAATGTGACACACTTTCTTCCAATGCAGAGGTAGCAGATTGATGCAAGTTGGTGTGATCAATCCAGACAGCCTTGTTGGAAAGATGCTTAAACATGAATCTTTCTGGGAATTTGCTAAAGTGTAGGACTCAAATAAAGTGGATTGGTCACCATTTCTCCAAAAATACTAATTTGTGAGTTATCTGTAGAAAACCGAAAAATTGGCCATGAAATGTTATAAAAGACATAATATCTCAAAATCAGCTCACCAAATTTTAGTGAAATTTAAAGATTAATGACCTAAGGCATTGTACAAAATCGTAAGTAAACAAATATTACAGTTCAGGAACAATTAGAAAGAAAAAATACCTTGGGGGGGGGGGCGACAGTGTAATATGCAGGTTTTTGAATTTTTGTATATGGGATGAAATTCGCGGATAAAATAGAAAAATGAAAATTCATAATTCATAATTGATAAATAGATAATTCATTGGTTTAAATGAGACGGAAGTTAATAAAGTCAAGGGAAAATAGACTTTATTGCTGCGTCTAGAATAATGAAGTAAATAAAAATAAATTTCCAAAAATGTATTTACAACAATGTTTAGTCTTAAGTTTAGCTTAATATTTAATTGAAAACTTGTTTATATTTGAGTAGTTTACTTGTAGTCATGCAATTTTGGTTTTGAGATTATGATCACGTGATAGGTGTGTGAATGTCCGGACAATGCAAGCATGCTTGGAGACAGTCTAGAGGAGGCGTCTGAAATGGTCAGACATGCTTTTGTTTAGTGAAGGAAGTATTTGTAGACAATGAAACTTATGTTAAAGTGATCTTTTTGTAATATAGACATTCTAACATGATATAATTTCAAGCAATATGTATTATTATTATATGTGTGTATGAATACTTTTAATAAATTACTATGTTCAGTTTCAGAAAAATAAACAAGGACTTCTTATTTACCATTTAACCACTGCAAAGTACACTTTTAAAAGAATCACGACCCTGAGAACATTTTAATTAAATCTTTTTTTTCTTCTTCAAAATTGGTAAGCTTTAAGCTTCCTGGCGCCCTTAGCTGAGCACATTCTTAACTTCTTTATGTTTAAAGTCAATTAAAATTAAAACCTCTAATTTTATATAATTTACAATTGTCGCACCAACTGTGGGGCAATTAATTAATAAAGTAGTTTTCTAATTTTATATAATTTACAATAGTTAAATCCTTTTAATCAAATACAACTGAGCTGAAGGCGCATTTATGCCACAATACAGGAAAATGAAGGAAGATAACTTCAATTGGAGAAAGAGGTATGTAAATGGCTCCAAGATGGATAGTGTAGTTGGGGCTGGATTGTAAGGAACTAAACATAGACTGTCTAAGACTCTTGGAACCTATCCATCAAAATTTTAAGCTAAAGTTATAGACCTCTGTGCCAAATATTACTGTGTTAATATATATAGAGTGGCTCACAAATCTGTCTAATTTCAGATAAACAAGCTGACTTAAAGCATTGGTCATTAACCATTGAATCCGGCTGATTTGGGACTGTGCTAATTTTATAAATTAATTGTTTTTAACATCGAGGATTGTCTATCTCTTAAAGTTTTGATTTTACAATTTAAATGTAATCTAACTTAGCACTTTGTAATGTGTAAAAAAACAAAAAAATATGTGTAATTTTATTTGATTACCAGAATTGGTATCCCACCACTCAGTCGGACTATTTTACTGCTTCTTTTTAGATTTGCAATGTTGGCAATCACAGTTGATGCATAAATCTGAAGATCTTGTGCTGGATCCACGAGCAGGTTCACAAGAATAGGAATAACTCCCATATTTGTTAGGTCTTGACGTATCACTTTATTAGGAGAAATTTGACTCAAAACCATAAGTGCACCTTTCTGTACATGAGAAATAAATAAATGACAGGTACTAATGATAAAAAGTAATAAATATGTCAGTATGAATAATAAAATTTGATTTTATATCATATTACGAATATAAAAAAGAATTAACACAAGAAACATTTTTTGGCACTGAATTATGTATAATATATATATATATATATATATATATATATATATATATATATATATATATATATATATATAGTGATATATATATTAATTATAACTTTTATGATATTTTTCAACTATCCAGTAATTTTTATTACTCATTAGTGTTACATTATTTTGTAAAATAGTATAAATAAATAGAACTTTGACAGTTTATGACTTAAAACATAGGTATATGTCAGTTAATAAACGTCAACATAATATAAAATTATACTTATATATATTTCAGTACAATAACAATATTTGATTTAGATCTGTAAGGGCAGTGAGAATTGAGTCTTAATAATAATCCAGTATTATTAAAAAAATAAATTATGAATAAATATTATTACTTATTATTAAAAACATTGCACAAACTTTCTCACACACCCAGTTACAATTGAAATACTAACCAAATAATAAATACTATTAGTCTCAATTTTAATTTTATACCAATAACTTACGAACCGGAATTTGTGTGTTTATGACAACCAATAAGTTTTGTTTAGGTCTTTAGAGGTTACACATGAACAAAATTGTATCAAAATCATTAGAATTGATTTCAAAAAAATATATAATTTTGAGTTATCAAAAATGAAAAAAGTCCCAAGATATGGCCAAGATATACACACACACACACCAAATTTATTAAAATCTGTCCATACATTTGGGTTTTAGACCCACTGCATTTACGACAGAAACACTAGGATTCTCTATTTTTTTCCGTTTGTTTTAAAACAATGATAACGTAGAAGTTTTTCACCTTTAAAAAGAAATGCTCACTTAGAGTGAGTTAGGGCTTAGCAATCCCAAGGGTGCCTAGCTTGATCTACACCTTTTATAGTCTTGGATTAGATCCCTCTCGTTTTTTGACTCTTCACATAATTTTATCTATACTACGTATATGTAAGGTAGTAAAAATATGGACGCATTGTGAAAATATCTATACCATCCGATAATCTTTGACTTGCCAATAGATTTTGGACTGCTTTTGAATAAGAAGAATTATAGTACTGGAGAATGAATTTAGGAATAGAAAAACCAAACAATATAATAAATTTTTAGTATTTTTAAAAATTATTATTTACTAAGCTAATTACACCAATGGCCTAAAAGACTTCCATGTTCTCACCCTTAGCTCTCTATCCTTCGTAAGGCACAAAACTTGCTTCGATAGATCATCTGCATTTGCTGGAGTAAAAAGCAGACAAAAATCAGTTGTGCTTTTTGCTCCAGTACTTTACACTTCAGCGGCAAGTGTTCTCAGATTTCCATATATTTGTCACAAAACCTGTATTTGAAACCACCTTGGGTTAAAGCCATGGTGTTTACATGTTTCTTGAATGGACCATGTCAAGTGACAAAGCTAAAGACTGCTCAGCTTACTTTTGATCACTGAGACTTCGTAACAAAGAGAAATTTTAGTTGAAATGAAACATAACACATATAATCTAGTCGTTAAGTTTTCCTTCATAAATTAAGTGTCTCTTCATCCAACATCTTATGATTTACTTACGCCACAACCAAGTTCTATACCAATGCGTGGAGTCGGAGTGCCTTTCCATCTCAGTTCATCAGCTGTCTCGTTACTGTACCCTCAAATCCTCTATGAAGGTACCTAACGTTCCTTCATCTGGTTGAAGGTTGAGAAATGGGAAGTTTTTTTTAAAATTACAAATCTAGGTATCTTCCTCAACTATGTTAACTATATGCTATCATTATTTAACTTAACACTTTATTTGATTTTAAAGTAGAAATATCAAACAAGTAATTCTTAATTTACAGTTATTGGATTGTTCGTATTATAGTTTATTCGGACATTTGCTATCATTAGTTTCCTAAGATCACCGTACTAGATTAGTGTCCAACATGTTCCTAGGCTATGTTGACTCTTTTCATGTTCCAGGTTTGTCATTTGATAACAAGAGTTGATTAATACAATCAAAACAATTTAAATTTATTTTATATACGAAAAAAAGTTGTCAAATGTCCAAATAAACTGTACCAACAATGTAAGTAGTAATGAAACAATCTTAAATCGTTTACCTTACAAGAGAAGTCGCTTGTATCAATTTCTAATAGGTTAACCAATACTTCTAAGGTGTTAAGATCACGAATTGTCATCTGGGAGAATTCTGATGAAAGATCAAGGTCATTGAGACATGCAAGTGCAGCCATCGTTGCAGTAGGATTTCCTCTCTGCATCACAAAAAGACATTATTTGTATAAAAATGATGGGAAAGCTTTGTTAGATATTCTATCAGATACTCTAAGGGAAATAAATGCAATAAATGTTACAAAAACATCGCACAAACTTTGACAATCCCCAAAACCAAATAAAGTTGATCAAAAACTAGTTAGTAGTCACCAAAAATGTCAGTTAGGTAGTTGCCAAGCATAAAGTTAAAATAGACAATGACTGCTGTTTTTGGAAAAAAAAAGATTAAATAAGGGACTAGAACTTGCTTTGATTGTGCCATATACACGTTATTAATGTAAATCTACATAAAGACATCATTCCAAAAATCTTTTTTTTTTGGAATCAGGGGACCTCAAAACTGATATATCTGCAAAACATTTGACATTGAGTTTTTGACCGATCACATAACTCTATACTACATATATACAAATAAAATATGTTTCAACGAACTTAGCAAACAAATTTGTCTTTGACTCCAATATGAGTTAAAGTAGATTATACCAAATCATAGATCCATTGTATATAAACATCCTTTACAGTGTCTGTGGAACTCTCTTCTTTACTCTTTACTAGTCTATCGATTGCCGTGTCCTGTGTGCTAGGTCACTCAGGAGTCATATTGGTGCAGGTTATTAGTTGCACAAGGTGTGGTGGAAATCATTTAATACTGAATTCTAATGTAGCTATGTGAGTGAATATGTATGTATGAATATATCTATTCCTTTATTCAAGGAAGATTTTATATTTTTAACATTGCTTTAAGTATTAAGTATTAAATATTAGACAGTAATTTTATAATATTTTGTTATTTTCTATATTCTAGAGTTAGTTTTTCTTGATTAGACATTAGACTCGTATATTTGTTTTAACTTATTATAATTATTGTCGTTATTCCTCTTTTAATTTTTTTTCTACATTTTCATCCAGAGAATGATTTGTTTATTTATTATTATTTTATTTTAACAGGTATTAACTTCATTTGTAATTTTACTTTCATTTTATGGGCATGAACGTTAACGACACATATTAATTCACATTTAAAAAAACACGATTAAAAACATACATATACGGATTACAAACAGGAAATGAACATTATCAAATATATAGCAGCTTCTAACGATTACAGCACCTCAATAATCGACAACATAATAACAAAAAAAAACAAATGAAAAGAAGAAAAGCTAACAAAGTCACTCATCCAAAGCCCTATTATATTGCTGTCAATTTCAACAAAGCCTTAGAACATACTGCACACAACATCTTCCGCAAACAAAAGTACCACCTTTCATACAGAACTTCCAACAGCTTAAATAAAGTTTTAAACCCAGCAAAAGCAAGAGACTAAGACCATTTTAACAGCAGCGGCGTATATCAACTTTTATGCAATGATTGCCCAAAAACGTACATAGGCCAAACCGGACGCACGTTTCAAACCCGCTTTAAAGAGCACATCCCATCTTCCAAACGATCCACCAACAAGAAAATAGATTACAAGTACACCGAACATTTAATTGATGCAAACCATAGTTATACAGACATTAACAAGAATTGTAAAATATTACACCACTGTAAGAAGGGCCTGTTGATGAATGCATTAGAGGAATTTCACATTTACAAAGTGCAGAAAAATAACCCCGTCCATTTACTTAACAACAAGCTTCAATTTAATTCCCATACCATTTTTGACTTAATAGATAATATAGAAACCATACCTGTGATTCACGATGTACAGACTGTATAAGTGCCCCCTCTCAATTACGAAGAGCATTATCAGCTGACCAGGGATTAATTGAATTGACGATCGTGAGTCAACGAGAACGGTCACTGACAACGTGCGACATCCGTGTATTTATGTTTTTAATCGTGTTTTTTAAATGTGAATTAATATGTGTCGTTAAGTGTTTCTATGTGTTTTTATATTTGAAAATGACTGACAAATAGTTGAAACGCGTCATATGAGATAGGGTAAACTACAAGTAAGGATCGTTCGACAGTAACACCTCAATACAAGGTAATTAAATAGTAATTAATTATTAACAATCCAGTTGGGCTATAAGCAAACATAATAAATTTAATATGGTACCAAAATGTTGTTCACCTGGTGTCAAATAACCAGATCGAGAGTACATCTTCATGATGCTACTGTGGAACAAGTCAGGCAGAGCTTTGACAGTACCCTTAAAGAAATCAACTTGTCATGTGTCCCATGAGACTAACATACCACCATGACTATTTAGCGCATACTATGACAATGTTTGCACTTGAACCCATACAAACCTATTATGGTACAACAAAACACTGATATAACCTAGAGGATTCACTGTAGTGATTAAGGGCTTGGCAATCCAGAGGGGGACCTAGCTGGATCTACACCTCTTTCATGTAGTCTTGGGTTAGATTAGGTTAGGTTAGGTTAGGTTAGGTTAGGATAGGTTAGGTTAGATTAGGTTAGGTTAGATTCCTCTCTTTCATCTTTCCTATCTGTTTTTTTACCAACTCTTGTTATCTTCCGACCCTGATGTTATTAGAGTATTCGAAGGATAAGAGTCTATATTTATTTTTTTTTTGTCATTTATTTTACAAGGATGAATGAGATGTTTTTCATCTTTACACAATTTAGAAAAGAAATGAAAAAACTGATTCAGTTTCTTGTCAGAAATTCTGTACAAATATGTTGAATCTAATTGAAAACCAAGATACCTTTCCTATACAATGTAATTTTTAAATATAAGTCAACACATCACATCAGTAGTAGTTTCAGCATGATAAAGCTGTTAGAAGTAGTACTGTAATTAATTATTAGATTTTAACAATCTCAGATCATGTCTATGCTTGGTAATGATGTGTAGATGTATGTTTTTGCTCTGAAACTCATTAATATTATATTTTACAAATAGTAAAATATTCATTATGTATCTGAAGTAAGTCGTAATTAAATAAAGGATCTATTACTGACACAACATATTACTCTGGTCTACCACATACATTAAGTGACTATGTATATTATAAGTAAAAGGAGAGTTCTTCTCCTATCTTCATAATGTTAACATATGTTTCTTTTTATTGTAGTTAATAATGTATTAATTAGATGTCTTTGGGCACAACTGGAAATAAACACAACTGTAGTTCTAACATAGTTTTAGAAGTTTTAGTGCACTTTTTAAAATACTTTAAAAATTATTGAGGTTAACAAAGTGGTTTATATTTCTGTCTATAGAAAACATTATCCTGAACAATTAAAAAAATAAAAAAAAAAATTAATAAAAAATCATTGAGATTTCGTTTTGCATTCCAAAAAAAGCTACCGTACATAAGCTTTGAAAAACTAAACTTTCAGAAAACAGTAAAAAACTAAAAAATATGCATATCTTACCTTAATGTATTTAACAAGTTTTTGTATCTGCCAGTATTCAGCAGGAACTTCATCTGGAGAAGCATAAAAGTCTGACATCTTAGGCGCTTCTTCATCAGTACTGCTTGCATCTGTATCTATTTCCATATCCCCCATTTCTGAATACACCACTGACACTCCAAAACCCACATTTGATTGTGAGGTTTTATTATCAATTATTTCATTTTTTCTGAAAAACAATTCATGTACAAACTAATGAACTGGCAGTTAAAACTAGTGAACATGATTGGTGTACTTTAGGTGATACCTTGAGCAGTGAATATTAGCTAGTAAAAAGGGGTAAATTGTGTGTCTTCTAAAGGAATGGATGATTGTACATACTGACAAAATAAATAGAAGATTATTACCTAAAAAATTGCCTCTTTGTGTAAGCCTGTAGATTATAAAACATGTTTTGTATGTGCTTTAGTTCACCGGGTAGGCTTAACATCAGTTGACGACTTCAGTTATGTTTATGCAGTGTATGATTGATTAATCAGATGTGACTAAACGTCTACAGCACATTGTTGTAATAAAATACCGTATCTGTTTTCAATTGAGGTTATTTCCATATCAGTGTACAGGAAACTATGAAAGATGAACTCATTTTACTCAAGACTGTGTGAAAATGCGACCATAGTTACACTGACCTATTTTTTAAAATTTGTGGATCACTTTCCTGACAGTATACCACCATCAAGGTTCCTTGTTAAGGTAGGCCCTGTTTCTGAGTGGTGCATCATTCATCAAGATGTCGATAGTAAGTTTTATAAAAACATTCTGTGTACTGATGAATCTACATTTAAGATAAATGGATGTGGGAATAGACACAATTTGTGCCTACTGGGCGATTGATAAACCACATCTGGTAATGGGTGAACTTTAAATGCTCCTGGTGTAACGTTTTTACCGGTATTTTTACTAGTGGTACTTATTTCTTTGACAGGACTGTCACGAAAGAGAACTTTCTTGAATTAATACATGGTACTGTCATAACACAACTGGAAAATGATTTTCTCTCTCAACAATTCCAGTCTCTTCAGGAAAAACCTGATATGGTAGCAGGATGGCGCACTATGGAACAATTGTTGCAACTATTAAAAAAAAAAAAACTTTTAAAGAAATGATCGGCAGAAGAGAAACAACCGAATGGCCTCCTTGTTCCCTAGATCTGACACTGATGGGTTATTCTGTATGGAGGGATGGTAAAAGATAGAGTTTACGTTATGAGACTTAACAGAGTTGACCATTTAAAAAAAGAACACAAAGTAAATTTGAGTGGCTGTCTTCATTCTGATAAAATTTGTTTCCTTGTTAAATAAATGTCAACCTTGGCTTGAAAAAGAAAAAAGTCCATTTGAATATATATTTGTGTACAATATATTATTGCATCTGTCTTTTTTCGTATAGTTAAGTCTGTATAGTCTCAACGGACTTATGGTACACCCGATATTATATATATATATATATATATATATATATATATATATATATATATATATATTAGATAGCTAGTTATGTATCATTCTAATTAGTAGAGGAAATAACAAGGAAATCTGCCCCCCCCTGATTAAACTTATCAAATTATACTAATGAAATTATCTATAAATGAACACAGTAAAACAACTAATTTTTAGGTTAGTTAGGCTAATTTTATTACTTACAAAGCCATTTTTAAGTGTAATTTATTACAATATTCTCTATGAGACTATTTAGCTTTACGGTAACTAAAATAGTATTGAAGTTCAATTAAAAATTTGAATCCTAGAAGAAAAACTCTTTAAAGTAATTTTATTCAGAAGCTGTCTGTATTTAGAAACAATGTTAGCAGCTGATTAATTAACTTTTAATTTCAAAATATGAAACATATGTTATGACATTTAGTTAAAAACATATGGTCCAAATTGTAAGGTGTGGTGATTTCATTTCTAATCTTTTACTAATATATCATAGTTTGCTGGAGTAGCCTACATCCAATATCATAACACTAAGTTTTGGTAGCAAATGCACTCATATGTTTGTGGTGCAAACTCAGCCTCTGGGTTCTGTTGATGTGAGTGATGGATGTAATATATAAATATATTTTCCTTGTTGTGTAAAGGCAAAAAACTTCTGTTATCATCACCTTATATTATAAAATAAGAAGAAGAAAACCAAAAATAAAGACCCTTGACCCTCGAATAAAAATTGATCAAGAAATACCTGATAGAAAAGATTAAACAGATGAATCTAACCTTAGACAACATCCAGCTAGGTACCCTCTGGACTGCCAAGCCATTATTCACTAAAGTATAGTATAATAAATGAGTTTATTTGCTTCACTCATTGTCAAACCTTACTATTCATTTAAAAAAATTTTTGATTTATTGCTGAAATTTCGATAAATTAAGTACAACAGATGTTAAAATCAAACCTTTGAATTTCATTAAAACCTGTTGATAAATACAAATTAATTTTCAACACTTTTTTAAATTTAGAGATCTTGGATCCTTCTACTTAAAAGTTTTACTTCAAAGGTGTCAAGTTCAAATACAATAGGTTTACTGTGAATAATATATATTATGAATTTCAATAAAATCTTTCTAAACATAATTATTTCAGTTATAAACAATATCATAATCAGTTTCAGTCTAATAAAATCTACAAAATGAGATCTTTAAGCAATGGGGTTATGGGTTTGACTTAGCCCCTGAAGAATTCTACATTAGTAGCCTCTCAATAAGTTTAATTATTATTTATTGAAACCAAACCATCATACAGGAGGTTGGATTCCAAACAAGGTCAACCTCTTACCAGCTAGAGTCACGTTATCAATGATTATATGGCTTGCAGTTTCATACTACAACTCGTATAGTCAATCTAGAGGATCCCCATTATAGGCCCCTAACCTTAGTAACTGCATTGTAACATCACAATACCTGGCGACCTGGAGTATTCAATCACATCCCCAGAGGAACATGAAGGGAAATAGAAATCGTAATGCTTGATGCATGGTGTCCACGAGCCTGCGACTGTCCTGAGCATTAACGCAAGCTGAGCAATCGGACATAGCTAAATATGTTACCACGGTAACATGCTCAACCTGTCGGAAGTTAGGGCCCACTCCGAGAGTGTATTTTGAGGTAAAGTTTTGTGGTGATGCTTTTATAGTGGATACTCCGGGTCCGTGGGAGTCGATGATGGAGCCGAAGCCATCCATGTGTGCCAGCTCTCCTAGTTCTTTTCTTTGAACAAGTTTTGTGTAATAAACTCATTAATTATGTTTTTCATTAAATTACCAGCTTTCTTTCTAAGCAGTCTCCTTCTCCAGATCTAGTGTGGTACTATTGTGTGACCTCAGGGACATATAATGAGTGAAGAGCTAGTAATCCTACACCTTTATTCACATAGTCTTAGGTTAGATCCCTCTCTTTCAACTTTCTGAGCAGTCGAACCTAAAACTAAAACACCAGACATAGGCCTGAAAAAAAGAACAAGCTATTAGGCCTAACGAATAAATAAAAATAATGAAAAATATTTTTGAAACAAATTTGTTCTGCTATGTTCGATTTATCCGTTAGTACTTTTCTTTTTGGCTAGACCTCTACATTTTTCAAGTAGTATTGAAGAAGATCTCTCTCAATACATCTTTCTTATTAGGTCCTCTTGACCCACTCTTGTTCTCTTCCGACACTGATGCTATTAGAGTATTTGAGGTCTAGAGCTTTTTATTTCATGCTACTTTCTTTTTTCCCTCAGGGTTTCACTATAGTGTGTAAGGGCATAGCAATCCTGATGGACCTAACAGATTCTACACCTTTTTTCACGAAGTCGTGTCTTAGATGCCTATTAGATTTCTCTTGACCAAATCTTGTTCTTTTCTTACCCTGACACTATTAGAATATTCAAGTGTAGGGTCTTCTTCTATTCTTCCTTGTTTTATAATACGGTTATGAATTAGAGGTTCCTCACTTTTAACAATAAAAAATAAATAAACACACACACTCAGTAACAACATTGGATAAGTATGCCTACAAATCCAGAAAATATGTAACTAATTAAATTTGCAGTATTATCTGATATTTTGTTGCCAGACTATTGTTGACTACTACATAGTTTATACAACTCTCACAATTGTTCTGTGCCCTTGATATGTTAAAGCATAACGACTTTATGTTGCATTGTTCTTGAAAACAGAAGATGTCTATAGATTTTTTGTAGGCTATTTGATTAAGGCCGCTGGTGTTTTACAAGGTCGTACGTAAAGCGTGGATAGAAATTAGTTTCTTGGGAAATGTACAGAAATAAACATAGTATTTTACTCGTTTCTGGCCACATAATTGGTTATATATTGCATGCCTAATTTGAATGATATGCTACTACTACGAGTTTTGACATAATTTGTATGTTATGGTTAAATAAGATTTCTTAATCAGAATTTGTGTTGTAGATTATAGATTATAGGCTAAATAAATAACAAAATTAGGTTCGTAGTTTAGTTGACGTGATGGAAGAGAATGTTAGGTTATTTTTGACTTTTACTTCAATTTAAAAGTTCGCCATTTAGAAATTAGAAAACTGAAAAACTATTGGAATTCAGGTTTTTATACAAAACATATACAAGATATAAAGTACAGGCTTGGCAAAATATATGAGATGGGTTAGATCTATCTCTTTCTCTTTCTTATAAGTCTCTCTTGACCGACGCTTGTTCTTTTCCGACCCTGACGTTATTAGAGTATTCAATGGGAAGACTATTCGGTACTTAACGTACTATACGGACCAGCGAATATGTTAGGTCAGTTATAGTTAATTTAGCCCAGTATTATTGTTTGTTACATTTTGCTCAATATTGTTGTTCAATGATATTGGGAAAATGGTGAAATAAAAAACCATCGATGCACTGGTCAACATCATCTTAATCCGCTGCCAAAACCATCATCCTTTTTGTAATTTTTGATAGATTAACTGTCGAATCTCGAAGTTTGTCCAATCTTTATACTAAATTGGTACTTAGCTATTTATTATCTCGCCTTACCTAATCTATTTCACTGGTCCGTATAATACATAAGTACCCACTATTCGATCTATCCCGGAAAATACCATTTTTTTAACAATACAATTTAATATTTCCTACAAGGTAATATGAAACCAACTTTTCGGTATTCATATTGGTTTGCTTATACATATTGTTACAGTATATTTCGAAAAATTGTGGAGGAAAAAGACAACAATAATTATCTGGCGTAATAAATATAAATCTCTATCTTTATACGTTCATTGACCTGTTTATTTTGTCCAGATCGTAAACTGTTTTAGGCCTAAGCAATTGATTGGCTGATGACTCAATGTCGGCGCCTGGAAACCTTCAACCCCTTCACGTCACGCAGGTCCCTGACTCATGTAGGCCTACGCAATTAAAGACACGTGAGCAAGGGTCACATTTGTTAGACAAATCATCATTCGATACATCGATGTTGTTATAGCTGTAAAAGTCGTTGTTGTGGAGCTCATTCATGGAGTTTGGTTATCCCGATAGGCCAGTCATGATGAAGATAAAAATACGATTAATCTAGTGGGAACCGTATTAACGGAAGTCTAAAAGGATGTTTTTTCCTAAGGAAAACTTTCGAGGAAAACTACAGGTTATCATTAGAAAGGACGACTCAATGTGGCTATGGATGGTATTTACTTAGTGACTCACAGGAAGATCCTTTTAGCAGATCCTGAGATGGAGGGAATAAATCGTGAATTTGGTGAATGAAACAAAGAATGTAACAATTAGCTGTAAAATTGTTGTATTTCTATATGATTATCAATGAGGCAAAAGTTTCGAATATAATTATTGTTTTTCTCAGTTTCTAATTGTTGTAGAGGTGGGACGCTAGAAAGTACGTTGGAATGCTATTGATTAGAGCTATCTACAGGGTGTGTCGAAATTCTAAAGACATGTATTTCTGATTTAAAAAATTTTAATCCAATTGATTTCTTCATATCTTTTTGTTTTATATACAGGGTTTGTCAAAATTTTAAAACATGTGTTTCTGAGTTTTAAAAAATTTAAACACGATGAAAAATAAAATTATTTTTTAGTTATGGAAGTGTTTAAATATGATAAATTTATGTAGAGATTACTATACTTGTAATAGACATAATTTCATGTTTTAACTCTATGAAAAGATGTTTATATTTTCTATTAACGAATTAAGAAATACAATTTTACAGTATTTCAAAATTATTATTATTGTTATGGTTTTTCCTACGATTTTATTTGAGTTTGGAAGCTTTAAGATAGGGCTGTCTATAGAGAGTGACAAAAGATCGATAAAAAATACAGAGTGTTCCAAAAATATGAAATGAATTTTTTCAACTGTCTTAAATACAAAAATACTATAATATTTTTGTATTGTCCTAGACTTTACAATTTGACGAAAATAATAAATGTTTTCTAATTTTTGAGTAATTAAAGTACAACTTTGCTTGTAATAGACGTGTCTTTAGAAAGCTCTTTAGCTCGACAACTCTGGAAGGAATGAGGTGAACTGTGGTCCTGAGCACCACATCTCCAGTTGACAAGAGACAGAAGGGTTTGACAGGTCTAGAGGTTATCCCGCTGAGCTGCACATTTTCCTGCTACATTCTTTAGCTCCCTCTTATATATGTGGCTAACTGACACTTAAGGTTTATTAGTTTTGTCAATTGTACATAGGTCAACATTCTTAGATTTATGGTAGTGTTAATACACGATGAAACATGTTCCAATAAATATTTTTGGAAAAGCTTAAAAATAATATGTTGTTATTTTTTTAAATCTTCAAAGTAAATTTGAGAAACTAAATTAAGGTGAGTAAAACATGTCAATTTCAAACTTAACCTTACCCATTATGGTCTCTCTTTGAAATCTCTTTTGGCGGAAAAATATGCCTCTCAGAAAGCCCTTAGACCTGCCAAATCCTTCTGACCTTTGTTAACTGAAGACGCGGCGCTTACCCGCTTATCGGAAGAAACCTTTGAAATATTGAGTTAAATAAATAATTTATATTTTGCTAAATACAGAGTGTTCAAATAAACAGACCACTTTAGTGAAAATTTCTTGATGATTGTTATTATTATAGTTGTGTTTGATTGTGATAATAATTAGAGATGATTTAATTTTTGAGCACCCTGTACTCTTTCAAAATTGTGTGTCTTAATCTATGGATAGACAAGGCAATCTTTCCGTAGAGAAGTCACGTGATATTCTATCTAAATTAAAAGTATAGTAATCGCATTATAAATTTATAATATTATAAAATACTTTTATTTATAATATATGAAAAAAGAAAAAAATGTTTATTTTTTAGTAAAATCTTATGGAGGACAAAAAGAATATTGAGAAATAGCAAAAGCTCTGAAAAACAAGTTTTTTAAAATTTTGACACAATGTATATTTTTATTGCAGTTCGGTGCAGCCTGTAAATAGCTCTAATTAAGATAATGAATTCATCTTCAGTATCCAGGTGTGTTAGGGATGCGTTTTCTTTCAGTTTATTTAAAAAAAAATTTTTTAACTATTAAATGGCTCGTTTTATTCAAGTTATGGAAAACATATATATTTTGTTTATAGCCCTAGTAAACTCTAACAAGAGTTGGTTGAGAGAGAGGTCTAACCAACGACTACATGGAATAAGGTGTAGATCTAGCTAGACCTCGGGATTGCCCTCTACTTACTATATGAGGGCCTCTGAGGAGAACAAGTGAACCAACAAGCTTAATTATTGAAGCAATATTCATTCTGAGAATACCGTCAGGTTTACCAATATCCACATAATTGTGTAATGCTTATATTTTTTAAGTAAACATGCATGACTGTTCAGATGAACTGAACCTATGTCAAGGATCCCCCCCCCCACTAGAGGCAGTTTGTTTTGCGGGAAAAGTTATTTATTTGATCTTCCCCCAAAATAAGTTTGATGTAAGGGGACTTATCCCATGGAATTAAAATGTTTGAATCAAATTGTTTAAAATTTTTGTTAAGTTATGTTAGATTAGGTTAGATTTATCCCATGTAATTGAAATATTTTGAATCAAATTGTTTAAAATTTGGTTATGTTAGGTTAGATTAGGTTAGTTTTATATCATGGAATTAAAATATTTTTAATCAAATTGTTTAAAATTTAGAGTGTGGGTGAAGTGAGGATAAAAAGTGACTTCGAGCATTTCCCAAGAAAAAATAATTCCTGAAAAAGTATTTTCAAAATTGCTTAAAAAATCGTCTCATAGAAAAGGGAAGAAAAAGAACATAAAATAAAGACCACTAGTCCTCGAATATTCTAACAGTGTCAGGGTCGGAAAAGAACAAGAGTTTGTCAAAAGAGACCTGATAGGAAATATGACTAACCAAAGACTACATATAAAAAGTGTAGACCACTCGGAATTAACATCATGCCCGTACTAACTATAGTGTGTCTCTGAGGGTCGTAGCTGTCGAATACTTTAATAGGGCCGGAAGAGAACCATGATAGGAAAGTAAAGAAAGATGTACCTCGGGATTGCTAGATCCGTACTTTTTAGATTCTGGAAGGGCTAGAATACATAAATATTTTCATAAAAATAGGGCCATTTTTTTTTTACTAAAATTTGAGGGATATTTTGTATTAAAATAAATCATTAAATGTTTATAAATTCTCTATTTTTACCCTTTATCCATTAAGTATTTTTGACGCTATAAATATACAAAAAATAGCACAAAAATAAAATAAAATAGAAAAAAGTTGTTTTTACATTAGCTTGAACAAATGTTTAGCCAGAAAAATAGTAAAATTCCTCCTAGAAAAAATTGTTCCCACGTTTGAGGCGCTACGTCGTTGTAAATAAAACCTTTGAGATTTTGGACCTGCAGACCGTACACATATTGCCAGTCTTATCACTATGCAATAAGGCATGTTGATTTATTGCATAATCAATAGCCTTCTAAAACTATAACAATAACACCTCATGTTTGGATATTGATCACGTACCTATTGTTTAGTAGCAAACTGATTAACGTACTTTGGTGTGACTGATTCTTAATCAAATTTGTTTTGATAATAAAATTTTAATCACAGAATTCTTGGTACGCCTAAATGAAAGCAATAATTTGCTGTGAATACCTTACAGCTTTTCTGATAATAAAATTTGAAATACAGTTGCTGGCACCTCATTAACTATTCATTTTTCAAACTGGACACTGGCCGAAATGGCCATTTTTAATCACCCATGTACACGAAGTCAAAATAGGTGGAGTTGTACATCGAATTAAAGGCCTTTATGAGTAGAACACATTGCCCCAAACACGCCGTCAAAAGGTTCACCCTAGCTAAATTAGAATGGGTTTAAAGTTCACAATAAATCAAACAAGGATAATGGATTAACCATGATAGGTCTAAAAGAGAAAGTTGTTTGTGATTGATAGTGGGTATTCCTGCAAACAGGAAACATACTTACTTTAGGTAGTTGTTATTTGCGGCATTGTACTCTACTAATAATGACCTTTAATTTGATGTAGGCTAAATATCTACCTATGCTTACATTAAAGATTTCCTTTTGACTCCTTGAGGGCCGTCCCCCATTGGAGGTAAAGAGCCAGTGATTAGTCTAAAAAATAGCATTTAAGCCAGATATTGATTTGCAAAGATTTCATTTCATAACCTCTACCTAGTAAACATTATTAAGCTGTTTTCAACATACCTGACGTTGTTTTAGCTAGAGTAAACCTTTTGAGGTCGGATTTGCGGCATAGTGTTTTACTCATAAAGGTTTTTAATTCGATGTACAACTCAACCTATGCTCTCATTTAAGATTTCCTACTTACTCCTTGTGGGCCATTCCCCTGGGAAGGTATCGGTTCACTGAATACGTACTAAAATAGGTTTTGGTGTCCATTAATAATGTGCAAATCTTTGTAGCTCTATCTGTAATGGTTTAAAAAATATTAAGCCATCACGGGACTTATTTAACACGCTGTGTTGTTATTCTACACTTCATTACAACAAAATGAGAACAAACCATGTATAATTTACTTTAATAGAGTCCAAAAACAACAATGTTTGCTACAAAATGAATGACAGTATAATGACTAATAAGTGTGAATAAACAACACTATCGTATATCTTTATCGAAAAATATCTACTTTTTGATTTTAATGAAACAAAGGAGCACATAAGCTGTGTATGAATAAATATCTATTAAAATGGTAATATTGGCATTTACACAATTTATTATTTTTTAAATTTAACATTTGCTCATCTAAGCAACAGTAATACAGAGAATAATTTTGAAAACAGTAAAAAATTCCCGACTAATAATGAAAATGTAACAAATATTTTTTAAAAATGCAAAAACATATATTTCTATTTAGAAACATTGCGATAAGGTATACATTAAATAAACATTTAGTACTATTTAAATATTGTAAATAAAAACATTTTGGGTTATATTTCAGTAAATTATACGTTGTTTGGTCTCATTTTCCTTGTAATTATGTGTTGAATAAAACTGTATTATAGATTTTATATTCAAATAAAATAAATTAAAGTTTTATAAAATGAAGCCCAGTAGGTGACTCATACGGGTAGGTCATCGGACGCCCTAATTCTCTGCGCTTGTGTGAGTGAAGCAACCCTTCGTTGAGCCGCATTCCTAGCTTGATAATAGTAGGTCTATAAGTTCAGAAAAACCGTGTTAAACAAACTTACACTACTGGATAAGACTTCTTGATCTACTAATACAATTTAAGATTTCCTACAAGAAACAAAAAGGAATTATTTTTTCGATTGCATTTAGAGGAACTACTTTTATTATATTGTATGATTGGGCTGGGCAAGTAACATGATGGTGCCCATGGTTTGCCATATAGCTAAAGTATACAAAAAAGAGTAATTTTAAACAAAATGAATCCTGAGATTTTTCATATCACTCATGAAGCACATTTTTTAGCACATTTAGTTTTGGTTATTACCGTCAAAATTTAATTGATTTCTCTTGACCCGTTTTGACTTTCATATTTTCAGAAAACCTTTCACATAACTTTCATTTTTTGAACCGTAATTTTCGAAAATGATTTTTTCTTTTCCATGTGGGATAAGATACAAGGTCAGTGCAATATTTGTGTAAATTTTGTTTGCTTTGTTATTTGTGTTTACAATTGTTATTTACTTTGCTTTTGTGCTCTTCCAACTACTACATAATTCATGCTGTATTATACAATACAACAAGGATGACGTCATAAATGCTTTGAGTATTGTCTTTACTAAATGGAATTAATTGTGTAAAACTGTTATAAACTAAATCACGTGACATGCACGCAGGAGATGAGTGACTGGAGGCTTTACTAACATCAAGAGATTGACTATGGATATGTTGATCTCGAGGTATCTGGATTTACATTTTTCTTCATCTATTTTTGAGTTACATTCCTCTCTTTGATCTTTCCAATTAGGTATTTTTTCGTTCTTTTAGTTTTTTCTGTACGTAAGCACGATAGCAGCCACAAAAATTAAGATGGTAACATGAAATTGTATAGAGGACTATAGTGTGGTTGTATAGAATTCCTATTGAAACTAAGATAAATCTAATTGAAAATGTCAAACTGGCGGCCATTTTAAACATTTTTTTGGGTTCATATCTCATGTGTTATTCAACTTATAAGACGCTAAATTAGATAAAAATTTGCAGATTTCAATGATCCATGTAATAGTGTCAACCCCAAACCTCTAAAAGTGTTTTAAACAAACTTGCCCTACTAAATAATACCCATTGATCTACCAATACATTTTAACATGTCCTAAAAGACTCAAGAAACCAACTTTTGGGTATTACGTTATGAGGATCTGCTTGTATGGGGCTATAATGTACAAAAGGGGTGGGTCAGTACCACAATGGCCCCACCACATTGTTTTTAAGGCGATGAAGACAGATGTTTCTCAACTTTAAACTATAAAAACGAGTCCAATTATTCCCGACAACCCGTTAGACTACAGATAACGTGAATACACACGCACTAAATTTAGCTTCGTACAGGATTATTCAGAACTTTTGAACAACATAAAGAAAAATTTCCCGACGTTAAATTCTCAAGGAATTTTTCAGTGCTAAAATCTTCAGTAAAGGAATAGATGCTATGAAAATTAATTATCAATAACTGTTGTTTTCTATTTTACTAAAATCATCAATAAAGGAATGGTAGCTATGGAAATTATCTATCATTGTTGTTTTCTATTTTACTAAAATCATCAATAAAGGAATGGTTGCTATGGAAATTACCTATCATTGTTGTTTTCTATTTTACTGAAATCATCAATAAAGGAATGGTTGCTATGGAAATTATCTACCATTGTTGTATTCTATTTTACTGAAATCATCAATAAAGGAATGGTTGCTATGGAAATTATCTATCATTGTTGTTTTATATTTTACTAAAATCATCAATAAAGGAATGGTTGCTATGGAAATTACCTATCATTGTTGTTTTCTATTTTACTGAAATCATCAATAAAGGAATGGTTGCTATGGAAATTATCTATCATTGTTGTTTTATATTTTACTAAAATCATCAATAAAGGAATGGTTGCTATGGAAATTATCTATCATTGTTGTTTTATATTTTATTTTAAATATATTTATATAAATAACGGATTTTTCAAAAGTAAAAACTTTAAATGGTTTAGTTATTTGTTGTCCAATACTCGAGAAAAAAATCTTTATTGTATGAAGATAAAATTGGGATTTATTAAAAAAATCAGCTGCTTTATTATTATTTGTTGTTTTCTCATTGTTGGCTAATTTCAAGCACATGAATCTAGTAGATGGTAAACTTGTAGTAATTTACAATTAACCGAACTTATTGATTTCTTTTTATTCCATCATGACTTTACCTTTACAATCACTCATCGTATTGATTCAGTATTATTATGAATGTGAACGCAGTAAGAAAGTTTCGTAGCACCGGTTTAAGGCAATGGAAGGTACAGTGTAGTCACATATAAACTTGTTAGTAAGTTTGAAACCATTGGGTGCTTTGGAGACATCAAGAGGTCAGGAAGACCTTCAATAGTAAGAGATGAAATTACTGTTGCTGAAATCTCTAATAAAAAAAAAAAAGTTTTATTAAATAACACTGAATAAGGACAATGTAGCGTTTAGAGGAAATACTACTGCTTTTTCAGGAAGAGAATGGCGGCCACTTCGAACACCTATCGTAATAACCATAACAAGTTAGAAATTGGTTTAATTTTACGTTTTTTAAAAATATTTAATACTAGCAAAACGAGAGCTAGTAAGAATCGGAGAATTCGTGGTCTCGCCTACTTTTTTATCACAGACAATAAACAAATCAATCACTGTTTTTTGTTAATTTCGTATGAGAGATGGAAAATCTTCAAAAGACAAAGGGAGACATCCGATCTTCCCAATAGTGTGATATTCTTACTCACTAAAAACCACCTTCCTTCCTGTTAGTACCCCTATCGTGTAGGACAAGGATTCAGGAATTAGCGTCTGGTTTTGTCACGGGTCAGCGTTGACGGTTTTGTTTTTATTTCGAAACGAAGTGGAACAGAAGAGGGGTTGTCAGACAGCCCTTGCTGCTCTCCCCGCCCTTCCATCTGGCCCCCTTCTTTATTATCTGTGATCATACCAACGACAATTCAACAATAGAAAACAATCTCTCCTGTTTAACTAGATACTATGAATGCGTCTATATACTTTGACTTTATTGTTACTTATTGTCTGTACTTCCATGAGGAAATACAAATAGTAAAATCTCTACTTCGGATTTGTCATCTTCATTTTTAATTCTGTTACATATTTATGCTTTAACGTTCCTGATTGCATTTATTACGACAAATGTTACCTAGTGAAATATAGTTTGATAAAATACAAATACAAATCTCAAACTAAATTCGTAGAAAATTGAAAAAACTGTAGAAAATTAAAGGGAAAAATTGTAAAATATTAAAATTAATATTAAAACATCAGTAGCCATTTTGAAACTGTGAAAAGAATCATTTTTATTTTTGGTATCTTTTTGGGTAATGGATTGTAATATTATTATTAACAATTATCATAACCAATTTCATAATACAGTATATTGTTTTAGATTAAGTATATTGTTTTTAATTGTTGTAGACAATTACCAAGAAATTATGTTTAACTTTTGTATCAATAACTCTCTTAACATAGACTATAGAAAAATCAAAAAAGTATTTTTTTTTCCCTTTTCGATGCAATGGATTTTCTTTTGTTATGATAATTATCGTAATACTGTATTTTGGTTTATGATAAATTTGGGTGTTGTAAACTATTAGCAAAAAAGTTTTAATTTTTTTGTCGATAACTAGGTTATGCTTTCACCCACAGAATTAAAAAAAAAAAATTTAGTGTTTCGTTAAAGAGGGTAAAATCTTTTGTTTCTTGCAAATATTTTGTAATGGTAATGGTTTTTGAGAGATTCGAGATCAAATATTTTTAACGTCCACCATGTTCTGAATGTAAAAAATAAAGATTTGGTTTTCAGTTAAACTGGTAAAAGGTTAGCCTACATAAATAACGCGTATAGCAAATTTTAACTTCTACTTCTAAAGATATAATTTTTTGTCGTAAAAACAAAATGGTCGACAGATAGAAAATGAATGTCTTATTTTTAAGTCTAGAAAGAACTTCAGAAATACTGTTGTACAATTTTTAGTCATTCTGTATATTTCAAAAGATTTTTAACATTTGTAATATACAAACAGACAGTTGTTATAATGGTTTCTCGCACCATGGAGTCTCTCTAGTTACTTAGTTATGCAGTGTTGAATAAGTAACATATTTAAATTCTTTTTCTAACTTGTCCACTTAACAAAAACGTGGATGTTTCAGGTGTTGTTTCCCTGTTGGTATTTCCTGCAAAGCTTGTTTAATTTTCCTTGATGTAAGTAATATCGCCTGCTATGCCTTGATATGTATGACTGCTATGCAACCACGTAGGGGGGAGGGGGGAGATGTCTGATGTCAAATTTAAGATAACATTTTGTTTGTTGTTCATTAAATGCGGAAAACCTTTCTGTCATAACCGCTAAATATATAAATACACCTAACCTTTAAGTACTCTAATAGCGCCAGAAAGAATTGATCAAGATGGACCTGAAAGGAAAGGTGGACGATCTAACCCATAAAAAAACGTATAGTTCTAGCTAGGCTCTCTCGGGTATGCTGCACCCTAGGCATTCCATATATAAAAAAGGAAGTAAAATAAAGAACTCTTTAGCCCTCGAATACTCTAAAAGAACAAGAGTTAATCAAGAGAGATCTGATAGTAAAGATAAATGTGTAGAACTAGCTTGGGTATTTCGTGATTTCCTTGTGAACTTATGAAAGTAAAATAAAATTGTAGCTTATATCGGTTTCTAGATTAACTTAATATATGTAATGTTTACAATTACAAAATAACCAGCTTTGTAACTCTTTTTATATGGCAGCAAAATGTAACATATTTTTAGGTGATTTAAATATTTTCATATTGATTTTTTCACAACATACGTATTATTTTCTTACCCAGTATAGGGTAATTATTCTGGTAATCGTCAAAAATTTCGATCTTTGTTTTTTGAATTGGAATTGTATGTAAAGGAATTTTCACTCGCTGCGCATGTAAGGACATATCGAGTTTTTTTTGGTTAGAAAATATATTTTCAATAACCTCACATTGCAGAGAGAGGTGGGATTGATACCCATTATATGGAGAATTGAAATTTGTAAGTTTTATCTCACTTAATGAGTTATATGTTGATAAGACACGAGATATGAAAAAAAAAAAACTGTTTAAAATGGTCGACATTAAAACATTTACAATTCGATTTTTCTGAATTTCAATAGGGAAACACATTATAGGCTTCTATACAAAATTACATATTTCTATCTTTAATTTTGTAGCATGTTGTAAATCACATATATTCTTCTAGTCTATGTGTGACAACAGAGAACAAGCAATTAATATGCATCAGACTCAAAACATACGGTTGAATCAATAATTTGGTTTTTTTTTTTTTAAACTTTCCTACATTTATCTTCTCAGAAGTTTACCAACAATTAAAGTGAAATATAAATAAATAAACAATTAAAAGGTTGCTTTGGATATTATTTACCATTGTTGTGTGTACAATTGTTCCGCTGTGATAAAATTTCTGTATAAAAGTAATAGGTTAGGTTAGGTTAGGTTAGGTTAGGTTAGGTTGGGTTAGGTTGGGTTAGGTTGGGTTAGGTTAGGTTAGGTTGGGTTAGGTTAGGTTAGGTTAGGTTAGGTTAGGTTAGGTTGGGTTAGGTTGGGTTAGGTTAGGTTAGGTTGGGTTAGGTTAGGTTAGGTTAGGTTAGGTTAGGTTGGGTTAGGTTAGGTTAGGTTAGGTTAGGTTAGGTTGGGTTAGGTTAGGTTAGGTTAGGTTGGGTTAGGTTAGGTTAGGTTAGGTTAGGTTAGGTTGGGTTAGGTTAGGTTAGGTTGGGTTAGGTTAGGTTAGGTTAGGTTAGGTTGGGTTAGGTTAGGTTAGGTTGGGTTAGGTTAGGTTAGGTTAGGTTAGGTTAGGTTAGGTTGGGTTAGGTTGGGTTAGGTTAGGTTAGGTTGGGTTAGGTTAGGTTAGGTTAGGTTAGGTACATAATAATCGTATGCGGATTTCTTTTGGAGCTTGTTACTTACTCTGTATATGTTAAGTTTGGTAATTTCATTAAAATTTGACGTCCGTTTTTGACTAGTCAGATTTATGGGTTCAGGAAAAGTTTTTTTTTTCGAAATGTCGCCTGTATGTAAAGATAATAGCGCCCACAAAAATCGAATTAGGAATATGAAATTTAGTATAATTGACTGAAGTGTGCTCGTGGTGAATTGTATTGACATTTTATCGAATTAATAATTTAGAGGATCTTGTTTTACATTGTATGTTCGGGTTGGGTGAGTAACAAGATGTCGCTAATCAATTTGTTTTTACAAGGCGATGATCACCGAAAGGTTTTTCACCTTTAAACAATACAAAAATGAAACACAGACTACCACAAAACAGAGAATAGTTTTTGAGGAAAATACTGCGATAAGGATAGCCTATATATGTAGGATTTGAATTGGGGCTTACATTTGAGAAATGTTTGATCGAGTACAAATTACATTCAAATAGAATTGGTGGACATTTCAGTTTATTATGATCACAGCAAGTTTCTACATAAGTGATTGCAAGTAAAACTTAGGCGTATATGTCACATCAATAAGACATGAACTTTCTACAATTGAAGACTAATGTGTTGCATAAATCAGTATTATAGGTTCGAGTAATTAGTCTTGGGATAATTGTAAAGCAGTGGTTGTGTGACAGCGAGGCCTACAACACAGTCATAACTAATCCCGACACCTGCAGTGTATTCAGGGTAACCGTAAGAATTGCAGTTCAATATCTGCTGCACAACGTCTGTCATGAACATAACTAAATTTAACAATAATTGACGGTGCAAAACCCATCCCCAACCAAATTAACAAGACGATGGTATTTATTCAGCCCTATCAAACGATGTAATACAATCATAACCTATAAATATAATGCACAAAATCTAACAAAACCTAACCTAACCTAACCTAACCTAATCTAATCTAACCTAACCTAACCATCCCCAACCAAATTAACAAGACGATGGTATTTACCCAGCCCTATCAAACGATGTAATACAATCATAACCTATAAATATAATGCACAAAATCTAACAAAACCTAACCTAACCTAACCTAACCTAACCTAACCTAATCTAATCTAACCTAACCTAACCATCCCCAACCAAATTAACAAGACGATGGTATTTACCCAGTCCTATCAAACGATGTAATACAATCATAACCTATAAATATAATGCACAAAATCTAACCTAACCTAACCTAACCTAACCATCCAACCAAATTACCAAGAGGATGGTATTTACCCAGCCCTATCAAACGATGTAATACAATCAAAACCTATAAATATAATGCCAAAAATCTAACAAAACCTAACCTAACCTAACTTAACCTAACCTAACCTAACTATCCCCAACCAAATTAACAAGACGATGGCATTTACCCAGCCCTATCAAACGATGTAATAAAAGCATAACCTATAAATATAATGCACAAAATCTAACAAAACCTAACCTAACTTAACCTAACCTAACCTAACCTAACTATCCCCAACCAAATTAACTAAACGATGGTATTTACCCAGCCCTATCAAATGATGTATTACAATCATAACCTATAAATATAATGCACAAAATCTAACCTAACCTAACCTAACCTAACCTAACATAACATAACCTAACCTAACCTAACCCTGTAATAGCATCAGAGTATGAAGATAGAAGATAACAAGATGAAAGGGTTAAGAGAGACGTGATAGGTAATAGGAAAAATTAAAAAGAGCGATCTATCCTGAGAGAACATAAACAAAGGTGTACATCTAGCAAGGGATTCGGGATTGTCATTCCCGTTTTTAATATAAACAAGCTCTGAGAATACGAGATATTATTATTTCCTTATCAAAGCCTATAATTTTTAAGCTTCTAATCAAATGTTTGACAATGTCGACGTAGTTGCCTTTAAAATAAGCCAATCAATGGATACTTGAAGTTTAATTTTCATTGGTAAAGGAGATTCATTGCTAATAGGTTAGCCTATAACTGAAATGTAAAGATATTTTCGTACTATTAACGGCGCATGCGCTCTAGGTATCTTACATGGTGACCTTCATTAGCACAACGACCTGGTACATTTATATTTGCATAGTCTATAGTCCAATAAACATGTCTGTATTTGACTTCATAAAAAAACATTTTAGATTTATTCCTGTCATTTAAATACCACATTGTTCTGTTGTGAGAAAGTACAAGACTTAATAAACAATCATTTTGGTTCGTTGTGATATGGTAGACATCTGAAGTCAATTTCATTTCCAAACTGTCACATCTTCAACTGCTGTGTTAGGTTAGGGTAGGTTAGGTTAGGTTAGGTTAGGTTAGGTTGATTTCGATTTTCGTTATATGGTTGACATCTGAAGTCAATTTCTTTTCCAAACTGTCACATCTTCAACTGCGGTGTTATTTCGATTACTCAGGTCAGGGTGATAGGAACATAAGAAGATAGCTATCTGGATCTACACATTATTTCATCTAGTCTTGGATTAGAGATACCTCTCTTTCATCCTTCCTTTAAGGCCATCACCAACTCTTGTTATTTTGATGCTATTGGGTTTTCAAATAAGAGTCTTTATCACGTTTCACATTAATCAGTGTAACTTTGGTAAAAAGAGATATTACAGAATTTTTTAAACACAGTTGAAGGTTATAATCCTCGAACAGCTGATTTGATGATAATAGAATGCCAATTTATTTTACTATTCTCAGACCCGTGTGGAAATTTGTAAATAAAAAAAATATTAATGTTCACGAATAATTAAAAAAATTTTTTTTAAAATACCAAAATTAACCTTGTTTGATGCCATTAGAAGCTCGATTTTAATCAAACACGGTTTAAGCCAAGGTCGCGTTTAAGGCACAAACGTTTAGGCCCTATTTAAATATATTTTAAGACAATGTCCGACGGTTTATTATTAACTAACACACATTTTTGGAATCGAATTAGTTTTAATTTCGTTTTTGCGATGGTAAGTTTGTGCAGTGTTTTTGTGCTATTTTATTTTATTCGACATTTAGCTAAAAATGCATTAATGTAATTCGTACGTTTATCAATTTACACATTACTAGGTAAGTTAACAAACAATTGAATAACAAAAACATCCACTAATTGATGACGTGGATCGTTGAGAACAGTTCTATTGTTGGAATCCATTTCCGGTCTAAACTAAAAACATTTCCGGATACATTTGTAGTGCATCAATAAAAACTTCCACTCCTTGTAGGCCTAACTGATAACACATCAACATTGTAGTTCTAAACACATTAACCTAGGGAACTTCCAACAATCATACGTAGAAGTTGATAAAAGGAGGTATTACAGAATTATTTAAACCCGGTTGAAGGTTATAATCCTCAACAAACAGGTGATTTGATGATGTAATAAGATGCAAATTTCTTTTACTGTTTTAATGTGTATACAATCTTTTCCTAGCCTTGGATCTTAGCATTCTTATCACCAATAGTCTTTGTGAAATGTGAAGCAGTGTAGCTAAGTTATTTTGTTGCATTTCGTTGTTTCTTTTCTTTCTAGTTGTTTAAAGGTAAACGAAACCTGTTTGCCATATATAATTTATAAAACAATGAAGAAAGGAACCCTAGAATACTCTATAGCGTCAGGATTGAAAAAAAACAAACAAGGGTTGATAAGAAAGATGAAAGAAAGAGATCTAGAACAAAACTGCATTAAAAGAAATGGGATTAGTGAACCCGCACTCACAAATGTGAGACCCTCAGTGGTGTATTTCAGTGTTGGCAATCAACTTTCGGTCAAGTTTTATTTTTGTTTTTTGCTTTTATCACTATACCAGAAAACCAAGCACATTTTCAAAATGGCGAAAGTTTAAAATATTTAACGTCAAATATCTCGAAAACCATTAAAATTGCGAAATACAAAAAATAGAATGTTTTGGTAATAATTTTGTCAACAATACCCAAGATTAACCTAACCTAAATTGTTGATGTATTCAAATTGTTAATTATATTAAATTGCCCAGAAAGGTACAAAAAATGTAAATGTTTCCTTTCAGTTTCAAAATGGAGATTGATGTTTTAATACTAATTTCAATATTTTATAATTCTCCCCCCCCCCATATGTTTGTAAAATACCACATATTTTTATCAAGAATCAGGCTCCTAAATTTCAGTGCAATTCTGATTCGCCCTATATATAAGTTAATATATATATATATATATATATAAGAGGAAGTAAAAGTCTTCTCTGAAATCAAAGTGCCAACACGATTCTGGATATATTTTCGAAAGAAATAAATAAAAAGGAAATCTTCATCATAATTTATGACAGATCGTATCGCTTTGATGTAAAGCAAAATTATCGCAATATACGATAAATATCTAATATATAACCGGCCTAAATTGTGCCTGAAAAATATTGGTAAAAGTAGACTATCCACTACGTTGGTGGTAGGCCTAATTTGCAAATGTAATAATTTACCGTCACATGTTCAGCCTCTGTAATCAGTCTCACTCGACTGTTAATTACACACTAAAGATATATTATTTGTAATTATAGGTTTAGTGTTTAATTTTTTATTTATTTAATTACTTTCTGTTAACAAACAGCTGATTTCTTTCTATTTCTCATCGCGGAGAAGTTTAGAGAGTTAAGCTCGAGTCAGATGATTTAATGTTGTCACTTTTTCCTCAACGCAAATATTGAAACAAGTGATCTTTAAAACCTTGTCTTGTCGGTTTCAAATCTACTGATTATTAGTTAAATCGTGATTTAAAAAATATATAAATCTAATCTACGAGAAGTTGGAATTTTCCTTGGTTATTCTCACCAGCGTCAAGTTGTTACATTCTGGGAGGGCAGAAAAAACAACCAAAAAGATTTTTTGAAAACTTTACTTATATTTAGTTCTTATATTAAATAAACAACTAATGCAGTTGAATTTATAGGTTATGTTTTTACCCCCCTCTAAGTTTTCTATCTTTTACATTGTTCCCGAAGAAAATTACTTTATCGGGAAGAATGCATTTGAATACTCGGACGGATATGATAAACGCCATCATGGTATTTACCCAGCCTATTAATGTAACACAAGTAGATCCTTCAAAAGTAATTCCCAAAAGTTGGTTAAGCCTTCTGATTCACAGTTTTGTGATAGTGTGCGCTTAATCGTTTCTTAATATTTGTATTGTTTAAAGGTTATGTAATGTAACACAACATCCTCTAAATGTAATGCCCAAAAGTTGGTTAAGCCTTCTGATTCACAGTTTTGTGATAGAGTGCGCTTAATCGTTTCTTAATATTTGTATTGTTTAAAGGTTATGTAATGTAACACAACATCCTCTAAATGTAATGCCCAAAAGTTGGTTAAGCCTTCTGATTCACAGTTTTGTGATAGTGTGCGCTTAATCGTTTCTTAATATTTGTATTGTTTAAAGGTTATGTAATGTAAAACAACATCCTCTAAATGTAATGCCCAAAAGTTGGTTAAGCCTTCTGATTCACAGTTTTGTGATAGTGTGCGCTTAATCGTTTCTTAATATTTGTATTGTTTAAAGGTTATGTAATGTAAAACAACATCCTCTAAATGTAATGCCCAAAAGTTGGTTAAGCCTTCTGATTCACAGTTTTGTGATAGTGTGCGCTTAATCGTTTCTTAATATTTGTATTGTTTAAAGGTTATGTAATGTAACACAACATCCTCTAAATGTAATGCCCAAAAGTTGGTTAAGCCTTCTGATTCACAGTTTTGTGATAGAGTGCGCTTAATCGTTTCTTAATATTTGTATTGTTTAAAGGTTATGTAATGTAACACAACATCCTCTAAATGTAATGCCCAAAAGTTGGTTAAGCCTTCTGATTCACAGTTTTGTGATAGAGTGCGCTTAATCGTTTCTTAATATTTGTATTGTTTAAAGGTTATGTAATGTAACACAACATCCTCTAAATGTAATGCCCAAAAGTTGGTTAAGCCTTCTGATTCACAGTTTTGTGATAGAGTGCGCTTAATCGTTTCTTAATATTTGTATTGTTTAAAGGTTATGTAATGTAAAACAACATCCTCTAAATGTAATGCCCAAAAGTTGGTTAAGCCTTCTGATTCACAGTTTTGTGATAGTGTGCGCTTAATCGTTTCTTAATATTTGTATTGTTTAAAGGTTATGTAATGTAAAACAACATCCTCTAAATGTAATGCCCAAAAGTTGGTTAAGCCTTCTGATTCACAGTTTTGTGATAGTGTGCGCTTAATCGTTTCTTAATATTTGTATTGTTTAAAGGTTATGTAATGTAAAACAACATCCTCTAAATGTAATGCCCAAAAGTTGGTTAAGCCTTCTGATTCACCGTTTTGTGATAGTGTGCTCTTAATCGTTTCTTAATATTTGTATTGTTTAAAGGTTATGTAATGTAAAACAACATCCTCTAAATGTAATGCCCAAAAGTTGGTTAAGCCTTCTGATTCACAGTTTTGTGATAGAGTGCGCTTAATAATTTCTTAATATTTGTATTGTTTAAAGGTTATGTAATGTAACACAACATCCTCTAAATGTAATGCCCAAAAGTTGGTTAAGCCTTCTGATTCACAGTTTTGTGATAGAGTGCGCTTAATCGTTTCTTAATATTTGTATTGTTTAAAGGTTATGTAATGTAACACAACATCCTCTAAATGTAATGCCCAAAAGTTGGTTAAGCCTTCTGATTCACAGTTTTGTGATAGAGTGCGCTTAATCGTTTCTTAATATTTGTATTGTTTAAAGGTTATGTAATGTAACACAACATCCTCTAAATGTAATGCCCAAAAGTTGGTTAAGCCTTCTGATTCACAGTTTTGTGATAGAGTGCGCTTAATCGTTTCTTAATATTTGTATTGTTTAAAGGTTATGTAATGTAAAACAACATCCTCTAAATGTAATGCCCAAAAGTTGGTTAAGCCTTCTGATTCACAGTTTTGTGATAGTGTGCGCTTAATCGTTTCTTAATATTTGTATTGTTTAAAGGTTATGTAATGTAAAACAACATCCTCTAAATGTAATGCCCAAAAGTTGGTTAAGCCTTCTGATTCACAGTTTTGTGATAGTGTGCGCTTAATCGTTTCTTAATATTTGTATTGTTTAAAGGTTATGTAATGTAAAACAACATCCTCTAAATGTAATGCCCAAAAGTTGGTTAAGCCTTCTGATTCACCGTTTTGTGATAGTGTGCTCTTAATCGTTTCTTAATATTTGTATTGTTTAAAGGTTATGTAATGTAAAACAACATCCTCTAAATGTAATGCCCAAAAGTTGGTTAAGCCTTCTGATTCACAGTTTTGTGATAGAGTGCGCTTAATAATTTCTTAATATTTGTATTGTTTAAAGGTTATGTAATGTAACACAACATCCTCTAAATGTAATGCCCAAAAGTTGGTTAAGCCTTCTGATTCACAGTTTTGTGATAGTGTGCTCTTAATCGTTTCTTAATATTTGTATTGTTTAAAGGTTATGTAATGTAAAACAACATCCTCTAAATGTAATGACCAAAAGTTGGTTAAGCCTTCTGATTCACAGTTTTGTGATAGAGTGTGCTTAATAATTTCTTAATATTTGTATTGTTTAAAGGTTATGTAATGTAAAACAACATCCTCTAAATGTAATGCCCAAAAGTTGGTTAAGCCTTCTGATTCACAGTTTTGTGATAGAGTGCGCTTAATAATTTCTTAATATTTGTATTGTTTAAAGGTTATGTAATGTAAAACAACATCCTCTAAATGTAATGCCCAAAAGTTGGTTTCTCTCTTCTTGTAGGAAATGTTCAATTATATTGGTAGATCAAGGGGTCTTATCCAGTTGGGTAAGATTGTTTTAATCAGTTATTATACAGGTTTTCTGAATCTTGAAACTGTTCAGCATTGTAGATGTCTATGTCTCTATTCGCTTCGCTCGTGTCAGTGTCTCCAATAAGATGGAATCTCATGTTTTCCAATTTCATATTCTAAGTGTATATCTTGACTAGCTGATGGCTCCAGTTTCACCTGTAGATAATTGAGATAATTTTATAAAGAAATATTTGTTAACACAATCCTAATAGTGTTGCTATGGAAATAATTTATGTCCAAATACAGCAACGCACCAATTTTGATCAAAATCGACCCATAAATAACAAATATATGATACTTGTTTTAGGGGTAAAAATCACCATTGGAGTGTAACATTTTCAAAACCCTTTCTTAGAAAGTGTCTATAGACCTACCCAAAACCATATTAAAAAATTCATAGCTCTAGGCTTCTTGGATCCAGAGATATGCTTTAGTGGTAAAAAACACCCTTGGAGTGAACATTTTCAAAACCCTTTCTTAGTAACCGTCTACAGACCTACCCCAAACCATGTTAAACATATCATAGCTCTAGGCTTGTTGGATGCAGAGATTTCGTGATCAGTCAGTGGGTTTTGATTTATAAATAAATATATATATATATATATATATATATATATATATAGAATATAACGGGAGTAGATTAATAATTACGAAACGTCGTGTATATCTTTGAATACACGTATATGTGATCTTTTTAACCCATGAAAATATCATTAGTTGAGAATTATATCTATACACCATGTGTCCTAAAAGTCCCAACCCCCCTCTTATTTTTTTTATTAATAGAAATAGACAGATTTGTTTTGGGGAAAGTTTAGATAACCAAAGGAGGAGTTTTTGAAGTATCGACATTTTCAACCCTTACCGCCAAAATGGGATAGTTTGGGGGTAAGTCAAGAATTTTAAATAGGTCTTTTAAAAATAAGAATAATGACGTAAACTAGAGGTCTCTAAGTTCATCCTACCCAACATAGCGACCAATCGAATTGTGAATGTTAACCTACAAACTCCGGTTATTTTTTATTACATTACAAACTGCTCTATGTTGGTAAAATGATGGTAAGAGAGAGCCTTACCTTGTTTTTTTTAGCTCATATTAAGTTCTCGGAATGGCTATTATTTACTTCTTAGCGGAAATAGATTCTGGACTCAAAAGCATGTTGTACATTTCGTATCATTTCCGGTGTAATTATTAACGTAAAATTCACAATTCGATTGGTCACTATGTTGGGTAGGATGAACTTAGAGACCTCTAGTTTACGTCACAATTCTTATTTTTAAAAGGCCTTTAAAATGAGATATCACTCAATAGAGGTTGCTATTTAAAATTCTTGATTTACCCCCAAACTACCCCATTTGGGAGTAAGGGTTGAAAATGTTGATACTTCAAAAAACTCCTCCTTTGGTTATCTAAACTTTCCCTAAAGCAAATCTGTCTATTTTCATTAATAAAAAAAATAAGAGGGGGGTTGGGACTTTTAGGACACATGTTATATATGTATTGTAAACATTGTGTACATAAGGGATGTTCCAAAAGTATTAGACCAGCTTCGTAATTTTTACGGTTGTAAATAGAAAAATGAATCTTTGGGAAAGTCTTTGGATAAATAGGACCGCCTTTAAATAAAAATCAGCCCCAAAACCCCTAAAAAGCAGGTCCTAATAATCAAAAGACATTCGGAAAGTTTCATTTTCCTGTTTTTATCAGTTTAAAAATAACGCGAGTGGTTTCATAATTTTGAAAATGACCAACAGTACTTATCCAGACATCATACAATATAATACAAGCAGATCCTCTAAATGTAATGTCTTAAAGTTGGTTTATTGAGCCTTGTATTGTATCAAGGGATTTTCAAATAGGGTAAGTTTGTTTAATATACAGGTTTCCTGCGCATTTTTTCAGGGGTCTTAGATGTATATGTATTAAAATGTCTTCACTCGCTTAGCTCGTGTCAAGGAGCTCGCTACGCTTGTGTCGGTCACTTAGCTCTACCATACCTCGTAACACATATATCTCATTTTCTGGAGAAGTAAAAATCACATTTTTGACAATAACTTCGCTATTTGTCATCCTAGAGAAGCGAGGTCGACACCATCACATGCAGAATTGAAATCTGCAAATTTTTATCTAATTTAATGTGTTTAGTTGAATAACACACGAGATATAAATAAAACACTGTAAAAATTGACCTTCATTTCTCAATTATCTAAAATGTGCCAATGTGAATACATTAGAAAAACCATTGTTGACGTCATATACATGCGTCACAATTAAGCTTAGGTGTTACAGGCCATTAACTGTCAAATGACGGTAGAGTTGTTAGGTTGTACGGAATAAAAGAATAGTTTTAATAGCTTTGCAGTCACCTAACCTAACCTAACCTCCAGAACTTGTTTTGAGTGTTTATTGAAATATATATTATGCTGAGTGATAATTTTGTTATGGACACATTTCGTATATCGTAAATTATTTATCATATGAAAAGAACTTTAATGAAGGGGGGGGGGATCATTACCATTTACGTGGAATTTAAAAACCCGTTTTGAAAAACTATGAAAACGCCGCCATTTTCAATATGGCAGCTAACTTTATATTCCTTATAATAACCCCGAATTTTACATCTAATATTAAAACTTTTTTATGATTGAGTATTTTTTGATAAACCAATTAAATACGATTGACCTTCAGAAATTTATAGTTTTGGTGCCCATTTGGGGTTTTCCTTACTTTTTATTGTCGAATCAAATAAAAAATTTAATTAGGCATGGTCTAGGAAGTGTAAATACCATATAGAACTGCAATAAAGAAGTAATTTGTGCAACAGATAAATATCTGCTTACATTTACAGTAGATTTAAGATAGATTTTACCTCATCCACAACTATACCTAACCTAACCTCCCTAACCTAACCTAACCTAACTTACCCTTTCGTTTTAATATTAGTCCTGTAGTATCAACCCTTCCTAGACTATGTCTATTAAATGTGTATACTCATGCAACAATAGAAAGTGCTAAAATATCATCTCAAAAATGTGACAATCTTTAAATTTTTGACAGTTCAAGCGTATGTAACTTCTAAACGAGAGGTTTACCCAAGAATTAAAAAAAGTCTTAAAATTGGTGTTAAAATCTAAAAACATAAAAAGTTGGGGATCCCGTAAATAATTACAGTAGTTAATTTGCCATATTTTTCAGAGAAATGAAAATGAGTTTTTAAACTTCATGAACAAGGAACTACGGTCCAATATTTAAAGTTTACAAGATGCCATTCTCTGGCAGTACTGGATCAGTCATCCAGTAATAAATATGATTGGTAATCCAAAAATAAATTACAAAATCGTTGCATCAGTTTCAAAATGGCGTCCGTTAAAATCTTTCCCCCATAGTTTTGCTTTTGTTCAACTATAAAAACTAGAGATATTCATTCTACCAAAATCACCACGTTAAAACCAAAATTTCGGAACTCTCAAAATTTAAACTGAATCATGAATAGTCTACAATTGATGAAACAAATACTTGTTAGTAATGGTGAACATATATAAAAAAACGATTACATCATGCCAAGTTACAAGTTTACACAATACTCACAGAACTGGTATTTTCTGCAATAAGGAAATTGGCTAATGAGACTCAGAGACACGTAGTTATGTGTGGAGAATATTTTTATTTTAAATCACATCTTTACATATATTAAAAGCATCGTCTTTCTGTATGTAGTTTATAACTCAAGAACCGCTGAACTGATTTTCATACACTTTTCATTACTAAATTAGGTAAGATTAAAATTGGTTCAGTAGTTTCAAGGTATAACAATATTTGTCTACAAGAGTAACATTAAAGCAAAAATATTATTCTTTCACCGCTGACAGATATTGTCAATTTGGTGATATCTTGAAGATTTCTTTTCATTTTTGTATAGTTTAATAATTGTGAGCAGCTTATATTTAAAAAAAAATCAAATTTAGCTCAATTGTAGCTTCTAAGGATCCAAAAAATTCTGGTTTCTGAGTTATTGCTAATAAACAAAAATCGACCGTGCGTCTGTTATGAAATAGTTAATATCTCAAAATCAGATATATAGATTTCGTTAAAATTTTAGTGAGATGTGAACATTAATGTTCCAAATCCGTTTGGAAAATCACAACTCTTAAAATATTACAGTTCAGGAATAATTAAAGCCTGTCTTATGCTAAGTTGAGGGAAGCCTACTTGGCCGGGGGTCAATGCATAGAAGCATAGACAATTAGTAGAAGGAAATTAGTCCAAAAAATTGATGAGAAGTGATGTAACTGGTACGGTTGAATTTTGTGTTGTTTTTTAAATTTTTGTATGTGCAACTGAGTGGGAAACTGAAAAAAACAGGACTGGAGCTTCGTTAGAAAAGTGCTTAACAGTGCATTTTTGATGCATCACTACACTTTTTTTAAAAAATATTATGGGTTTATGGGTTTTAGAAAAAAAGAAGAAATTACTCTGAAATGAAGGGACTATCGAAATGGTGAGATTAACATTAAGAGTAGCGTACTTCCTAACCTCAAAAATTCGATTTTTGGATTTAAGAATTTTTTCACTAATGATACAACAAATGGGATAAGAATCATCAAATATTGACGAAAATTGGACAAAGTATGTGTCTTTACAATAGAAATCGAATGTCAAATTAGCAAAGAAAAATATCCATTTTTACGGCTAGAGTTTAGCCATTTTAGAAAAAAATTTAAAGCATTAATTTTATAAAAAGTGGTTGTATAGTAAACTATATTTTTTTTTAAATTGTCATTTTTTTTTTTACCTACTTTCAGATGAACATATAGGCGTACAAGGCTTTATTTATCAAGGTAAAGTGCACTTTTTTTAATAAACAAAATTTTTCATTTCACTCTTTTGTCATTTTTTCCAGCAAATCAGCGCCGGATCTTGACAATGAGTCGCTAATTTATGGAATTTTATTTTTATTTGAAAATTTGTTTATTTGATTGAGAATGATATTTAAATAAATATTTTGCGGAAATCTGGTTAGGTTTGGTTAGGTTAATATATATATATATATATATATATATATATATATATTAAATTTCAATTAAAAAGGCCACTTCATTTTGATAAAACAAATTCTAACAAAATGTTCACTAGAAAGTAATTTAAAAAACCGAGAATTAAAAAAAAAAGTTTACTCTAGGCCACTTCTTATTAAATTACAATGCTTTCAATTTTTTTTTCAAAAATGCCAAATGTGGCAGTAAAAAATGATTCTTTTTTCAAATCGAACCACCGATTTCTACTGTAAATAAACATATTTTGTTCAATTTTCGTGAAGATCTGATGATTTTTACCTCATTTGTTGCATTATTAATGAAAAAAAAAAATCTTAAAATCCAGAAATCCAATTTTTTGAGGTTAGGAAGTACTACTATACCCTACCAATTCGATTTTTTCTGTTTCCCACGCACTTGCTTGTATTTAGAAAATAAAATAATAATAAACTTCCCTGTTACGTCACTTTTATATTCTAATTTCTCTCTACAAAATAAATATTTTTTCTCAATCTTTCAGTTGCTTTCCTTAGTTTGATTTCGTTTTAGTCCTATTAGTCGTTAATTAGACACATTAATCAATGCTCTTGACTTATGACACAGGATGTTTAACTGATCACTTTGTAAATCTCCACTGCAAAACCGGACGTCCAACAATAGAAAGGTAATGAAGAACTTCCGGTTTAAGTATACATAACATTGTAAATATTTGTAAACTAATAAAACATTTAAATAACTCGGAAATTGATTGTAACAATTATCATATATATTTTCACAGACACATATAAAATAGTATTTTTCCATTGTGTTTATTTGAATGTTATTTCTACAATTAAATAATTTTCTTTCATCATTGTACTTTTTTACGGCGCTATAAACTCTGATTTGATTTTGCTCCAGTGAACTGAATTTACTGCCTTTTTAAACCAAATATTGAACAACTTGGAGGAGAGCAGTGCTAACAGCTGATTTCCCCCACCACTATACACGCGGGCTGTTTGCAGTGTATTGTATTCAGTAAGACACCGGCTTTCAGTCACGTAGGTTCGAGTTCGGTCTTGTTATTGTGTTACATGTGTTTCTAAGTGCATTTATATGGAATATTGAATTCAAATGAAGGTAAACCTAAGTAAAGTAAGTTTATTACTTTTATTAATAGGTTTAATTGTAGTTATGTGTTTATTATAGGGTGGGTTGTTATGTTTTACAAACAAATTGTATTTTTTTTTTGTTGGTTAAATGCGAAAACCTCATCATCGCGCCTGAATAAAAACAAGTTGATATTGTTACTTACCCGGCCTGATTATACAACTTAAATACAAGTAGATTCTCTAAATGTTATGCACAAAACTGTTTTTTTGGCCTTGTAGGTAATGTTAAATTGTTTGGTAGATCAAAGGGTGTTTCTCCAGTAGGGTAAATTTGTATAAACATAGGTTTGTGTGTACAGTATCACTACCTGACTAATGGATTATTCAAGGGCTAACGGTATTTATGTATGCTCTTTTCTTCCTTTTTTTACAAGCGAATGATGACCGAGAGATTGTTTGCGTTTAAACAAGAAAAAATTAACCGACATTTTTAGATAGTGGGCGAGCAATGAGTTTTATTTTGGTTTTTAGAGACTGCACTTGAGCAAAATTTTATAAAAATCGTATGTACTGATTTTGAGAAAAACGTTTTTTCTTATGTCACCAACCATTAAATTTTAAGTTACCAAACACTACAAGATACAACATACGCCCACTTAGTAAAATAGGTTTACGCGTGTTAGCTGTAGTTCAATCCATATAAAGACATAACTTCCAAAACCACTTTTTGGAATCAGAGGACCTCAAAACGAATCATAAAAAAACTTGTCATCGATTTTTAAACCTGTTACATAACTCTCTTTATAGGCTACTACGTATTTGTGCGAAATGAAAATAAGCCACCATTAGTGGTTTAAACACCATATTTGTCTTGGGAAAAGTCAAGCAACTACTAATTTATGGGGGGGGGTTGTATTTTGAGTTGTAATGGTTAACAAGCTACTTTTCAGTAAATTTTGAAGTCAATGAAAATCTATATTGTGTGATATGTTGTGTCATATGTTTTTATGTTATATTTATGTAATATAGCGAAAGTTTAGGTTATCTGATGTTTATAAACTTTGAAAGACTTCGATATGTTTACCCTCAGGGACTCAACTATAGTGATTACGGGCTTGATATACATTTTTTTTCATGTAATCTTGAGTTAACCCCTCTCTTTCACTTTCCTATCACCTCTCTGTTGATCACTTTTGTCTTTTTCCAACCCTGACAAAATTAAGAACATTCGAGGAGTTTATTTGAATGTTGATTTCTTCTTTTTCTTTTTATGAGGCGAAGATGACCAAAAAATATTGTCACTTTTAAACCAGGAAAAACTTTTATGAATTTTTTGACCGTTTAAAAGTGTAAAACCTTGCAGTTATGTTCGCATTAAATAAAAAATATTTGGAAAACAAGGGCATAGAGATTCTTAGCCTTAGGGTTGGAAGAGAACAAGAGTTGGTCAAGTAATATGTAAAAGATGGATCTAACCCAAGACTGGATAAAGATAGGTGTAGATCCAGCTAGAGATTTCGGGATTGCAACACTCGTACCAAAGTAACCCTCTGACGGAGCTCCTATTATTTAAGAATCCTCCTTCTAAAGTAGGTTGTAATAAACGATATAGATATTCATTTTATACAATTAATAAATTGATATAAGGTATCCTATGGTATGGTTAGGTTAGGTTAGTGTCCCTCACTCTTACTGATAAAGTAGGAGTTCAGAAGATTTATTTCGTACGAGCATCGTAAATATGAAAAGACATTTCTTGTATCTCCAACCCCCTACATAGTAGGCCACACGCACCACAGAATAAACAAAATACAAGTTTGGATGTTGGAATGATTTATTAATCCTTTGTTTTAAATGTTGTTATACACGGAACTGTCTAGATTAGAGTTATATATCATAACAAGGGGTGTCAATAACTCAATTGAAAATAAATGGTGCACAAATATTGCACAAACTTTCTCACGTACTCATTAATAATCGAAATTCTAATCAAATTACTATTTTAATTACCTTGTTTGAGGTGTTACCGTCGAACAATCCTTAATTGTAGTTTACACTATCTTATATGACGCGTTTCGACTATTTGTCAGTCATTTTCAAATATAAAAAACACAAACACTTAACGCGTCATATAAGATAGTGTAAACTACAAGTAAGGATTGTTCGACGGTATCACCTCAAACAAGGTAATTAAATAGTAATTAATTATTAACAATCCAGTTGGGCTATAAGCAAACATAATACTAATCAAAGTTTGATAATTTTCAGTCAAAAAGTACACTATGGACACAAAATTGCAATATGATTAAGTGGCAAAACATTCCAGTGCAGAAATAATTGGTAAAGGACGTTTACAGCGGTCATTAAAGCGTATTTTAATCCAAAGGTTTACTTTGGACACGTTTATGACACGAGCGAAGCAAATTTGACCCAATTTAAATATTTTTTCGAAGACGGCGCTATTTTCGCCTTTTGAGTGACTGATTTGGGGTTAGGTTAGGTTTCTTTCAAACTTTAAATAAAATTATATTTGATTTGTTGTTTTAAATTATTGTAGAAAAACAAACTATTTAAGATGATTTATTTGTATTTATTATCTTTATCGCTGCTTATCTGATAGGCCATTATTTAATAGAAATGAAACAGCAACAGATGTTTCATGATTTTGTTTATTTTCTGAACAGTCTAATCTGTGGTACTGCAGACACTATCATGCCAAATACAAAACAAATATTAGCAATGTGTCATTTGATTTTGTTTTGACAGCGTGGGTTTATAGATACAGTTCTTAGAGCATTATAAGATTGTGATAAGTTAGGTTTTATGTAATAATTCACTTTATTATTGCACAAACTTACTGTACTCATCCCTAAATCTTTTCGGTAGTTGTCAATAAAAGAATCATGGAAGCCATCTTTAAAATAATATTATTTACGTATTAAAACAAGGGTGTAAATTTGCTTCCCTTATGTTATTAACATCGTAAAACGTAACACGTTTTGTTCGGATTTTTAGAAAATATACCTGAGCAAAATTTGATCAAAATCGTTTCATCGGATTCTGAAAAAAAATATCTTAATTTTATATTTCTTCTTTATAGTAGTTATCCCAAATTTTAAGTTATCAGAAAAATTGTCTCAAAATTTGCCCGAACCAAATTTAATTTTAATTCACACATTTGGGCTGTAGAGACAGATATGTTTAAAAACAACTGTATTGGACTTATGGACCTCAAATGGATATTCTGTGAAAAAATTGACATTGATTTTTTTACCCATTACATAACTTTCTGTATACTACGTACATGTGTGAGAAAACAACATCCAAAACTACTTTTTTAATTTAAGGAATTTCAAAACAAACTGATATATCTAACCTAACCTAACTTACACTAACCTAACAACAGACAGACATCATTCCAAAATCAATTTTTGAATTTAAGGAAAATTAAAGCTGATATATCTAACATAACCTAACTTACCCTAACCTAACCTCAGTTATCCTAACCTAACCTGAGATTACTTTTTTAATTTAAGGAACTTTAAAACTGATATATGTAATCTAACCCAATATAATATAACTTACCGTAACCTAACCTAACCTAACCTAACACCACTTTTTTTAATGCAAGGAACTTCAAAACCGATATATCTAACCTAACCTAATCTCACATAATATAATATAACTTACCGTAACCTAACCTAACCTAACCTAAAACCACTTTTTTTAATCGAAGGAACTTCACAATTGATATATGTAACCTAATCCAATAGTATAATATAAGTTACCGTAACCTAACCTAACCTAAACCACTTTTTTTTTTAATTCAAGGAACTTCAAAACCGATATATCTAACCTAACCTAATCTCACATAATACAATATAACTTACAGTAACCTAACCTAAAACCACTTTTTTTAATTGAAGGAACTTCAAAATTGATATATCTAACCTAACCTAATCTCACATAATACAATATAACTTACAGTAACCTAACCTAAAACCACTTTTTTTAATCGAAGTAACTTCACAATTGATATATGTAACCTAATCCAATAGTATAATATAATTTACCGTAACCTAACCTAACCTAAAACCATTTTTTTAAATTCAAGGAACTTCAAAACCGATATATCTAACCTAACCTAATCTCACATAATATAATATAACTTACAGTAACCTAACCTAATACCACTTTTTTAAATTTAAGGAACTTCGAAATTGATATATGTAACCTAACCTAATCTCACATAATACAATATAACTTACAGTAACCTAACCTAAAATCACTTTTTTAATTCAAAGAACACTCAAAATTGATATATGTAACCTATCCCAATAAATATAACTTACAGTAACCTAACCTAACCTAAAACAACTTTTTTTTTAATTCAAGGAACTTCAAAACCAATATATCTAACCTAACTTAATGTCACCCAGTATAATATAACCGATCATAACCTAACCTAAAACCATTTTTTTGAACTCAACGAAATTAAAAACAAATACATCCGCTAAAAATTCGAAATCGAATTTTTGACCTATCACATAACATTATTTATACTACGTATAGCCTACGTGAGAAAATAACAAACAAGTTCGACCCTAATGTAACTTGTCATGTATCATGAAAACTAAGTAGCCCTACATCAATCTTTCATGTCCAACTTTTTGTTCTCCAACTTTCAGCCTTACAGAAATCAAACTAAAATAAACTATTCAAAAACATTCCACTAACTTTCTCACACACCTTCCTAAATAAGAAAACAACTTGAGAGGCGCCGTCAAGGTACTTACCCAGCCCCATCATATAATGTTCAACAAGTAGATTCTCTAAACATAACGCTTACAAGTTGGTTAAGCCTATATTATCCTTGTCTTATCCAAGTAAGTAAACAAGTAAGGTGAGTTTGTTTTAAACAGTTTTTCTAATATGTCATTACTTTCTTGACTTCTATTAAAAGTATATAGTTTTACTTTCTCGGCCTTGAGGTTGTGCATTTGTGAAATAGTGTCCTCGTGTCAGTGATTCGGCTCTGCTGGACTCTTATTTATACGAATATCACGTTTTTTTTTACAGAGCTCATCTTTAAAAATTAGATTTTTTTTTAAATAAAGTTACCGAACGATTGCCGTGCAATTTCTAACCACCCTGTATATTTATGATGTAGAAAGAGAGGATTACTAATTAAGTCAGACTATTTTATTACGTCGTACAGGAGTTTTAATTTAATATCAGGTCACGTTTTGAATTATAAGTCTTAATTAATAAAAGCTAATAGCTAACTTGTTAATTGACACAGCTAAGCGAGTGTACTTCAGGATGTTTGTTATGCATTTACGGCCAGAGTCCCTTGCAACTAGACTGGGCGATGTATAGTTAAGAGTTTTAAAATTGCGTTTCTTAAACATTTTCCCTTCTTGTTTAAAGGTAAAAAAACCTTTACTTGTCACCATGTAAAAAAAAGGAAAAAAAACTAAAATAAAGACCCTTAGCCCTCAAATACTCTAATAGCGCCAGGGTCAGAAGAGAACAAGAATGGGTCAATAAGGACCCAATAGGAAAGATGAATGAGTGGGATGTTATTAATGAGTGTAGTCCCTTTTGGCTGCCATTTACTGCTTACAACAGTTTTTAATAACGTTGGTTTAAGTTTATTTTGGTTTTTTGTCAATTATTCCTAAAGAGTAACAATTTTTGACTTACTATTTTGCACAAGTGTTTAGGTTATTAATTTTCACATTTCACTAAAATTAGAACGGTTTAGGTAAGGCCGTAATGTATTTTATAACTGTCAAAGCTTATTAAAAAAAACTATTTAGTGATAACTCAAAAACCGGTTATTTTTTTTAAATGACGAACATTAAATTTTGTTTGTGTCCTTAGAGGCTACCTATAGTTTCTCTTATATCTATCGTAAAATTTTTAGTTATCGAAAAAATGAAAAATACGTCGCGAGAAAATGTCCAAAATATGCCTCATACCAAATTTGATTTAAATCGGTTCACACGTTTGGGGCGTAGAGCGCTATATATACGATAGGGATAATTCCAAAAACTACTTTTTTGAATCCAAGCAACTTCAAAAAGGATATATCTAACCTAACCTAACCTAACTTATCTTACTCTAACCAAACCTAACCTAACCTTAAACCTTTTTTTTTAATCCAAGCAACTTCAAAATGGATATATCTAACCTAACCTATCTTACCCTAACCTAAACTAAAATCACTTTTTTGAATCTAAATAACTTGAATACGAATATATCTAACCAACCTATCCTTCTAACCTAACCTAACCTCACCTAACCTAACCTAACTTATCTTACTCTAACCTAGCCTAACCTAACCTTAAACCTTTTTTTTTTTTTAATGCAAGCAACTTCAAAATGGATATATCTAACCTAACCTATCTTACCCTAACCTAAACTAAAATCACTTTTTTGAATCTAAATAACTTGAATACGAATATATCTAACCAACCTATCCTTCTAACCTAACCTAACCTTCTAACCTCACATAACCTAACCTAACTTATCTTACTCTAACCTAGCCTAACCTAACCTTAAACCTTTTTTTTTTTAATGCAAGCAACTTCAAAATGGATATATCTAACCTAACCTAACCTATCTTACCCTAACCTAAACTAAAACCACTTTTTTAAATCCAAATAACTTGAATACGAATATATCTAACCAACCTATCCTTCTAATCTAATCTAACAACCTAAACTAACCTAACCTAACCTAACCTAACTTTACCTAAACTAAAACCACTTTTTTGAATCCAAATAACTTGAATACGAATATATCTAACCAACCTATCCTTCAACCAACACCCTAACCTAACCTAAACTAACCTAACATAACCTAACCCTAACCTATCCTTCTAACCTAACCAAACCATACATAACCTAAAACCACTTTTTTGATGTCAACAAACTTCAAAACAGATATATCCGCAAAAAACTCGACATCGATTTTTTAACCTATTACATAACTTTCTCTATTCTACGTTTATATTATAGCATACAAAATTTCAAATAGGCCTACCAGAAAATTAAACTTGTTTGACACTTCATCCCTTCAAAGCCCGGCCTAGCTTACTACCGTCATACATTATTCAGGACATCTTTTCGTATTTCTAGACCCCTTTATGTGTCGGCTTCAAGAAGGGCTTAAGGTCACACCCCTCTCACTCTCTCTTGGGATAAAACCCAATAACGAAAGTGAATTACCAGAGAAGGAAAGGGGGAACTCTGCCACGTGTAGCTAAGTCGCGCTCTCTTTCATTTACTGCCTAAATATACCACGTCACGTGTTTTGAGGTTAATTAAGTTTAACCTTGGAAACAAAGTTGTATTCTTGTTGAAATCTTTACCATGACGTAAACAAAAAAATACACTTCAATTGCGTGACATGCACGATGTAGCTTTAATTATGATCAATTATTTGTGTCATTGCCTGGTGATCCTATTTTGGTTTTCTTCGCAGCTTCACTAGTGGCCGTAAACGCGTCAGGGTATATCGTATGGCCGCCATTTTGAAACGGATTATTGGAACAAGTTTTTTTTCCAAACTAGGTCTTTACATTGATGAGTACCGTTAAATTTCAACTCAATCAGTTAAGCCGTTATAGAGATATAAATTATTTAGTAAAAAAAACAAAATGGGGGATAGCTGGTAAGAGATATTTCCAGACATATGTTTACAGGAACTCTTTTCTTTATTTTGATCCATATAACTAACCCCTGAATTATTTCCGCGCATTGCACCCTGTCTAAATAATCCGAATACCAAATCTGCACTTGATATCTTATTTATTTCTAAAGATTTTTTTTTTTAATTATTATTTTTTTTTTTTTTACATAAAACATAAAATGGCTGAAATATGGAAAACTAATCTTTTTCGAACCTTACATAAACTTTTTTATTTTTAACTCCCGAAATATATCCCTATAATTTTTAATTACTTTACATTTTGTCATTGTAAACATTGACTACGAAACAGTTGGTTTGATTTTTGAGATCTGGTGTTTGTATATCGATTTGGAGAATCGATTGTATGTCGTCTACTCTAAGATTAGATCACATTTAAAAGTTAAGAAACCTTTACTTCAACAAGTTTAACAGCTTCCAAATTAGAAACTCATCTGATCAGTACGATAAAAGCACATCTGAATTAACCCTGCGACCGGTGAATGTTAAATTCACTTTGTTTAAAAATTAATTAAAAAAATTATTTTTATACAAAACTTAACTTATAATATATCATTTTTCTCAGAAAGAAGAGTAGAATTTATCTATGTAATAAAATTATTTTTTTGAAACGGTTTTGGAGTGTGTTAGATGTCAAAAAAAGTTAACATTTTTCAGAAAAACCTGTATCATCCAAAATCAATAGCTTACCACCTTTTTTTAAGATATACAAAAGTTTTGTATAATATTTGTGAATATATTTAGAAAAAAAAATTAATTTGTTAAACTTTCAAAAAAAGAAAAATTGGTTTACGAAAAAAGGGAAATTGTTCGGCTTATTTTCAAAAATTCACAAAAATAATAATATTTATGGAAAACCCAACTTGTATATATCATTATATTCAGAAAGGTGCATATAATTTAGCTGTGTAGTAAAAAAAAAGTTAGATGTAAAAAATTTGGAGTTGTTATGTAAAATAGCAAAAAATCGGAAAGTAACGGAGGCAAGAATTTCACAGAAATGGTGATATATACCATACAATTTTTTTTGAATTTTTTCAAGTATTACTGGAAATTTGTAATATATTTGTGGATAAAAGTTGCTAAAAAGAAAAATCAATTTATAAAATTTTCATTAGACATGGTACATTTTTACGTAAAAAGTGAAAATTTGCTCCAAAGTTTCAAAAATTCACCAAAAATATAATAATTATCCAAAACCCAAGTTTTTATTACCTATGTTTTCAGAAAGATACATAGATTTTATGTGTGTAATTCAAAAACTTTTAGATGGAAACATTTTGGAGTTATTATGTACGGAATCAACAAAATGACCCTGTAACCGTAGGAATGTCGATTTCCTTCTGGGGCACCCTGTATTTAAAAAATCTGAGTTTGAAAACGACGTGAGTTTTTAAGGTTATGTTCTGGATACAGATACTATTACATGTGAGATGTGAATCCCTATACACAATAAAATAGGTATAATTCTAAGAGAGGTTGGAAAATGATAGTTCTAGAGGTAGTAAAAGTCGATTGTTGTCTTTTAACTCTGCCCTTTCTTATGTAGGGGTGACAATAGATTGAATCCTTTAGAAAAGATATTCACTTTAAGAAAAGATCCTTCTTTTGAAATCATCTCGTGCAATAAATACACTCACGCATTTTACAAAAAGTTGATTTTGTGGATTACGTTTCTAATAGCTGTATCCCACTTGGAACGACAGTAAAATTTATTACATCTAACCTAACTTACCCTAACCTAACTTAGTTATTTCTGAAAAATTTGACCTAACCTGACTTTGGCGCTTTTATTTTGGCTTATCACTATAGGTCTATAAACGTGCAGATTTTAAAAATTCAGTATTTTATAACAGCACCTTATAGCTCAAGAGAAATAAGTTAATAACCTATTTCCATCATTTTATTTTATAACTAACAACTACCTAACATTTTTTTTGTTCGAATAGTTTTGGTTGAACTGGAGAAAGATTGCGCAATGTTTCTCAACTTTTATTTACTTATGTTATAACTTTATTGTCCATATTTTGAGATTCAACTTTTCTGATTTTAGTTAACGAATTTCAAAATGGTGCCTGCTCAAAATAGAGATTTCCGCAAATCCCAAAGGTTCTAATTATTTTAACTGTAAATTACAGTCCTCTATGAGATATTAAACGATTTGACAACACTGTTAGTCAATATATATTTAGATGGATGGAAAATCCCTTAGTTGTAATTAATGACTGCAAGTAGTGTTTACATATCATCAGTGGCAGGATGTTGTTGTTATTTCCAATTTCGTGAGAATAATTCTTGTTTTTTTTACGTCAGCATTTTAAACCAATAGTCAATGATGTTTTGTAGTATACGAAGTATAGAGTATTCTGCACGTTTCATTGTCTCGGGGAAAGAAAGTAATCTTCAATATCTTGTCCGTCGTCGTTGTCATCTGTTATCTAAGCACGATAGCGGCCACAGATATTATGATAGGATCATACAAGTAGGTATAGAGGATTATATATAGAATTGTATTAAAAATAACAAAATGGCGACTATTTAAAACAGTTTTTCCTTCATATCTGGTGTGTTGTTCAAATTATAACAAATTAAATTACTTTAAAATGTTCATTTTTTTAATTCTGCATGTAATGGTACAAACCGCAAATCTCTACGATCAAAAATAGTAAAGTTATTCTCAAAAATGTAATTTAGTAAATTGACCTCCAAGAAAATATGATATTCGTATAGTTTTGGCTTGGTCGAGTCCCGGAAATGAGAGTAACGAGTGGAAGCTTCATCGCATTGAGGCCCGTCAGAGGAGACGCTGACTAGGAGGTCCATTGACGTCAAGGAAGTCAAGATACGATGGCAAGAAAACCCGTGTAAAATATTAACCCAAGATCAAACATCCTTAACTCTTAGATAAAATTGTACAATACTACAGTTGTAGACATACTCTCCACAAAGTAACATATGTTTTAACTGAGTCTTTACTGAACAGATTGATTTTAATCTTTGAAATATTTTTATTATTGACATACAGTGTACATGTTTTCGAGTGATTGTGTATGTTAGTGTTTTGTGTAGTTTTAACGACGTGTACCTCAATAGTGGAATGAAATACATCTTTTGAGTTTGATCTGATGATGGTGACATGAACCACCGAAACCGGTAGAACGACAGGATATATTTAGAGTGCTTGACGGTGAGAAATAAGGTAATTAATTACCCATTTATTACAATTTAGCATTTCAACAAGAGATTAATTTAGAGAATCAACTCGTATTATATTGTATGATGGTGATTAAATAACAAAATGGCGCCCATCAAATTGTTAAATTTGTGTAGGAGAGAGACGCTTAATGCTCCACCAGCCTATGCTGATATAGTCTGGGATTTTTACTCGCAAACTACCCTCCCGACTCCATTATTTTCCCACGTAAACATAGGGAAAGTTATGATGGAGTAAGAAAATCGATGTTCTACGGTACAAACGCATGGATCAATTTTAATTAAATGTGGTATGAGGATATATTTTGGCATGTTTTGTGACTTTTTCATTTTTTTATATCTCAAAATTTGGAGTTAGAGAATATAAGAACAAAAACACATAATTAGGATTTTATAAAAATCGGCTCTAACAATTTTGATAAAAATTAGCTACTAAGGAGCTGAACAAAGTTTACTGGTCGATATCTCTCTAAAAATTTGTTCGGTCATCATCATATTATAAAGAAAACAACATAAAATAAAGACTCCTAGCCATCGAATAGCGTCAGTGTTGGAAGAGAACAAGAGTTGGTCAAGAGAGACCTGGTAGGAAAGATTAAAGAGAATGATCTAACTCAAGACTACATGGTGTAGATCCAGCAAGGACTCCTCGGAATTGCAGTTTAAATTGACAACAATATATTTTAAAACCCACGTGAAATATTGAGTCAACGAGAAAAGTTGTTTGTGTTTTAAAAAGAATTGTAATGTTTTTATAAAATTTATAGCACTTTGTTTTGATTTATAACAACGGAACTATTGTTATTTGGCATTTCACAGTCCACTGATGCCAAAACTAGGGTGCAAAACTGTGATGTTTGAAAACCGTAGTAGTTCTACATTTTGTCACATGCAATCGTGGATACTTTTTATTTGTCGACAAAAAGAAATCCTTATTTTTACTCGAAAACTTAAAACGTCTTATACTCGTCTTTTTCACGGATGTTCACAAGTTTAGGGGGGAGGTCACTCTTTACCTATCTTCATAATGTTAATATATATTCCATTTTCACAGAAACGGTTAAAGATAACATATTGCAGTTTTTTTATTGTATTAATTAGGTCTTTGGACAGAACTGGTAATAAAAACTGTAGTCATAACATAGTTTTAGAATTTTTAATACATTTTTTAAATAGTACAAACATTTTAATTAAATATTAATTAAAAATATTTTTACAAAAAAAAGTGTTTTTGTAAAATTGGTTTATATTTCTGTCTATAGAAAACGTTTTTCTGAACAATTTAAAAAAATTATTCATTGAGTTATTTTTTTCATTCCTAAAAAACTAAACTTTCGGAAAACAGCAAACAACTAAAAAATATGAGGGATAAAATTATTTAATAATGCCATTTTTACTTTTCAATACATGCCAAAAACATTATGAGAGGTTATCTCCCTCCTCCTCCTCCTCCTTCTTAAATTCATCTTTAATTATCCTCTTTAGTTTTGTTTTGACTGCATTATTTTCTTTAGCTCATGGGATGGGAAATTTACACCATGTCTTTGGGCATAGGACGTGCTTTGGCCTCTTAATTGGTGATGCTAAGTTGAAATACTCAGTCCAGACTGCAGCTGGCATGTATTTGACAGAAGACAAGTATCTCAATATAGCAAGTTTGTGTCGGAAAATAACAAGAGTTGGTCAAGAGAGAGAGAGACCCGATACAAAAAATAAAACAGAGGGATCTTGCTCAAGATAACATGAAATGTGTAGATTCAGCTAGGTTCCCTCGGAATTGCAAGCCCGTACTCATAATAGCCATGAGGGTAAAAAGAGTGCATTGGATTTTGGTATGTTGTCTATCTGTAGGCCTACGGTGTTCTAAAGACCAAACTGATTAAAGTTTTTTTTTTTTTTTTTTATTATTAATGGATGAGTGAATAAGTTTGTGCAATGTTTTGCCCCATTTATTTTCAACGAACTATCTTTATTAGTTTATTATAACCTGAACTAACTTAACCAAACCTAACCTAACTTCACACTCTCTCTCTCTCTCTCTCTCTCTCTCTCTCTCTCTCTCTCTCTCTCTCTCTCTCTCTCTCTCTCTCTCTCTCTCTCTCTCTCTCTCTCTCTCTCTCTCTCTCTCTCTCTCTCTCTCTCTCTCTCTCTCTCTCTCTCTCTCTCTCTCTCTCTCTCTCTCTCGTCTGTCCGCCATTTTGTGTTCTCACAACAAAAACAAATCTTTGAAAATAGATAAGATATAGAGTGATATTTAGTATTCCGTGGACTTTAAAAATGTTTAATTTCGAATACCTCATAAAACTTAACCTAACCGAGTTATGACAAAATACTATAAAATATTCAAATTTGTATTTAAACATCAGTCGCCATTTTGAAACTATTAACGGAACTTTTTGTTATTTTTCTGGGCAATGGATTTTACAGTTTTTTTCGTAATTATCATAATATTTTGGTTAACGTTAAATTTTGGGTGTTGCAGACTATTACCAACAAATTATGTTTTTTTTCGAAAACTCTGTTATTGTTTGACTTGCAGGAAAAAAATTTTTTTTTGTTTGTTTTTCGTTAAAAGACGAAAATCATTTGTTTCTTGTAAACATTTTGTAATGTTGATGGTTTTCGAGATATTCTACATTAAACGTTCGCCATTTTGAAAATATATAAATAAAAGTCTTGATTTTCTGGTATACTGGTAAAAGGTGACATTAATAATGCTTATACCAAGTCAATATCTAATCTACTTCCAGGCTGACAGCCGGAAAAAAAAGCGATTCAGAACCTATGTTTACATTAAATTTGTTTTCTAGAATCAGCCCTGAAATATTGTCCAGCAATTATGAACCACCCTGTATATGTATATCGTTGGAAAAATATACATGAAAACTTCTAAAGAAATCCTCATAATTATTCAGTGTAACTAACTAAACGCCATAACTGCAGTATGTTCTTTGTATTCTTTACATTACCTAGTTTTATCACAATGAGAATGACGCAAGTACAAAGGTTTTTATAGTTTATTGTTGGTAACATTGTTGTACAGATTTCTAGTTGCAATTCGTGATTAGATTGATATTGCAAACAGAAAGGGAAACCAGTTTTACCAACATAAAAAACTGCACTAGCATAAAACTAATTACTGTTAAGTTATGTTCATTTAATTTACACGATAGATTATTCATTTTATGAGCATTGTAATTAATTATTTTTGCTTTATCTTGTTGTACACGATTTGAACTGGATGTTGCTTTCGAATCGAAAGATTACTTGAAGATCTCTGGAAATCTTTACTAAAAGAATTGGAAAACAGGTTGAAATCATGGTAATTACCCAGTCCGATCATAAAAATATAAAACACACATTTTATTTATTTGGGTCTCAATAGGGTAAGTTTATTTGAAACAGATGTTTCACAGGTTTTCTAAACTTGGTAATAATTGTCCAGCATATATGACTACATCCTTGATGTCGGTTAGAAGTGTATATATTTAAAAAGTTCGTATTCGCTTCGCTCGTGTTAGTAAATCGGTCCTAACGTACCTAGAATATCTACGTATATGAAGGACATGCCACTCGCTACGCTTTTGTACGTGACTCGATCTCCCGGATCTGTTTAAATTACATTTTTTGGGAAATCAAATTTCAAAATTACATATTATAATCGTAGAGGTGTATAGTCTGTACCTTTACATGTAGAATTGAAATGTGTAAATTATTTCATAACGACCGAGATATGAACAAAAATTCATTTAAAATGTCCGTCAATTTTATATTTTCAATACAATTTTTTGAATTTCAAGATGGTTGTATCCTATATGAGCATTTTAATTTTTGTGGTCGTTAACGTGTTTACGTAGACGAGTCGAGTTACTTTTTTGGTTTTCCGAGGGCATAAAACACAAAGTCAAAAAAGTAGGTCGAAATTTTAAACGACAACCAGATTCGCTATAAACTGAGTAAGGGAATTCACTATTGGCAACTTTTATAATACATAAGAAAGTGATAATACCAGGTATCACTATAATTTACTTTAGCTTTAAAGGTGATTAATAAATTGTGTAATATATTGCACAAACTTTCTCACTTACTCGTCCCTAAAAACATTTTTTTCTTGTCGCAACAGTGGAAAGCTTCTCGGTTATCATTGCCTTATATATAAAAGGAAGACAAATTTAAAATAAAGACTGTTAGTCATCGAATACTCTAATAACGACGAGTCGGAAGGGAACAATAGTTGGTCAAGAGAGACCTGATAGGATAGATGAAATAGATCTAAATCAAAACAACAGGGTGAAAGGTGTAAAGCCATATTGTCTCGCCCGTACTAAGGGAGCCACTAAAAGCAAAATCATTCGTGGCCAAAAATGTCAGTTCAGTAGTTGTCATTAAAAAGCGAAAACGGAACATGGGCATTGTCTTGAATTAATATTTATTGTATTTAAATATTGCAAAACTTTCAACGTTTGAAATAAAATGGAGCTTTTAATTGCTGTTGTTAAGATTCATTATGGGTTTTGCAAATTATTCCGGTCTTCTTCTGTGATGCAGCTGTTTCTGGCTACACCGCCACCTCTGACCATCTGTCACTGCCCCTAGCGGTCTTTAGTGACACCGTCCCCTAGGTTACTTCACTCCTGTTCTGTACAACAAGCCTTTGTTGATTTTTACTTATGATTTATCACACAGGTTTGTATCATTAATCTTTACAGTTCACTAAAGTTTGAACGAAATCGGTAAAGCCGATTTTGAGAAATGATATCTTTCATAACATTCAAATCCAATAAAAAAAAAAAGTATTTTATAAACAGCCTCATGACCGTTTTTTACTGACGATACTTTAGGAGAGATTATCTCGTTTTGTTAGGGTTCTTGAGCTATTTTATCAAAATAGTTTGAAGCTCCCCCTAAATTGTGTAGCCTATTTTAGAAAAAAAAATAAAACCTTTTGAGTTAGGCTTAAATATTCTCAAATTCCAAATTTAATTAAAATCGCAGCACACGTTTGGCCTGTAAAGCATTTTGATTTGTTTTATAACACCCAAAATTTCATCGAAATCGCTTCAGGGGATTTGGAAAAAGTTGAACAATTACAACGGCAGCCATGATTTATTTTATCAATTCGATTGTTCACACTTGAACAGGCAGTTTAGTAAGAGTGACAACCAATACGACCTCTTTTGGTTTTTAAATTTAGCAAAGTTTCATCAAAATCATTTATGCAGTTTTTGAAGAAAAAAAAGAAGATTTTTGACTTTTAATCTTACTGGGTTACTTCTCCTAAAATTTGAGCTTAATCCTTACTTGATTTTGATTATATGAAAAGTGAAATACTTGTTTTTTTTATTTGTGTTATTCATTTAATAAATAAAAACATCTGTTCTTCATTCGGAACTCATCTTATTACCAAGTTTAGTAGAACCACTTTCATGGGTTCAGTTTTAGTAAGGGGTTGACAATCCCGATGCATCCTGACTGGATTTACACCTTTTTTCATGTAGTCTTGAATTAGATCCCTCTCTTTCAACTTACATATCAGGTCTCTCTTGACCGACTATTGTTCTCTTCCGATCCTGACTTTATTATATTATTCGAAGACTAGAGGTCTTTATTTTACATTATTTTCTCAAGAAACTGAAAAAGTGATTTTAACATGCCGTCCGTCCGTCGTCGTTGTCGTCGTACATAAGTACGATAGTGGTAAAAATGAGACACTGACACGAGCGAAGCGAAATTTGATATACCAGTACAATTTAATGTTTCCTACCCAAGAAACCAACTTTTGTGGTTTACATTATAAAGTGTAATAGAGCTCGGGTAAGGTTAGGTGTTTTTAAAAGACCGAAAGTTTTGTCGCGAGGGGGAAAATCCATTTAGAATGAGTTGTCATTTCAGACACGTACCTAACCCTAGAAAAAGAACTAATTGAAATAACAAAAAGCGAAAATGAATTAGAAAACATTACAAATTAACGATGTCCTTGTTTTAATATTCTCATGAATTGTCGAAATTACTAAAGTGAGACTTTACCTTGGAATAAAAGAAGAGTTTGATGAAAGGATCATTAGGCACAGTTTGTCAACATTTCTATACCTTTGTCATATTTATGACCTGCCAGTACCAGCCTTTCCTAAAACAAAAACAAAAAAGTAAATTATAAATATGACTAGAAAATATTAGATATACACGTTCGCATATAGAAACAAGTTGATGGGGCATCGTAGCACTTACCCAGTCCTATTATACAATTTTAAAACTAGCAGATGCTGTAAATTTTATCCCCTAAAGTTGATTTCTTGGAGGAACTATTAAATTGTATTGATACATCCAGGTTAGGTTAGTTTAACTGTGGGTTATATTCAGTAGAGTAACTTTGTTTAAAACAGTTGTTACACAGGTTTTATTAACCTCATAATTGTGTATAACACTATTTTCTGTCGGCTTGGCTCTAATGAGGGTGGTAGATGTATTAATAAATCTCCCTTGCTTCGGGCATGTCAGTGTATCGGCGCTGATCTACCAATACAATTTAAAGTTTTCTACAAGTCCCAGAAATCAACTTTTGGACATTAAATTTAGAGGATCTGTTTTGTATAATGAGACTGGGTACGTACCTTGATGCAGCCCATCATCTCCTATCTACACTTATCACTTTTATCTTCTTTAAAGAGAACATTTTCTCCCCCTCCCGTCACTTTACCTTTATCTCATTCTACAGAATAACGAGATGTACGGAAGCTGACAGATCCAATCTATTCCACTTTCGCTCTTTTACTAATTTTGAGAGAGAGGTTTGAAAACCTCTAAGATGAAAATCTGAGGAATTGTAATTCATTAAAACTCAATGATCCAAAACTATATTAACCTAACCATTGGAGTTTTACTATGTGTGTTAGTGAAAGGTCTAGAGAACAACACTTTGGCCGAAATTTATTTAAACTCGTTACGTAGGCTTGGTTTTCCGAGTTTATTAAGTAAATATTTTAAAATTAAATTTAGAAAAATTGCGACCGATTTTCCAATGTAAACATTTTGTGTTTGAAACAGTAACACACAGATCATGTAACGACGAAAAGGTGGTTGCAATTAAAGCAGTTGTTACACAGGTTATTGAACCTTGTAACTGTGTATAGCATTACTTTCATGATGTCAGCTACGCTCTAACGAGTTATCTAGGTGTGTTACTGTCTTCACTCGCTTCGCTCGCTCGTGTCAGTATCACAGGCCTTACTGGCCTCGAGGCTGTACATAATGTGAAGGATCCTTCACTCCCTACACTATCTTTAAGAAGTCAAAACCCACTGACTGATCATGAAATATCTGGATACAAGAAGCCTAGAGCTATGAATTTTTAACATGGTTTGGGGTAGGTCTGTAGACGCGTACTAAGAAAGGGTTTTGAAAATGTTCCACTACAAGGGTGTTTTTTTACCCCTAAAGCATATCTCTGGATCCAAGAAGCCTAGAGCTATAAATTTTTTAACAAGGGTTAGGGTATATCTAAGACGCGTAGTACTACAAATGGTTTTGAAAATGTTCCACTACAAGGGTGTTTTTTACCCCTAAAGCATATTTCTGGATCCAAGAAGCCTAGAGCTATGCATTTTTTAACAAGGGTTGGGGTATGTCTGAGACGCGTACTAAAAATGGTTTTGAAAATGTTTCACTCCAAGGGTGGTTTTCCCCTAAAGGATATCTCTGGATCCAAGAAGCCTAGAGCTATAAATGTTTTAACAAGGGTTGGGGTATGTCTAAGACGCGTAGTACTAAAAAGGGTTTTGAAAATGTTCCACTACAAGGGTGTTTTTTTACCCCTAAAGCATATCTCTGGATCCAAGAAGCCTAGAGCTATAAATGTTTTAACAAGGGTTGGGGTATGTCTAAGACGCGTAGTACTAAAAAGGGTTTTGAAAATGTTCCACTACAAGGGTGTTTTTTTACCCCTAAAGCATATCTCTGGATCCAAGAAGCCTAGAGCTATAAATGTTTTAACAAGGGTTGGGGTATGTCTAAGACGCATAGTACTAAAAAGGGTTTTGAAAATGTTCCACTACAAGGGTGTTTTTTTACCCCTAAAGCATATCATTTGGATCTAAGAAGCCTAGAGCAATAAGTGTTTTAACATGGTTTGGAAAGGGTTTTGAAAATGTTTCACTCCAAGGGTGTTTTTTTACACCTAAAACATATCTCTGGATCCAAGAAGCCTAGAGCTATGAATTTTTAACAAATGTTGGGGTATGTCTAAGACGCGTACTAAAAATGGTTTTGAAAATGTTCCACTCCAAGGGTGTTTTTTACCCCATAAGCATATCTCTGGATCCAAGAAGCCTAGAGCTATAAATGTTTTAACATGGCTTGGAAAGGGTTTTGATAATGTTTCACTCCAAGGATGGTTTATACCCCTAAAACAAGTATCATATATTTGTTATTTATGAGTCAATTAGGATAAAAACTGGTGTGTTGCTGTATTTGGGCATAATTTATTTCCGTAGCACCACCATTAGGGTTGTGGTAAAAAAAAAACTTTATAAAATTATCCCCACGTGAAACTGGAGCTTTCAGCTAGTATAAACATAATTATATAAAAATAATTTTTTGTAAAGACGTAAGGATTTGAAATCACAATTTTTAAATTAGCTTTGCTATTTGTCGTTGTAGGTTGGTACCATTACATGCTGAATAGAAATTTGCTTTTTTTTATCTAATTTAGTATGTTATAAGTTGATTAACACACAAGAGTAGTTTAAATGGCCGCTATTTTCACATTTCAATAGGATTCTATATGAGCACAGTATAGTCCTCTACACCACATTTCATGTTCCCGTCTTCAGTTCTGCGTGCTTACGTACAGGGGACAGCGACGACGTGTCGAAATTCAGTTTTTCGATTTTCTGAGACACGTAAATGAAAAAAAAAAAGGTCGACGTTTTTGATGATTATTAAACTGAAACTATACTGGAAAAGCAAAAATGTCCGAAACTAGAATTTTAGTTATATTTTGAAAGAAAGGTTTTAATATTCGTGTAATACAAATGTTACTGAAACAGAAAGTAAACAGAGTGACAAGTAACTAAACATAACTTTAAAATCAAATAAAAACGAAACAAAACTAATTTAGAGAGAAAATGAATCATTCCGTTGACTTTTAAAACAAATATATACAGGGTGTCTTGTAATGCGTGGAAATAAATCAGGGTTAATATCGGTCAAAATGAAGACAAAACTTCCTATAAACATATCTCAGGAAACACCCTTTTTACCAGCTATCCGCCATTTTATTTCTATAACGGCTTAACAGATTGAGTTGAAATTTTCCACGGTGGTCATCAATGTAAATAGTTTGTCAACTTTTACCAATTATACGTTTAAAAATGGCGCACATTCAACATTTAAAGTGAAAATAACTTTAAATGAATTATTTTTATTTAAAATGTTTAAAATGCCGCCATTTTGAAACGGTTTATTGGAACAAGTTGAATATTTTTTCAAACTATTTCCTTACATTGATGAGTACCGTGAAAAATTTCATCTCAATCTGTTCAACCGTTATAGAGATATAGGCCTATACTATTTAGTAAATAACTAAATGGCGGATAGCTGGTAAAAGAAGCGTTTACGGACATATGTTTACCATATAACCACTCCCTGAATTATCTCCGCGCATTACAGTAACACCCTGGTATATATAAAGGCTATATAATATATATAAGGGCTTAAATTTGCTCCCCTTGTGCTATAAAGATCTCCTCAGCGTAAGTAGTATCCAATTGAAATCGAGCTTTTAATGACAGCATTCAAAGTTAATTTTTGTTAACCATATTTTGTTTTCTTGCGCTATTGAAGATGGTTTTGGGTCATTAATCTTCACATTTCATTAGAATTTGAACTAAATCGGTAAAGACTGTTAACAGTTCAATAACTGATTTTGGGAGGGGGGGGGTTGTTACTGATAGCTCATAAACCATCGTTTCGGAGTGATATTGTTTTGTTTAGATCCTTAGAGGTTATATTTGAACAAAATCTGATCAAAATCGTTAGAGCTGATTTTGAGAAAATCGTTAATGTCCTTGTGTTTTCGCATGTCCTTCAAATTTTGTATTACAGTATCTACAAAATGAAAAAAGTTCCTAAATAAGGACAACAAATTTTCTATCCATCGTATCAATTTTTCTGTTAATTCAGAAAATAAACAAAAATAATTTAAAACTTGTAAAACACAAAATTCTTTTCTCGTAACATTTTGGTATATAAGCCTTAAATAATCTCCACCCCTTATAAGCTCTTATCTTAGTCTGTAATCTTGTTCAAAGTGAACATTTCGCTTTCCTCCAAACTCCCTTTCCTTGTCATTCCACCTTTATCTTCCCCTACAGAGTACATGTTGACAGATCCAATCCATTCCACTTTGCCAGCCTTTATTATTTTACTAAAAGAACGTTAATGAAAGTCTTGTGGTTTTAATGTAAATTATTAAATATTTAGGATTGTGAGTTGATTTAGAGTTAATCTAGAAATCGCATACTTCTCCCTTACAAAATTAACTCTACACATAGCCTATAATACGCAAATTCTCTCTGTATGTTTGTGGATTATAACTCAAGAACCGCAGAACCGATTTTCATGCGGTTTTCTTTCGCAAATAGGTTCCATATATCTGGTTCGGTTTTAGCCTATATTTCATTAAAATTAGTTCAGTACTTCCCCACTTATAACAACATTTGCCTGCAGAGATAATAGGAAAACCAAAATTTTCAACACATTTTCTTGAATTATCAAAAACAGCATTTATTTTTTCAGCTTCTCATGACAAGCTTAGCAATCCTGAGGGTACCTAGCTGGATCTACACATTTTTATGTTATTTTTGGTTGGACCCCTCTCTTCCATCTTTCCTATCAGGTCTGTCTTGACCAACTCTTGTTGTTTTCCTATGCTAATGCTATTAGAGTATTCAAGAGTTAGGGAATCTTTATTTTATGTTCTTTCCTTTCTTTTTTATAAATGGATGATTTGTTTAAAAAATGTTAAAGCTTGTTCCTCAACAGGAAGATGCTATATAGTGAAGTGATCATGCAATAGAATTACAGGTAAAACTTAATTATACAATATTTAATTATAAAATATAAATTATTGCATCAATAGTATTTTATATTTTACCGAGAAGGGAATTATTGACCAAAGTAAAACAAATATTTGTCCGTGTTTCCTCTTTTTTTTCCTTCAAAAGAGGAAAAATTGCATCCACCGTGAACAAGATTTGTTTTTATTAGAAATGTAAATTTGAAAGTCAATGAGAACGTACAAGCGTCCTTTACAGGAAAACCTGTTATCCTCATGTTGAATATAACTGAGTGCTTGCCCAATACAGGGTAAGTTTGGTAAAAATGATTCACACCCTCAGGAAACTATATGAGTGGTTACTCAGTACAGGGTATGTTTGGTAAAAACGTTTCACACCCTCAGGAAACTAACTGAGTGCTTACCCAGTACAGGGTAAGTTTGGTAAAAACGTTTCACACCCTCAGGAAACTAACTGAGTGCTTGCCCAATACAGGGTAAGTTTGGTAAAAATGATTCACACCCTCAGGAAACTAAATGAGTGGTTACTCAGTACAGGGTATGTTTGGTAAAAACGTTTCACACCCTCAGGAAACTAACTGAGTGCTTACCCAGTACAGGGTAAGTTTGGCAAAAACGTTTCACACCCTCAGGAAAATAACTGAGTGCTTACCCAGTACAGGGTAAGTTTGGCAAAAACGTTTCACACCCTCAGGAAACTAACTGAGTGCTTACCCAGTACAGGGTAAGTTTGGCAAAAACGTTTCACACCCTCAGGAAAATAACTGAGTGCTTACCCAGTACAGGGTAAGTTTGGCAAAAACGTTTCACACCCTCAGGAAACTAACTGAGTGCTTGCCCAGTACAGGGTAAGTTTGGTAAAAACGTTTCACACCCTCAGGAAACTAACTGAGTGCTTACCCAGTAAAGGGTAAGTTTGGTAAAAACGTTTCACACCCTCAGGAAACTAACTGAGTGCTTACCCAGTATAGGGTAAGTTTGGTAAAAACATTTCATACCCTCATGAAACTAACTGAGTGCTTACTCAGTATAGGGTAAGTTTGGTAAAACGTTTCACACTCTCAGAAAACTAACTGAGTGCTTACCCAGTACACGGTAAGTTTAGTAAATACATTTCACACCCTCAGGAAACTGAGTGATTACCCAGTATAGGGTAAGTTTGGTAAAAACGTATCACACCCTCAGAAAACTAACTGAGTGCTTACCCAGTACAGGGTAAGTTTAGTAAATACGTTTCACACCCTCACGAAACTGAGTGATTACCCAGTATAGGGTAAGTTTGGTAAAAACGTATCACACCCTCAGAAAACTAACTGAGTGCTTACCCAGTACAGGGTAAGTTTGGCAAAAACGTTTCACACCCTCAGGAAACTAACTGAGTGCTTGCCCAGTACAGGGTAAGTTTGGTAAAAACGTTTCACACCCTCAGGAAACTAACTGAGTGCTTACCCAGTACAGGGTAAGTTTGGCAAAAACGTTTCACACCCTCAGGAAAATAACTGAGTGCTTACCCAGTACAGGGTAAGTTTGGCAAAAACGTTTCACACCCTCAGGAAACTAACTGAGTGCTTGCCCAGTACAGGGTAAGTTTGGTAAAAACGTTTCACACCCTCAGGAAACTAACTGAGTGCTTACCCAGTAAAGGGTAAGTTTGGTAAAAACGTTTCACACCCTCAGGAAACTAACTGAGTGCTTACCCAGTATAGGGTAAGTTTGGTAAAAACATTTCATACCCTCATGAAACTAACTGAGTGCTTACTCAGTATAGGGTAAGTTTGGTAAAAACGTTTCACACTCTCAGAAAACTAACTGAGTGCTTACCCAGTACACGGTAAGTTTAGTAAATACGTTTCACACCCTCACGAAACTGAGTGATTACCCAGTATAGGGTAAGTTTGGTAAAAACGTATCACACCCTCAGAAAACTAACTGAGTGCTTACCCAGTACAGGGTAAGTTTAGTAAATACGTTTCACACCCTCACGAAACTGAGTGATTACCCAGTATAGGGTAAGTTTGGTAAAAACGTATCACACCCTCAGAAAACTAACTGAGTGCTTACCCAGTACAGGGTAAGTTTGGCAAAAACGTTTCACACCCTCAGGAAACTAACTGAGTGCTTGCCCAGTACAGGGTAAGTTTGGTAAAAACGTTTCACACCCTCAGGAAACTAACTGAGTGCTTACCCAGTACAAGGTAAGTTTGGCAAAAACGTTTCACACCCTCAGGAAAATAACTGAGTGCTTACCCAGTACAGGGTAAGTTTGGCAAAAACGTTTCACACCCTCAGGAAACTAACTGAGTGCTTGCCCAGTACAGGGTAAGTTTGGTAAAAACGTTTCACACCCTCAGGAAACTAACTGAGTGCTTACCCAGTAAAGGGTAAGTTTGGTAAAAACGTTTCACACCCTCAGGAAACTAACTGAGTGCTTACCCAGTATAGGGTAAGTTTGGTAAAAACATTTCATACCCTCATGAAACTAACTGAGTGCTTACTCAGTATAGGGTAAGTTTGGTAAAAACGTTTCACACTCTCAGAAAACTAACTGAGTGCTTACCCAGTACACGGTAAGTTTAGTAAATACGTTTCACACCCTCAGGAAACTGAGTGATTACCCAGTATAGGGTAAGTTTGGTAAAAACGTATCACACCCTCAGAAAACTAACTGAGTGCTTACCCAGTACAGGGTAAGTTTAGTAAATACGTTTCACACCCTCACGAAACTGAGTGATTACCCAGTATAGGGTAAGTTTGGTAAAAACGTATCACACCCTCAGAAAACTAACTGAGTGCTTACCCAGTACAGGGCAAGTTTAGTAAATACGTTTCACACCATCACGAAACTGAGTGATTACCCAGTATAGGGTAAGTTTGGTAAAAACGTATCACACCCGCAGAAAACTAACTGAGTGCTTACCCAGTACAGGGTAAGTTTAGTAAATACGTTTCACACCCTCACGAAACTGAGTGATTACCCAGTATAGGGTAAGTTTGGTAAAAACGTATCACACCCTCAGAAAACTAACTGAGTGCTTACCCAGTACAGTGCAAGTTTAGTAAATACGTTTCCCACCCTCACGAAACTGAGTGATTACCCAGTATAGGGTAAGTTTGGTAAAAAGTTTCACACCCTCAGGAAATTAACTGAGTGCTTACCCAGTACAGGGTAAGTTTAGTAAATACGTTTCACACCCTCACGAAACTGAGTGATTACCCAGTATAGGGTAAGTTTGGTAAAAACGTATCACACCCTCAGAAAACTAACTGAGTGCTTACCCAGTACAGGGTAAGTTTAGTAAATACGTTTCACACCCTCACGAAACTGAGTGATTACCCAGTATAGGGTAAGTTTGGTAAAAACGTATCACACCCTCAGAAAACTAACTGAGTGCTTACCCAGTACAGTGCAAGTTTAGTAAATACGTTTCCCACCCTCACGAAACTGAGTGATTACCCAGTATAGGGTAAGTTTGGTAAAAAGTTTCACACCCTCAGGAAATTAACTGAGTGCTTACCCAGTACAGTGTAAGTTTGGTAAAAACATTTCATACCCTCAGGAAACTGAGTGCTTACCCAGTACAACGTAAGTTTGGTAAAAAAGTTTCACACCCTCAGGAAACTGAGTGCTTACCCAGTATAGTGTAAGTTTTGTAAAAAAGTTTCACACCCTCAGGAAACTGAGTGCTTACCCAGTAGAGGGTAAGTTTGGTCCGTGGTCCAGCAGGGCTGAAACATTGACACGAGCCAAGCGAGTGGAGGTCTCAGGTAAGCACCCACCAACTTGTTTTATAAAATATTGTCTACAGTCACTGGTTGTGTTTCAGATATTGATCACGTCTGCTAATAACCTGACGTCCTTCATAGATTTCAAAATTTACTTTCACGCGTTTAGCTTACATAGTTATAAATAAATATTGAGCTTGACTTGTGAAATAATATTAAAACACAAGATCTCACAAAAACTACGTTTACTTAATTTTTTTCTGCTTACAGTGTATTAAGAGATGGATCGAAAAATAGTGCTTTTTGGAGTTATGTGCCTCGAGTCCAAATTGCTCTACAGGTCAAAGGCGTGAATAAATTTAAATCAAATTTAGTACGTAGGCATATTGCATTGGGACTTGGCAAAATCAGTTCTACAAATAAGTCCTGAAAAGCTTCGTCTTCTGTCTGTCGGCCGTTTAGTATTTTTATAAGAAAACATTATATCTTTGGAAGTAGATAAGATTTGGCATATGCATTATTTATCTAACCTTTTACCAGTATACCAGAAAGCCAAAACTTTATTTTGTAAAATTTCAAAATGGTGGACGTTGAAAATTGAATATCTCCATAACCATGAATAGTTTATTACTGAATATTTAAGAAAAGATTTTCTTATTTTAACGAAAAACCAATTTTTTTCTGTTGGTCAAAAGGTAACCTAATTTTTGACGAAAAACATAAAATATAATTTCTTGAGAATTGTCTACAACACTCAAAATTCGCTTATGCTACAACGGTATTTGTATAAGCCTCGACAATGTCGTAACTGAGGAAAACCATGGACGGCTAGACCTTATAAATGTTGAATTTACAAAATAATTTGTGTGTTTTATTTGAAAATATTATGTAATTATGACAATTGTAATAATAACATTATATTCAATTATTCAGAATTACAAAAACATAGAATGTTTGTTTTAAAAGTTTCAAAATGGCGACTGGTGTGTTAATGTGTTTATACTATTATTAAACTGGGAATGCGGCTGAAGGAAGGGTTGCTACATTCACACAAGCGCAGCGGATTAGGGCGTCCGGTGACCTACCCACAAGCCAACCGTATGAGTCACCTATTGGGCTTCATTTTATAAAACTTAATAAATCTTTGAAAATAAAATCTATAATATATTTTTATTCTACACATAATAATTACAAGAAAAATAAGACCTCATGCGGGTGGCCCACGACAGGCACCGGCCATTCGTAATACAACGCGCCTGTGTGTGTTGCCGCGTGGATTAGTGAGCGACCCTTCGTTCAACCGCATTCCCAGTAATAATTTTTTCATAAGTTGGTAAGTAACAATACAAATTTAAAACTTAATTTATAGAAAATGAAATTGTGATTGAATGTAATTTTACAAACTTACGGGAACAAATTATAAAATATTCAAATTAGTCACCATTTTGAAACTGTTAAGAGAAAACATTTTTATTTTTAACACCTTAATTGGCAATAGATTATAAATTTATTATCATAATTCTCTCTAAATATTTCACCCAATTTTGAATCAACCTGCATAAAAGAGAAAGTGAAAAACAAAACATTGAAATTATCAATTGGTTTGATTTGTCTAGACACGCTACTACACAACTAACTGTTAAGCAACAGCTGTAGAAATACAATTTATTATAATGATTAGGTTGGCATTATAACGGTACACGAAGTACACAATTTCAATAGTTGGCAATAGTTTCACTATTCGTAATTAATTTTGTCTAAGTTATGACACGATGTATCAGTTTCATTGACACTTGGAGACAGTTAGTTGTTGTTTATTTACCCTCTGTTGACTTAAACTCGGTTATTTGTGTGGTTTATGTAGAGTAGATCTAATGAACTTTATTATAATATAACTAGTAGGCTATTATGTAAAATTACTGACGGATTTGTTAGCTATTTAAAACAGTGTTAGAGAACTGTGTGACTAACCTATAATTTTAAGGTTATGTTGTTGAAAATATAGGTTTTTTATGCTAATTTTTATACTTTTTAAACTAAAAGACAAATATGGGTATCGTTGAATGTAGATTTTAGGTCGGCTGCACATTAGAGCGATACGATAGATATCGTAAGCGATACGCGATAAATATCTTATAAGATAAGTATCGCTAGTGCAAGTTCAAAGTGTCTTGAAGTGGATAGTTGTACAATAGTAGGGTGATGATATCTATTGAGAGATACGTGATTTATGTGACACGATCATGCTTATCAAGGGTTGCAGTAAGTAATGGACCCAATTTTATAAAATTCTTTAAATTTCTTTTCATACGACTGTGTCACTCATTGGTTCAATTATACGACTGTACCCGATACCTCTTTCTCCTGTTTTTTTTAATACCATAACATCACGAAAATATCGTCTTTACCTGGAAGAGCTCATGGTTACCACTGATGAACTGATTCGAAAAAATGTCTCCTACCAACAAGATGGTATCGCTTTGATATGCAGCAAAATTATCTTAAGATAAAACTCGCACATCGCAATGATCGTACGATAAATATCGTATCGCCTTAGTGTGGAGTCCGCTTTAAAGCTACATGCTATGAGCTTTTGTTACTAATTTTAGGACCTGCAAGTGAGGTTATGTAATTTACTTATCAATGTATTTGGAGAAACAAATTATGAAAAAGATTTTTTTGGAAGGGAAATTTTGATTTTACCTTCTCAGATGGGTTACTAAATCGATATTGCGTTTTTGCGGATATTTACGTTTTGAAATCCCCTTAGTCAAAAAATTGGGGAATGATGTCCGTCTCTCGTATGTGATTAAGTTTACAGTCCAAAAATGCGGACAGATTCAAATTTAATTTGTTTGGCCTTATGTTTGAACCTTTTTTAAAATTATTTTGAGAACTCAACATTTGGCGGTAGCTGCTACAAGACAAAAACAGGAAATTACGTTTTTCTCAAAAACGGAAATAACGATTTTGATCAAATTTTGCTGTTTTTGAGCCTTTAAAGACCCAAACAAGGAGTATTAGTCACCTTCCTTCCAAAATTGTCGGATCGTGAGTTACAGGTATTTTTTTTAAGTCGGTGTTATACACGGAATTTCTCAAAATCAACTCTAACGATTTTAGTGAAACGTGAACATTAATGACCCAAACATTCCAAACCCACCACTGCAGAGGTAACGATCATGATCCCCAGAACCATTTTAAGATTCTTGGAAGCTTGAACCCATGCTGGGTCGAAAACAAAACTAGTAGGGTAGTCACAAAGATCCATTTGGGTCACAGTGACCCCTAACCCATGTAGTTGGTGATATGTTCTGCGTGTTTTTATTATAATGCAGGTTATAGAATTAGTTTCTTTGAGAAAATAAGATAAAATTGAAATTTTACAAACGGAAATTAACTTTGTGTGGTTGCGGTTTCTCCAACTAATAATATATTAAACCAATTACAGTTCTTCATTACAGCGATAGCGACTGGCAAATCAAGTACCCGGCTTGTCTAGGGTATCATATTAAATTTTGGTTTTTTAATTTTATATTCACATTCTTACGTTGTCGATGTCGAATTTTTGCAGATTTATCAGTTTTGAGCGCTACTGAGTTCAAAATGTGGTTTATAGAATGATGCCAGTCTGGCTGTCGTACATTGCTGCGTCCTCTACAGCCTAAACATTTGAATCGATCAAATTGTCCCAAAGGACTACCTAGATCTACACTTCTTTTCATCTAATCTTAGGTTAGATCCCTCTCTTTCATCTTTCCTTTCTTGACTAACTTTGTTATTTTCCGAATCTGACGCTCGTATTCGGCGACTATACTGTACTTCATTCTGTGAGTGTTGGTAGTGAAGCGCCGCCCACTAAGGCACTGACGTCAGGGTCAGGCCGATTCACAAGCGGGCCTTATGCGCGCGACGGGGTTGTTGTGTTTTAATAACACAACACACAACAGAGTACGCGTTGTGACAGTGGGCCTACTACATCATGTTTTAAATGTTTAAAGAACTTGTGTGTTTGTTATGTGTCAATGTGCTCGTAATTTCTGATTTTAAACTAAGACAACGGTAATACCCGCATAACACTTGAAAATGGCTGAATAGCCGAAACGGCCGTAGTGATATAACTACAGACAAACATAGACTATTGTGACGGTAAGTGTTATAATATATTTAATTAGTTTTAATAACCCCTTAAATCGGACACCTAACTCAACGAACTAACTAAAGCATTCCAGAACTGGCTGACGACTGGGGTATGACTGTGAATTGGGGGTACATTCCATGTGATGTCCTTTCTCGGTATTGGCTAGAGTCCTGTGTCCCGTTAGGGGATGAATTATTTATTTTTTATAAGGTGATGATGTTCGAAAGGTTTTAATCCTTTAAAGAAAAATAATGGAATTTGGTTTGTAAGCGTGTTTTGACAGTATCTGGGGATGTTTATTTAATTGTTTTAGAACAAATTTGTTGGTAGCGTCTATAAGAAAAACACAAACTTATGATATTATAAAAATCGGCTAAAACGATTTTGATCAAATTTTGGTCATACCTAGCCTCTAACCACCAAAACAAAACGTTAGTCTCCAAATTCTTACAATGAAGTTATTACAAAAGACGTAATTTCTAAAAATCGACTACTGATTTCATAAATAAATATTCAGCTTGACTTGTGAGATAACATTAGAAATAAAACTGGAACACAAGTTAGTTATAGTTTAGTTATTGTAGCCCATGTATCCCTGAGGATGGCGACTTTGTCGTTGAAACGCGTTTGATTAAGTAAACGTAATTAAGTAAACTGGAATGATATCTGTCTAGTTGTTGTAAATATAGTGCTCTACAAGTAAAACGTGTGGACCGATTATAATAAAATTATCTATGTGGGAAATTTTGGTCAAATATAGGGGGAATGTTTTAATTTTAATTTGGGTTTAACTACTATACGGAAACAACATAAAATTACGAATTTCTCAAAATTTGCTTAAACGATTTTAATGAAATTTTACTCAAGTGTAGTTTCTAAAGATCGAAACAAAACGTAATGGTTGACATCTCTTCAAATATAGCGGTTTGTGTGTTTAAAGTAAAAAACAAAAATCGGTCATTAGGTGTATAAAATTCGTAATTTTTTATAATTGACTGTACCGATTCGTTCAAATTTTAGTGAAATGTGAAGATTAATAACTTAATCCTGTGTGTAAAATCACAATTGAAATAACATTATGGTTCAGAACTAATTACCAAAAACAAAATGAACCTTGATTGTTGTCAATTAAAGCTCGATTTTAATCAGCTGACAAATAAAATTTGACTTATGTCAGTTTATGCCAGAAGAGAATCAAGCAAACATGGCGTCGATAGTTCATTTTAATTATTTGATTAACAACTACCGAACTAATATATGTAGTGACGATTAGTTTGGTCATGGCTAACTGAGAAAGTTTGTGCAGTAATTTTGCACTATTTAAACTCTATTTGTTGTAAATACAATTTGTATTTTAACCGGACTTACACACACACACTCTTGCAAGTTCCCATAACAAAGGCATACTCGATGTCTGAAGGCTATTAAAACCCTTCAACTGCACTCCAGCTCAGCGAGGAGAAATTCAAAACCTTTGTAACAACATAAAATTACCGTCTAAATGGGAATAAATAAAATTTAATTCTGTGGAAACATCCAGTAATGTTGTTCTCGCTATTCAAACATCTCTGTGTTATTTTAACTAAATTAAATTTCACGATGCGTATAATTATGGACTAGAGAGGAATATAAGCTCTCTCAGGTCCACATATCCACACAAATATTACGTCACTAACTCACTGAAAATAAAACTATTATAGTTATGAGTGAAAACCATATATGCGAGAGAGTTAATTGATGGGGCAAATAATTGATGTTGAATTTTGGAGTCTTCTGGTAGTTACTTAAGGACGAAATCAAAACCGTTTTGTTGCAATCTCTCCATAAATATCGGTTCATTAACTATCGGTAAAAAAGCTTAAAATAAACGCCCCTTGGAGTTGTTAAATACTACATAATTTATGAAAATATACTCTACCGATTTCTTTCGAAATTTCAAATTTTTACATTTACAGCAGCCATTTGAAATTCAAAGGAAGATAACATTGAGAATTTTTAGCACCAATATCAATTCCAATTTTTATAAGGATGTGAAACCTCCAAAGTTATCAATATTAAATTTAAACCCCAATTCTTCATAAATTCATGTTTATAAAATATTACGGTAGTGTAGTGGCCAATGAAAACCTCTGCAGGATCACCAATAGATGAGCAGATTAAGAGAATGCCACTGGATCTATTACGTGGGGTTGGCTCGACGTGGAGTTAGCTCTACACTAGTATACCGTGGGGTTGGATCGACACTTTGGGGAACTAGGGTCATCTGTTCCTAACCTAACCTAACATAACCTAACCTAACCTAACCTAACATAACATAACCTAACCTAACACAACATAACCTAACCTAACATAACACAACCTAACATAACCTAACATAACCTAACCTAACCTAACCTAACCTAACCTAACCTAACATAACATAACATAACCTAACATAACCTAACCTAACCTAAAAGCATTACTTTTAGTGCCGTGTGATAAGCAACGCTTTCACCCAGTACAAATTAAATTACAGTGATATTTATTTTCTATTTGATCTTTATTGATTTTAATTATACCCGCCCGACTGGTACCTGATCCGTTCACATTTCCAGGAAGTGATTGCTATTGACTGGGCCGGCCAATACGTCGAGCCAACCCCACGACACCACTGGATCGGCCATACGCTCTAACAGCTTTAGGATAGTGTTATCTGAGATGGAACCCTGAAGGAAGTAGGTAAAAAAAAAGGGAAAAGTAACAGTGCGAATGACTTTTGAAACGGAATTGGATGGAAGGACGTGGACTGAGGTAAAGAGAGGCATAGATAGAGGAGATTTGTGATTGGTTCTATGCTCCAATAGGAGTTAAAGAATCTGTCACAAATTATTTAAAATTTGTCCACATGTTTTGGCTGTACTGCAATGGTATCATTCCAAAAGCTTCATTTTTTTTAAAGGAGACCTCAAAAACAATATATATCTCCACGAAAACCGCGAAGCTGAATTCTTAGCAACATTTTGATAAGTCGTTTTTGAAAAATCAGAATTGTGTGGGGTATCTATGGCAGGTATCCACACAAAAAAAAAAATGCCTCAGAGTATAAAAATTGTGGATTTGTTTGAACTGTACAGAGTTTACCCTCAGGGGCTCATTTTGATCAGTACGGGTTTAGCAATCCTGAAGGAACTGGATCTACACATTTTTTCATGTAGATCCCTCTTTTTCGGTTTCCTATCAGATCTTTCTTGACCAACTTTTATTCTTTTCTGCCTTTTTTTTATAACGAAGATAAGCTATAAGTATATCGTCTTTAAACAACAAGAAAAGACAATCATACTGTATTAGAGTTTACTTTAGACTATCTTTACAATTGAATTCAACAATTCCCGCCATCAAAAAAGATTTTTGAAATTTTATGAGAGAATTCCTTCATGACAGTGGCAAGGATAAAGCCTAAAATAAACAACTTACACTTTGTATAACATTGCGTAAATAAACGAAGGTCTGGTGCTCTTATCTGTTGACTTACGCACAGAGATAAAGTCAATATAAGTTTGCACAATTAAGTCTCAGTCTAGATTGTATCTTTATATAATTTATTACTATTTTAGCCGTTTTAGAAAACTTTTTAACAGGAGTGAATAACTTTACATTAATTAATTGTTGAACATTTTTTTTTCATAATAAGTACGATAACAATAAAAGTATTTTTAATTACGTAAAATTCATCCCGTTTTACCTACCCAGTATACGACTTAAAGGGTAAGTTTGGTAACCTTAAAAAATTCGACTTTCATTTTTTTTGACTGATATTTCGAACGACATACAGACATCTTTCAAAAAACGACTTTATTGGACCTTATTTGTTTTACTCGCTGATTTTGCGTACGGTTGTGGTTATTACGTTTTACGTTTTACTCAAATTTCATCGAAATCGGTTTCGTTCAGTTTTGTATCTTATCCTTAATTTAAGGAACAAAATATGTGGCGAAATGGTAACTAATGTTTTATTTGGGTTTTATTTGGACCCTTTGAAGCTACACTGGAGTAAAATTTGATCGAAATCGTTGGAAACAATTTTGAAAAAAAATCATAATTTTTATGTTTTATTTTTACGGTACCTACCCCCAAATTTTAATTTATGAAATAATGAAAATAATTTCCGAATTATGGTCAAAGTTTGTCCACGTCAAAAATCACCATAAAAAAAATCACTTTTGGATTCAATATGTTGACCCATATTATTACTTTGTCTATAATAACGTATATGTGAGCATGTAAAACATCATCTTTGACAAGTGACTGACTTTTTGTAAAACACTTGTCAGTGTAAGAAAAATAACTTATCAATATCTTGACACTTGTATCTTGTCCTTGCTTCTTAAAACAGAAACCTTTGACAAGTTTGTAATCGTTAATAGATGGCTTGTTACCTGTATAACTTGTATTTTATCAAACAAGCCGCCGATAAATGCGATCCCATAAATTGACTTTCAATATTGTATTGAATCTAGTCCTACTACTTCCCACCAAACTAAAACAAATTTCAGTTCATCACATTTTATAATGTTCAGTTAACCTTGAATTATCATGTTTTTCTACTTGTTGTTTTACACAGTGGTTTACAATCTTCTGGCAATCTTATTGTTGTCTTATTTGTCGACGAGTTTCGGAGTTCCTCCATCTTTGAGACCTATTTTAGTACTGGATTCGACCTTTAAGGACTTGTCTATACAGAGTGTAAAACTCGAACACAAGATCTCACAAAACTTAGTTATAGTAGCTCATGTATCACTGAGGATGCCGGCTTTGTCGTTGAAACGCGTTTGATTAGGTAAACGTAATTTTTGTGAGATATTGTGTTCGAGTTTTATTCTATCTAATATTATCTCACAAGTCAAGCTCAATATTTATTTATATTTACAGAGTGTCTTTTTAACCAAATTTCTGAAACCTAACCTAACCTAACCTAACCTAACCTAACCTAACCTAACATAACATAACCTAACCTAACAAAACCTAACCTAACCTAACCTAACCTAACCTAACCTAACATAACATAACCTAACCTAACAAAACCTAACCTAACCTAACCTAACCTAACCTAACATAACATAACCTAACCTAACAAAACCTAACCTAACCTAACCTAACCTAACCTAACCTAACCTAACCTAACCTAACCTAACCTAACATAACATAACCTAACCTAACAAAACCTAACCTAACCTAACCTAACCTAACCTAACCTAACCTAACATAACATAACCTAACCTAACAAAACCTAACCTAACCTAACCTAACATAACATAACATAACCTAACGTAACAAAACCTAACCTAATTAACTTACTTTTTCCTCTGTAATAAAATGTGTATTTGATTTTTTAAATTCTACTGCCAATTTTTAAATACTTTGTTTTAATTTCGGTTATACATGTATTGTTTTATGAATACTGTTGTATTTAGGGTTTTATAACAGATATAAATAACATTGTATTTTACAATATAACAGATAATAATATTGTATTTTATTGATTGATAGACTATTATTTTAACATTTGTTATCTTAACAATTTAATTATTAAATCTGTAGACATAGCTGTGACACAATAAAGACTATTCTTACAGATGATGTTCAAAATGTCCACTGTTATTGAATATACGAGCATTAGCTCTTACAAAACCATTAATATTTCTATTAATGGTGTTACGATGAATTTGAAAATAAGATAAGATACTAATTTTCTTTCATATCCTCAACCGAAGCATAACGTTCTTTACAGAGTTCATTTTTTAGGTATTGTTATATATTATTTAAATAACGTAATTTCTCAAAATCAGTTGTACCGATTACATTCAAATTTTAGTAAAATAATAATGAAACTAACCATTGAAGTCTTTTTGCGTTTAAACAAGGAGAAAAATAGATCAAATACAGTTTTCTCTGATAACATGTTTATGACATAATCGAAGCAATTTTAAAGTCGGCTTCCAGGTTTATTTTCGCTTTTTGACTCAGAACCAACGCACTGACATTTTGGTTACAAATAGTTTTAGTTGGTTTTGGGAATGGGAAGTGAAAAGTATGTACAACGTGTTTGTAACGTTCATCTTGTCAAAATGCGTCCTCGGAATTGATTTCAAACAGCAATTCTTGTCTTTGTTGCTTAAAGGCGACAAACCTTATAAACAAAAATAAGATGTAGCCAGAGAAGAGACTCTTAGCCCTGGAATAACGTCAGGTTCGGAAGAAAACAAGAGTTGGCCAAGAGAGACTTTAGAACGCGAAAGGGTACCTAAAGGAGAAAAATTTATAATATAGTTAATTACCTTAGAGGTTGTCTTCAGTCCGTATTATAGTTATGGCTACAACGCTGTTTCGCCGAACACTGTCGGCTTCGTCAGGCCCACACTAACACATAAACACGTAACACAACACAACACTATAGAATGTGTTGTTAAGCCGACATTGTTGTAGCCTAAACTATAATACGGACTGAGGACAACCTCTATGGTAATTAACTATATTATAAATTAAACAGTCCAAGGTAACAGATTATACTTTATAAAAAGAAAAATTTAACTTGATATTGGGGTTGTGTTAACCTATCTTGTGGTTAACTTGGAAAACGTTTTGCGCTGACACGACAAGGTCTTAATTCCCATACCCAGTCCGACCAAACATCACTCTTGGATAACCACCTTTTAATGCGTTAATTATACTAAATAATATGAACAAACCATATTCACAGTGGGCCTGTACATCTCATTTGCTGAAACATAATTTAATTCACCGGACTTCCCGATAATCTCTAGAACGCCATTAGCCGCCGTTTACACTCAAATTAATTATACCGAGAATTCGTCGAGGCTGTCGCACAATACTAAATCCAAGAAATACACGCACTCGTCTTGTCACTGGTCTCCTACTTACACATTGATCAGAGATCTCCATACGTCACAATCGAGATTCCAATTCGAATCCAAAACGTAACCAAAGAATTAACCACTTTAATAACTGCTGACCGTGTTTCTGAACACTGTCTCTAACCCCCAACCCTGGAATACTCTAATAGCGTATCAAAAGATAGGAAAGGATCTACACGATTGCATGGAAAGAGGTGTAGATACAGTTAATCTCGGGATTACCAAGCCGTGAGCACCTGAAGCTTTAACGACACCAACATAGCCCTCTAAAGAGTTTCATAAAGAACTCTGTCCATTGGTTTGGGAGGTTGGTTAGTGTTTGTTAATATTTTATAGACATCTGTCTTACTTTTAAATATAGCAACAGACATAAACAATCAAGAAGGCCATAAATATTTCAGTAATTACGATGACGCCGCTGTTTAAAATTTCTAATTTTGGGAAATTCCACGGGAGGACTGTGGAAGATACTACTTGTCTTTCCTCCAAACTTGATCAAAATTATATATTCAAACCATCCCTACCGAGTCACCTATACTAAAAGCGTAGGGAGTGGAAGCTCCTTTACATGTATAGCTACAACTAGAGCTCAAGACGCTGAAACGAGCGGAGCGAGCGAAGACAATTTAACATATACACACCCACGAGGCTCGATACCGCTGACTTAACCTAACCTTACCCTACTGGATACGACCACTTGATTTACCAATACAATTTAACATATACACACCCACGAGGCTCGATACCGCTGACTTAACCTAACTGGATACGACCACTTGATTTACCAATACAATTTAACATTTCCTACAAGAAACCGACTTGTAGGTTTTATATTTAGAGAATCTGCTTGTATTACGTTGTATCATGGGACTGGGTAAATACCTCGATGGTTCCATATAATTATTCTAATAGGTGAGGGATTGGACTTGAAATATCTCTTCTAGATATTCTACACGGTGAAGGTTTGGTATAATATCTCTTCTAGATATTCTACACGGTGAGGGTTTGGACTTGAAATATCTCTTCTAGATATTCTACACGGTGAAGGTTTGGTATAATATCTCTTCTAGATATTCTACACGGTGAGGGATTGGACTTGAAATATCTCTTCTAGATATTCTACACGGTGAGGGATTGGACTTGAAATATCTCTACTAGATATTCTACACGGTGAGGGTTTGGACTTGAAATATCTCTTCTAGATATTCTACACGGTGAGGGATTGGACTTGAAATATCTCTACTAGATATTCTACACGGTGAGGGTTTGGACTTGAAATATCTCTACTAGATATTCTACACGGTGAGGGTTTGGACTTGAAATATCTCTACTAGATATTCTACACGGTGAGGGTTTGGACTTGAAATATCTCTACTAGATATTCTACACGGTGAGGGATTGGACTTGAAATATCTCTACTAGATATTCTACACGGTGAAGGTTTGGTATAATATCTCTTCTAGATATTCCACACGGTGAGGGTTTGGACTTTAAATATCTCTTCTAGATATTCTACACGGTGAGGGTTTGGACTTGAAATATCTCTACTAGATATTCTACACGGTGAGGGATTGGACTTGAAATATCTCTACTAGATATTCTACACGGTGAAGGTTTGGTATAATATCTCTTCTAGATATTCTACACGGTGAAGGTTTGGTATAATATCTCTTCTAGATATTCTACACGGTGAAGGTTTGGTATAATATCTCTTCTAGATATTCTACACGGTGAAGGTTTGGTATAATATCTCTTCTAGATATTCTACACGGTGAGGGTTTGGACTTGAAATATCTCTTCTAGATATTCTACACGGTGAGGGATTGGACTTGAAATATCTCTACTAGATATTCTACACGGTGAGGGTTTGGACTTGAAATATCTCTTCTAGATATTCTACACGGTGAGGGTTTGGACTTGAAATATCTCTTCTAGATATTCTACACGGTGAGGGATTGGACTTGAAATATCTCTATTAGATATTCTACACGGTGAAGGTTTGGTATAATATCTCTTCTAGATATTCTACACGGTGAAGGTTTGGTATAATATCTCTTCTAGATATTCTACACGGTGAGGGATTGGACTTGAAATATCTCTACTAGATATTCTACACGGTGAAGGTTTGGTATAATATCTCTTCTAGATATTCTACACGGTGAAGGTTTGGACTTGAAATATCTCTTCTAGATATTCTACACGGTGAGGGATTGGACTTGAAATATCTCTACTAGATATTCTACACGGTGAAGGTTTGGTATAATATCTCTTCTAGATATTCTACACGGTGAAGGTTTGGTTTAATATCTCTTCTAGATATTCTACACGGTGAAGGTTTGGTATAATATCTCTTCTAGATATTCTACACGGTGAGGGTTTGGACTTGAAATATCTCTTCTAGATATTCTACACGGTGAGGGATTGGACTTGAAATATCTCTACTAGATATTCTACACGGTGAAGGTTTGGTATAATATCTCTTCTAGATATTCTACACGGTGAGGGTTTGGACTTGAAATATCTCTTCTAGATATTCTACACGGTGAGGGTTTGGACTAAAATATCTCTACTAGATATTCTACACGGTGAAGGTTTGGTATAATATCTCTTCTAGATATTCTACACGGTGAAGGTTTGGTATAATATCTCTTCTAGATATTCTACACGGTGAGGGTTTGGACTTGAAATATCTCTACTGGATATTCTACACGGTGAGGGTTTGACTAAAATATCTCTACTAGATATTCTACACGGTGAGGGTTTGGACTTGAAATATTTCTTCTAGATATTCTACACGGTGAGGGTTTGGACTAAAATATATCTACTAGATATTCTACACGGTGAAGGTTTGGTATAATATCTCTTCTAGATATTCTACACGGTGAGGGTATGGACTTGAAATATCTCTACTAGATATTCTACACGGTGAAGGTTTGGTATAATATCTCTTCTAGATATTCTACACGGTGAGGGTTTGGACTTGAAATATCTCTTCTAGATATTCTACACGGTGAGGGTTTGGACTAAAATATCTCTACTAGATATTCTACACGGTGAAGGTTTGGTATAATATCTCTTCTAGATATTCTACACGGTGATGGTTTGGATTTGAAATATCTCTTCGAAATATTCTACACGGTGAGGATTTTGAAATATCTATTCTAGATATTCCACACGGTGAGGGTTTGGATTTTAAATATCTCTTCTAGATATTCTACACGGTGAGGGTTTGGACTTTAAATATCTCTTCTAGATATTCTACACGGTGAGGGTTTGGACTTTAAATATCTCTTCGAAATATTCTACACGGTGAGGATTTTGAAATATCTATTCTAGATATTCCACACGGTGAGGGTTTGGATTTTAAATATCTCTTCTAGATGTTCTACACGGTGAGGGTTTGGATTTTAAATATCTCTTCTAGATGTTCTACACGGTGAGGGTTTGGACTTTAAATATCTCTTCTAGATGTTCTACACGGTGAGGGTTTGGATTTTAAATATCTCTTCTAGATGTTCTACACGGTGAGGGTTTGGATTTTAAATATCTCTTCTAGATGTTCTACACGGTGAGGGTTTGGATTTTAAATATCTCTTCTAGATGTTCTACACGGTGAGGGTTTGGATTTTAAATATCTCTTCTAGATGTTCTTCACGTTGAGGGTTTGGATTTTAAATATCTCTTCTAGATATTCTACACGGTGAGGGTTTGGACTTTAAATATCTCTTCTAGATATTCTACACGGTGAGGGTTTGGACTTTAAATATCTCTTCTAGATACTCTACACGGTGAGGGTTTGGACTTTAAATATCTCTTCTAGATATTCTACACGGTGAGGGTTTGGACTTTAAATATCTCTTCTAGATACTCTACACGGTGAGGGTTTGGACTTTAAATATCTCTTCTAGATACTCTACACGGTGAGGGTTTGGACTTTAAATATCTCTTCTAGATATTCTACACGGTGAGGGTTTGGACTTTAAATATCTCTTCTAGATATTCTACACGGTGAGGGTTTGGACTTTAAATATCTCTTCTAGATATTCTACACGGTGAGGGTTTGGACTTTAAATATCTCTTCTAGATACTCTACACGGTGAGGGTTTGGACTTTAAATATCTCTTCTAGATATTCTACACGGTGAGGGTTTGGACTTTAAATATCTCTTCTAGATACTCTACACGGTGAGGGTTTGGACTTTAAATATCTCTTCTAGATATTCTACACGGTGAGGGTTTGGACTTTAAATATCTCTTCTAGATACTCTACACGGTGAGGGTTTGGACTTTAAATATCTCTTCTAGATATTCTACACGGTGAGGGTTTGGACTTTAAATATCTCTTCTAGATACTCTACACGGTGAGGGTTTGGACTTTAAATATCTCTTGTAGGTAGTTTTGACAGCAGTGTTCGGTTGTCACCATAGTAAATAAAAAATGACTACAACTCCATAAAAGGTTCGAATTAAAAATGAAATATTGCAAACAATTCCCAAAATTTGGCAACCATGTTTTATTTATCAAATTACTTGTGAGCAGTGCGATTTGGTACGTTGAAATCTGTTATAAACCTTCAAATGTGGCGAAGGATATAAGAGTCCTTGCTGGTAAATTTTCACTATTTGACTGAAAGTGCTCCTTTCTTTTTGGATCCTAAGACTCTATTAGTGTAAGTCCAAATTGAGGAGGAAAGGAATGGAAGAGTCAGGAAGTGGCTACACTGACCGAGCATAAATCTAACGGAAAGGATGCCACAAAGAGTTTGGAGGAGGTAGCAGATAACAAAGCATCTGATGATTTCAGCTGGACTCTGGACTCTGGACTCTGGACTCTGGAGTGGTACACTGAACGGGAACGGAAAGGGATAGTTCTGGTGCATGGTCTCCGGAGTATGTAGCCGAATCCGTCCCGTTTCATTCCCCGTCAGTGTAGACACTACATTTATTTACGTGCTTTGCATTCACCTGGAACTCTTACCGTTTCGTTCCTGCTCAGTCTAGCGTCACTTTATTATATTAAATGTTGAGCTTGACTTATGAGAAAAATTATACAGTATGACAAACACAGAACACAATTCTCACAAAAAATACGCCTAAGTATCCGACGCGTTTCAACGACAAGGTCATTTTATTAAATAGAATTTAATAATCAACAAACATGAGTAGCTTACCTACTTTACTTATATTAGTGAGTATAAAACGAAAGTAAAAACGTGAAAATTATTTTGCAAAATAAATAAAAAGGTTTTGATTTATTCTGCAACAAATTTCCTTCTACTATGTTTCGTCTAAAGATTACATATACAGACGATATAGCAGGGGGATGTAGCGATACGGCTGGGGTAATCAAACCACTCAGTCACATGCGGTGGACTTCTATTGGTGGTGGGGGGGGACAAAAGGCTGCTCCCTTTTCTACAAGAAGCAATATTGTTCTTTATAACAAACGTTATAGACGATCCCTCTTCGAGATTTAGGCGACCTACAAATTTGTAGCAGTGTAAAACCCAAACAAAAATATTAACAGTGCCAAAAACATTATATTTTCTTCTGCACAGTTCCAAAAATGAAATAAAAACAAATTACATAAAAAAATGTCAATTCGGTAGTTGTGAATTAAAAATTAAATTTGAACCAGGGACGGCGATTGCTTCGCTTGTGACGTAAAACTTCTCAGCGTAAGTTGTATTATATTTAAAAAATAGGTTATGTTGAGTCTTCGATGTTGTCACTTATTCCTGAACAGTTATACTTTTTATTTGCTATTTTTGAGAAAGGTTTGTGCTATTAATTTGAATGAAATCGTTTGAGCCGATTATGAGAAGTTATGTCTTTTATAACAGCGGCATCCTTTACTTTTCGCGATACCTCATGAACCGGAGGTTTTTAGAAATGGCGACTAATTCGTTTTATTTGGGTCGTTAGATGTTACACTTGAACAAATTTTAATCAAAATCTTTTAAGCAGTTTTTCAGAAAATCGTTTTTTAGCAATAGCCACAAAATTTGATTAATAAATAGAAAAATGAAAATAAATATCTTGAGATTTCAACAAAATATGTGTACATAACAAATTTGATTAAAATCGATACAGGTGATTTTGGCTGTAAAGCATATAAGAAAAATGCCATGAAGGTAAATAGATATAATTCCAAAAACTGCTTTTTTAGTCTCAAGGGACATCAAAAAGGCTATTTTTTCACACAAAACGCTCTCATCTGAGAAGAAATAATAGCCTTCCTACTCAATTGTAATTCACCATAGGATTCTGGTTTGAATCATTCAATTTTATTTCGCTTTGGTTATTTAATCATTGACAATCTGTATACAAGTGATTCAAAATTGCGCGCTTTTTATTTCAGGAACTGACTCTTGAGCTAAAACATGAAAAAGTTTATATGAACACAGGACCTCAAAAGCTTCGTTATAAGATATTGAGTGAAGAAATTATTTATGTAATTGTTTACCAGTATACCAGAAAACGAAGACTTTATCTTGTGCAGTTTCAAAATGGTGGACGTTTAAAATATTTAATAACCATTAACATTACAACATATTAATAAATACAATTTTGAAATTTGTACTTGTTAAATGCAACTGTTTTGTTGACTGTTGACCACTCGGTTATCTTTTAACGTTCAGAAACAAAAAAATCTTGCATTTTGTTTTTCGTTAAAAGTGGAAAATATTTTGTTGCTTTTTAAAAAAAAAAAATTTATAATGTTAATTGTTTTCGAAATATTGGATTTTTTGAAAATATACTAAATAAAATCTAGGTTTTCTGGTATGCTGGTTAAAGGTTACTTAAATCGGTGTTGATATCTTCACTCAATAATTTTATCTATTTTAAATATTTAAAAAAAATTAAAAATACAAAATGGCCTTGACGGGAAACGAAACGTTTTTTTCTTATTTTTATCTCTAGAAATCCCGAAATATTGCCGTGCAATTTTGACACATCCTGTATATTGAAATGGAATATTCTATACTGTCATATTAATGTTCCCAGTACTCAACGTTTGTTGATCTGCTGCAGTTAGGCTTCGCGATAAAATTACCCACGAAATAAATCTCTCCTACAAACATGTTGACATGACCTTGACCACGGTATTCAAGGTCACATAATTACATCAACAATAATTAACTACGTGTCCACTTGTGATAGAAATAAACATCTGATTATATCAACACAACAATGGACACGTTGCTGACAGTTATAATTTTGCCAAATAAAACACAATGTTTATTTATCTATGAGGAATTGTACGCAGTATCGAGAAAGTGGTAAAATAACAAGCGCCATTATGATACTTATCCAACCCTATTATACAATAGCCTATAATACAAGCAGATCCTCTAAATGTAATGCCCAGAAGTTGCTCTATTGGGCCTTGAAGGAAGTGTTCAAGTTAGGAATTATAAACGGCAGATTAAGGGGGTAAGTTTGTTTTAAATAGTTGTTACACAGATTTTCTGAACCTCAGCCCTTGTGGGGGGGGGGGTTCCAATATTGTATATATGTGAAGCAGCTTCCACTCGCTTCTTTTTCCTGGAAAATCAGGATTCGAAATTAAACCATTTACAATAATTTCGCTATTTGTCATCGTAGATATAATATCCATGCAGAATTGAAATCTGCAAATCTGTATCTAATTGAATAACACGTGATATGAACAAAAACTGTTGGCTGTTGAATTTCAATAGGTTTCTACATGAACATATTATCTTATTTTGCATGGATTTTATCTGTGAGTGATGTCAAATTCTGCACACTTTTTGTTTGACTTACTGTGTTTACCAAGACAATTACGTCAGCCGTAAGGCATACTGTTTATCTAGGTAACATAAACAGCTGTTCTAAATACACTCTGGGTTTACAAATATAAACCAAGAACAGGTTTATTGTTAAGACAATAGTTGAATTCACAAATTAATGACATCCACCTTGCATGTCTGTATATGCAAAGTGAGCGGCCTATTTTCCAAATATTTATTATCCAGTTTGAACGGTTGTTTATATATGTTATGTGTTCGCTTTTGATGTAAAGTAAAACCGATATGATGTAAGATATCAAATGTGGATTAATAATAATGTATCAGCTTTACAGTATACGAAGTATAGGTTAGGTTAGGGTAGGTTGTATAGCTACATTACAGTAAACGAAGTAGGCAGGTTAGGTTAGGGTGTATAGATTTATTACAGTATACGAAGTGTGGGTAAGGTTAGGTATAGTTAGGATAGGTTAGGGCATATAGATTTATTACAGTATACGAAGTTTGGGTAAGGTTAGGTTAGTTTAGGACGTATAGCTTTATTACAGTATACGAATATTGGGTAAGGTTAGGTTAGGTTAGGTTAGATTAAGGTAGGGTGTATAGATTTATTACAGTATACGAAGTAGGGGTAATGTTAGGTTAGGTTAGATTAGATCGTATAGCTCTATTACAGTATACGAATATTGGGTAAGGTTAGGTTAGGTAAGGTTAGGTTAGGCTAGGGCATATAGATTTATTACAGTATACGAAGTTTGGGTAAGGTTAGGTTAGGTTAGGGTGTATAGCTTTATTACAGTATAGGGTACGAAGTATGGGTAAGGTTAGGTTAGGTTAGGGCGTATAGCTTTATTACAGTATACGAATATTGGGTAAGGTTAGGTTAGGTTAAGGTAGGGTGTATAGATTTAATACAGTATATGAAGTATAGGTGAGGATAGGTAAGGTTAGGTTAGGTTAGGGCGTATAGCTTAATTACAGTATACGAAGTTTGGGTAAGGTTAGGTTAGGTTAGGTTAGATTAGGTTAGGTTAGAGTTAGGTTAGGTTAGGTTGGCGTATAGTTTTATTCCAGCATACGAAGTATGGGTTAGGTTAGGTTAGATTAGGGCGTTTAGCTTTCACAGTATAAGACGTTTGGGTAGGTTAGGTTAAATTACGTTAGATTAGGTTAGGTTAGATTGGGCCGTATAGATTTATTACAGCATACAAAGTATAAAGGGAAAATTTAGTAGCCTAATTGTCAAAAATGTTGTTCCAATCTTCAAGTTTCATATCCTCAGGAAAGCGTAAAAATGATTTTCGTAATGTCTGTCGTCTGCACGCGAGCGCTGGGACTCTTGTGTGATCGTATACAAACCTATTGAACCTATTGAAATTCAGAAAAATCCTATTGAAAATATCAAAATGGCGGCCATGTTAAACATAGTTTGTGTGTTATTCAACTTATAACACACTAAATAAAGATTGTCAAACATATAATTAAGTTTCCAAAACTTCCTAAGAAATTCTGACATTAGTTTAGTTACGAGACCAGGTAGGACAGAGCGTAGCGAGTGGAGGTGCCTTCACATATGTACAGGATTCGAGGCCCGTAAGGCACGAGATTTTGATTGGAGCGAAGCGAGTTAAGACTAATTAATATATATCTACGAGACGTGTTAGGTAATAGACTACGTCAAAAAACCGTGTAACAACTGTCTTAAATAAACTTACCCCCAGCTGGTATAAGACATTTCCTACAAGGCACAATAAAACTAACTTATGTACATTGATTCTGATTGTATTACGACGGAGTTGAGCAAGTTCCATGATGGCGCTATTAACTCTAATTTTTCAAAATTGGTTTTAACAATTTTCTTCAACTTTAACCCACGAGAAACTTGTAGTTTATACAAATTTTTGTTAATATATATTTTTTTAATATACGATTGTTAACAATCCAACCAATATGTCAAATTTTTAGTTAATGTTTCGCAAACACTCAACCTTGACCGTCGCCATTAAAACTGAGTTTCAAGGTTATCTCGAAACGAGTTTGAGAGATGAGCTAATCTGATGGAGTTTTTGATGAAGATTTTTGTTAACACTGTAATCTTTCAAGGTCAAATAGCGTCACGTGTTGAGACAAGTTGATGGCGCCAACAGTGTAACTACCCAGCCTCATAGTATAATGTAATAAAAGTAGATTCCTCTAAAGATTGGTTTCTTGGGATTTGTGTGAAATTGTTTGGTAATCAAAGAGCCTACCAGTAGGGTTAGTTCGTTTGAAACAGTTGTTACATAGGTTTTATAAGCCTCATAAATTGTTGTTATGACGTCAGTTGGGGCCTAAAGGGCTTCGTAGATGTCTATATATTAATAAGTATGCACTCGCTTCGCTCGTGTCTTTTAAACTATACATATGTGACTCGCTACGCTCGTGTTGGTGATGCTGCATTACCGCATCTTTTAACTATTTTGTAGGGAGTTCAAGGTTGGAAATTACGTTTTAGTCGTTAGCTTCGCTATTTTTCATCGCAGAGAGCTGGGATGTATACCATTACATACAGAATTTAAATCTGCATTTTTAAATCTAATTTAGTGTTTAAATTTGAATAAATCACAATATATGAACAAAAAAGGATTTAAAACGGGCGCCATTTTGACATTTTAAATTTGTATTCTTCTTAATTTCTATAAGAGCACATTATAGTTCTCTACACCAAATTTCATGTTCCTGTCTTCATTTTTGTGGCCGCTATCGTGCTTACAGTCTGTATGAAGTAACCTGTCTCCTGACCCTTCGACTACCTGGGACAGGCCCGGGCCATTCACGTCGCCCGCAGTTGTTTACCTAATTAGTCGCCTATAAGCTTCCCCACTAGCTTAAGTAACTTTTTTACCTAAATCATAATTTCCGAAATGTTATCAAATATTTGAAAAGTACATAAAAAAATAAGATCATCGATACTAAACAAGGGCAAATTTGTAATTTCATTGTCATATTGTTACATAAAACCAACTTTATTATTACAAGATTTAAACAGACTACTTCTATATTTCTTATTACCTCTATATTGTTAGTTTTTATCAACTAAAAACGTACAGACGACAACGAAGACGGACGAACGTCAGGTCGAAAACTTTTTGGTTTCTTGAGGCCTTAGAACGTAAAATAAAGGTCGAAATTTTGTACTATTGCCAAACTTATCCATACTGGAATAGTGAAAATGGAATAAGGAATACGATTTCTTTCGGGGACAGCCAAAAATACAAAAGTGTATATTTTCATTAAGGCAATTTACAAGGTATGCTAAGACCGATCAATTAAGTGAAAAAAGCTCTTTATGGAGTCAGAAGTTAACTACAGTAATTTTTAAATTTTTCACAAATTATTTATATTTTTTCTGTTTAAACATAAAGTTATTATTTCGCAACAAAAAATTTAAATGCCGTCAGACGTGTAATTTTTTATAGTTAATAGTCTACACTTAAACGGGGGTTCCAATGGAGTTGAGAACTAACCAATTTCATCAACGTTCAAGATAATGTTTTATTTATTTTATTTTTCTCCTGCAGGGTGAAAAATTAATTAGGTTAGGTTAGGTTAGTTTTGGTTTGGTTAGGTTAGGTTTTTTTTTTTATTGTTCTCCTGCAGGGCAAAAGATTAATTAAATTTTAAGAAAATTCTGATTAAAATAGATGAATTTGAAAGTAATGTGTATTAAATTTCATGAAACTCACACCATAATTACGTTAGCTACAGAATTACAGAGACGCAAAGGACGCTGAAGTGCCACAGAGAGCGTATATTACTCTACAAAAGTCTTGCTGTTTTGTAGGATGCCATGTTCACTGTAATGGACTCTATAACTTATAATGCTTTATACTTGTAATGTTATAATAAGTGGCATTTCTCGTAGCTTTGTCTTGTGGACCTCCGTGCATAAAGTGACTTCCCACTAAGAAAATATACCTTACATTGCTTTAAATAAGTAACATATTTAGCTAATTACATCTGATCTCTTTAGTTTTTCGTTTCAAAATTTTAAAATTTAAGTTGTTGGAGTTTAAGTTGATGAGGTCATCATGGTACTTACTCAGCGACATAATACAATATAATAGAAGCAGAACTTCTAAATGTAACGCACAAAAATTGATTTCTTGAGTCTTTTAGAAAATGTTAAATTGTAAGCGTCTTACCCAATGGTTTGTTTAAAGCAGTTGTAACACAGGTTTTCTGAACCAAGTAAGGTGTACAATACTTTCTTAGCGTCGGTTAGGCCCTAACCTAACCTAACCCAACCTAAACTAACCTAACCTAACCTAACCTAACCCATCCTAACCTAAACTAACCTAACCTTACCCAATGGTTTGTTTAAAGCAGTTGTAACACAGGTTTTCTGAACCAAGTAATGTGTACAATACTTTCTTGACGTCGGTTAGGCCCTAACCTAACCTAACCCATCCTAACCTAAACTAACCTAACCTAACCCAATGGTTTATTTAAAGCAGTTGTAACACAGGTTTTCTGAACCAAGTAATGTGTACAATACTTTCTTAGAGTCGGTTAGGCCCTAACCTAACCTAACCCATCCTAACCTAAACTAACCTAACCTTACCCAATGGTTTGTTTAAAGCAGTTGTAACACAGGTTTTCTGAACCAAGTAATGTGTACAATACTTTCTTGACGTCGGTTAGGCCCTAACCTAACCTAACCCATCCTAACCTAAACTAACCTAACCTAACCCAATGGTTTATTTAAAGCAGTTGTAACACAGGTTTTCTGAACCAAGTAATGTGTACAATACTTTCTTAGAGTCGGTTAGGCCCTAACCTAACCTAACCCATCCTAACCTAAACTAACCTAACCTTACCCAATGGTTTATTTAAAGCAGTTGTAACACAGGTTTTCTGAACCAAGTAATGTGTACAATACTTTCTTAGCGTCGGTTAGGCCCTAACCTAACCTAACCCATCCTAACCTAAACTAACCTAACCTTACCCAATGGTTTATTTAAAGCAGTTGTAACACAGGTTTTCTGAACCAAGTAATGTGTACAATACTTTCTTAGCGTCGGTTAGGCCCTAACCTAACCTAATCCATCCTAACCTAAACTAACCTAACCTTACCCAATGGTTTATTTAAAGCAGTTGTAACACAGGTTTTCTGAACCAAGTAATGTGTACAATACTTTCTTTACGTCGGTTAGGCCCTAACCTAACCTAACCCAACCTAACCTAACCTAACCTAACCTAACCTAACCTAACCTAACCCAATGGTTTGTTTAAAGCAGTTGTAACACAGATTTTCTGAACCAAGTAATGTGTACAATACTTTCTTAGAGTCGGTTAGGCCCTAACCTAACCTAACCCAACCTAACCTAACCTAAACTAACCTAACCTAACCTAATGGTTTGTTTAAAGCAGTTGTAACACAGATTTTCTGAACCAAGTAATGTGTACAATACTTTCTTAGCGTCGGTTAGGCCCTAACCTAACCTAACCTAACCTAACCTAACACAACCTAACCTAACCTTACCCAATGGTTTGTTTAAAGCAGTTGTTACACAGATTTTCTGAACCAAGTAATGTGTACAATACTTTCTTAGCGTCGGTTAGGCCCTAACCTAACATAACCTAACACAACCTAACCTAACCTTACCCAATGGTTTCTTTAAAGCAGTTGTTACACAGGTTTTCTGAACCAAGTAATGTGTACAATGCTTTCTTGACGTCGGTTAGGCCCTAACTTAACCTAACCTAACTTTATCTCCTGGACCTAGAAAAAAGACATTCGCGGAGTAATTTTATTATCCTCAATAACTAAAGAACCAGACAAAATAAAATTTCTAAATTCAACTAAAGGGTTGGAAGGGGTAAAATGTCAATAAATGCCCCCCCCCACCGTTGTTTAAAACATCTTGGTCATCATCAACTTACAAAAATAAAAGAACACAAAATGAAGGTCCCTAGTGCTCGAACACTTTTACATCGTCAGTGTCGGAAGAGAACATGAGTTGGTCAGGAGAGGCCTGATAAGAAATATGAAAAAGAGGGATCTAACCCAAGACTAAATCCAGGTACTTCGGTATTGCCAACCCCCTACTCACTAAAGTGAGCCCCTAAGGGTTAAATCGTATGGAAAAGTAATGTTGTTTTTATGTTTGAATTAAAACCCCAGTCACATGTTATTAATTCGATTATTAAAAGTTGCTGCAAGCATAATCCTGTCATTAACTTGACCTTCGTATGGTTTTATTTTTCCTTATACAATCATCCTTACTTTATATTTTCCTCATTCTAAGAATATGTTTATAATTATACTCTGGTACAGTATAACTTGAATGTAACATTGGTAAGCTGATACTTAAAATAAACTGTGATAAACATTAAAGAAACGTTTCTACTCACACATCCTTAAAACCAACTTCAATTTTTTTTCTTGTTCCTTAAAGGTAAAAAAACCTCTCGGTTTATCCGCCTTATAAAGAAAGGAAGTAATGAGGATAAAATAAAGACCTCTAGCCCTGGAATAACCTAATATAATCATCATCGAAAGAGAAAGAGTTGGTCGAGGTAGACCAAATTGGAAAGATGAAAGAGTGAGATCTAACCTGTAGTTTGATTTAGTAGTTGCCCAAGCCTGTGCTCCTTAAAGTGAACTAAAACTAATTGTCAACTAAAATGTTAGATAAAAATGAAAAAAATGGAAGCAATCTTTGGATGATAGCAGTAAGATTTTGCACACGGGATTGGGTCATTAAATCTTCACATTTTTACAAAATCGGTGTAGTTAATTTTCAAAAATTAAATACTTTATAACAGTCCTATAGCTGATTTTTGGATTTTTGAAAACAATTTTAACCCTATTTAACTATTATCGGTCGAATTTAGAAAAAAATTGTCTTTACGTTATGCAATATACTCCACGAATTTCATGTTCCCTTCACTACAGGTTTCAGCTGAACGTCGATGAGTCAGTCTGGACATTCATGTACGTTTCCATTTAAACAAATTTGCTCCAAACACTGTAAGTTCCAAGTATATATTGCAATGGAAACGCTTTTATACATAAAACGGGATTTAAGAAGGAGGAAATCTACCCTGAACAGTTTTGTGACGTAGAAATGGAAATAGTCCGCCTCATATCCCATAACATCGTGCATGCGCATATATATTAAGTTACCGTACTCTACGTACAATTTTAATTTCCCATAGAGGTGTTTAGGAAACAGTTAAATTAATGCAGTGTTATTTTTTATTAGACCTATTATTAAATTTTTTGTGTTTATGGTTTTATAGTTGTGTTAATATTGTTATCAAGTTTTTATGTTCATTAGAATTAAGTTGTCTTCGAACCAAATCTAAGTGTTCTAAATGTATTTTGTAAGTTGGACTTGCTGGTCACATCACTCCAAAACAGGTTTAAACCTCGGGATAAATTGACCCTTTCCTATTTTCTTATAATACAGTAGAAAGTATTATAATAATTATTTTTTATTATGGATTATATTATATATGTATCATCTTTGTACTGTGAATAGTTGTTTATTTGACTATTAATCGTGCAATTTAAGTTGAATTTTTTCACTGTTTAAAATGATTTATAAAAAAAAGGTCAAATAAATAAATTTTCATTTTCAATTACATTTTCAGTTTCCTGGGGCCGCGAAACGTAAACATCCGTCAAAGAAGAGAAGTCAACATTTTCGTCGATTACCAAACTTACCCAAACAGGGCGGGTAATAATTTCAGTAACAAGTTAACTTCTCCAAGTACAAACTGTCTTTTAATTTGATTGTACATGATCCAATGTAGTCAGACAAGGCTGACCTAGTTTTAATACAGCAAATTACAGATGTTTTATGGATAGCGAAGATATTACCTTGGGATTCATTCGTTCTGCACCAATTATAATTAATTGAAGTGCGGTTAAGGACTTTGGAAGATGTTTTACTTATCCAGTACTGTATTGGGTAAATTTAGTATAGGGGAGTTTAGGTTAGGTTAGGTTAGGTTTAATAGAAATATGATATTTAGTATAGGGGAGTTTAGGTTAGGTTAGGTTTAATAGAAATATGATATTTAGTATAGGGGAGTTTAGGTTAGGTTAGGTTAGGTTAGGTTTAATAGAAATATGATAATTAGTATAGGGAAGTTTAGGTTAGGTTAGGTTAAATTTAATAGAAATATGATATTCAGTATAGGGGAGTTTAGGTTAGGTTAGGTTTAATAGAAATATGATATTTAGTACAGGGGAATTTAGGTTAGGTTTAATAGAAATATGATATTTAGTATAGGGGAGTTTAGGTTAGGTTTAATAGAAATATGATATTTAGTATAGGGGAGTTTAGGTTAGGTTTAATAGAAATATGATATTTAGTATAGGGGAGTATAGGTTAGGTTAGGTTAGGTTTAATAGAAATATGATATTTAGTATAGGGGAGTTTAGGTTAGGTTAGGTTTAATAGAAATATGATATTTAGTATAGGGGAGTATAGGTTAGGTTAGGTTAGGTTTAATAGAAATATGATATTTAGTATAGGGGAGTTTAGGTTAGGTTAGGTTAGGTTTAATAGAAATATGATATTCAGTATAGGGGAGTTTAGGTTAGGTTAGGTTTAATAGAAATATGATATTTAGTATAGTGGAGTATAGGTTAGGTTAGGTTAGGTTTAATAGAAATATGATATTTAGTATAGGGGAGTTTAGGTTAGGTTAGGTTAGGTTTAATAGAAATATGATATTTAGTATAGGGGAGTTTAGTGTGCTCATAGAAAAGTTACTGAAATTAAGAAAAATCGAATGGAAAAATGGCGGCCATTTTAAACAGCTTTTTCCTCAATATCTCGTATTATTCAACCTATAACACACTAAGTTAGATAAAAATGTGCAGATGTCAATTCTGCATTTAGTGGTACTAACTAACTTTTTTACTACTACCAACTTTATTGTCAAAAAAAATTTTGAATTCTGATCTTGCAAGAAAATGTGATATCCGAATAGTTTCGAATTCCAGGAGAGCTGAATCACCGACACGAGTGTAACGAGTAGAGGCTTCTTATAGATGTACAGCTTCGAGGCCCCGAGGGCTGAGACACTGACACGAGTTATTGAAATTAAGAAAAATCGAATGGAAAAATAGCGGCCATTTTAAACAGTTTTTTAATGATGTCTATGTTGTATATATGTGGACTGAATTTGATATGTGAGCATATTTTGGGCATATCATGGGATGATGGCTTTCTTCATTTTGGGGGGATTCAAATTTTAGTAGGAAGCTGGTATGAGGAAATAATTATAAAATTACGATTTACTCAAAATCTTCTACAACGATTTTGATCAAATTTTGTTAAAGTGTAACCTTTAAGGACCAAAACTAAACATAATGCTCAGCATCTCTCCAAAAAGATCAGTTCTTAAGTTATTCATAGAAAAAAAAACTGTCATACATAATTTTTATCTTTTTCATGTAGTCTTAGGTTAGATCCCTTTCTTTCATCTATCCCATCAATAATTCTTGTTCTTTTCTGATGCTATTATACTATTCGACTGCTAGGGGTCTTAATTTTATCTTCTTTTTTTTTTCTTTTTTTTTTTTTTTAATGCAATCATGACCGAAAAGTTTATCGCCTTTATAAAACTAGAAAAACCGTTATTTCTCAAAATTGGGCGTAAATATTTATTTAGGCCTTTATTTAATAGGATTTATATAAATATGTTTCAAAGACGGTATCCATGATTGATTTTCACATTTTGATGGACAACTTCCGAACTGACATCCCCCCCTTTGTTTTTGCACCTTTTATTTTGCATGCTCATGTTGTTACTAAACTGTTTAGTAATAGAATAAATATAGCATCTTATGTCCGTCACGTGACCGCTGTTTCTTCTTTTTGAAAGATGAGCCTCTCGATACCCACATGGTGCATCTCTACAAACTTACCGTAAATGTGTTGTGTTGTAGTTTTTATGTTATTTATTAAACAACCTCAAATGTGTGATTCTGATGATGCGATAAAAGTCTAGAAACGCGTCATTTTTAAAAAGGAATAAAAGAAGTCACGTGACGAATGTAAGGTAACATTCTTTAATCTATTGTCACTTTAAAAAATAATAAAAGAAGTCACGTGATGAATGTAAGGTAACATTCTTTAATCTATTGTCACTTTAAAAAATAATAAATGAAGTCACGTGACGAATGTAAGGTAACATTCTTTAATCTATTGTCACTTTAAAAAAGAATAAATGAAGTCACGTGACGAATGTAAGGTAACATTCTTTAATCTATTGTCACTTTAAAAAAAGAATAAAAGAAGTCACGTGACTAATGTAAGGTAACATTCATTAATCTATTGTCACTTTAAAAAAGAATAAATGAAGTCACGTGAAGAATGTAAGGTAACATTCATTAATCTATTGTCACTTTAAAAAAGAATAAATGAAGTCACGTGAAGAATGTAAGGTAACATTCATTAATCTATTGTCACTTTAAAAAAGAATAAATGAAGTCACGTGAAGAATGTAAGGTAACATTCATTAATCTATTGTCACTTTAAAAAATAATAAAAGAAGTCACGTGATGAATGTAAGGTAACATTCTTTAATCTATTGTCACTTTAAAAAAGAATAAAAGAAGTCACGTGATGAATGTAAGGTAACATTCTTTAATCTATTGTCACTTTAAAAAAAGAATAAAAGAAGTCACGTGACTAATGTAAGGTAACATTCATTAATCTATTGTCACTTTAAAAAAGAATAAATGAAGTCACGTGACGAATGTAAGGTAACATTCTTTAATCTATTGTCACTTTAAAAAATAATAAAAGAAGTCACGTGATGAATGTAAGGTAACATTCTTTAATCTATTGTCACTTTAAAAAAAGAATAAAAGAAGTCACGTGACTAATGTAAGGTAACATTCATTAATCTATTGTCACTTTAAAAAAGAATAAATGAAGTCACGTGAAGAATGTAAGGTAACATTCATTAATCTATTGTCACTTTAAAAAAGAATAAATGAAGTCACGTGAAGAATGTAAGGTAACATTCATTAATCTATTGTCACTTTAAAAAAGAATAAATGAAGTCACGTGAAGAATGTAAGGTAACATTCATTAATCTATTGTCACTTTAAAAAAAGAATAAATGAAGTCACGTGAAGAATGTAAGGTAACATTCATTAATCTATGTGACGAATGTAAGGTAACATTCATTAATCTATTGTCACTTTAAAAGAAGTCATGTGACGAATGTAAGGTAACATTCATTAATCTATTGTCACTTTAAAAAAGAATAAATGAAGTCACGTGGCTAATGTAAGGTAACATTCATTAATCTATTGTCACTTTAAAAAAGAATAAATGAAGTCACGTGACGTGTGTAAGGTAACATTCATTAATCTATTGTCACTTTAAAAAAGAATAAATGAAGTCACGTGAAGAATGTAAGGTAACATTCATTAATCTATTGTCACTTTAAAAAAGAATAAATGAAGTCACGTGACGAATGTAAGGTAACATTCTTTAATCTATTGTCACTTTAAAAAAAGAATAAATGAAGTCACGTGACGAATGTAAGGTAACATTCATTAATCTATTGTCACTTTAAAAAAGAATAAATGAAGTCACGTGACGAATGTAAGGTTACATTCATTAATCTATTGTCACTTTAAAAAAGAATAAATGAAGTCACGTGACGAATGTAAGATAACATTCATTAATCTATTGTCACTTTAAAAAAGAATAAATGAAGTCACGTGACGAATGTAAGGTAACATTCTTTAATCTATTGTCACTTTAAAAAAGAATAAATGAAGTCACGTGACGTGTGTAAGGTAACATTCATTAATCTATTGTCACTTTAAAAAAGAATAAATGAAGTCACGTGACGTGTGTAAGGTAACATTCATTAATCTATTGTCACTTTAAAAAAGAATAAATGAAGTCACGTGACGAATGTAAGGTAACATTCTTTAATCTATTGTCACTTTAAAAAAAGAATAAATGAAGTCACGTGACGAATGTAAGGTAACATTCATTAATCTATTGTCACTTTAAAAAAGAATAAATGAAGTCACGTGACGAATGTAAGGTAACATTCATTAATCTATTGTCACTTTAAAAAAGAATAAATGAAGTCACGTGACGAATGTAAGGTAACATTCTTTAATCTATTGTCACTTTAAAAAAAGAATAAATGAAGTCACGTGACGAATGTAAGGTAACATTCTTTAATCTATTGTCACTTTAAAAAAGAATAAATGAAGTCACGTGACGAATGTAAGATAACATTCATTAATCTATTGTCACTTTAAAAAAAGAATAAATGAAGTCACGTGACGAATGTAAGGTAACATTCATTAATCTATTGTCACTTTAAAAAAAGAATAAATGAAGTCACGTGACGAATGTAAGGTAACATTCTTTAATCTATTGTCACTTTAAAAAAAGAATAAATGAAGTCACGTGACGAATGTAAGGTAACATTCATTAATCTATTGTCACTTTAAAAAAGAATAAATGAAGTCACGTGACGAATGTAAGGTAACATTCTTTAATCTATTGTCACTTTAAAAAAAGAATAAATGAAGTCACGTGACGAATGTAAGGTAACATTCTTTAATCTATTGTCACTTTAAAAAAGAATAAATGAAGTCACGTGACGAATGTAAGGTAACATTCATTAATCTATTGTCACTTTAAAAAAGAATAAATGAAGTCACGTGACGAATGTAAGGTAACATTCTTTAATCTATTGTCACTTTAAAAAAAGAATAAATGAAGTCACGTGACGAATGTAAGGTAACATTCATTAATCTATTGTCACTTTAAAAAAGAATAAATGAAGTCACGTGACGAATGTAAGGTAACATTCATTAATCTATTGTCACTTTAAAAAAGAATAAATGAAGTCACGTGACGAATGTAAGATAACATTCATTAATCTATTGTCACTTTAAAAAAGAATAAATGAAGTCACGTGACGAATGTAAGGTAACATTCTTTAATTTATTGTCACTTTAAAAAAGAATAAATGAAGTCACGTGACGAATGTAAGATAACATTCATTAATCTATTGTCACTTTAAAAAAGAATAAATGAAGTCACGTGACGAATGTAAGGTAACATTCTTTAATTTATTGTCACTTTAAAAAAGAATAAATGAAGTCACGTGACGAATGTAAGGTAACATTCATTAATCTATTGTCACTTTAAAAAAGAATAAATGAAGTCACGTGACGAATGTAAGATAACATTCATTAATCTATTGTCACTTTAAAAAAGAATAAATGAAGTCACGTGACGAATGTAAGGTAACATTCTTTAATCTATTGTCACTTTAAAAAAGAATAAATGAAGTCACGTGACGAATGTAAGATAACATTCATTAATCTATTGTCACTTTAAAAAAAGAATAAATGAAGTCACGTGACGAATGTAAGGTAACATTCATTAATCTATTGTCACTTTAAAAAAAGAATAAATGAAGTCACGTGACGAATGTAAGGTAACATTCTTTAATCTATTGTCACTTTAAAAAAAGAATAAATGAAGTCACGTGACGAATGTAAGGTAACATTCATTAATCTATTGTCACTTTAAAAAAGAATAAATGAAGTCACGTGACGAATGTAAGGTAACATTCTTTAATCTATTGTCACTTTAAAAAAAGAATAAATGAAGTCACGTGACGAATGTAAGGTAACATTCTTTAATCTATTGTCACTTTAAAAAAGAATAAATGAAGTCACGTGACGAATGTAAGGTAACATTCATTAATCTATTGTCACTTTAAAAAAGAATAAATGAAGTCACGTGACGAATGTAAGGTAACATTCTTTAATCTATTGTCACTTTAAAAAAAGAATAAATGAAGTCACGTGACGAATGTAAGGTAACATTCATTAATCTATTGTCACTTTAAAAAAGAATAAATGAAGTCACGTGACGAATGTAAGGTAACATTCATTAATCTATTGTCACTTTAAAAAAGAATAAATGAAGTCACGTGACGAATGTAAGATAACATTCATTAATCTATTGTCACTTTAAAAAAGAATAAATGAAGTCACGTGACGAATGTAAGGTAACATTCTTTAATTTATTGTCACTTTAAAAAAGAATAAATGAAGTCACGTGACGAATGTAAGATAACATTCATTAATCTATTGTCACTTTAAAAAAGAATAAATGAAGTCACGTGACGAATGTAAGGTAACATTCTTTAATTTATTGTCACTTTAAAAAAGAATAAATGAAGTCACGTGACGAATGTAAGGTAACATTCATTAATCTATTGTCACTTTAAAAAAGAATAAATGAAGTCACGTGACGAATGTAAGATAACATTCATTAATCTATTGTCACTTTAAAAAAGAATAAATGAAGTCACGTGACGAATGTAAGGTAACATTCATTAATCTATTGTCACTTTAAAAAAGAATAAATGAAGTCACGTGACGAATGTAAGATAACATTCATTAATCTATTGTCACTTTAAAAAAGAATAAATGAAGTCACGTGACGAATGTAAGGTAACATTCATTAATCTATTGTCACTTTAAAAAAAGAATAAATGAAGTCACGTGACGAATGTAAGGTAACATTCATTAATCTATTGTCACTTTAAAAAAGAATAAATGAAGTCACGTGACGAATGTAAGGTAACATTCATTAATCTATTGTCACTTTAAAAAAGAATAAATGAAGTCACGTGACGAATGTAAGATAACATTCATTAATCTATTGTCACTTTAAAAAAGAATAAATGAAGTCACGTGACGAATGTAAGGTAACATTCTTTAATCTATTGTCACTTTAAAAAAGAATAAATGAAGTCACGTGACGAATGTAAGGTAACATTCTTTAATCTATTGTCACTTTAAAAAAAGAATAAAAGAAGTCACGTGACGAATGTAAGGTAACATTCATTAATCTATTGTCACTTTAAAAAAGAATAAATGAAGTCACGTGACGAATGTAAGGTAACATTCATTAATCTATTGTCACTTTAAAAAAGAATAAATGAAGTCACGTGACGAATGTAAGGTAACATTCTTTAATCTATTGTCACTTTAAAAAAGAATAAATGAAGTCACGTGACGAATGTAAGGTAACATTCATTAATCTATTGTCACTTTAAAAAAGAATAAAAGAAGTCACGTGACGAATGTAAGGTAACATTCTTTAATCTATTGTCACTTTAAAAAAGAATAAAAGAAGTCACGTGACGAATGTAAGGTAACATTCTTTAATCTATTGTCACTTTAAAAAAGAATAAATGAAGTCACGTGACGAATGTAAGGTAACATTCTTTAATCTATTGTCACTTTAAAAAAGAATAAAAGAAGTCACGTGACGAATGTAAGGTAACATTCATTAATCTATTGTCACTTTAAAAAAGAATAAATGAAGTCACGTGACGAATGTAAGGTAACATTCATTAATCTATTGTCACTTTAAAAAAGAATAAATGAAGTCACGTGACGAATGTAAGGTAACATTCTTTAATCTATTGTCACTTTAAAAAAGAATAAATGAAGTCACGTGACGAATGTAAGGTAACATTCTTTAATCTATTGTCACTTTAAAAAAGAATAAAAGAAGTCACGTGACGAATGTAAGGTAACATTCATTAATCTATTGTCACTTTAAAAAAGAATAAATGAAGTCACGTGACGAATGTAAGGTAACATTCATTAATCTATTGTCACTTTAAAAAAGAATAAATGAAGTCACGTGACGAATGTAAGGTAACATTCTTTAATCTATTGTCACTTTAAAAAAGAATAAATGAAGTCACGTGACGAATGTAAGGTAACATTCTTTAATCTATTGTCACTTTAAAAAAGAATAAAAGAAGTCACGTGACGAATGTAAGGTAACATTCATTAATCTATTGTCACTTTAAAAAAGAATAAATGAAGTCACGTGACGAATGTAAGGTAACATTCATTAATCTATTGTCACTTTAAAAAAGAATAAAAGAAGTCACGTGATGAATGTAAGGTAACATTCTTTAATCTATTGTCACTTTAAAAAAGAATAAATGAAGTCACGTGACGAATGTAAGGTAACATTCATTAATCTATTGTCACTTTAAAAAAGAATAAAAGAAGTCACGTGATGAATGTAAGGTAACATTCATTAATCTATTGTCACTTTAAAAAAGAATAAATGAAGTCACGTGACGAATGTAAGGTAACATTCATTAATCTATTGTCACTTTAAAAAAGAATAAAAGAAGTCACGTGATGAATGTAAGGTAACATTCATTAATCTATTGTCACTTTAAAAAAGAATAAATGAAGTCACGTGACGAATGTAAGGTAACATTCATTAATCTATTGTCACTTTAAAAAAGAATAAAAGAAGTCACGTGATGAATGTAAGGTAACATTCATTAATCTATTGTCACTTTAAAAAAGAATAAGTGAAGTCACGTGACGAATGTAAGGTAACATTCATTAATCTATTGTCACTTTAAAAAAGAATAAAAGAAGTCACGTGACGAATGTAAGGTAACATTCTTTAATCTATTGTCACTTTAAAAAAGAATAAATGAAGTCACGTGACGAATGTAAGGTAACATTCATTAATCTATTGTCACTTTAAAAAAGAATAAGTGAAGTCACGTGACGAATGTAAGGTAACATTCTTTAATCTATTGTCACTTTAAAAAAGAATAAAAGAAGTCACGTGACGAATGTAAGGTAACATTCATTAATCTATTGTCACTTTAAAAAAGAATAAATGAAGTCACGTGACGAATGTAAGGTAACATTCTTTAATCTATTGTCACTTTAAAAAAGAATAAATGAAGTCACGTGACGAATGTAAGGTAACATTCTTTAATCTATTGTCACTTTAAAAAAGAATAAATGAAGTCACGTGACGAATGTAAGGTAACATTCATTAATCTATTGTCACTTTAAAAAAGAATAAATGAAGTCACGTGACGAATGTAAGGTAACATTCTTTAATCTATTGTCACTTTAAAAAAGAATAAATGAAGTCACGTGACGAATGTAAGGTAACATTCTTTAATCTATTGTCACTTTAAAAAAGAATAAATGAAGTCACGTGACGAATGTAAGGTAACATTCATTAATCTATTGTCACTTTAAAAAAGAATAAATGAAGTCACGTGACGAATGTAAGGTAACATTCTTTAATCTATTGTCACTTTAAAAAAGAATAAATGAAGTCACGTGACGAATGTAAGATAACATTCATTAATCTATTGTCACTTTAAAAAAAGAATAAATGAAGTCACGTGACGAATGTAAGGTAACATTCTTTAATCTATTGTCACTTTAAAAAAGAATAAATGAAGTCACGTGACGAATGTAAGGTAACATTCTTTAATCTATTGTCACTTTAAAAAAGAATAAATGAAGTCACGTGACGAATGTAAGGTAACATTCTTTAATCTATTGTCACTTTAAAAAAGAATAAATGAAGTCACGTGACGAATGTAAGATAACATTCATTAATCTATTGTCACTTTAAAAAAAGAATAAATGAAGTCACGTGACGAATGTAAGGTAACATTCTTTAATCTATTGTCACTTTAAAAAAGAATAAAAGAAGTCACGTGACGAATGTAAGGTAACATTCATTAATCTATTGTCACTTTAAAAAAGAATAAATGAAGTCACGTGACGAATGTAAGGTAACATTCTTTAATCTATTGTCACTTTAAAAAAGAATAAATGAAGTCACGTGACGAATGTAAGGTAACATTCTTTAATCTATTGTCACTTTAAAAAAAGAATAAATGAAGTCACGTGACGAATGTAAGGTAACATTCTTTAATCTATTGTCACTTTAAAAAAAGAATAAATGAAGTCACGTGACGAATGTAAGGTAACATTCTTTAATCTATTGTCACTTTAAAAAAGAATAAAAGAAGTCACGTGACGAATGTAAGGTAACATTCATTAATCTATTGTCACTTTAAAAAAGAATAAATGAAGTCACGTGACGAATGTAAGGTAACATTCTTTAATCTATTGTCACTTTAAAAAAGAATAAATGAAGTCACGTGACGAATGTAAGGTAACATTCATTAATCTATTGTCACTTTAAAAAAGAATAAATGAAGTCACGTGACGAATGTAAGGTAACATTCTTTAATCTATTGTCACTTTAAAAAAGAATAAATGAAGTCACGTGACGAATGTAAGGTAACATTCTTTAATCTATTGTCACTTTAAAAAAGAATAAAAGAAGTCACGTGACGAATGTAAGGTAACATTCATTAATCTATTGTCACTTTAAAAAAGAATAAATGAAGTCACGTGACGAATGTAAGGTAACATTCTTTAATCTATTGTCACTTTAAAAAAGAATAAATGAAGTCACGTGACGAATGTAAGATAACATTCATTAATCTATTGTCACTTTAAAAAAAGAATAAATGAAGTCACGTGACGAATGTAAGGTAACATTCTTTAATCTATTGTCACTTTAAAAAAAGAATAAATGAAGTCACGTGACGAATGTAAGATAACATTCTTTAATTTATTGTCACTTTAAAAAAAGAATAAATGAAGTCACGTGACGAATGTAAGGTAACATTCATTAATCTATTGTCACTTTAAAAAAAGAATAAATGAAGTCACGTGACGAATGTAAGATAACATTCTTTAATTTATTGTCACTTTAAAAAAAGAATAAATGAAGTCACGTGACGAATGTAAGATAACATTCTTTAATTTATTGTCACTTTAAAAAAAGAATAAATGAAGTCACGTGACGAATGTAAGATAACATTCTTTAATTTATTGTCACTTTAAAAAAAGAATAAATGAAGTCACGTGACGAATGTAAGATAACATTCTTTAATTTATTGTCACTTTAAAAAAAGAATAAATGAAGTCACGTGACGAATGTAAGGTAACATTCTTTAATCTATTGTCACTTTAAAAAAGAATAAATGAAGTCACGTGACGAATGTAAGGTAACATTCTTTAATCTATTGTCACTTTAAAAAAGAATAAATGAAGTCACGTGACGAATGTAAGGTAACATTCTTTAATCTATTGTCACTTTAAAAAAGAATAAAAGAAGTCACGTGACGAATGTAAGGTAACATTCATTAATCTATTGTCACTTTAAAAAAGAATAAATGAAGTCACGTGACGAATGTAAGGTAACATTCTTTAATCTATTGTCACTTTAAAAAAGAATAAATGAAGTCACGTGACGAATGTAAGATAACATTCATTAATCTATTGTCACTTTAAAAAAAGAATAAATGAAGTCACGTGACGAATGTAAGGTAACATTCTTTAATCTATTGTCACTTTAAAAAAAGAATAAATGAAGTCACGTGACGAATGTAAGGTAACATTCATTAATCTATTGTCACTTTAAAAAAAGAATAAATGAAGTCACGTGACGAATGTAAGGTAACATTCATTAATCTATTGTCACTTTAAAAAAGAATAAAAGAAGTCACGTGACGAATGTAAGGTAACATTCATTAATCTATTGTCACTTTAAAAAAGAATAAATGAAGTCACGTGACGAATGTAAGGTAACATTCTTTAATCTATTGTCACTTTAAAAAAGAATAAATGAAGTCACGTGACGAATGTAAGGTAACATTCTTTAATCTATTGTCACTTTAAAAAAGAATAAAAGAAGTCACGTGACGAATGTAAGATAACATTCTTTAATCTATTGTCACTTTAAAAAAGAATAAATGAAGTCACGTGACGAATGTAAGGTAACATTCTTTAATCTATTGTCACTTTAAAAAAGAATAAATGAAGTCACGTGACGAATGTAAGGTAACATTCTTTAATCTATTGTCACTTTAAAAAAGAATAAATGAAGTCACGTGACGAATGTAAGGTAACATTCTTTAATCTATTGTCACTTTAAAAAAGAATAAATGAAGTCACGTGACGAATGTAAGGTAACATTCTTTAATCTATTGTCACTTTAAAAAAGAATAAATGAAGTCACGTGACGAATGTAAGGTAACATTCTTTAATCTATTGTCACTTTAAAAAAGAATAAATGAAGTCACGTGATGAATGTAAGGTAACATTCATTAATCTATTGTCACTTTAAAAAAGAATAAATGAAGTCACGTGACGAATGTAAGGTAACATTCTTTAATCTATTGTCACTTTAAAAAAAGAATAAATGAAGTCACGTGACGAATGTAAGGTAACATTCTTTAATCTATTGTCACTTTAAAAAAGAATAAATGAAGTCACGTGACGAATGTAAGGTAACATTCTTTAATCTATTGTCACTTTAAAAAAAGAATAAATGAAGTCACGTGACGAATGTAAGGTAACATTCATTAATCTATTGTCACTTTAAAAAAGAATAAATGAAGTCACGTGACGAATGTAAGGTAACATTCTTTAATCTATTGTCACTTTAAAAAAGAATAAATGAAGTCACGTGACGAATGTAAGGTAACATTCTTTAATCTATTGTCACTTTAAAAAAGAATAAATGAAGTCACGTGACGAATGTAAGGTAACATTCTTTAATCTATTGTCACTTTAAAAAAGAATAAATGAAGTCACGTGACGAATGTAAGGTAACATTCTTTAATCTATTGTCACTTTAAAAAAGAATAAATGAAGTCACGTGACGAATGTAAGGTAACATTCTTTAATCTATTGTCACTTTAAAAAAGAATAAATGAAGTCACGTGACGAATGTAAGATAACATTCATTAATCTATTGTCACTTTAAAAAAAGAATAAATGAAGTCACGTGACGAATGTAAGATAACATTCTTTAATTTATTGTCACTTTAAAAAAAGAATAAATGAAGTCACGTGACGAATGTAAGGTAACATTCTTTAATCTATTGTCACTTTAAAAAAAGAATAAATGAAGTCACGTGACGAATGTAAGATAACATTCTTTAATCTATTGTCACTTTAAAAAAGAATAAATGAAGTCACGTGACGAATGTAAGGTAACATTCTTTAATCTATTGTCACTTTAAAAAAGAATAAATGAAGTCACGTGACGAATGTAAGATAACATTCATTAATCTATTGTCACTTTAAAAAAGAATAAATGAAGTCACGTGACGAATGTAAGATAACATTCTTTAATTTATTGTCACTTTAAAAAAAGAATAAATGAAGTCACGTGACGAATGTAAGATAACATTCTTTAATTTATTGTCACTTTAAAAAAAGAATAAATGAAGTCACGTGACGAATGTAAGATAACATTCTTTAATTTATTGTCACTTTAAAAAAAGAATAAATGAAGTCACGTGACGAATGTAAGATAACATTCTTTAATTTATTGTCACTTTAAAAAAGAATAAATGAAGTCACGTGACGAATGTAAGGTAACATTCTTTAATCTATTGTCACTTTAAAAAAGAATAAATGAAGTCACGTGACGAATGTAAGATAACATTCTTTAATCTATTGTCACTTTAAAAAAAGAATAAATGAAGTCACGTGACGAATGTAAGATAACATTCTTTAATTTATTGTCACTTTAAAAAAGAATAAATGAAGTCACGTGACGAATGTAAGGTAACATTCATTAATCTATTGTCACTTTAAAAAAAGAATAAATGAAGTCACGTGACGAATGTAAGATAACATTCTTTAATCTATTGTCACTTTAAAAAAGAATAAATGAAGTCACGTGACGAATGTAAGATAACATTCTTTAATTTATTGTCACTTTAAAAAAAGAATAAATGAAGTCACGTGACGAATGTAAGATAACATTCTTTAATTTATTGTCACTTTAAAAAAGAATAAATGAAGTCACGTGACGAATGTAAGGTAACATTCATTAATCTATTGTCACTTTAAAAAAAGAATAAATGAAGTCACGTGACGAATGTAAGATAACATTCTTTAATCTATTGTCACTTTAAAAAAGAATAAATGAAGTCACGTGACGAATGTAAGGTAACATTCTTTAATCTATTGTCACTTTAAAAAAGAATAAATGAAGTCACGTGACGAATGTAAGATAACATTCATTAATCTATTGTCACTTTAAAAAAAGAATAAATGAAGTCACGTGACGAATGTAAGATAACATTCATTAATCTATTGTCACTTTAAAAAAAGAATAAATGAAGTCACGTGACGAATGTAAGGTAACATTCATTAATCTATTGTCACTTTAAAAAAAGAATAAATGAAGTCACGTGACGAATGTAAGATAACATTCTTTAATCTATTGTCACTTTAAAAAAAGAATAAATGAAGTCACGTGACGAATGTAAGGTAACATTCATTAATCTATTGTCACTTTAAAAAAGAATAAATGAAGTCACGTGACGAATGTAAGATAACATTCTTTAATTTATTGTCACTTTAAAAAAGAATAAATGAAGTCACGTGACGAATGTAAGATAACATTCATTAATCTATTGTCACTTTAAAAAAAGAATAAATGAAGTCACGTGACGAATGTAAGATAACATTCATTAATCTATTGTCACTTTAAAAAAAGAATAAATGAAGTCACGTGACGAATGTAAGATAACATTCATTAATCTATTGTCACTTTAAAAAAAGAATAAATGAAGTCACGTGACGAATGTAAGGTAACATTCATTAATCTATTGTCACTTTAAAAAAGAATAAATGAAGTCACGTGACGAATGTAAGATAACATTCTTTAATTTATTGTCACTTTAAAAAAGAATAAATGAAGTCACGTGACGAATGTAAGATAACATTCATTAATCTATTGTCACTTTAAAAAAAGAATAAATGAAGTCACGTGACGAATGTAAGATAACATTCATTAATCTATTGTCACTTTAAAAAAAGAATAAATGAAGTCACGTGACGAATGTAAGGTAACATTCTTTAATCTATTGTCACTTTAAAAAAGAATAAATGAAGTCACGTGACGAATGTAAGATAACATTCATTAATCTATTGTCACTTTAAAAAAAGAATAAATGAAGTCACGTGACGAATGTAAGATAACATTCATTAATCTATTGTCACTTTAAAAAAAGAATAAATGAAGTCACGTGACGAATGTAAGGTAACATTCATTAATCTATTGTCACTTTAAAAAAAGAATAAATGAAGTCACGTGACGAATGTAAGATAACATTCTTTAATCTATTGTCACTTTAAAAAAAGAATAAATGAAGTCACGTGACGAATGTAAGGTAACATTCATTAATCTATTGTCACTTTAAAAAAGAATAAATGAAGTCACGTGACGAATGTAAGATAACATTCTTTAATTTATTGTCACTTTAAAAAAGAATAAATGAAGTCACGTGACGAATGTAAGATAACATTCATTAATCTATTGTCACTTTAAAAAAAGAATAAATGAAGTCACGTGACGAATGTAAGATAACATTCATTAATCTATTGTCACTTTAAAAAAAGAATAAATGAAGTCACGTGACGAATGTAAGATAACATTCATTAATCTATTGTCACTTTAAAAAAAGAATAAATGAAGTCACGTGACGAATGTAAGGTAACATTCATTAATCTATTGTCACTTTAAAAAAGAATAAATGAAGTCACGTGACGAATGTAAGATAACATTCTTTAATTTATTGTCACTTTAAAAAAGAATAAATGAAGTCACGTGACGAATGTAAGATAACATTCATTAATCTATTGTCACTTTAAAAAAAGAATAAATGAAGTCACGTGACGAATGTAAGATAACATTCATTAATCTATTGTCACTTTAAAAAAAGAATAAATGAAGTCACGTGACGAATGTAAGGTAACATTCATTAATCTATTGTCACTTTAAAAAAAGAATAAATGAAGTCACGTGACGAATGTAAGATAACATTCTTTAATCTATTGTCACTTTAAAAAAAGAATAAATGAAGTCACGTGACGAATGTAAGGTAACATTCATTAATCTATTGTCACTTTAAAAAAGAATAAATGAAGTCACGTGACGAATGTAAGATAACATTCTTTAATTTATTGTCACTTTAAAAAAGAATAAATGAAGTCACGTGACGAATGTAAGATAACATTCTTTAATCTATTGTCACTTTAAAAAAAGAATAAATGAAGTCACGTGACGAATGTAAGGTAACATTCATTAATCTATTGTCACTTTAAAAAAGAATAAATGAAGTCACGTGACGAATGTAAGATAACATTCTTTAATTTATTGTCACTTTAAAAAAGAATAAATGAAGTCACGTGACGAATGTAAGATAACATTCTTTAATCTATTGTCACTTTAAAAAAAGAATAAATGAAGTCACGTGACGAATGTAAGATAACATTCTTTAATCTATTGTCACTTTAAAAAAAGAATAAATGAAGTCACGTGACGAATGTAAGATAACATTCTTTAATCTATTGTCACTTTAAAAAAGAATAAATGAAGTCACGTGACGAATGTAAGGTAACATTCTTTAATCTATTGTCACTTTAAAAAAGAATAAATGAAGTCACGTGACGAATGTAAGATAACATTCATTAATCTATTGTCACTTTAAAAAAAGAATAAATGAAGTCACGTGACGAATGTAAGATAACATTCATTAATCTATTGTCACTTTAAAAAAAGAATAAATGAAGTCACGTGACGAATGTAAGGTAACATTCATTAATCTATTGTCACTTTAAAAAAAGAATAAATGAAGTCACGTGACGAATGTAAGATAACATTCATTAATCTATTGTCACTTTAAAAAAGAATAAAAGAAGTCACGTGACGAATGTAAGGTAACATTCATTAATCTATTGTCACTTTAAAAAAAGAATAAATGAAGTCACGTGACGAATGTAAGATAACATTCATTAATCTATTGTCACTTTAAAAAAAGAATAAATGAAGTCACGTGACGAATGTAAGGTAACATTCATTAATCTATTGTCACTTTAAAAAAAGAATAAATGAAGTCACGTGACGAATGTAAGATAACATTCATTAATCTATTGTCACTTTAAAAAAAGAATAAATGAAGTCACGTGACGAATGTAAGATAACATTCATTAATCTATTGTCACTTTAAAAAAAGAATAAATGAAGTCACGTGACTAATGTAAGGTAACATTCTTTAATCTATTGTCACTTTAAAAAAGAATAAATGAAGTCACGTGACGAATGTAAGATAACATTCATTAATCTATTGTCACTTTAAAAAAAGAATAAATGAAGTCACGTGACGAATGTAAGGTAACATTCATTAATCTATTGTCACTTTAAAAAAAGAATAAATGAAGTCACGTGACGAATGTAAGATAACATTCTTTAATTTATTGTCACTTTAAAAGAAGTCACGTGACGAATGTAAGATAACATTCATTAATCTATTGTCACTTTAAAAAAAGAATAAATGAAGTCACGTGACGAATGTAAGATAACATTCATTAATCTATTGTCACTTTAAAAAAAGAATAAATGAAGTCACGTGACGAATGTAAGGTAACATTCATTAATCTATTGTCACTTTAAAAAAAGAATAAATGAAGTCACGTGACGAATGTAAGATAACATTCATTAATCTATTGTCACTTTAAAAAAAGAATAAATGAAGTCACGTGACGAATGTAAGATAACATTCATTAATCTATTGTCACTTTAAAAAAAGAATAAATGAAGTCACGTGACTAATGTAAGGTAACATTCTTTAATCTATTGTCACTTTAAAAAAGAATAAATGAAGTCACGTGACGAATGTAAGATAACATTCATTAATCTATTGTCACTTTAAAAAAAGAATAAATGAAGTCACGTGACGAATGTAAGGTAACATTCATTAATCTATTGTCACTTTAAAAAAAGAATAAATGAAGTCACGTGACGAATGTAAGATAACATTCTTTAATTTATTGTCACTTTAAAAGAAGTCATGTGACGAATGTAAGTTAACATTCTTTAATATATTGTCACTTTAAAAAAAGAACAAAAGAAGTCACGTGACGGATAACGGGTAACTTACTTTATTCTATTCAATTAGTGACCGGGACACTTAAAAAAAAAAAGATTTTTATAATGTCGAGACTACAAATCACTGATTGAGTTAATCTGATTGTAATCTATAAGAACACTACTTACCTGAGAAGTAAGAAATGACATTTCAGTTTGTAAAGTTGTCAGCTATTTGTTAATTATAATAATCTGATTTGCTGTAATTTGTTGTTCGGTTATTTACAAGTAATATCTCTTCGTGTATAAGAGTAATGATTTGCAAAGAGTTGTATAGTTAAATAAGAACGTTGAAGTTATGTGGTGGCAATTAAATCAATGTATTTTATGTGAATTAGGCAGATTGTATTAGTATGCGATATGTTGCTTATCGAATGAGCATTGCGTAACGCGACTTTTTTCAGATAATTTTGGTGCACATTAGAGAGATTCGGTATTTTGAGAGGAGATATTTTATCGAGTCAGTTTATCTTCCAATGAAGATGAAGTGTCGTCATGTATTAGTGTTTGAAAAACAGAAGAAGCGAGAGAAAGACGTATAATTTGATTGTTTTCTTGTTGCTTAAAACCAAAAACCTCTCGGTTATCACCGGCTTATGAAAAAAGAAGAAAGGAGCATAAAGACCTCTAGTCCTTGAATGCTTTAATAGCGTCAGTGTCAGAAAGAACAAAAGTTGGTTAAGAAAGGCCAGATATGAAAGATAAAAGAATTTTACGGGATGTGTCCTGAAAGTTTCCATTTTTATTGCAACTCTTAGGCTATCTACATCTATTGAAAATCTTGAATTTTTACTTGTGTCTTTTAATTTGGCTCCAACGGTCGTGTCTTTTCCTAACCTAACCTAACCTATCCTAACCAACTTTATACATAATATATGAATACACGCTTTATTATTCTGGAAAGCAATATAAATCGATGTTCTTACAGATGGTGTTAAACAGATCTTCATCCTACATGAATTTACATAAGTAGAAATCTAACAAACTTCAACTGTTTCCACATTCTTTCAATTCTTGGTAAATTACTGTCCCCAATAAACGCCAACAACGTTTCAGCTGTTCTGTCAGGTTAGGTTCTATATTTATGTCAATAGAAAATTGTTTACTAGTGGCGGTCCTCTTCTTGAACAGACCTCAATGATCAAATTCTTTGTAACGATTTGAACCAAATTGTGCTCAAGTGTAGCCTTCAAAAACACAAATAAAACGTATTGGTTGCTATCTCTCCACGAAATTACAGTGAAAATCTAAAAAATCGTTTCTGAGGTTGTTGCAAAATACGTCATTTATGAAAATCTGCTCTACCGATTTCGTTATAATTTCAGTGAAATGTGTACATTAATGACACAAATACGTGTGTACAAAATCTGCCTAAATCCTGTTCAGGGTTAATTGCCAAAAAACAGAAACGAAACTTGACTGCTAATTTAAAAATAAGTTTTAATTAAATATTGTTGCTATACTGAGGATACAACTAAGCAAGCTTATATCTTCTTAATATATAAAAATATTTCTCAAACGCGACTTCCATCGTCCATTTTCACTATCGAACTGAGATTTTTCAAGACATTTTTTGTTTCGTATTTATTTGATTTTTAAGATGAGTGAATGAGAAAGTTTGTGCACAATTTATTTGTAAACAATTTAACTACAACACTCGCAATAGAGAAAAGTACAATTCGAAAGTTTTATAGATTAAAAGAGGGGATTAAATGAGTTCTCTAACTCCAAGACATAACTTTGACGGAAACAAAGCTTGCGATTGGGTAAATCTCACATTTCAAACTGTCGACGTTGAATATATCCGATCGATTGTATTTGGAGCTCAGATCGGATATGTTTTTTACTGATAAAAGTTTGCAGTGTACGAAGTAAGTTTTGTAAACGTCAAAAATATCAAACTCTATTTTTTGACTGACTTTTAAGTTTCAAACCTTCCTTTGTTCGTTTTCTGTACGTAAGCACGATAGCGGCTACAAAAAGTATGATATTAACACGAAATTTGGACGTTTATTGTATTGCGAAAATATTAATTTTTAAACCATTAAAACATTTATATCTAACCTAACCAACTCAATTTCCAAACAGACGAAACCGGAGTTAAAGCTACTCAAAACAAGCAGTTCAAACGTTTTATTGTATTGCGAAAATATTAATTTTTAAACCATTAAAACATTTATACCTAACCTAACCTAGCCTAATCAGCCCCATTTCCAAGCATACGAAAACGTGGTTAAAATTACTTAAAACAAGCAGTTCAAACGTTTTATTTTATTCCAAAAATACTAATTTTTAAAACCCTTAAAACATTTATACCTAACCTTAAAAGTAAAAAAAAAAAGTTCTTAGGTTGTACATAACCTCCTCACGACAAGAGGTTTCTTACCATTTAACAACCAGTAGAAAAAGAACTCTGAGACTATATAACCTTATTTCATTTATAAAATATCAATTATTCCACTAATTTGGTTTTTGTCAAAGATTACATATATTGCAAGGTAACATAATGTTTAGACTTGCCTAACCAATTGTCCTAGGCCTACATATTACCTTTTCTATTATGTGTTGAAACCGGTTTCCTAATTACCTACGATCGTTTTATATAGTAAAACCCACCTAACATTGTCAATACCTGCTGCCCTATCTTTCCCCACACATAATAAACAAGCTATTAATATCCCGCCAAATTAATGAAGTCCAAAGTGTTTGACAGCCCAGCGATTCGTAAACATGTTGGAAAATAGATTAGGCAAAGAGACAACTGTGGTATTTTCTCAGCTATTAGTTAATAGACTAATCTATTTTGCGATTATATGTTTCGCAATAGCTTACTGTTTAGGTTACGTTAGGTTATATATATAAACTGTGTCTCCTTGGAAGTTGAGCTGGTTAGGTTAGGTTAGGTATAAATGTGTTTTAAAAATTAGTATTTTTGGAATAAAATAAAACGTTTGAACTGCTTGTTTTGAGTAACTTTAACCCCGTTTCCGTCTGCTTGGAAGTCGAGCTGATTAGGCTAGGTTAGGTTAGGTTAGGTACAAAATGTTTTAAGAGTTTTAAAAATTAGTATTTTTGGAATAAAATAAAACGTTTGAACTGCTTGTTTTGGATAGCTTTAACCCCGTTTCCGTCTGCTTGGAAGTCGAGCTGATTAGGCTAGGTTAGGTTAGGTTAGGTATAAAATGTTTTAAGAGTTTTAAAAATTAGTATTTTTGGAATAAAATAAAACGTTTGAACTGCTTGTTTTGAGTAACTTTAACCCCGTTTCCGTCTGCTTGGAAGTCGAGCTGATTAGGCTAGGTTAGGTTAGGTTAGGTACAAAATGTTTTAAGAGTTTTAAAAATTAGTATTTTTGGAATAAAATAAAACGTTTGAACTGCTTGTTTTGGATAGCTTTAACCCCGTTTCCGTCTGCTTGGAAGTCGAGCTGATTAGGCTAGGTTAGGTTAGGTTAGGTATAAAATGTTTTAAGAGTTTTAAAAATTAGTATTTTTGGAATAAAATAAAACGTTTGAACTGCTTGTTTTGGATAGCTTTAACCCCGTTTCCGTCTGCTTGGAAGTCGAGCTGATTAGGCTAGGTTAGGTTAGGTTAGGTATAAAATGTTTTATGGGTTTTAAAAATTAGTATTTTTGGAATAAAATAAAACGTTTGAACTGCTTGTTTTGGGTAGCTTTAACCCCGTTTCCGTCTGCTTGGAAGTTGAACTGATTAGGATAGGTTAGGTTAGGTTAGGTATAAAATGTTTCAACAGTTTTAAAAATTAGTATTTTCGCAATACAAGAAAACGTTTGAACTGCTTGTTTTGAGTAGATTTAACCCCGGTTTCGTTTGTTTGGAAATTGAGCTGATTAGGCTAGGTTAGGTTAGGTATAAAATGTTTTAAGAGTTTTAAAAATTAGTATTTTTGGAATAAAATAAAACGTTTGAACTGCTTGTTTTGAGTAACTTTAACCCCGTTTCCGTCTGCTTGGAAGTCGAGCTGATTAGGCTAGGTTAGGTTAGGTTAGGTACAAAATGTTTTAAGAGTTTTAAAAATTAGTATTTTTGGAATAAAATAAAACGTTTGAACTGCTTGTTTTGGATAGCTTTAACCCCGTTTCCGTCTGCTTGGAAGTCGAGCTGATTAGGCTAGGTTAGGTTAGGTTAGGTATAAAATGTTTTAAGAGTTTTAAAAATTAGTATTTTTGGAATAAAATAAAACGTTTGAACTGCTTGTTTTGGATAGCTTTAACCCCGTTTCCGTCTGCTTGGAAGTCGAGCTGATTAGGCTAGGTTAGGTTAGGTTAGGTATAAAATGTTTTATGGGTTTTAAAAATTAGTATTTTTGGAATAAAATAAAACGTTTGAACTGCTTGTTTTGGGTAGCTTTAACCCCGTTTCCGTCTGCTTGGAAGTTGAACTGATTAGGATAGGTTAGGTTAGGTTAGGTATAAAATGTTTCAACAGTTTTAAAAATTAGTATTTTCGCAATACAAGAAAACGTTTGAACTGCTTGTTTTGAGTAGATTTAACCCCGGTTTCGTTTGTTTGGAAATTGAGCTGATTAGGCTAGGTTAGGTTAGGTATAAAATGTTTTAAGAGTTTTAAAAATTAGTATTTTTGGAATAAAATAAAACGTTTGAACTGCTTGTTTTGAGTAACTTTAACCCCGGTTTCGTCTGTTTTGAAATTGAGTTGGTTAGGTTAGGTATAAATGTTTCAAGGGTTTTAAAAATTAGTATTTTCGCAATACAAGAAAACGTTTGAACTACTTGTTTTGAGTAGATTTAACCCCGGTTTCGTTTGTTTGGAAATTGAGCTGATTAGGCTAGGTTAGGTTAGGTATAAAATGTTTTAAGAGTTTTAAAAATTAGTATTTTTGGAATAAAATGAAACGTTTGAACTGCTTGTTTTGAGTAACTTTAACCCCGGTTTCGTCTATTTGGAAATTGTCCTGGTAACATTTCAAACACTTAATGAAACCTATGAAAACTTCCTTTACCAAGACCTATCCTTTTAGCTACTAAACGGACAAAACTAAAAAAGTCTTCTAAAAACCGATGAAAAGTACAAAAATTAATAAAAACATTCCTAAAAAACCACATGGACATAAAGCAAACAAAAGAGTCGTAGCAATAATTCCGTGTGTATGCCTAATTTAAAAAATTTCTCGTATATTCGGTTTTGCAAAATCCAGAAATTCTTGTAGTAAAGGACGCAAATAACTTTTCTTTTAATTTTTTGCATCTTCTTTTTTTAATAAAATGAAGAATACATTACCAACGTCATCTTCATTATCCGCCATCTTAGATTTCATCTTCCGAATACCAATCAACATCTTAGATTTCACAGGGTCAGATACTTTGTATCACTCGGAGGGGTGGTTATGTCATGGATTTAGATGCGCCAAATAATTGAATAATCTCTATTCATGTAGGCACGTAACGTTATCCTCATATTCAATAACTTTCCTGCTTATCAGAACACATTAACCCGACAAGCAAACTGATAACAAACAGATGGTTTTTACAGCTGATGTGTTGGCGCCACATTGCACTACGTGATCGTTTTGTAATTTAGTCTTCATTTTTTGAGAAAATAAAATTTGTTACTTTTAGTTTTTAGCAGTTATCTTTGAGTTATGGTGATACGTTTTATTAGATGTCAAATAAATCCATTCATGTCTAATCAAATTATCAAAACAGTTTCTTGACTGTTTTCTTTAGTTTTTATCGGACTTCCAAACAAACAGTAAAGAAAAACACTCTTTTGGCATCAGTGGAAATTAATCAGTGAACTTTCTAACCTATATAGACTTTAAAAATATAATGAATTGATCACTTTTTCAAAGAAAGGGAAATAGACTGCGCACCATTAGAAAATTAATATACAGAGTGTTTCAAAAAGGACTTTACAACTTTGAAAATTCTTATAAAATTATTCCAAAAAGGTACAGAGCTCGTTTTAGTGTTGTTTTAAAAGGAAACACATAAAGTTTTGCATCGCCGATTACCGATGGGATGTCTGCAGGATAACCAACGGAAGCCACATAGAACATATTTAGTTAAATATATTATAAGACTTACCGTCACAACATCTTTAGTTTAAGGTAAAAAAACTTGAAGTGTTTTCCTTTAAAACAACACCAAAACCAGCTCTGTAGCTTGTTTAATTAAATTTATATGAATTTTTAAAGTTGTAAAGTCCTTTTTGAAACACCCTGTACTATGTTGGATTGGACTTCCAGGCGCGTGGACACCCACTAAACCTTAATCCACCTTTTATATTCCTTCTCGAGATATTACCACGGAGATAATGGACTACAGACAAAACTTTTATTTTTTAAATTATTACTTACTTAATTTAATTTAAAGTCCAAAATACAAAGGACTGCATCACGGCAAAGTGTGCTGGTTTATTTCTGTCATGTTGGTATTAGTTTTAGTTTTGACCTGGGTTTCTTTCTTAGTTTATACGTTTAGTTTTAGTTTCCAACATAGTACTAGGCTACTAGGCTATGTTGGTGTTTTTAGTTTTTTTTATTTTTTTTTATCTGGATTTATAACTTGATAACGGGAATTGATTTAATCTTACGAAACGTCATATATTAAGGTTATGTTGATGTTTTTCACTTTTTTTATAATCTAGGTTTATCACTTGATAGTGGGCATTGATTTTTACTTTCGAAACGTCAAGTATTATGGTATTTTTCACTTTAAGTTGGTATTTTTAACTTTTAAGGTATAAATTGATAATAGGTTTTTTATTCTCTAGGTTTATTACTTGATAACGGGGGTTGATTTGTTCTTTCAAAACGTCATCGTGTATTACGGTTAACTTGGTGTTTTTCACTTTTTTATACTCTAGGTTTATCTCCTGATACAGTGGGTTGATTTATTCCTTCGATACTTCGGGTATTATGGTTATGTTGATGTTTTTCACTTTTTTTTTTTATATAATCTGGGTTTATCACTTGATAACGGGATTTATTTTTTCGATAACCATTTATTATGGTTATGTTGGTGTTTTTAAATTTTTGACACTCTAGGTTTATCTCTTGATGATGAGTTGATTTATACTCTCGAAACGTCGTGAATGATTGGTTTAGTTGGTGTTTTTCACTTTTTTTTAATCTGGGTTTATTACGTGATAACGCAAGTTGATTTAGACTAGAAACGTTGTGTAATATGGTTATTATTATTTTTATATAAATTATAGATTTATCACTTGCTAACGGGAGTTGATTTATATTTTCGAAACGTCGTGTATTGTGGTTATGTTCGTGTTTTTTTAATTTGTTCAAACTCTAGGTTGATCTCTCGATGATGGAAGTTGATTTATACTCTCGAAACGTCGTGTATGATTGGTTTAATTGGTGTTTTTCACTTTTTTATAATCTGGGTTTATCACGTGATAACGGGTAGTTGTTTTATACTTTCGAAACGTCATGTAATATGGTTATTATTTTTATTATAAATTATAGATTTATCACTTGCTAACGGGGGTTGATTTACAATCTCGAAACTTCTGGTATTACTGTTAATTTTGTGTTTTTCACATTTTTTTAATACTACAGGTTTATCAGTTGATAATAGCGGTTGATTTCTACTCTTGAAACGTGTATTTATTATATATACACAAATTACCGATTAAACTAAATAATATGAACAATCCATTATTATTAAATTACTCTAAAACCAGAACTTTTTTGTTATTACAAAAAGTGTAATATAAACTTTAACTATTGTGGTTTATTATTCAATAAAGTAGTTTTGTTTTATCTTTGGAACTTATTAGGTATTTTCCCAGTTATCTTCAGTTCACATTGCTTTTTGCTTGTACGGTAGTTGTGTAATGCTTATGATAAATCATTGTTTGAATGTTACCATACAGTAAGTTACGTGAAAAAAAGTGAAGATCCAGCTATTAAACTGGGGATTAACAAGACTTTGATTGAATTTCCGTTTTTTTTTCACATTTATTAATTTCCCATTTCGAAAACACATTAATTTATTAAATGAATTGTTATGGATACGTAAGATTTACCCATTCAAATTTTGAACGATTTAGTTTCCAATTGAAGCTCAATCATATAAAATTTAATTTTGAAAGTAATATTTTATCTTATGTAGGTTTGTAGTGTTGCAAGCTACTATACAATCATTCACAACACAGACCTTGTTCCCTTCACAGGTGTGGTCAAGTTAAGCTTGGGCATGGACAGCAATGGCAAAGCAATTACAAACATTTACCACTGATTGTGTCCACATACTTTACGTGTTGCTGGAACAACAAAATCAAGTTTATATCAAACATGCAGCTTGTAGTTATGTTTTGTTAGTTTATTTGTATATCTAGGTTGTATTTACTTTGAAGTTCTCTTGGGTAAAAAGATTTCAAAATCGTATTTCTCTTTGTTTTGACTCTCGTCTGTACAGCCTAAACGAGCAGGCCGATTTTGATATATTTTATTGTATTGCTTTATTTTGGCCATATATCGCAATTGTTACGTTATTTTCGATAACTAAACATTTAAGGGTAGTTTCCATAAGATCAAAAGTGGAAATTACAATTTTCTCAAAATACGATTTTGATGAAATTTAACTGAAATGTAGTGTCGGTCTTTAAGAACTCAAACAAAAAATTTTGGTTACCATCATCCATAAAATTTCGGTTCGGAAGTTATCGGTTCAAAAAACAAATTGGTTTTTGTGGATAAATCCGCTTTGAGGTCATATGAATTTTAAAAAGTGATTTTGGAATTATGTTTCCCATCTGTCACATGAGCAATTTTTTTGATAACTCAAAATTTGTCTATAACCATAAAATATATATATATATAATTTTCTCAAAATCGTTAATACCAATTTTGATGAAACTTTTCATCAAGTGTAGCCGTTAGCGACCTAAAAAAGTTCATTTGTCACCACCTCTCCAAAAATGCTGATTCTTAAGTTATCGATATAAAACCACGAGGTCATGGAAATTCGGTCACGGGGCTGTTATAAAATACGACATTTTTAAAAATCGACTCTACCGATTTCGTTCAAATTTTAGTGAAATGTAAACCCCTTGTGCCAAAATCGCAAGTACAAATGTTAAGGTCCAGGAATAATGGTAAAAAACAAAATGAGCTTTAACCGCTGTTATTAAAAGCTTGATTTCGCTGAGGACTTGTTTATGCCACAAGTAATGAGAGTTTGGGTCCACTAAAAATTCGAAATCGCCTAATTTTATACTAAGTAAGGCCTATATATGAGAAGGTAGAAATATTTTTATATTTATTGTTGCTCTGAACATTTTTGAACACTAACTTAATGTGCGTGTGTGTGTGTGTGTGTGTGCGTGCGCGCGCGTGTGTTTTCGTCTTTAACTTTTTCCAAACTACCACAACCAGTACATCTTGAACTACACTCATGTATTGATATTTTATAAATTAACGCTAAGCTAGTTCAAACCCTAAGCTGACTTTCGTTTTTTCCGTCAGTCAGCTTGTCCCCCGTCTGCGTTAGCTATTTTGTTTATTAGAAGTACATGTGAGACATTAGTAATTGTTATTTCATTTTATAAATTGTCTGTTAATGTATTGTTAGGTGTTAGGTACATAAAATAAAATAATAAACAACGAATGTCTCATGTACTTCCGATAAACAAAACAATAATTAATTCTGTATTACTGCCCGACTGTTAGTAAACACATAAACGAAGACTCATTGTTTATTGTATGTACAACAATTATAATGGCTCACTATTGAACCAATGACATAATTACAAATACATTAAACACAATAGAGTCTCATGCACATCATTAGTCTTATTGCGTATAAAACAGCTGATTATTTAAAATCCTTAGAACTTACAATTCATCCAAATAGTGACGTATTTGCATTGTTTTGGTCATATTAGATTACTTAGGGTAACTTTGTTCTAATATTTTATCCGTTTTTTGAGTGATATTTTGTTCAGTGATTTCCGTCATACCGTCCGTCGTCGTTGTCGTCTGTACGTAAAATATTAAATATTAAATTTGGTGTAGGAGACTACAATGTGTAACCCTATTAAAATTCAGTAAAATCTAATTGAAAATGGTGTCATTTTAAACGGTTTTTTCTCATGTTGGTGTTTTTCAACTTACAACACACTAAATTAGATGAAAATTTGTAGATTTCAGTTTTGCATGTAATCGTATCAAACCCTGATTACTGCGATGATAAATAGTTAAGTTATTGTCAAAAATATAATTTCAAACCCTGATCTGTAATGATATTTGTATAGTCACGAGATCCAGGTCCAACAAAAGCGTAGCGAGTGGAGGTTTCTTCACATAATGTTCAACTTTAAAGCTCGCCAGGACCGAGACACTGACACGAGCGAAGCGAACCTTGATACACCGATACATTTTAATATAATTTAAATTCCACCTTTCAACAAATAGCGAAGTTATTGTTAAAAATGTGATTTAGAAACCTAACCTCTCTGAAAATATGATTCGTGTAGTTACATGCGTAGCCAGTGGAAGCTTCGAAGCTCGCAAGGGCTGAGACACAGAGCGAAGCGAGGGAAAAACAAACTTACCCTATTGGGTAACGCTCTTTGATCTATCAATACAATTTAACATTTCCAAAATACCAACTCTTGGACATACATTTATAGGCCAGTAAATTAGTCAAAATGCATATTGTAATTCGTTTCAAGATGCTTTATGGCATTTCAGGGGATCCAACTTTGTAGAGCTGAAATATTGTTAAACAACGGTTTTATGTGTAAAAATCGGTTTTTGAGAATGTTTAAAGACTATTTACAGGGTATTTCAAATTTTGTTCACTATTAAAATACTCAAAACGGTTAATTTGAGACGTGGTAAGTTAAAATCGGTTAATAATTTATTTAAATAATTTCAAAAACACCGATCAAATTTTCAACATTTTCAAATATTTTGATTCCTTGAGAAAAACACTTAAGCACTTGAAACTTTCAGAAAAAAGCCAGTATGACCCTTAAGCTACCATTAAAATTTCATAAGATATATTAATTAGTTTACGAGAAATTTAATTTATGAATTAAAAAATGATAAGATTTGCTCTAATCATCAAGACCTAAGACATCATGTTATATGTTCTTCGTACATAACATATAAATCTCGAAGAAAATATGACCCTCTTACGAGTAACTGGGTCAAATTTTATTACACATTTCACCCTTTTTTAATAAATAAATAAAATATCTAGTAAACTAACTAATATTTTTTAATGTTATTTTAATGGTAACTTAAGGGTCATAAAAGGTTTATTTCTTGAAAGTTTCAAGTGTCTATGTACTTTTCATAAGGAATGAAAAATATTTGAAAATTTTGAAAATTTGATCGGTTTTTTGCAATTATTTAAATAAACTATTAACTGATTTTGATTTACTACGTCTCAAATTAACGTTTTTGAGTATTCTAATAGTGAACAAAATTTGAAATACCCATTGTAAATAGTTTTTTAGACTATCTAAAAAAACCGATTATTCCCAATTTTTGCACATAAAACCGTCGTTTAAATATTGTTCCAAGTGTATAAAGTTGTATCCACTGAAATGCCGTATATTTTATCACTAAATATATAGATTTTTCCATGTGACATCCTGAAAAGAATTACAGTAAATTTTCAAAGATTTTTGTCTAATTTTACTGGCTTATTAGATGATATTCTTTTATTACATTGTATGGTGGAGCTGGGTAAGTACCATGATGGTAGCCATCTGCTGTTTTAAAAACATATTAAGGGGACAAGATTAAACCTAATCTCTACAAGCTAAAGAGACTTTACAGTTTCTGTAGGTTTATCAAATCGATGTTGGAATATTAATGTGAACAATTGAAAGAGCGAGGTCGTGTGAAGGATGTGAGAAGGAAATTATGAATTATCAGTCTGCGTGAAAGTACTTAAACCAAGAACAGGTTAAAAAGTTATGTAATTTAATAAAAAATCAGAATTTACGAACCTCAGAAATAAGAACATATATTTTCTTTCCCAAAAATGAGATTAAGAACATTGTTATTTAATTTTTATTATCGTATAGGTTATGTCCTAAATAAAATATTTTCACATATGTTTATGCATATACTGGAATACGTCGTTTGTGCCCCTTTACATTAAAAACAACTTTTTTTTATTCATAAAATCAACTCCAGACGAAGTGAAAAAGAGGATATTATGACTTAAAATCAATTCTAATATATTTTGAATTTTGTTTTTGAAAATATGCTTAATTACCTCATAAAAACGCGAAATTTATAATAAACATCATTAGCCTAGTTACAAATCAACGAAAAATTTGTACAATTTAAATAAGTTTATATTAATACATAAATGAATACCTAAACATACTATAATAAAAAACAAATTAAATGAAATACAAATGAACAACTATATATATATATATATATATATATATATATATATATATATATATATATATATATATATATATATATATATAAGAAAGAAAATCTAATGTAAGGCCACTTGTTAATATATGTACAAATACAGGGTGTCCCACGAAGAGGTCGCTATTTTTGAATTAATATGCAAGACTTACGGAACACTCTACAAACTTGACACTTTACAGTTATGTTACATAGATATGTGAAAAAAATTACACACAAGTTTCAATTGTTTATGGTCAATCAAAACAAAATGGCGGAATAACAAAAAGGAACATTAATCTTCTGGATAGAACCACTTCCTCCCTTAATGCAATGAAATTTAGATTTTTCAACCTAACCTAACCTAACCTAACCTAACCTAACAAACCCATTTCTCGCGTCTAATTTCACTTGTAACCATAATTTTGGCTAAAAATACAAACATTAATATACCAAAAATTTTGGTGGGCATTTCTGAAAAATTACCCAAAAATGTAATGCATTTCTACTGTAAATACTGAAAGAATGACTTCCAAAAATTACTGTTTTTCACTTACTTTAATAGAACTGAGAATATCCATGATTTTTTGAAATTCATTACACATAATTATGTATTATTTCTTGTTTTATATTGTTGTTCTAAAAAACTTAACAGCAATCTTGCATTTATACTCGTCTTGTATAAATATTAAATGTATTATAAATTACATTTAAAATTCCATGGTTACTATATTATACTGTCTGCGTTAAGTGAAATCTTCTGTTCAAAGTGATATAGAATTAATTCACTAATCAAACCATAAATAGAATCTAGAGTTAATCCATATCTGTGTATGGTGAATAATGTAGAAAAACAAGATCTCTGGAAATAGAAAAACTGCAAAGCCAGTTCTCACTATAGACATGGACCAAGGTTCTAAGGCGTTTCAGTCTGTAGTAAATTGTACTATAGTTCATTTGGTCGGCACAATTTACTACGAAAATTTGAATTTAATTCAGTTCAATATTTATGTCAGGGTTGCTTAGTTAGAAATTAAAACAAATATTAACACAAATTGTTAAAATTTTTATTTAAATTGTGGGAATTATTTTAATAAACAGCGTTTTCAAAGGTTTCCTTACTAAAAAAAGGTAAGAATAATTTCAAAATGAAAGCAGATAGTGTCGTTTGGGAATGTCTTTAAGACCTAACCTAACCTAACCTAACCTAACCTAACCTAACCTAACCTAACCTAACCTAACCTAACCTAACCTAACCTAACCTAACCTTACCTAATCTAACCTAACCTTATCTAACCTAAACTAACTTAACCTAACCTAACCTAACTTAACTTACCTAACCTAACCTAACCTAACTTAACCTAACCTAACCTAACACTCTTAAGCAAGTAATATTATGTTGCATAATAGTTCTATAATAGGGACTTTTATTCTATTACACAGAGGGAAAAAGGGATTTTAGATGTAGTCAGTAAAGATCAAACATATGTAAGACACCTTGTCGAAATCGAAGTTATTGTAATCAATAGACTTCCAGAATCTGTATACGTAATAGATAAAAATTAAATCTACATTAAAAATGGTTTTGTGGCAGAAGAGTTTGTATTTATGCAAGCCGCCACAAGTCAAGTCCGTTGAGGGAACAGTAGACAGCCTGACCTTGAACAAATCAATAGGTACCGTGCGGGTTTGCCAAATCGTTTCACCGTTGTCATGCGATTCTTTTGTAGTTACATCCAGGTAGGATCCTCGAGTACGTCATACCAGCACTCACCCTGAGAGTTGTAACACTTCGAGGATATAAATTCAAGCATGTGTAAGAACTTCCAGCTCTTTGAATTTACATTTAGTGTGATTTCTTAAATGATTTCGTAAAAGCTTTGGGATTTGATGTTCTTTGAAAATTCACAATCTATTTCATTTGAACTACCCGTTCATAACATAATGCTCAACAAATCTACAATATATTCCCTCCGTTATATAAACTTTAATCATTTAAATTAACATTCAAATAAATCTATGTTATGAAGAAATAAAACCTGTCGAACTGCATAGTTTAGGACCTGCAATGAAAAGTTAACCTTGAATTAAACTCTACAGATGTCGTTCCCCTTGGTCCACTTCAGTCCACGTGAATCCATCGTTCCTATTCCATAACTACAACTGTGGTTCACGACATGTCATAGAGTAGGTCACCACTAGCCGATACGACCTTACTCGACTGTAAAGACTTAATTGAAATACTATCACCTATCAGACAAACTGATACAATAATAAATCATATTTAATTGGATAAATTAGCGACGACATAATACGGCACCAAACAACAGAGTTGTGTTTATTAGTCATAATGTGGCAATCACAGTACGTAAACAGAGATATTGATACCTACTGTACATACGTTTATTTGAAAGATGAAAAAATTCGCTGTCATAAAAAGAATTCTTATAATAATTAAATTCTTAATAAAAAGAAGAATATAACGTAAAATAACACAGTTCAACAACTGAAGAGTTTGTAATTTATTTTCCTTTTTGTTTAAAAACGAAAAACCTCTCGGTCATCATCGCCTTATAAAACAAGACGTTGGGCGCCATCATGGTACTTACCCAGCCTCATCATACAATATAATACAAACAAATCCTCTAAATTTAAAGTTGGTATCTTGGGCGTTGTAAGAAATGTTAAATTGTATTAATAGATCAAAAGCTCTTACTTAGTAGAGAAAGTTTGTTTTAAACAGTTGGTACATCTTTACGTCGCCCAACGGGCCTCATAGATGTGTAATAACAGATCTCCACTAGTTTCGCTCGTGTCAGTGTCTCGGCCCTTGCGGGCTTCGTGTGACATATTGTCATTGTAGTGGGGTGAGATTGGTAACATTGCATATAGAATTAAATTATTCAAATTTTTGTTTAATGGCCGCCATTTTGACATTTTTAATCCGATTTTTATGCTTCCATAAGGGACTGAACCCATGAAACCAAGATCAAAATTTCTAACGATTACTAAACTTACCCTATACTTTGTACCCTGGATAAGGAATATATAGATCCCTAGCCTTCGAAAAATCTAATAGCGTTACCGCCGGGTCGGCAGAGAACAAGAGTTGGTCAAGTGAGATCTGATAGGAGTCGATAGAGAGGGATTTAACCCAAAACTAGATGATGAATGGTGGAGATCCGGCTACACTACCTTGGAATTGCCACACCCGTACTTACTATAGTTGAACCCCCATATTTCACGCAATATGTTCAAAAATGTATGCTGATTTCCTCCTTGTTTACGAGCGAAAAAACCTCTCATCGAGTGTAGGAGCGAGGGCCAGCCAATTCAAATTTTACGGGGGTAATCGAGGATTTTTGCTTTTTGCGGAGCGAGAGCCAGCGGTGGAAAGAGGCAAGCAGGGCCTTCAGGTGATGGAGAAAAGAAACTTGTCATAAGATGGGAGGCGAGGTATTCCCAGAATAATCACATTTCCTGTCTAAATAGAACAAATAGAAACTCAAGTTGGGAACAATTTATATTATTGTTATATTTACCGAATTTAGTAGGCTATAATTATATATAATATTCTAACCTAACATATTTGTGGTGAATCTTGCAACATACTAATCTAATTTAAATTTTTGTTTACCAAAAACCCGCTTCCTCTCTAGTCTCGGCTTCTGCCTATCGGTTGGCTCTCGCTCCTCAGATTTAACATGTGCTACTAAAAAGGCGCTGGCCCTCGATCCGTTCCCCGTTATCATCTCTTTAGAAGAAAATTAGAGAACAAACAATAATTACCCCGTACCCTTTAGTTGATAAGCCCAGAACATAATTGTCCATTACAATATGTAAAGAAACCGAATACACTTCAAATAGATATATTTTCATCCAATTTGTAAATACATTTTTCAAAATTTAGGGTGACTTTTTATTTTTTACTTTCCCCACATTTACGTAGTATAGAGAAGGTTACGTAAAACAATTTTTTTGCGGATATTACGTTTTTTGAGCCCGAAACATGTCAAATTTCTCGTATGAGCAATGACTAAATAAATACTATATATTTATGTAGTCATTGGTATGAGTAGCCTATGATCGGGCACGCATTTCTTAGTCTCGTCCCCACGAGGGAACTTTCGACAGCAAACTTTCTCCGTAATAAAATATTTTTATCAAATAATAAAATGAGTTTCATATGAAACCTGTTCTTAACAATAACCGTAGAAGGAGTACTGGCCTACACAAGTTACGACTATAAAGCTACAGATATGGTACAAATTCATGACTTGTAAAACAATGCTTTTGCAGTAAATCTTGCAAGCATTTAGTTTTGCAATGCCAGTATGTGTCATATCACAAATGACAAGTATAGAATAATAATAAATTTAGTCGAAAATATAATAAACAATAATAATAAAGTAGACAAGCTATTATTTATGGGTTGGTTACTCAAAGTGCCTAGAAATGTAGGTCACATCTGGTCCTGAATGTTAACATCATTGCTAACCTTTTGCACAAACTTTCTCGCTCACGTATCACTAAAACAGAAATTAACAAGCACTGTTTATCAGCAATTCGGTATTTGTGGGTTAAAAAGTCAAAATAAAGTATGTAGACACTGTGTGAAAAAAAATTAAATAAGGGTCTAAACTTGCATCTCTTGTGTCATGAAGACTTCCTCAGCGTAAGTTGTATATTAAGCTTTAATGAAGGCAGTCAAGATTTATTTTCGTTTTTTATCCATTTCTGGAACCTTAATATTTGTTTTACTTGCTATTTTCCACACGGGAACGGGTAATTAAATTTTACATTTCGCCGAAATTTGAATAAAATTGGTGTATATTAAATGTTGAGCTTGACTTATGAGAAAAAATATACAGTATAACAATCACACAGAACACAATTTTTCACAAAAAATACGCCTAAGTATCAGACGCGTTTCAACGACAAGGTCGTCCTCTTCAGTGATACACGAGCTACACCAATCAAACTATAACTGCATACAGTTGATGTAGCTCGTGTATCACTGAAGAGGACGACCTTGTCGTTGAAACGCGTCTGATACTTAGGCGTATTTTTTGTGAGAATTGTGTTCTGTGTGTTTGTTATACTGTAAAATTGGTGTAGCTTATTTTACGAAATTAGAAATCTAAAATAACCTCATGGTCGATTTTTACTTTTCATTAACGGTAACTCACGGTGTGAAATTTTTTAAGAAAAGTGAACAAATACATTTTATTTGGACCCTTAGAGGCTATACTTGAGCAAAATTTGATCAAAATCGTTGGAGCCGATTTCGAGAAAAAAAGTGATTTTGTTTTTCTTATTGCACCCAAATATTGACATTTAATGAAATATATTCTGTGATATAGTCAACATATGCCCACATACCAAATTTTATTAAAATCAACCTTGGATTGTAGAAGCACTGCCTATAAGAGCGACATTATTTTTCATAACTTTCTCAATACGACGTATGAAATTTGGTACCTATTACGTTTGTATAGCAAATTATACGAAGTATTTGTTATTTAATTGCCAGCTTTTACATCCAAAACAACATTTTTATAACATACCTGTAGGTATATTTTAGCGTAATAAACATTAAAAGCTCATTAATTTAACTTATCAATACATTAATGTCACAATCAAAGTTTGGCTTCTTATTGTTTCAACTGACTTTTTATTAACAAATAATTTGGAATTATGTTCAGCTATGTTAGGATTTTGATGAATGGTTTTTTACAAATTCCGCAAGTAGCTGTTACGTAGGGGATATCTATTATAGAGAATATTATGTGATGGGTCAAAAACTATGTTGAATTTTTTGTGGATGTATTCCATTAACATACCTAACCTAACCTACCAATATAATCTCATCTCACCTAATATAATTTAACCTTACCTAACCTAACCTAACCTAACCTAACCTATTAATATAATCTCATCTAACCTAATATAATTTAACCTTACCTAACCTAACCTACTAATATTAATCTCATCTAACCTAATATAATTTAACCTTACCTAACCTAACCTAACCTATTAATATAATCTCATCTAACCTAACCTAACTTACTAATATAATTTAACCTAACCTATTGATATAATCTCATCTAACCTAACCTAACTTACTAATATAATTTAACCTAACCTAACCTAACCTAATCTAACCTACTAATATAATCTCATCTAACCTAATATAATTTAACCTAACCTAACGTACTAGTGTAATCACATCTAACCTAATATAATTTAACCTTACCTAACCTAACCTACTAATATTAATCTCATCTAACCTAATATAATTTAACCTTACCTAACCTAACCTAACCTATTAATATAATCTCATCTAACCTAACCTAACTTACTAATATAATTTAACCTAACCTATTGATATAATCTCATCTAACCTAACCTAACTTACTAATATAATTTAACCTAACCTAACCTAACCTAATCTAACCTACTAATATAATCTCATCTAACCTAATATAATTTAACCTAACCTAACGTACTAGTGTAATCACATCTAACCTAATATAATTTAACCTAACTTCCTTACATAGCCTAAACTAATCTAATCTGGATAACAAACAAACAGAACACAATTCTTACAAAAAATACGCTTAAGTATCAGACGCGTTTCAACGACAAGGTCGTCCTCTTCAGTGATACACGAGCTACACCAATCAAACTATAACCAATGACTACATAAATACTATAAGACACGACATGGCCATGTTAAATATTCTACGCTTATTCTTGAGTTGTCCAATACCCGCTAGGGTGTGGAGCTGTCGCTCTGCTAAAGTTGATGTGACTGGCGCTAGGTGGCTCTACGGTCAAACAATGTTTCAGGCGGGTAAGAGAAAACGCACTGATGCCACATATGTGACCAGAGATGCGAGGGGAGGTCGAGAATCGCTTATCTCAGCGCACGAACTGACAACACTGACTATGCTGACGGAAGTGTGTGAGAAGGTTTGTGAGAGAGAGGTCAACAGTTGTACAGTCTCAACCAAGTGGGATGCGTACAGTCAAGCACCTGCTGCTAGCGCTTTCTGATAGCTGTGTGTCAAACTTGTGACGAACAGCACCCGTACAGCGTAGACTATTTCCCTATCCTATGTCGTGTCTTATAGTATTTATGTAGTCATTGCTATAACTGAGGTGATTGTTCAGTTATATTATAGACCTATTATTTGTATTTCATTTAGTGTGTTAGAAGTTGAATAAATTAGATATAAAGAAAAAAAAAAAGAAAAATGTTTAATAAGGCCGCCGTTTTAACATTTCAATTTCGATTTTTCTGAATTTCAAAAGGTTTAATACTATTCACTATGGTCCCCTATACGAAAATTCAAGTTCTTATTTTAACTTTTGTGGCCGCTATCGTGCTGACCTAAAGATGTCATAAAAACAGAGTTCAAAATAATGTTATGTAACCTAACCTAACCTAACTGAACTTACCATATACTTCGTATACTGGGTAATTGAAACAGCTGATTCATAGTCTGAAGATTTGTTTTAAATAGTTGAAACCGACAAGAAACACATTCCAATGTCAAGACATCAGCAAATATTAACAGAACTTGATGACTGAGATTACTTTATCTGTGGCGTTCAGTACAGTCCCAATAATATTTACATCTGAAAAGTGATTAAAAATTGTTATTCATTCAATTTATTTATTATATTATTCGTAGTTATGTTAATTTCTTTAGGTTTAAATAATGGTTAAATATTCTATTTTAACTAGAATCTAGAAAAATGAACTTAACTAATTGCATAAGTGGGTAAGAAATGAATTAAATTAATTTTGTAAGTGGGGACTTGTTACGTGTATACCATCTCCAACTATTTATCCCCCTCCCCATAATA